>CM074718.1:606874479-608074479 GCA_037306005.1 Rhinophrynus dorsalis
CATCGCAAATTAAATTTGTGGATTATTACCAAATCTGGTAAAACATTGAAACAGAATATTCGAATGTGTTTTTTGGCTTTTGCTTTTTCTCCTCACTAAAACTTTTTCCCATACATGGCCTGCTTATTAGTAACACTTGCACAATGCATTTACTAGAACCGTTACACACATGCCATCATGGGAGACTTGTGGTGCATAGATTCCAAATAACATGAAACACATTGAATTACTTGGCGCTGAAAGGATACTGGGGCAAGCCAACTGCACCATAGCGATGTAATAATTTCCATTGATTTATATTGGGGCTTTTAACCTCTTGAAATCTAGAAAGCTCTCCAGGATTTAGAGAGACTTCAAGAATATGTATTAGTTTCTTATGGTACAACTCCATAATCCTTCAGAGTGGAGATGCACGAAGGTGTGATTGTAAGCTGTATGGGGCAGTCGCATTCTATCCTAATGTATGTATACTTTGTCTTACCCTTTTGATAATTGTATGTGTAACTACATAACTACTGTACTTACTGTATACTTTCTGTGCTAAATGGTAAGCTGGGAAGTGATAAGTAAACCTGGTGGATCTATATACTTACATACATACCCTCTCCAGTGAGGAAAAACTTTCCAAATCTTACGTTGTTCTATGGAGCCCATGCACCAAGATCTCTCCTTAGAATAACATAGGAACTGGAGAGTTTACCACATCCGGATAAATGACCTTATCTTTATTGTTGTAGTGATTCTTGATTCAGTCCTCACAACACACCAAAAGGTCATATTTTCAAGGTATCCCTAATTATGCACAAGAAGCTCAGCAATGATCCACCAATAAAATGTGATGCTCATAAGGATGGTGACTGGAATAAATAAACAAGTTCAAAGGGATATTTAGACTGCCCCAGCAGCAGTTACTCCACGCTTCAGGAATCTTAGCTTAACCCAGAGGAGTGCGTAATGCATTGCAAAGCCCCTCTGGCACACAACGGGTTAATCTTAGGCTGCTTCTCTCCACACATCTGTAAAGATATGTAACAAAAACTAGAGGGTGCCAAATTGTGCCTTGCCTTTTAACCCTTTGAGTGCCAGACATACCCCTCTGGCACTGAAAAGGTTAAAGACTACAAGCTATCAAAAGTGCTCTCACATGTCACAATAGAAGAAAGGGGCAAATGCCTCTTTGTCATCTGGATCAGCAAGTAGCGATATTATACTGATCTCTGCTCAGGTATCTTCTCGGACAAACTGTTCTCTGTTTATTAAAACTGATACAGTATTACAATCTACGTTTTTTGCAACAAAATGATAATTTATCAAGAACAAGTGGCCATAAAGTGTGTGTGTGTTGCCTGCTATTGATTTTAATAACATACCAGCTTTAATAAAACTTGTTATTATTCAATGATATAGTTAGAGAACAGTCTGTCTGAGAAGATAACTGAGCAGAGTTGGGTATAATATATGCTAGCTGGTTCATTTGATATGAGTTTTTTGTCTCCTTCAACCACTATGACATGAGCTCATATTAAATGAGTGCATATTAAAGAGGCACACTCACCCCAAATAAAGTCCCCCCCCCCCAATAAATATTCACATAGAGATAATCTTAGAAATAGTAGTATTATCCAGCATAAGTACATCTTTATTAAGAAATCCTGCTTCACCTGAGACTGACAGGCAGGCTTCATGCTTTAGAGACATCCACTTGCCTGCGCTGTCGGTCCCACCCTGTTATCTTAAGTTACAATGCATCGCCTCCTAGAGGAGACCGGGAAGGACCGTGCAGGCATGTAGATGTCTCTAAGGCAAGATGTCTGCGCGGATGCATGAAGTAGGATTTCTAATAACTCTGTACTTACGCTGGATAATATTACTATTTCTATGCTTATCACTATATGAATAATTATTGGGGGGGCTTTATTTGGGGGTGATGGTTCCACTTTAATCATTTTGATAGCCTGTGTGTCTTTTGAATGATAAGGCACCCATATATGGTACCCTCTGTTCTTATTTATGTTTGTGCTATATACTGCTTTAGTGCAGTTCTCTTCCCCTTCCCCCGTTTTTATTGCATCAGCCTGCATGTGCGTTCAAGTATTCGCTTACTATATTATTTTTTCTAAAGAAATTCTAATCCCAAAAAAGTATTATATTGAATATCTTCTGTTAATAATTACAATTCCAGAAGCAAATTTGTATTGAAGCATCTCCATGTAATTGATAGTGGTATAGGAAACTGAATGCAAGAGGAGTGTCCTGTATATTGTTTGGTAATGTGCTAGACCCCCACACCACCCCAGCTGTCAGAGATAAGTTTACCTTTACTTGGGTACAGGTTAGTCGATGGATCCATATATTTCAATTACCCTTTTCCTCAGGTTGTGATTTCTTCACAGTAGAAAAACTCTCCTCAATATTGACCCTCACTTACCTGATAATGGCCAGAAAATCCTCATTGCCCCTACAAATTTTGCTCTTCTGCTTTTTTTTCACTAGATAAATCTTCAGTCAGTCCTGGATGTCACGTACACAGGGGCAGACATGACAGTTGCTGACTTTTTTTTTTTTTTTCTGAACTGAAGCAGGCTGCATGCATATTCCTATGTAACCTGTTAAGGACCAGAGCAGTGTGAAATATAAATATATAGCAGAAAAAACAATGTGGAGAGAGCGCAAATTCTTTATTAAAAAAAAAACACAAAAAAAACGATGTATTTATTATCATAAAACACAGAAGTACATTAAAAAAACATATGTAAATATACTGCCCCCTGGCTAAAATAGCGCTACATTGACTAATATGTGAATTCACATTTTTTCTTTTTCTACTTTTGGTCTGTTCACTATCAGAATAGTGGAGATAGTAGCGATTATTCTTTATCTTTTTTATACATATGCATTTAGCAGGGGTTTTACACAGATGCCATTGTCCATAGCACTTTTTGGTATATTTATTTATTTGTTTATATATAATATATGTATATATAATCCTGTATAAAACAAGACCAGAAAGTTTGTCACGATGCAGTCATGTGCAGTAGAGACTGCCAGTGTTCGGCCAGTCTCTACTGCACATGATTGCATCGCGTGGAGCAGTGAGGTAACAGCAATACTCAGAGCAGGACCGGCCTCTTAACCCTTTGAGTCCCAGAGGGGTACGCAGCACATTGCTTTGCTATGTGTTGCGTACCCCTATGGCACTCAAAGGGCTAAGAGGCTGGTCCTGATCTGTGTACTGCCATTACCTCAGTACGCCATGGTCCGTGCATGGGCTTTTACACTAGTGTATAATATATAATATAAAAAAAGTACACCGCATTAAGGTAATGTGCATAGGCTATTTCAGTTTCATCGCTTTTTGTTATGTTTGCATTGACATTTCTTTCCTTTCTTTCCTTCCTTTTCCTTCCGTTCCTTCCTTCCTTCCTTTTTTCTTTACAGGAGTGACAGTTCTTTCAGGTTCTTTGTATTCTTCTTTGTGTACATTTGTCAGTTTGCAGTGCATGTGCTTCAGGCTGCAGGATTTCAAGGATGGGGAAATTGGTAAGTAAGAATTGGTTAAATAAAGTCTATAGAAATTGGCTGCATCCATTGATTTACCCCTTATGGATGAGAGGGTTGTGCAACTCCCTACTTTGGGCTTACTGAAGGGTATTTTAAATGGTCTTGATAGTGTTTACACTTCAGAATCCTGGAGGCACCATGACTGCTTCTAAATGAAGTGTTACTTTGCACAAATACAGTAGCTCTAGTGTAAGCATCACTGAATAAAACAAAACTAAGACTGTGCAGGTGCAGTTTATGCTTTGGAACTTTTACTTGTAATAAGGTGTGTAACATACATTTTCGACCAGTTATATTTTTTTTACCTTAAGATGGGCAAGCCAACTTCACCATTGAGTGAGACCTCTTTAGCATTTAAGTGGTTAAAATCCTTCTTTAATGAATGGGCATTAAGGGAGTTTGAGTTTGTCCCCTGTCATTCACGTTTCCCCCCCAGAATGACTGCAGTTTTCTTTTGAACATAAAGCCCTATATATGTATAAGGCAATTGTACAACGAGTTTGTTTAAAGCAGAGATTCTTCACTCCAGTCCTTAGTGCACACCAATAGGTTATTTGTTCAGGATCCCTTTACTTATGCACAAGTGTATGAATCAAATGACCAAGCCATTGGTTAGCCATCTGTGATTAAGCAGTGATATTCCTATTCCCACAGTATGACAGGTAGCTAGGAGGACAAACTTTAGAAACCTTGGTTTAGAGCATATTTTTCTATATTTTAAATTCTAAAGACACTGCAACATTGAATACACTGATGACTCTTTGCAGCTGAGTGTAACAATTCAGCAGAATTATCACTGAATATCTTCAGTAAAGTCTGGTTCACATGGTCCATTTTGATGCAGGATATTGTAGCTGCACAAGGCAGCCATTTTAAATACTTGACTATAGCTGTGAAATCCTTGTGATCTACCTCTTACAATTTAATGAAGTTCAGGAGGGAAGTATTCTTTTTAGAAAGAGGAACCCTAGAACAAAAGGCCATGATCTAAAGTTAGGTGGTGGAAAGTTCAGAAGTAATGTGCATAAATGCTAATTTACAGACAGGACAATAGCGGATAGAATAGAGATAGATACTGTTAGAGAAATCAAAATGCCTGGGATGGACATGTCTGCTCTGAGAAGTGTGGTATGTAGGACAGTGCATTTTATTAGACCAGGAAATGGGCAGACTGGATGGGCCCTGTTTTTTTTTGTTTTTTTTTTCTTTAATTATTATTATTCTGCCGTCAAATTCTGTTTTTCTATGTGTGGATTGCATTGCTTTGTAATGTGCTGCACACCCATCTGTTCCTAAAAGGGTTAATTTTGAATTGCAGACCCTTTTCCCCTCCTAAAATAAACCAACTGAACTGACATATGTAAAATATGTATACATGACACCATAAAAAAATAATCTGGCCTTGTTACATTTTGTGATATGTCTTTATTTACAGTGGATGGATTTCTGCACTAACTGGACTCAACAAGAACATTCCCGTTGGGATCATGATGATAATAATCGCTGCCCTCTTCACAGCCTCTGCAGTGATATCACTAGTGATGTTTAAAAAGGTGAGCAATTCATGTGTGTTTTATTTGCATCGTATATTATAATTCGTTAAGAATGTTTGTTTGTCAGGAGCAGTCATGCGCAGTAGAGACTGCCCGCGTCATGGCTGATATGGAGCGAGGCGCTCCAAATTCAGACCAGGCTCTATTCTAAATTTGGAGCGTCCTGCTCCGTATCAGCCACAGCTCGGGCAGTCAGTACTGCACATGACTGCAGCGCCGTCACTTTTGGCCCATGTACACGGGCTTTAAAACCAGTTGTTGAAATAAACCATTTCTCTGTTGTCCAATACAGGTTACTGGTAACTTTGGGGTAGGCGATCTACCCCTTTAATTAGGCAGGAACAGTTCTAGAATTGTATTCAGGGGGTGGAGCCTACCTTCCCTCCTTGGCTGCAGCTAGCCAACCAGCTTCAGTAAAATTTGTTCCTTGGTGAAGATACAGGCAAGAGAACAGTTCTGTTATAGTTTTAGAAAAAAAATAATTTTTCTGTTAGAAATGGAATACCACCATTAGGCAGATTACCATAACTGACAATGCCCTTAAATGTGGCTAGCTCAGTAACCAGGTGCTTTTTGTGGACCTTAAGCCCCGGGGGGAAAATCTTGGGTACAAGTTCTTTCCTCAGGAGTTGCCCAGCGAAGCTGCTGCTTAATACTTGGTAGTCTGAAGACAGAAGATCTGCAGGAAAGGTGAGCAACCATTTGAGTGCTGCAGGTCCACATGTCCCACAGTGCCCCTCTGTACAGGGTTTTTTTCCTTTGGAGTTCCTATTGCACACTCCTGCACTCATTGGGTATATCTACATGTCTGTTGGGTGTTTTGGAGCAGGCTTATGTGGTAACTTAATCCTTTAGCTGCTGGTTTTGCACCTTGGGGGGGGGGGGGGGTTGGCACTTTCCCTACTGGGCTCAGTGTCTTTTGGGTCTTCTAACATGTTCTAGTGATGTTTCATGTACTTTTATTTTACTGTATCAACTTTGCCAAAATTTGAGTTCCGGCGTGCATTACCATCCTAGACACCTTTGCTCCATTCACTTCTATGGGACGGTACAGTTTGGGACATATCTCTGCAACCGCTCAACGTAGCAACTTCAGAGATGGCTCATTTTAATTGTCTGCTCTTGCTCTATCAGCTGATTAATGGTGTGCTGACAGGGACCTGTCTCAGGAATTTGATCTGCCTACGGTACTGGCCTTTTTGCAGAACAGTGTGGACAAGGGCCTCAGTTTGAGTTCCCTTAAGGTTCAGATGTCTGCTCTCTCTGTAATCACATGGGAATACATATAGTAGAAATATTAACACACACCCCTAGGAGCATATGACCCAGTCAGTCCTTATGGCTGACACACTTGTTACTTCCCCCCTTTCCTTTGCATAAAATGATATGAAAGCCTATAAAATCATTGCAGAACTTGGAAAGAGGACCATCATGCAATAGATGATACAATAAGCATCAGCATCATCAGATAAAACATCCACCTCTTATTCTGTTGCCTGGTGAGGAGTAATTGGCTGTTGATTTACCTGATGTTTGTGATTTCCTTGATTGACATTAAGTTTTTGAATGCCAGATGGGTACGCAACGCATTGCAAAGCAATGCATTACGTACCCATCTGGCACTCAAAGGGTTAATAAATCCAGTAAAGAAATTTGCTGCTTCAGTTTAAAACAATAAAATTAACTTTGTTCACAATGTTAGTATAAATGGTCCTTTAAAAGGGAACTACCACCCCGCAAAATCTTAATTAAGATAAAGTCTCCATCTGGCGACTAGTTGCTTAGTAGCGCTAGTCGCCAGAAGTATTACCCGGTTTAAATGATTTACGACGTATTCCGAGGCCGGCTCCAAAAGGGACTAACAGCGCAGGCGCACGGACATTACTATGACAAGATGTCCATGCTTCCTGCTACTGTCAGCCTCGGAATACGTTGTAAATTGTTTAAATCAGGTAATAGTTCTGGCGACTAGCGCTACTAAGCAGCTAGTCACCAGATGGAGACTTAATTAAGATAAAGATTTTGTGGGGTGGTAGTTCCCCTTTAAGGGTTACGCTTCTTCTGTGAGATGGCAGATTGTTATTCACATACTGTCTCTTTAAAGTTATCTCAGGCAGCAGTAGTTCAACTGTTAAATCCCTTTAACACATTGTCTGACTTCTTGCTCTGCAGGTACATGGGCTGTACAGAACAACAGGTGCAAGCTTTGAGAAGGCGCAGCAAGAGTTTGCTACAGGGGTGATGTCTAACAAGACAGTCCAGACTGCTGCAGCAAATGCAGCCTCTTCAGCTGCAAGCAACGCAGCCCAGAATGCTTTCAAGGGTAACCAGATGTAAAAGGAAGCCAACTGCAAGCAGCCATCACCACTGTCATCGCTCTTCAGCCATGCTTTCTTCCTCCAGCCATTTTACAGTACCCACAAAAAAAAAAGACTTCAAAGTTGCACTTGCCTTGTGTATTGGCTACCTTCAACCCATTTAGTGACAGTGGGGACTCAAACGTGTTGCATTTTATGGAAGTCTCCTGGGGCACTTAAGGGGTAATTAGTTGTGCATGGGTTCACTTGGTTATGCTGTTATTATATCACCCCTCCCCCTTACACTACAGTTTGATTGGCGGATTATGCTGCCTTTACCCTTATATTGGCTAAATAACTCTGGGTACCTGTAGTATTCAGCATGGAGTAATTCAGTGGGAACTGAACGAACGTTCTAAGGATCATCATATTCATGGAACTAAAGTAGAGCGATTCTTCAGCAGACCAGCAGCAACATAGGGGACCAGAGAGAATTCCTAATGATTTCACTGGGGCTTTCAAGCACTTGAATGCTAGAGAGATCTCTAACACATTGCAAAAGCCATGTTATGGCTACCTCCTAGCAATCGAGAGGTTAAAAGCTCCGTTTAAAGCAACACTAACACTTAACAATGAAACTGAATATTTAAATATCATGTCCTTCCTGTTAGCATCTATTAACCAGTTGAGTGCCAGAGAGGTACGCAATGCATTGCGAAGCCCTCTGGAACTCAGCGGGTTAAATCATTGTGTTATCCCTGAAATCTAATCCTAAACTTTTTTCAATGCATCTATAGACTGTCATGTTTAGACACCATTAGGTTAACCTTTTCAGTTCCGGGGGTACACAGCTTATTGCGGAGCAATGCGTTGCGTAACCCTCTGGCACTGAAAGGGTTAATTTTGTTTCTGCTGTTTGTAATTAGACAAGCTAAAGTTTGGTAAAGTTAGTCCATACTACTCTTGTATACAGAAAGGCCAGACTGTTTATAGACAATACACATTAATGGTTCGGAGACCTCTATCAAGATTTCCATGCTAATGGGAGACAGGGAGCCCTGCAAAATGGGTGCCCAGCAGATGGGGAGACTAGATTTTAGGCCTCAGAAAACATATAGAGAATCTTTCTGGGCTTTTATTTTTTGGTTTTAAATAATTGGGAATTGTGAGAATTTTGATTTGTCCCCTATTAATCAGTTTGTTTGCTCCAGAACTCGTCCTATTCCCGAATATGACCCTAAATCTAGATAATATTTACATATTTCACTGTATGAAGAGCAGGTTTTTTTTTGTTTGTTTTTTTTTAATTAATGTAGCCTGTAGTTCACTCCTACCCTGTCTATTTTAAGTACAACACAATAGATATCATAATTCTATGTAAATGACTGGTTTGCGGTTCATGCAGCCTTTTAGGAATATGCGCAAAGGATAGCTAGCCACATAGGTTTCTTTCCTTTAGGTTTTCTCGAATGGCATAACATTCCTGCCAACGTAAAAGTGTGACTTGCTTATTGGAGCAGGCTCCTCGTACAGGCTTTTTCCTGTCTGATCCTTGTTTAGGTTAGAGTTGTTCCCGAATGACTTTGGTTCAGTACATTCTGTTGTAGAATGTGTAATGCAATGTACAGATTTATTAGCAGTTCAGATTAGAAGGGAAAAACAGTGTTTGATGTATTTGCTGAGTTTTTCTTATCGTGTGTACACAGCAAACCCTTTTGTGCTTTCTTTGTGTTTGTGATCTTTCCTTAAACACTTCCAATTTGCTGTTTTTTTGTTAATGCAGTGTATTGATCTTTTTTTGTTTGTATTTTTAAGCACTTTTCCTGCTATAGGTCACTATTTAACCCTTTGAGTGCCAAAGGGTTAAATCGCAAGGCAGTGCTCTTGCACAGCAGGGAAGCCAGTTTCAGTTTATTGTATTACCCTTGCGTAAACAGATTTTTACCTTTTCTCTTGGTGGCATGAAACTGTGAGCAAGCAGTCCTCTTGAATAATCGTTGGCCAATGTCTTAATGTGTGCAGAAGGACTTGGGCTGATGTCCTTACAGATGTCTGTTCCCTGTCCTTTTTATTTTTATTATTCATTTGATCTGTTACAATGCAACTGCCGTTTCAGTTGTTGAAGCCTGTTTGTGAGGACTTGTGACCTAGGTGATCACTGTCCGCAGGAAACTGCGTATATAATAATAAAAAAAAATGTATATACATATACCTGTTTGTATGAAGACACCTAGGTAAGGTAATGTTTAAAAAAGCCATTTATACCCAAGGTATAAATGCCCATTAAAGGAATGTTAATGATTCATAATAATAACTTTCCACACACCTTATAATGACCAGAAAATCCTGACTGAAGTTAATTTGTGCCTTGATCAAGACATGTCAGTCCTTGTAGTCGTGCGCTATGAGGACTCCTGTACCAAAATTTCCACACCACAGAATAATGCTGCAGCAGGTGGAATTTGGGGTTCCTTAGTCTTGATTGCAACAGTCATATCTACTTCCATAGACCAGACATTCACAACTGACTGATCTCTTGATCCAAGGTGCAAGGGCAAAATTCATAGTGATCTTTAACAATTTTTGGCCATAGTAACATAAGTGGGGAGTTATTAGGTGGTGTTAGTCTTCCTTTAAAGACTGTATTTTTATTGTAAAAACAGCAGGTTTACAATAATCGATTGGTGTCGGTGTCTGCAGAAGGTTCCATTTTGAACTTCATTGAAAAGTGTGTGGAAGGGTAAAATGGGATGGCAGGAAGTGAGCTGTCAACACAACCACTGCTGGATTCCTGTGCATTCGGGGTCACTTTTCCAGGGGGCTCCCACGGCAGTCGATTTTACAGACCTTTGACTGCTAAGTGGGGTTCACAGTGCACATGCAACTGGAACGTTGGGCCACACTTAACCCTTTGATTGCTTTGCAATGTGGTCTGCACCCCTCTGGCACTCGTAGGGTTTATGTAATTTCTCTTTTGAAAGAGGATCTGCCGTGTATTGAGAAGCAATGTGTTGCACACCCCTCTCATCCTTTAAGGGTTAAAATAGTTGAAGCAGGCAAAATCAAAGTTATCCCTTGTAAATGGTTTCAACCTCCATTAGACATGGGCATACCTAGGTTTGACCCTGAAACTCAGGGTTTTTACCTAAATCTCAGGGGAGGATAGTCCAGTGTTACCCAAGGAACTGCTTATTTAGTTTCTAAACTGGCTCAATTTCTATCAGAAAGACAGAGGAGTCCTGCTTGTCTAGCCTATGTTCAATGTGATATCTCAGACTTGTAACATCCTAAATATCCCATTTAGGCTGATTGTGGTACCTCTGAGATGGCACAAATAGGAACATTTTACCCGGAACCTAGGTTCCAAGGAACCTTAAGGGTTAGTATTTCAAAGATCTCAGGATCATCCCATTTTGAAAGCTCCCAGGTATGGACATGGGCCATTAACCGTTTGGATTTTTGAATGGTCTGTAGCACTCAGTGTTAAATACACTTATCTTGTATTCTCTGATTCTTTTAATTGTGACTGATCGCAAGACACACAAACCCAATTTTAGATGGTAAAATGACCTGTTAAAAAATGTATGGTTAAGGGCTTCATGGCAATCTACGTTGGACTCCCCTTTGAGTGCCAGAGTAGTACGCAACGCATTGCTCAGCAATGCGGCTCATACCCCTATGGCACTCAAAGGTTTAACACACTATTAATTGTAAAGTGCTTTATTTTAGGACACTGCACTGAAAATCTAGTCATACAGCCTGTTCAGTCAATCTAAACTGGAATCCTTTTATTTTCTCAAAAGCACGTGTGTATGAAAGGACACCTTACCAATGGGCAAGCATGAGATGTTGCATTTTATTTTTTTTAAGCCATTTCTGACTGGCACATACTAGACAAAAGTTTATAGCAATGTCCTTGGGTTTAATAACTATGCAAAGTGTGTTTAATAATGTAGAATAAACTTTGCATTCCTTAATTCTGGTAGATTAGTGGAATTGGAAAGCAGTAGCATGATAGTTTTGTTAGGCCTGAAATTAAATACAATGGTTAGATGGGGTCAACAGATTAAAACTCTCATTAACATTAGCCCAGGAATTTAGAGATGTCTACAAAGTATTGCTTTGCAATGTGTTGCGGTATTTCTAACATTCAAGGGGTTAACCCTTTGAATGCCAGAGTTGACATGCAATACATTGCGAACCATTTTGGCAATGGAAAGGTTAATGGGACACTGCCTGTTGGAATAAAATTCACTGTTTTTTCAATGTTGGGGCCTACAGCAGGATCTTTTCATACTGTAGTCTGATATATCGTTCTACATTTTTTTGTTTACTTTTGTCTAGTCAGTCACTGAAAGCTTGAATTTTAAAATGTGGACCACTTCTTACATTGTTCTGTTGATCAGTGGGTGGAGCAGGGGAGTTGTTTTTGCGAATAGTTAAACTGGCAAACTCAGGCTTCCAGTGTAAAAAAAAAAAAAAAAAAAAAAAAAATAATAATGTAATGGGCCACTGTATGAAAAACTTTCCTTGTATAGTCTTCAGTTGAACAGAGTTGTTCTTCCTTTAGGTGTAGTTCCACATGAATTTATGAATGTCAGTTGAGTAACCAATGACCTACCTATGGCACCGATTGAAGTTCACAGACTAGAAAGTAGTTTTGAAGAAGTCTGCCAAATGGTTTGTTTATACTCCTCATTATTCTGGCACATGCCGAGGTCAATCACTGTTTACAAGTAATGTTTGGTAAGAACTCCAGATGTACTGGTCAGATAAATGGCAGTCATTTGTCTTTTCATAACGACATCTACTTGGTAATCCTAGCATAACAATGGCATTTTGATCTGTTTAAATGTTTAGTAATGTATTTTATGTAAAAAGAAAAATATAGAATGAAATCATTTCAGGCTGAGTAAAAACAGGTTACTCCTACTTCTGGGAACGCCGTATTTATTACAGCACAAACAAGACCACAAAATGCATTTTTTTTTTCTCAAACAACTTTGTCATCAACACTAGTTCTTCATAGAAAGCAACAGCACTGCACAGTTGCTTTTCTTAGGCTTAAGCTCTACTAACTTTTAAATTAAGCATCACCCAGAAATGTGATTATCTATGTTTTACCTGGCATGAAAAAAGCTGGAAAAGTGTTTCCATAAAATTACTATAATTTAACCCTTTGAGTGCCAGAGGGGTGTGCAATGCATTTATGTACCCCTATGGCTCTCAAAGGGATAATTCATCTTATATGGGAGTAGTAAAATTATGCTGTGGAAGTAATTTATCAGTTTCAGAGGTGGCGCTATACATTGCAGGACCGTGGTTTTACACTTTAGTGCTCCATCCACGGACATCTGTAGGCCATTTATTCTCCGCTTTGATCCTCGGAGCACACCAATAGGTCAGGTTTTAAGGATGTACTGATTTAGCACAGGTGGCGCAATCCCACTGACTACCTTGTTAACAAGCAGGGATATTCTGGAAACCTGACCTGTTGGTGTGCCCTGAGGACTAATGTTGAGAAACGCTGCTTTAGTCTCTACAGCAAGGGTGTCCTTGTTCAGTCCCCAAGAGCGAAGTCAAGAATTTCCCTGTCTGAGCACAGGACAGTCAGTCAAAATGAATGAGCCACTGATTAACTCACCAATTCTTAATCTGGAAAATCCTTAAATCCTGGCCTGTTGGTGGCCCTTGAGGATCGAACTTGGACATCCCTGCTCTACACCGTAGTGGGCTCTTAAAGAGACACTAATACCAGTATATTAACAGGTTCTTAGTCCCTCTGTACAAGAAGAGAACCATCTTGTAGACTCCTAAAGTCTTCTGGGGTGAGTGCGCCAGATGGAAACCCCCGTTGCATGTCCAAAGCAGGAGTCATCTCCCTTGTTTGATGGGTTCTCTGGCTTCCCATATGCATTATGGGCTTGTTCGTGAACTATATGGCCATGCTTCTGGTTGTAGCATAATGGAGAGAAGCACCCTTTCAGATGGCCACCTTGACTCCTATGAATGAGTTGGCAGCAGGATTCCAGAGAGCTCTCAGTCTTGTGCATGGAGACCAGCATAAAATGATAGGTGGTTCCAGAATGCTTCTTTTCTTGTATAGAGATAATAGGGACATCATTATATATTGGTGGTGGTGTCCTTTTAAAGTAGCTGGGCTTCAGTGCTTTTCAGTTGCTGCAGTAGATATATTATTGACTATTGTAACATTAGTATAAAATTATGTCATACCACTACCTGTAATATTCTTATGGGTGTTACTTTGGCATCCATAGGGATAACATTTTGGACCACCCAGCATGAAACACATAAGTGGGCACAT
Organism: Rhinophrynus dorsalis; assembly: GCA_037306005.1. Classification (NCBI taxonomy): domain Eukaryota; kingdom Metazoa; phylum Chordata; class Amphibia; order Anura; family Rhinophrynidae; genus Rhinophrynus; species Rhinophrynus dorsalis. The sequence goes on from CM074718.1 coordinate 606,888,216, forward strand.
TGCCCAAGGTGACAAGGTAAAGAAATAGTCAAGTCTCATTGCAATATTCTGCCCTGTAAATCAAGTATTAAAAATTGTTTAACCCCTTGGATACTAAAGGTCTCTAGTGCATTGCTTCTATAACGCATTAGATACTTTACTTGAATCTCAGGGGTTAAAAAGATAAAAACTTTGTTCTACAAAGGCTAAATAATCTAAAACTCACTGTTTTTGTGTTGTAAGCAATTTTTTTAACCCCTTGATGACCAGAGGTGTGCACAATGCAGCAATGCATTGTATACCCCTTTGCTCCTTATTGGGTTAATAGACTATGGGCCATACACAGAAAACAGAAGAAATTTGGCAGCAAACTGACTGCACCATAGGGACAAATGACATGCAACTTTAACTCATTGAAAGCTTGAGTTCTCCAATCCATTGGAGACCTAGCTTTCAAGGGGTTAAAATCCACATTAAATTAAATTGGGTTTTGTTTATTTCATTCCCTATGGTACAATATCTTTGCCTCATGATTGGCTGTCTTTTGGTTTTTGCATACGGCCCTATATGTGTTAACAATTTGTGTGCCAGAGTTGTATGCAATGCTTTGCAATGTGTTGGATACACCTCTGGCACGCAAAGGGTTCATTTTCTATTAGCATTATTGTAGCTCATTGAGATCAAAGTTAATCACTGGAATGTTTGCGTATTTTAAAGCTTGGATTTTATTTATCTGAAGGATATTTGTATATTTTGTAAATGATTAATGCTCTGCCATCACAGTAAGAAAAAAAGCCCATTTTATTGTCCTGTACAAATGTACTCTTTCCAACTCTGTGTTGCATGTCTGAGTAGTTCAGATGTTTTGTATATTTATTGTATTAACACAGAGTGTCCTAGAATAAAATTAATATTTACGGAATTTGTGTCTTGATTCCGAAGTCTTTGGTTTTTGATGTAATTATAACAACCCCTACTTGGTTTTGATATGACAAAAAAAAAAACAAAACTAATGTCACTTAGGAGTTTTGCCCTTTCTCCGTTCAAGGGAGGACCTCTTTATTTGACTTTATTTGTAAAAGATAACTTCCAGGTACAATGTAGTACAACGACAATCGGGAACAAATGTCAGGCGTAGTTAGGGACACACAATAAAGCTTCCACCAGATGAGCATGATCACATCTGTAGAAAGACCATATAGTCTGGATGTGGCATATCAATCTGGATCTTTAAGTGTGGAGTGGTAAAAGTGCAAGAAACCCGGAAAGGACTCTGAACATCAAAGCTGAAAAACCAGGGTGTGCCAAGAAAGAAATGGCAAAGTGAGTAAGAAACATGAAGGTAGAAAAAAAGAGAAAAAAACAAAAGGAAACAGAAGAGAAAGTGGGGCAGGGGGACTGACACGGACACATGGAAAATAGCACAGACAACAGCGGACATGCTCAAGTCAGTGGTAGAAGGTAAGGAGTGAGTGAACACTGGGGGAGAGGGAAAAGAGCTCCAGCCAAGAGGCTGCGGTGCTAGCAGGAAGGGTTGGGAGAGGCCTGGACACACTGGGATGGCGTGTGAGCACACGGAGGCCAGGTGCTGTGAAATCTTTGTTGACATCCGGCTCCTCAAAAGGGTTAAGTAGGCTCATGCCCACTGCCTGCTGCAGTTTGAAAGAAGTACCAGCACCTGTCATATCTGATTCCATGGACACGACATCCATGACTTGCCGAAGAGGTTATTGTGTGAACAAGATTCTTCCCTTTCCTTAAGATGAGAGCCTGAATACTGGTGAGCGACCATTTCAGGGCCTTGATCCACTGTATGTCCCATGTTGAACTTCTTCACACACCCTGTAAGTTTCTACTCTGTGCACTCATGTATGGCTCCCATGCTCTGCATTGGGTCTGGGGCAGATGCCTGCAGTTCAGGTTAGTGGGTTAACCCTTTCCCTACTGTTCCTTTATTATGGGAGTGATATTGGTTTGGGGTTTATTTCCATTCCCTCACTACATCACTATCCTTTTTGTTACCTCCCCTGGTACCTTCAGGGGGATTAGGGTCTTTTCAGTGTTTGTTTGTTTTTTAACTTTAGACCGATCTTTAGGTTGCGGCTCCTTTATGTCATGGTCATCGTTTGCTTCATTGATGTCTATGGCAGAAACTTATATGGGACATATCTCTGTTAAATGTTTTGGTCTACGACAGAGAGGGCTCAGTCATCTTATTCTTCATGCTTTATCGTCTGCCCTCCTTTGAGTGTTTAATGAGCAGCCTGCATCCAGAGTAACAGGCATTGATAGGCAACAAACAAAGGAGAAGACTACAGTTCCAGTAGTGTCCTGTTTCCTGGGCTTTCTTCTGATTGGCTGGCACACTTACTGGGGACCACCATCTACCTTTCTTAACCTATGCAGAGGCTGACTCTCCTTGCTCTCGTCTCCAGCTTAACCCTTTGCATAACAGATAACTATTTTGTATATCTTGGCCTTTGCTTTAAACTGGGGATATTTAATCTATTTGAGCTAGTTTTAGACACTCTCCTGGGCATGTCTGACTCCAAATTCAGGAGCTTCCCTTTACTCCCCTTACCCACTGTTCCTCATGCCATTGCTGTGGCTTAGTACTGGAGGTAAAGGTGTTGACAGCAAGTTAAACTGTCCAGTCTTGGTATAGCCAAAATCATACCAGGATGGACACTTGCAGGTTGCATAAGCAGAAATAGTGAATACCAAATCGAAAGGCAAAAGGTCAGGACAGGTGGAGTACACATTGGTCAATCAAGTCAAGGGTCAGGGCAGGCAGAAGTCAAGCACAACTAAGCACAGAATTATCTGCCAGACAACGAAGTGTGATGATACAGCCCTGGTGTCTCTGACATGGAAGGTATAGCAGTCTAGGCATTTTATCGTCCGTGGGTTCCTTTCTCTAACATGCAGAGCTAACCGCTATACTGAGCACTAAGACCCAGTTATTTGAGTTGTGTATCCACCAGCAATGCAGGATATACTGCACTGATAGCTCCAGTTTGTATAGGATATTCTCTCTTATCTAGTCCCCTGGCACTTCTCTATGACTAAATGTTCTATAGTGGATAATAGACAGCAATATACCTGGATACTTCAGAGACAAACAGGCTTCTTCTTGGTAAATCACAAACTGCTTTATTTTCAACCAATACATCATTTTAATACAGCTGAGAGAAAAAGGTCAGTCACCACATGGACAAAACATGACACGCTGGGTTTAACATCAGATAAGGATTACTTAAAGGGGGGAGGTGGACACAAGGCTCTAATGCTTGTAGACTTCCTGTTGTGTCCACGAGATACCAGCCAGGGGGAGGAGAGGCTTTGCCTCTTGCACTGTGTGACCTGTGACAATCCTGTTTTGTCACGCTAAGATATCCATATGTCCTGAAATGCAATTAACAGCGCAGGCACATCTAAGTGTGTGGAGTCTGGCTGCAAGCAGTCTGAGCACAGAAAAGTTGGATGAGCACCCCCTGCAGGAACGGGACCAACATGAGTACCCACCAAGTAATGCCTGACGTGCTTGCTTGTATGCTGATGGATTATGATTTTTCTGTGTGTAACAACATACTGCTCATACAAAAAGCCTTTAAAATAAAATCTGGAACAGGGGTTGCTTACAACCTGCTCCATCAAATTATTCTGTAACTTTATTTGGTGAGAAGTTTGAGTCTGGAAATAGAAAATGACCAATGCTATTAATAAATACTGATGAGAATAGCCATGCTGATACCAGTGAATGTATTATTGTCTTTCACTAACCTTTAGAATCCTGCAAACCTGTTTATTAGGCTGAATGCCTTTTGATTTTAAGATGTCATCCTCTCCATCCCTGAGCTCACCATAGCGCATTATGTGACTGAAGAACACTCCACCTCTCAGTGACTAATGAAGTGAACAAAAAAACTAATTCCCATTAGTTATACAGCTGACATCAGGGAAAGGGGAGGGAGGAAGGAACTTTAGCATCGTATAGCTCTCAAACCATAAAGGATTGAGAGATGGGACTGGGATCATTTAGTTTATTTTTGTAATAGCTACAATATTACATTTTGTTATATAAAGATATGACTGTCTCTTTAAGACAGAAATGGTAATTCAGCCTACCTTACATAATTCCTCTGGCACCTCTTCTTCTGGATGTCATCAGAAAATGCGAGAAGACAGAGGGCAGGTCATCCTAATTGCTCCAAACTGGCCAAGGAGAGTATGGTATCCCCAGCTAATCCAGATGGCAATACAACCACCCTGGACGCTTACAGTTCTACAGGATCTCCTAACTCAAGGGACAATTTGCCACCCCAAACCAGACTTCTTGAAATTGACGACATGGAGGCTGAGCGGAACTTGTTAATTGCAAAAGGAATATCATCAGTAGTGGCAGATACTTATTATAGCAGGGAGGAAAGGCTCAATATCAAAGGTTTATTGTAGAGTCTGGAACAATTTCAGAGCTCATTGTCAAAAGAAGCAATTGACTAAGCAAGACATTTCTACAGCTAAGACTTTGGATTTTTTACAGCAAGGCTTTGAACTAGGGCATAAGCCAGCATCCTTGAAGGTTCAGCTGTCTGATCTATAGGCTATTTTTTGCGGTCCAGTTTGTTAAAGCTCCCTTGGTAAAGAGATTCATTAGGGCATTGGGTAAAGCGAGACCTACCATAAAGAGTATTTTTCCACCATGGGATCTTAATTTAGTGTTAGATAAATTATCCAGATCCAGTATCTTCGAACACATGCATAAGATTCCTTTGAAGAACCTAACTATAAAGACAGTGTTCCTAACAGCAATTACTTCTGCACGTAGAGTAGGGTAGCTTCAGGCTCTATCCTGTAAACCCCCCTTACATTGTTTTTCATCAGGAAAAAGTAGTGCTGAGAACACAAGCCTCCTTAAGATCCAAGGTGGTAAGATTTTCATCTCAATCAGGAGATTGTTCTGCCATCTTTTTGTCCTGCACCCAAAAATGATATAGAACGAAAATTTCATAATCTGGATCTAGTAGGATGCTTATCCTACTATTTAGACCGAACTAAGGACTTTAGACAGTCAGAATCTTTATCCATTTCTTTGGAAAATATAAAGGCAAAACAGCCTCCAAAGCCTTTCTATCCCGGTGGATTAACGAATGCATTAAAATGGCATATAAAGAAGCAAATATTCAAGTGCCAGCAAAAATAACAGCTCATTCTACCAGATCCCTGTCAACATCTTGGGACAAAGGTTGAAGCTTCAGCCGAAGATATATGTAAAGCAGGCACATGGGCTTCCATATTTAAGTTCATTAAACACTATAAAGTGGATGTTCTCGCATCAGCAGACACAAAATTTGGAAGGAAGGTGTTGGAGGCTGTAGTGCCACTATGATGGTAGTATCTTTATGTTATCTATAATTTTTTCACTGTATCGATGACTAGATTATTGTTGATCCTGCCTCCATATAAATTTCTCCCTCCCTTCTGGTTCGCTACTTCTGTATGTCCCATTGTGTGCCATGGAGAGGATGCAGAAGAAAGGGAGAAATTTACTCAACAATATTTCTGTTTGTTCTGTGTCCACTCCATGGCACACCCAACCCTATTCACTTGTTCTGAATATTTCTTTATCTACAGCTTTGGTCAAAAGGATAACTGAAGATAGATCACAAGGTGGGCTTTTTAAGAATAAAGAATTTGGTCCTACCAGCTGGAGGGCGGAGATTAAACCTATTGTGTGCTGTGGAGAGGACACAGAAGAAATAGAAATATCGGTGAGCACATTTCTTCCTTTTTTATGCCATAATTTAGTCTGACAGCAATATAAAAATTTGGGGAAAAACACAAACATTTTATAAGATTTCTTCTGATGATTTGTACTCAGTGCATTTTGTTTTTTAACAGGGACTAGGTAAAAAGAGTGATCATTCACTCGTACCTCATAATTGTCCATTTTTAATGGAGTATTGTCCCTCTGAGACCCAAATCCCTCTGCCCCTGTTTCTTACCCTGGTGTCCCTCTTTTAGTAGATCAGACTGTGTGTGGTGTGTATATAAGTGTATCACATTGATCCACAGCAATATAACTCACATTGTTTGTTTAAACTTCAGTATGTGTATTTTTAAATTAGTCTGTTTAAATAAAATACTTTGGTTTTGCTCTAAATCCTCATTCAGCTACACAAAGAGGTGTCCATAAGTCATGAAGTAACCAAACATGCTTTACCCACCAGTCCTGCCCCCAGCACCACCACCTGAAATAAGTGTCCTATCTTTGGCCATCTGCAGAGTTGGAAGTTATGATCTCTGCCTCTCTTCCTCACAGTCACAGTGAGATAAGAGAGGCAGAGAACAGTGACAGATGGAATGTTTACATACATTTCTTTTGTCATATGGCTCCATTAACACATGTAATCACTGTAGTAGTGATCACATGTGTAGAACCACCAGGGAACTGCTGGAACGGACTGCTCTGGTCACACATGTTGCATGGTTGTTTTACATGCTCCATTTATTTCTATGCAACAATACTGTTTGGGATGTATGTCTGCAACCGCTTAACCTAGCAACTTCAGAGTGGGCTCATTTTAATTGTCTACCCTTGCTCTATCATCCGGTTTGTTCAAGTGTTTTGGGGGGCTTCGAGCACTGTTTGGGGTACTTTTTGGGAAACTACATTTCCCATGAGCGCTTGGTTCTCACCTATTTTCTGATTGGCTCCTGTCGTGGCAGCCATTTTGTGAGCTTTTCTCAGCGAGTATCCTATGCAGGGCTTAGACTCTCCTCCTCTCCTCTGCAGATTAACCCTTCGCCTGCCAGATAAGTCTATACTTAGCACTAATTGGATGATTTACTGTACAGTTGGTTATTTTCACACTGTGAGACTGTCTATACAGCTGGAGCTTGGGGCTAGACCTAAGACTAAGGAGGCTGGGGTCTCAGTATCCCCTATTGCACATTGCTCTTCCTGTCACGCAGGGCGACCTAGAGAGTTCTCTAGTCATTTATGCCCAGCATGTTCTGAGGTTCCTGACAGCAACCCAGGGACTTCCAGCCATGCTATTGAGCCAGCTTGGGTGCAAGAGTTTAAGGCTGCGACTAGGGACCTTAGGTCCACATTACAACTCTTTCCATCCCAGATACAGGGGCACATCAAATGTGGCAGACCCCCTCTACTATCAGGTCTTCCCTGCTTAAACCACAGGGGGCACCTGGCGTGTCATATTCTTCTAAGGAAGAATTGTTGCTAGATTCGAATGTTGAGGATGGTACTGTTTTGGAGTCTTCTAAGTCCCTTGGGGATCCCTTTGAAGCTGATCCTGAACCCTCCACTGAGGGCCTGATCAGGGCTGTATTAACAGCACTCAACACTCCCTTGGTTCAGGAGGTTCCTTCTGATGTTTTTCAGGAGCCTGCTAAGCCCCTTACTTATTTTCCTCCTAACCCCACTCTTGACCTTTTGGTTTCTGAGGCCTGGAAATCTCTGTACAAGTCTGCTTCTGTGTCCAGAAAATTTGCTAAGCTTTATCCCTTTACTGAAGCTGAGCTGGCTAAATGGGTTCATCCCCCTCAAGTGGACGCACCCATATCTAGACTATCTAAATCTACTGCTTTACCTGTCTCTGATGCTTCTGCGCTGCAAGACTGGACTGACAAGAAACTTGAGGTTTCCCTCAAGTACATCTTTGCTTCTATTGGTACCGCTATGCGTCCAGCGTTTGCTGTTGCGTGGGTTAACCGGGCTATTGCAGTCTGGACTGAACAACTCACTACGGCTGTCCGTCAGGATGTGCCTACTTCGGAGAAATTGCGTAGTCTTGCCAATATCTCTGAAGCACAACACTATGTATCTGCTGCTGCTTTTGATGCCGTCTGTGGTAGCTAGGCGTGCTCTTTGGCTCAAGATCTGGTCTGCTGACACTGCTTCCAAGAAAGTCTTACTTTCTCTGCCATTTCAGGGTACCTCCTTGTTTGGGCCTGATCTTAAGGAACTAATTAGCGAGGCCACAGGGGGTAAGAGTACTCTTCTGCCCTTGATCTTTAAGAAGAAGTTGACATTTAACCCTTTAGTGACCGGCCACACGCGGCCGGCATTTAACGCCCGCCGAACATTTTTTCCCCATTGCTTTGAATGACTTCCTGGACGTACATGTATGTCCTCTGTCACTAAGTGACCGTTTCTGGGGACGTATGTGTACGTCCATTGTCAGGATGGGGTTAAACGCAACTCATCCTTTTGTTCCTTGCAGACTGAGACACGTTCGACGAACCAGGCGGTTCCATCAGCTCCACGTTCCTCCTCCAAGCCCAAACAGCAGTGGAAGCCTAAGGCTGCCTCAAAGCCCAAGGCTGCCAAGACTGCTTCGGCATGACTCACCGAACCCGGGTCCGCATCCCGCTGTGGGTGATCATCTGTGACTTTTTCACGGGATTTGGGAAGATTCTGTCTTGGACCCATGTGTTTTACAAGTGGTGACAGAGGGATACAAGATCATTTTCTATTCTCTTCCTCCTTTTGATTTTCGTCTTTTTCGAACTCCGCAAAAAGCCGACAATCGCCGTCTGTTTGGTGCTGTTCAGGCTCTTCTGGACAAGGATGTCCTGGAGCCGGTGCCTCTTTCAGACAGGAGTTCGGGGTTTTACTCGAACCTTTTTGTGGTAGCCAAAAAGGACGGCGGATGTCACCCTATTTTGATTTTAAAGGATCTAAACTTCTTTGTGAACAAGACTCATTATCATCAGGAGTCTCTGCACTCTTTGATCGCTGCCATGTCTCCGGGGGAGTTCCTTGCTTCAAGATGCGTATTTACACATCCCAGTCCATCAGGAGAGCAGGCGGTACCTGCGCTTTGCCTGTGACAGAGGACATTTTCAGTCCTCAGCTCTTACATTTGGTCTAACCATGGCTCCACAGGTCTCCATCGAGACAGCATCAGAGTGACTCCTTACATGGACGACTTGCTACTGAAAGCCACCTCGGCGGACCTTCTTCATCAGCAACTTCAGACCTGCATCCAAGTCCTCACCCATCACGGATGGATTGTCAACTTGGACAAGTCGGATCTTGTCCCATCCCAGCAACTGATCTTCCTGGGTCTTCTATTCAATACTCAGAGGAGCATGGTGTTTCTACCGGACGCGGTAGCCCATCAAATTACCCACAGGGTGTCAACTATTCTTTCCCAGGATCTGGTCCCAGTTTAGAGGTTGTATTCTCTGGTGGGGAAGTTCATTTCCATGATAGAAGCGGTTCCATTCTCCATGGCGCACACCAAGGAACTTCAGAGGTTTATGATACAGGTGTGCAGGGATCGACCAGATCATCAGAGGTTATCGGTGTCCCTTCCCCCTCATGTGGAACTGAGCTTGGAATGGTGGCTGGACCTTTCCAATCTGCTGAAAGGGAGATCCTTTCTGATTCACTACTGGACCATGGTTATGATGGATGCAAGCCTCTCGGGCTGGGGAGCTGTTCTAGGTCGCTTCAGCGCTCAGGGGAAGTGGTCCATGGAGGAGTCCCTTCTCCCAATCAACATCTTGGAACTTCAAGCAATATTTCATGCTCTATGTCATTGGGTGTCTCAACTGGACGACTGTCCAGTCCGAGTTGAGTCCGACAATTCCACGGCAGTGGCCTACATCAATAGACAAGGTGGAACAAGAAGTCTCACCGCTTGGTTAGAGGTCAAGTCCATTCTGTCCTGGGCAGAGGTTCATGTTCCTGTCGTTTCCGCAGTGCACATTCCAGGCGCAGACAACATCATGGCAGACTTCCTCAGTCGTCACACAGTGGACAGCGGAGAGTGGGAGTTACATCCCGAGGTGTTTCAACTCCTTGTTCAGAGATGGAGGATGCCCCATGTGGATCTGATGGCAACAAGACACAACAGGAAGTTTCCGGTGTTCTGCTCTTGTTGGAGAGACTCTCTGGCTCTAGCAGTCGATGCGATGTCCATTCCTTGGACATTCCCTCTGGCCTACATCTTTCCTCCCCTTCCAATGTTTATAAGGGTGTTGCAGAAACTAAAGATGGAACGTTGTCCGGTCATCCTGATTGCTCCGGATTGGCCTTGTCAATCTTGGTATCTGGAGCTTCTGGCTGTATCTGTGGCGGAGCCCTTTCCACTCCCATCCCTTCCAGATCTTCTTCTGCAGGGTTACCTGTGGAAGGAAGATGTCCATCTGCTCAATTTGACAGCCTGGAGGTTGAATCCTCGATTTTAAGGAAGAAAGGTTTTTCTTCTGCTGTGGTGACTACTATGCTTAGTGCCCGTAAGCATGTTTCTTCCAAGATCTATCACCGTGTCTGGTCGACCTTTGTGTCTTGGTGTGCTGACAGGGATCTGTCCCTTGATTTTGATCTACCTACTGTCCTGGTCTTTCTACAGGACTGGGTGGATAAAGGACTGTTTGAGTTCTCTTAAGGTTCAGACTTGTGCGCTTTCTGTCTTCTTTCAGAAGCGCATTGCTATCCTTCCTGATGTCAAGGTTTTCTTCCAGGGAGTTGCCCGTGTTCGTCCGGCCTTCCGGAGTCCCGCTCCTCAGTGGGATCTTAATTTGGTTTCAGGCGTTCTTCAACGTCCTCCCTTTGAGTCTTTGGCTACTATTCCTCTACGTCTCTTGACGTGGAAAATGGCCTGTCTCCTGGCTGTTCGCCGGGTTGCAGAGTTGCATTCTCTTTCCTGTAAACCACCATATTGAGTGTTTCACAAGGATAAGGCAGTGCTTCGCACCTCCAAGGAGTTTTTATCTAAGGTGGTCTCCGAGTTTCATATCAATCAGGAGATTGTGGTGCCCTCATTGCCCTAACACCTCTTCTGACAAGGAGAGAGCTCTCCACTTGTTGGATGTGGTGCATTGTCTCAAGTTTTATGTCCATCGCACTGAATCAGTCAGGAAATCAGACGCTCTGTTCATCATTCCTGAGGGTCCTAGGGCAGGAAGACCGGCGTCCAAAGTGACTATTGCGTCATGGATCAAGTACACTATTCGTGGGGCCTACGAGTTGAGGAATAAGCATGTTTTCTTTCGGGTCATGGCTTATTCCACCAGGTCTATTGGGGCCTCTTGGGCCTATAAGGATCAGGCTTCTGCTGATCAGCTGTGCAGGGCATCCACTTGGTTCTCTGTGCACACCATTTTGAAGCACTACCGTGTGGATGTGCTGGCCTCGGCTGATGCCAACTTTGGGAGGAAGGTCCTGGAGGCAGTCTTGCTTGTCTAGGATCTTCTTCTCAGGTTCTTGGTGCTTCCTTTGCTGTTGAGCCCTGTTGGCTCTAGTTCAGTGTGCTGTGTAACAGTTCCTGAGGTATTTTTCCCCTGTTCAGTGTCTGTTGACACTTTAGTTTTGTTGGGCTTCTCTGACTAGTTGGTTCATAGAGGTTCTGGTGACTTTGGGGTCCTTGCGCCTGGTCCTTGCCTTCTTCCTGCCTCTGGGGAACTCAATGGTTGGACATCCCAGAGTTACCAGTAACCTGTATTGGACGACAGAGAAAAGAGGATTTTAGTCTTACCTGTGGCAATATGTGGGAGTCCTTTGGGGTCATTCTCACAGGAGACTTCTTCCCTTCTACTATCTAGTCATTAGTTAGTGTCTCAAATCATTCTGGAGTGGTTGGCTAGCTGCAGCCTAAGGAGGGAAGGGAGGCTCCATCCCCTGCATACATTTAGAGAAATGTTCCTGCCTACTTAAAGGGGCTGACCGTCTCCCAGAGTTACCAGTAACCTGTATGGACTAAGAGAAAAGGATTTAACAGGTAAGACTAAAATCCTCTTTTACACTGCATTTCAGCCCTGCCCCAAAAGGACCAGATGACATCATGTCAGTGATTCTCTAGTTAACACAGGTGAGTGTGTTGATGTGGACAAGGCTGGAGATCACTCTGTTATGCTGATTGAGTTAGAATAACAGACCGGAAGCTTTAAAAGGAGGGTGGTGCTTGAAATCATTGTTCTTCCTCTGTTAACCATGGTTACCTGCAAGGAAATATGTGCTGTCATCATTTCTTTGCACTAAAAGGGCTTCACAGGCAAGGATATTGCTGCTAGTAAGATTGCACCTAAATGAACCATTTATCGGATTATCAAGAACTTCAAGAAGAGAGATGTTCAATTGTTGTGAAGAATGCGTCATGGCGCCCAAGAAATTCCAGCAAGTGCCAGGACCGTCTCCTAAAGTTCATTCTGCTGCAGGATCGGGGCGGCACCAGTGCAAAGCTTGCTCAGGAATGGCAGCAGGCAGGTGTGAGTGCATCTGCACGCTGTGAGGCTAAGACTTTTGAAGGATGGCCTGGTGTCAAGAAGGGCAGCAAACAAGCCACTTCTCTCCAGGAAAAACATCAGGGACAGACTGATTTTCTGCAAAAGGTACAGGGATTGGACTGCTGAGGACTGGGGTAAAGTCATTTTCTCTGATGAATCCCCTTTCTGATTGTTTGGGGCATCTGGAAAAAGGATTATGCAGAGAAGACAAAGTGAGCGCTGCCAACAGTAAAGCTTCCTGAGACCATTTATGTGTGGGGTTGCTTCTCAGCCAAGGGAGTGGGCTCACTCACAATTTTGCCTAACACAGCCATGAATAAAGAATTGTACCAAAACATCCTTCAAGAGCAACTTCTCCCAACCATCCAAGAACAGTTTGGTGAAAACAATGCATTTTCCAGCATGATGGAGCACCTTTCTATAAGGCAAAAGTGATAACTAAGTGGCTCGGGGAACACATTTTGGGTCCATGGCCAGGAAACTCCCCAGACCTTAATCCCATTGAGAATTTGTGGTCAGTCCTCAAGAGGCGGGTGGACAAAAAACCCCCCACAAATTCTGACAAACTCCAAGCATTGATTATGAAAGAACGGGCTGCCATCAGTCAGGATGTGGCCCAGAAGTTAATTTACAACATACCAGGGCGGATTGCAGAGGTCTTGAAAAAGAAGGGTCAACACTGCAAATATTGACTCTTTGCATAAACTTAATTTAATTGTAAATAAAAGCCTTTGACACTTATGAAATGCTTGTAATTGTACTTCAGTATACCATAGTAACACATGACCATAATATCTAAGAACACTGAAGCAGCAAACTTTGTGAAGACCAATACTTGTGTCATTCTCAAAACTTTTGGCCACGACTGTATACAAGAAGTACATTTCATGGCAGATAATTATCACACATTCATGACCGTGGGAAAAATATTCCTTATGGCTCTTTCACATTGGTGAATTTTTAGGGATTATGGAGGAAGACTTTTTTTATTATTATTATTATTATTATTATTATAACAACTTAAGATATTGGTGAGTTTTTAATGGTTAAGGTTTTCCCAGCATACCATTGTCTCAGTACAAATAGAAATGATAAAAGGGAGCTACCTGTAACAGTGGCATTATTTCACTGTGAATCCATTGCTGCATTATCACACTGCCTGAGGAAAGCTGCAACATACTGCTTCTGTCAGCAACAATTGCTGAGCATGTCACCTTTGTGAAATGACATATAGGAATGATGCAAAAATGTTGCCCATGTGAAGGGAACCTTCAACTTCAGTCTGCAATAAAATTCACATCCCAGTATGAAATGTGACATGTGATACAAACAGTCCCTCCCTTTTGACGTGTTAATAGCGCCACTGCTTGTCAATGTGTTTCTGGTAGATTCTAACGGACTAGGCTATCTAGTGAAACAAACACACACACACTCTCACTAAAGCTGAAACACTAAGGAGGCATTTCTACAGTAGGGTCTGCAACCTTTAACATTCAAAACACTTTGACGGCTACATCACTTATCTTAATGTTAATATGACAATACACATATTGCCACTCATACAGCCACTTGTGTCATTTCCCTGCTCTATGGTGAGAAATATCAGGCTGCGTTTCTATAATTTACCACTAGAGTGCAATCTAAGACACTTTTGTGTGTCAGTAAGCACCAAGTAGGGGACTTCAAAAGAAAGTACCCATTGTGTGTAATCAAGGGTAGGCAAAACTGGTCCTTAAGAGCAATTACAGTTCATGATTTTGGGATATCCCTGCTTAAGCACAGGTTGAGCAATTAAAGTGATCAAGGCACTGATTGCAAGACAAAAAGAAGGAAGCGCTCCTGGTGCAATAATGTCAAAAGATCAACTGTGACACCAACCCATCACAGATTTAAGAAATGTACTCACAATATGTTATGATCAGCTCAACACATATGTGACTGCTGATACTCTCGCTTAGGGGGTATGCTGACACTGTCACCCCAACAGTGCTACTGGCAGGTCGCTCCTCAAAACAACTCTCCAGTAGTGTAAAATATGCAAGAAAAACACAAAGAGGAAGCTCAATAGTACCTGTTATCTCAACAATGGTGACAGAGAAAGTTTAAATGGTACTCACAAGTGTGATGGTTGTGGAGGGACTTTTGCCCAAACACAACAGACCAGGCGTACAGAGAGTTTAACCTGTCTCTGTTCAGGTAACACCGGACTGGTGTATAAAATCCACAGGATGCTGCTGGTTTCTCTAAGATTTCTTTTAATTTAAAAAAAAAAAAAAAAAAAAAAAATTAAATTATGTAAAAAAAAAAAAAAAAAAAAAGGCTAGCTAAACAACGTTTTGTAATCACCTGGCTATTTCATCAGTTTCGGCATAAGCCAAAAGGAAAGAAACCCCTTTTTCTTTTGGCTTATGCTGAGTCTGATGAAGTAGCCAGGTGACTACGAAACATTGTTTAGCTAGCCTTTGTTCTTTTATATTATTATTAAAAAAAAAAACAAAAAACACATTTTTAAATAAAAGAAAAAAATCTTAGAGAAACCAGCAGCATCCTGTGGATTTTATACTCCAGTCTGGTGTTACCTGAACAGAGACAGGTTAAACTCTCTGTAAGACAATTCCCCCAAAAAAGAAAAGAGAGAGGCGCACACAATCTAAGTGCAGACTGTTACATAAAAAAAACATCCTTTTTATCTTATTCCCCTTCACCAAGGTGGGTTCTTTTCTTTTTATACTTCAAATCGATCACCTCCTTCACCGTGGAGAACCATTCGATGGAATAAATTGCAGACTCGCCTTCTATTGAGGCAAGCCAGCCTCTTGGTGTATAAGCTTGCACTGGATAACCCCCAGTAATGGTATCTTTACGTCCTCTCCTTCCCCTCAACTCTCCTGGATCTTCAATAGCTCCTCCAATTCTCTCACCACAGGGTAAATACAAATCCTTACTCCCTCTATCTAGGGATGGTGATATATTCTATTGGACACTATTGAGTATAGGGGTCTTCAAGTTATGGACGAAAATAATTATATTCTCCACAATTATTTATTAAACGTATATAAAAAAAAAATAGCAATAAAAAAATAAATTTATCTGCACAGATACAATAAATAAGAACAATCTAAAATGCCCAAAACACTAGCCCAACGCGTTTCTCAGCTCACAAACCAATAACCCATGTTTCTAAGTTAACACCTTCTGAAGGGACTTCAACATATTACATGCCTCCGTTGCCCAAGGCTGTACTGATTACAATAAAACATACCTGGGATTTTTTTGTGTAGTGAGCATGCAGCTCTTCTATTGCATGTGGTATAGGATATCTGACAGCACTGAGCAGGCTTATGGGGATTATGGTGTAATATTTTGTTTATGTTGCTCAGATGTCATAAGCACATTATACATTCAGGTTCATTTCTTAGTCATCAAACATCACATGCATTGCTGACATGGATATAAAAGGCTTTGCTCGGGCGACTGAAGAATTCATTGTGCGTGTTCTTTTCAGATAACTTCCCGATGACACAATCAGAGACTTGAGCACTTTGTAATGATCAGGGTGCAAAAACAGATCAACGTTAGAGCATAAAAAGGCACCATTCTTTACTAATTAACCCTTTGAGTGGATACCCCTCTGCCACTCAAAAGATTAAAGGAATGCACAGATTTAATTTAACATTATTTAACAATTTTAGTACCAGAAGTGTGTCCATTGCATTGCTTTGAACATCCATATGTCACTCAGAGGGTTAAGGGGTATATTTTAAAGTGGACCTGTCACCTTGAAATAAGTTTAATTAATTGTTACGATAATTAAAAATGGCCTATGTGTTGCGATAGCCAAGCATTTGGGATATAAATAGTTTTTGAGAAATTCATCTTTATTCTTTGGTGGCACAGTATTGCAATCCGTGCTCATAGTTTTCTTTGTTGGATCTATTTGATTACATTGTGCTTTGAATGAATCTAGACAGAGGCCATACACTGATAACTACTAGCACTATGATCTGGAAGTTTGGCCTCAAACATAACAAAGTGCCAAACTATGCAGGGAATTAGCATGAAGTGTCACATTGTGCCACTAAATCATTAATTTTAATTTCTTAAAAGCAATTTATTTTATGTAAAAATTGTTAGTACAACATGCAGGCAGATTTTAATTCTCTGTAAAATAAACTACATTTATCTTATGGTAACAGGTCCACTTTATTTGATTTACCGGCATTTTTCTTTTTTTAATTCTGTGTAGTTTCCTGAATCTGCTATTTTATGTCAAGATTCCATACCAACTGTGTCTTCCTACCAAATGGATTTTTTTCCTATTCAGTAGAAAAACTCAATCCAAGATCTGGACAGAGAAAGAGGAAGGCTCCATGCAGCATGGATGCAGATCCAGGAGGATGCATTCACAGTCAGCAACACCAGACACACCACTGATGTCCTGAAACACAGGTACTGCAAGGTGGTGATGAAGTCTAAGTGTGCCACTCGTGGTCATGAACTTCAGCTCCTGGGTGGAGATGATGAGGTGGTCCACGGTGCCCAAGATTGTCACCAGATTAACATCAGGGTTAACATGTGCCAGGGACCAGCTGGCTGGTGGTAAGTAAAGCATCATCTCAGTTAATAAAGTTGTGCATTGTTGTTCAACCACTTGAGGTCCAGAAGGGTATGCAATTCATTGACATGCCTCTGGTCCTCAGAAGTTGATGTGTGTACCCCCATTGTGTTGCATACCTCTCTGGTCCTCAGTGGGTGAAATATGTACCCCTGGTCCAGCATCCTAAGTATACATTGCCAAATGTTAGTGTAAACCTCCCCCATATCCCACAGAGATGTCCAATGGATTGGCAAATCAACATTCCTGACATCTCTGGGGCACTAGATTTACAAGAATTTTCCCTTGTTTTAGGCAAGGTTTGGGCAACCCAAAGCCCTCCAACTGTTTTGGACTACTACTCCCATCATCCCTGGCCAGCTAATGACTGGCTGGGGATGAAGGAAGTGATAAACTGAAACAGCTGGAGGGCCACAGGTTTCCCAGTCCTGTTTTGGGCAAACCACATGCACCATAGGGGTCAAATTCAAATAACTAAAAAAAACTCCATCAACAAAACTATTGTTTTCAACCCCTTGAAGGACAGATTGGTCTTCAGCCCATTGTTTTATGTTGTCATGTTATATACTTGTGTCAGAACAACTGTACCATAAAGCAGTGTTCTCACCATGCGCCCTCGGGGCCCACTAACAGGACAGGATTTGTGGATCTCCCAGTTTAAGCACAGGTGAGTTGATTGGAGACTTAGTAATTGTGATTGACGCACCTATGCTCAAGCTGAGAAAGCTTAATTTTCTGGTCTTTGAGTGGGTCCCAAGGGCGCAGGGTAACAACCGCTGCATTATGGCACAGTTGTGTTAATACAAATGTATAACCTGGCAATGTATGTTTCCTCTCTTTTTCCTTTCACAGTCTCAATGTCTCTTCTGGTGCAGCAGCCTGATTCTGGGACCCCTCCCCAAATGAATAGGAGGAGGCCCAGGAGGAGCTGGTTCTCTTACTTGGAACCATCTTGGTCTCCACCATAGATTCTCCTCACCAGTATTCACCATCTACCTAACCTCCAGTGATCCTGGCACTACATTTGCCAGCAACATCCCAGGTCCCATCAGCACCTACCTAGCCTCCAACTCAACAGCTACTGCAACTAGCAATCGAGAGGTCGGTGGGAAAAAGGGAATGGTGACAGAGGAGGAGTCTATTATGTACGGAGGGTGAGAAGGCTCAGATTCACAATGAGGTGAGTAGGATGGCTATTCAGACAGATGAGGTTTGGGAAAAAGGAGATGCAATCTGTGTGTTGAACCCTCTTTGCCAGTACCCAGAACATCCAACAGTTAACAACAGACACTAGGCACATCATAATCAGATGCAGTTTATGATGTCGGCACTGATCTCCTTGTTATGGTATCTTAGTACTTAAAGGAGGCAGTGTCAGTTCTGGCACAGGGCACACCAGGTGGCTCCATTGCAACCTCTGTGCAGACGCCATCAAGGGCACAATGGAGCCTGGGGAACATGCAGCAGCTGGCAACACAGATTTCCCTGGAACACTTTGAAACCATAGTGCAGCTCCCTTGTCTACAACCCCCATCAACTGCAGCAGTTGTTGGAGAAGGCATGAACCACGGACCTAACACCTGCTGCACCATTGCCCTCCACTTCAATTATGCCAGCTGCACAACCACCTGTAGCTCATCGACTGCTAGCATCTGCACAGCCACCTGCTGCTACCCACATAAGGTCCTCCACGACTGCTTCAGGGTGCTGCACCTCTTCACCTCCAACCTCACCATCATGGCTAGCCCAAGGATGTTGAGCACTTGTGAAACCCTCAATAATTTTATTCAAACACTCAATAACTTTCAGGGAACAGTACATTTCACTGCAGAATATAACACAATGCAGATTAATTTCTTAGACGTTTCCATTTTTCATAACCATGATAAAGTGGTCACTACAAATTATTAAAAAAAAACAATAGATCATAACACTCTACTACACTTAGCAGTTTTCACCCAAAACACACCAGAAGGGGCATACCTTCCTCTCAAATGTTAAGAATTAAAATAAATAATACGGACTCAATTACTGCTTCAAAACAAATAGAACTTTTCTCCATTCACCTACAAGCAATTAGGTATAAGGAACTTTTGCAACAAGCCCAAGAGAAAGTAGCATCACAAACCCATGAATCCTTGCTCTCCAAAAACAAGGCAACTATGAACTTGAATAGCCTAGAATTTCCCAGTACATATACCACTAGGAGTATACTATACATATGAATGTTTGCAGACATTGGAACAAATCTACTGACCAATCTCTACCAAACAATTTTCATCATCAACCACTTTTCAGTTACAAAAGAGGAAGAAGACTTTGAGAGACATTCTTTTACAGACAGACCCTGAACACTCTTACACTAACCAATACTCTTTGTGGCTATCCAAACTAAAACAACGAGGTTATTAATGTAATAATACCTGTATTACCTGTTGCTCTCTGATCTCGCAAATCAAACATCCAGATACCTGTAGATATATAGAAATCCCTCAAAGTCTTACCTGTACCAGCTCATTTGTGATCTATTTTATAATATGTCCATGCAGCCTGTATTATGTTGGCAAGAATATTACATCTTTTAAAGAACGTATGGCCAACCATAGAACCTCTTTCAGACAAGCACTGAATATAGGAAAATTAGACAAGCCAATTCCTAAACAATTTCTGCAGATGAAGCACACTTTGGCGGATCTAAAATACATGATTATAGATCATGAGCCTAAATCACCCAGAGGAGGTGATTGTGGCAAACTGTTAATAATTTGAGAAGAGAGGTGGATCCACCATTTAAATACAAGCAGTCCTAAGGAGCTGAATGAATTTAGGAATTGTGCCTGCTTTTATTAACCTTCTCCATCATATATGATGCCTCATTCTGCCTTTGATCCTAACAGTTGTGTGGGTTTATTTACAACAAGGTTATATTACACTCAAGCATCAGGATGCCAAGGTATGGAGGATATGTGGCTCCCTAGTGAGGTATTATTATTATTATTATTTATTTATATAGCACCAACTAATTCTGCAGCGCTGTACAATTGGGTATGGGCATAGATCCTGAAACAGGTCACTACCATGTGTTGCCATCCTAAACTCCCCCACCCCCAAAATGCAGCAAGCCATAGTATCATTGAGACCCAGGTATCCGCTAATACTTTACTGGATATTCTCATTATTTATCTCTGAAGAATAATGTATCCTTGCCTGTCATGGAGTGTCTTTTATGGTCATACCGAGTTCCATTTATGAAAAACAACTATTCACATATACAGTAGTATGCAAAAGTCTTAGGCAGGTGTGAAAAAAATGCTGTAAAGTAAGAATGCTTTCAAAAATAGACATTTTAATAGTTTATTTTTATCAATTAACAAAATGCATAGCGAGTGAACAGAAGACAAATCTAAATCAAATGGATTTGTGGATTTGGTCAGAATTAATGTTATCATTAATGCTGAGAAGTACATGCAAATACTTGTCCAACATGCAGTACCATCAGGTAGACATCTGATTGCCCCCAAATGTATTCTGCAGCATGACAATGACCCCAAACATACAGCTAAAGTCATTAAGAACGATCTTCATCGTAAAGAAGAACAAGGAGTCCTGGAAGTGATGGTATGGCAGCCACAGAGCCTGATCTTAAAGGGATAGTAATGTCAGAAAAAAAGTATTAACTATATGGTAGACACAATTAAAAGAGAGTACTTGCACTTATTCGTATCTCTCAAACCGTAATGGTTTGAGAGATATAGGAAAATAAAGTTTTCTGGTCCTTCCCCTTTCTGCTTGATGAGCTATAAAGCTGTCAGAAGCAGATTCTGGTCACTTGACCAGATATGGCTCTTCAGCAGCGCCAGTATAATGATATCTAAAGATAAATAATTTGGAATGGTCTACAAAGTGTCTATAAACCATCTATAAATGTTTCTTTATAGCAATCCACAATCCATTTTAAGCAACAGTTAATTGTGTTTGACCCTAATTTGTAAACCTTGAATTTGTAAAAGGCCATATACACTAATGGCCCGATATGGAGTATTGTATGCTGTCAAGGCCCACTACTTATATCATCCCCAACTAGTCATTGTTGTGGACAATAGCGTCTGGAGAACCCACAGTTAGTAGCTGTTAGGAGTGGTAGACTCCATCAGTTGTGAAAGCCAAGTCTGATTCCCCCCCATGACTTGAATCGATCATATGTATTACGGGTTTGTTCATCTGTTTGCATCCCCCAAATTGCTGTTTTCTCTCCAGATTTCCTGAGAATTATGGGCCATAACAGCCGGAGAGTCAACGACTGACTACAACATGTATTTGGCCCTTAGTACACATACCTAAATCAGAGGGAATCCGTGTTGTGCACCTGCCTGTTGAGTCATACAGATTCTACTATCCTCTGCTAAACGTTAGCTAGCTGGGACTTGTAGGCAACAACTAATTGGGCTCTTAGTACACATGAGCCTTGAACTCAAAGGAGAAGGATTTACACTTTTCTAATGCTAAAAATAAGGACATGGATTACAACTCCCAGAATTCCCTACTAGCCAGTGACTTGTTGGGGATGCTATTAATTAAAGGCCCTAAAAGATGGAAAGCCTGCAACCCATAGCTGTGCTAAGGGCCCAGTACAGGGTATATTCAACAATGGGCTCTCCAGCTGTTGTGGTATGTAACTTCCAGTTACACATTAGGGGATGCTGGGAGTTGTATGCTACAATAGTTGTAAAACCCATGCCTAACTGCCCGTTTTTCCTGACATAGGAATATGGCATATGCACTAATATACATACAAAATGTGGGAGGCTTCTGTGGATGAACAAACAGCACAATGGCCTGTTCTATGGCTAGTCACCACTCAGAAGTGCCTAGGGAATCTAGCTGCACCTCACTGACAAGGCCCAACAAGGCCAAAACGTACTCCTGGGGTTAGCTGGTGTTCCAGTGCAGATGGGACTTGACTGTCATTTTGGAACTGGACTGCTGTTTTGGCTGGGATTAGTCTGATATGAACGTGGAAATTTATCCTCTGTAATGGCACTAGAGAGCTAAAACATGATACCTCTGAGTGGTGACTAGCAGTAGAACAGGTCATTGTGCTGTTTGTTCGTCCTCAGAAGCCTCCGACATTTTGTATGCTCATATGTACTAATAGACAAAAAATCCCAATTTTGAGCTAAACAACAGCATCACATAAGCCAATGTGAGTTCTCATTACTGTAAATGTGTCTTTACACCCTATGAATATTATAAACTTGCTTTGCACTGCACTGCAGACCTTACGTTCCTTTAAGGGGTTACAAGCCATGTTTAGGGTAATGAGTCATTTGAGCTTTCTAATTGGTCCATTTTTTGTTGCATATGGTTAATTTGTACTAGTTACAGCTATTGTGTACAAAGGGTGTCATATCTGATTTTTTTTTCCTTTTTTGTGCATGTTTCACCAGTACAAAGTATAAAAAGTTGTTCAGCCTTGCAGAGCAATGAGAGTTCTCTGATGGTGTTAAAAACCCCACTGAAATTAATGGGAAGCTGGTGGCAGCATGTAGATTACATTGCTTCCCACAGAGATGTGTTGGTCTTCAACTGGCTGGAGTTGCTGAATGCAAAAATAGCAGTTGGAGTGAAAAATCAGTTTCCTGGTATAATGTGATGAGGGCTGTGAGGGTTTTCCTCCAAGTCACAGGTGTTTAAATGAAAGTATATGGCGTTTTTATCACAAGCCAGAATTCTGCTGGCGTTTGGTTAATTAAACTCACACTTGCCAGAATGTGATAGACAAGTTGTAAAAAATAATATGAAACTGAGTTCAGGAATACAAGAGCTAATTGGCTGTAATGGAACCAAGGCCTTTATACCTTACTTTCCCATCTGCAGTGATCATACCCCCAGGCAACCACAGACCCACAAACACCAACATTCCCATCCCTTTCTTGGCTAGTTGAGGCATTGAAATGAGTCAACAGGGGGCATTCTTATACTGCTGGAGGTTTGCTTTGATGGGTTCTTTGTCATACCAGATAAAAGGGGTGAATTTACCCACTGGTGAATGCTGGCATGGAAAATATCCAGGAACAGAAAATTAAGGTAGGAATATAACATTTTCCAAATTTGCTATATGTTATAAACAGCTTTATTTTATTTATATGCTCTTTTACTAACTTAACCTTGTAACTAAATATGAAAATAATGTTTTGAGTACATGACGGAATCTGTACAGCAATTTCTATTTTCTTCAATCACAATGAGTTGGACTGTGCAAGATCTCGGCCCATAACTCTGTTGGGAGTTGTTCTTCTCTTAGTTCCTGTATACAGGAGTAGGTAACCTATGGCCTACCAACTTTTGTTGCACTACAACTGTTGGCCAGCTGAGGATGATGGGAGTTCGTATTTTCCCCACCTGTGCAGTAGATGTATGAGTTGATGCCATTTAGAAAACAGACAAGTAATAACTCATCTGTAACAATTAACAGTTATCACAGGTGTTAACAAAATGTGATGACTGTATAGAATCTGGCCCTGGGTGATTTTTTTGTATTCTAAGAGTATACTTTATTTTCTTTACCTCAAAATTTTCTGTTCTTCTGAGCAACACATTCATTTCATCACCATCAGTTATCACTCAGATGATGTGTTTACATTCTCCTGGTATTAGTGAGTAGAGAATAGCCTGCTTCCTTACAAGATCTGCTCCATTATAAACTAATCTCCTCTTCCTACAACATAGTCCACCCTCCTGCTAAGCAAACATCCCTTTTGCCACTTACATCCTGTATATTTACCTTCAACTAAATCCTCAGATCAGTGTGACGGGACACTTTTTTGTGCCAAGGGAAGCCATTTTGGGTGACACTTTTTTCTGTGTTTTTTATATTTATTGAAATTAGTATGCATAACATACTCTTTATTATCAATCAGATTTACCAAAAAGTATAGAGAACCATTGCCTCAGACCTAATACTGACAAAACTGAAAGTAAACAAGCAGTGACCATCCTATCAAATAGTTAATTTTAAATTTAAACATTTCCAATCCATCTCTACATCAAAGTGGTTAAATATGTTTCCTTTTTCTGAAGGTAAAAACATACCCCTCTAGCAATCAAAGGCTTTAAAGACTGAGCAGATTATTCTTAGTACATTATGATCTTTGGCCAATGGCGACTGTAAATTTTCAGCTTTGGCCAAAAGCATGAAGGAACATACATTACAAAAGGTACAGCTTTCATTAGTAGTAAGTATTCAAAATGAATGATGATGGTACAGAATCCATAACCAGAGCTACAGGATGGAAATATAAAGGTAAGAGAATGCAAGTATATACAATAGATAAATTCAGATAACAGTAGAATAATAATATTTGTTCGGGGAGTGGGAGCTCCGTTAGTCATTACTTAAATGAAAAACAACAGCTGGGGCCTT
Organism: Rhinophrynus dorsalis; assembly: GCA_037306005.1. Lineage (NCBI taxonomy): Eukaryota > Metazoa > Chordata > Amphibia > Anura > Rhinophrynidae > Rhinophrynus > Rhinophrynus dorsalis. Next base: position 606,912,491 of record CM074718.1, read on the forward strand.
TAAATGGGAATTACACCCTACAATACGTGGCTGTTAATTTTTTTAACCCTTTGCGTGCCAGAGGGGTACACAATGCATTGCTTGAATGTGTTGCACATCCCTCTGCATTCAAAGGGTTGACAGATGGAGTTGCCTAGGGAGATGTCCTTCTTACAGCAGTGGGATACATCTATAAATGTATGTGTGGGTGTATATATATATATATATATATATATATATATATATATATATATATATATACATATATACACACACACACACTCACTCACTACCGGTCAAAAGTCTTAGAACACCTCAATTTTTGCTACTTTTAGTGATTGCTATATTACTTGGCAAAAACATTAGAAAAATAAGTAAACACTGGGTATTTCAAAACTCAAGTATTATAAACTATTTAGCAGGGGAGGGGGTTGCGTTTGTAGATGTGTAAAAGATTTTTCAGGTAAAAGCTAAAACAAGTGCTTTTGTTACATTTCTTCATCATATTTTATCATTTTTTATATAGTTAATTATATGACACTAGTTGAAGAGCCCGTTACATGGGCCACAGTGCCACTGCCAGCCGGTTGTGGGGCAGTCAGGCGCAGTAGAGACTGCCCACGCCACGGCTGATACAGCTGCATATCAGCCGCGGTGCAGGAAGTCTCTATGTGCATGACGTTTTAGTGAATTATTATATAGGATGATGAAAATAATGATATCTTTAGAAAGCCCATCTTATGGCAAGAAAAACAATATATAATATACTAGTTGAAGAGACTGTTACATGGGCCAGAGTGCCACTGCCAGCCGGACGAGGAGCAGTCATGTACAGCAGAGACTGCCCAAGCCGCGGCTGATACAGCTGCGGCGCGGGCAGTTTCTACTGCGCATGATTGCAGCACGCACAGCAGTCTCTACTGCGCATGACCGCGTTGTTACACACGTTTTAGCAAATTATTATATAGGATGTGGGTACATTAAACGAGTAACAGGAAAATGACTGCTAGACACAAACACAGTAGAAGTGTTAATACAGCCATTGTCCAGAAAGCACACGCGGACGGCACTTAAAGGGATTGTAATACTTCATTTTTACTATTTCCCCTCTTGTAGCCCTTAAAAATAGGAATTAAACAAGACCAGCGGCATCTCAAACATTTATGGTTTGAGAGATATCCGCATTCAAAGTTCCCTCTCCCCTGAACTCAGTGATATAGCTGACAGCAGGGGAATCCGGTCCGTGAGCAAACGGCGGCTCTGCAGCAGAGCTGAGATCGCATTACAGAAACAGAAATCCTTCACTGAAATGGTCTTCTAAGTGGTGGATTTCTGTTTCTATAACTCAATCTCACCACTGCTGCAGAGCCGCCACCGGTCCTGGGACCGGATTCCCCTGCTGTCAGCTATAACGCTGATGTCAGGGGAGAGAGAAGGAAAGGGAACTTTGAATGCGGATATCTCTCAAACCATAAAGGTATGAGCGATGCCTCTGGTGTAATTTAATTCTGATTTTTAAGGGCTACAATATGGGGGACAGTAAAAAGGAAGTATTACTATCCCTTTAAGGACCATGGACCATATTTTTTTTTTTTTTTTTTTTTTTACAACCGGTTCCGGGCTCCCTGAATGGCGTGGAGCCGTGCGGGGAGCCTGGAATTCCATGAGGGTCCTGGCACGTCATGGGTCTTCAATGCAAAACAACCCATGAAGTGCCATGACCATTTAGGGTCATTAAGGGGTTAAACAAAATGATTCAATGCTTTCTTTTTTCTAGAACAAACCATTTAATGCACCCATATATATCATATTATCAAATTAAGAGCACTCCAACTGTTGGCAGATGCATCTTTTTAATGTTATTACAGTTTAAATTGTTGATGTTTTTTTTCATTAACATTGCCCTCTAGTGGTCAGATTTCAGATTGTTATGCTGGTGTATTCTGTGGGAGAGGTGAACCATCAACAAATGTTCTCCACAGAATGTGATAGTGACTGTTAAGTCACTTCTTGTCACTTCCAGTGAGTGTCTTTGCGTCCAGTGAGTATAACAGTTTGTAACCTCTCTGTTATAACATTTGAATAATTAAGTCGACAGCAGTGAAAGTGCGCTTGTTTTATTCAGCAGGAAAAGCTCAATAACATAGATTTTCATTAAAGATGTACTGCTTTGTTTAAAGTGATAGTAATGTTTCACAAAAAGCAGCTCCAATTAATCTTCATAGTATTTGGGCAATGGAGAGTGTTATTTCAATACTGTCAGAGTTGTAGTTCAAGAGTAATTGAATGATAAAGTATCCTCCTCCCAACCTTTTTACTGATGTAACACTGCTCACCTCAGAGCAGCAAGACTGTCCATATGGCTTGCAGAGAGGGACATTCTTCAGTGAGCATAAGGAAAAAACCTGTCAATGGGGCCAGGGTTCTCCTTATGCTCACAGTAAGAAGATTGTCCCTTGCTGTGACCTGTAAGATCAAGAGATCAGATTCCACATCTGAGGGGAGGCAGCTTATACTAGGTAAAAGGGTGGGAGGGGGATATTTTATCATTCAATTACTCTTGAACTTCAGCTCTGACTGTATTGAAACAACACTCTCCATGTCCCAAATACTATGAAGATTAATTGGAGCTGCTGTTTTTGTGACACATTACTATCCCTTTAATGTCTGATGGGCATACCTGGGAACTTTCAGTTGAGGGCTACCCGGAGGGTAGTCCTCTGTTCAGCAGGGGGTAACAAAAATGACGCTAATGGCGTCAAAAACGGGCGGGGCTTAACTCGAGTGTTGGGGGGGATTTAACCCTTTGATTGCCAGAGTGGTACGGAATACATTGCAAAGCAACATCCGGAGGAATCTGCCTCTGCCCCGGAGACCCGGTAAAGCTCTGTCAGAACCAGAGTCTCCGGGGCAAATCCGGAGAGTTCCCAGGTATGCTGATGGGTAGTGCTGTAGTTATAGGTGACATACAAAATGTGAAAGCATGGGATAGTGGTCATGTTCATGAAGAATTACGTAAGTGGCATTACAAATTGGTTTCCTATTTGCATTAAGTTGCCCAATTCTTTAGTCTTTAACCCAGTGCGTAAATAAGCTGCGTCACATATAAAAACATAAAAGCCTGTCGGGAAACAATAATCTGAACCTCCCTTCCATAAAACAGGGACTGGGTGTACTTCCACACATTTTCAACCCTTTGTACTAGACAGGTTTCCAATGTTCTGCTTCACAATACATAAGAGACCCCTCCAGAATTAATGTGTTAATCCTTTGAGTGCCGGAGAGGTATCCAATGCATTGCATTGCAATGCGTTGGATACCTTTCTATCACTCAAAGGGTTAATACCCTTAACTGCTTTTGTGGAGCTTGTTGTTCTGTAAATCACCACCATACACAGCTGGAATAGGGCCGAACAGAAAAGCTAAGATGATTTATGGCTGGATTCATCATTGTTTTTACCTACGAATGTCCCTATAGAGTTTAATAGAAATGTGTGAGATAAAACCAGTTATATAACATTTATCACTTGCAATGGTATCCCGGTCTTAACCCTCTGAGTGCCAGAGGGGTACGGAATGCATTGCTTTGCAATGCATTCCGTACCCCTCTGGCACTCAAATGGTTAATCCCCTGAGGCCCATGGGGGTGTACAAGACAATGCATTGCACTCTCCTCTGGTCAACAAGAACTAAAGTAATTCATATAGAAACAAACAAACAAATTCTCAGCATTTTCTATTGATTTCAATGGGGCTTTTAAGCCCACCCATGATTGCTGAAGGGTCTCCGGTGCTTTGCAAAGTGATGCGCTGGAGACCTGGCTATCATGCAAGCGTTTAAAATCCCCATTTAAATCAATGGGAATTTTATTTGTTCCCTATGGTGCAGTTGGATTGGCCTAAAATTGCCTCAAGTTCCTCTTGTGCATCAGCATCAAAGTATGTTTGTCACGTTCATTCTAATCAGAAGTCCAAAGCTTAAAGGGACAGTAATATGTCAAAATAAATATTCTGACTCACCATGCTATATTCAGAAACCCCCTATACTGCAGATAAACTTCTCTATGTGTAGTGACTTGTAGATATCTGCAATGCCATGTCCATATAACAATTGCCACTCAAGGTCAGGGGTACCCTCTTTAAACAGTAAATAAAAACAAATAGCACCCCCAAACCCCCCTTACCGTATTACCCCATGACCAATGGCATTTTTCAAAGTTGAAATCACCCAATGAGCATGAGTCAGGAGACTATATGGAGATGAGCCTTTTACCAGCCAGTTGTCCAAATAAGAAAAGACTGCTACACCACTAGCATGATCATGGTGAAAATCCTGGGTGTTGAGGAAAGGCTGAAAGAATGGGCCATAAACTCAAAAAGTTTGACAGAGGATGAGTTCTTGATTGCAATTCTGAGTTACAGCTCACATAGATGAGAATGTGTAAGTAGGTTTCCTCTGCTCTTGGCAACAAAGACAGTTGTGGAGTATGTTCGGTATAGAATTCAGAAAGTACCAGAATCAGCACTCTGGACCCACCAATTCTTGAAAATGCTTGAAAGTAGTGATGAACCTTTGAGGAGGCAGGTAAATAAACCAGATCTTGTTGTCTTCTTGAATAATTCCTGCTACTCAGGAAGCTGTAGTCATATTTTCCATTGGGGAAACAAGTGTCTCCACATGAAACTTGGGGCCTGGTTCCAGAATTGGGTCTTCTCAAAGAAGTCCTTATGGAATCTTTTTGGGTCTTGCTGTCTTTTACTGAGTAAGGCTTGGATACCGGCCTCTTGCCTATACAGGATGTTTTGTAGTTCTCAAAAGTCCCAAACAAAGGCCTCTGTGAAGTGTACCTTCTATCTTGAGGGAGGTATTCCTACTCATTCCACAGGGAAGTAGGAAGGACATCCAGCTCCTTCACAACTATAACATTTTTCTCAAAAAAATTTTTGCAACTTTTGGGTGAATTATCAGCCACCCATTGCCTCAGCCACAGCACCCTACACCAAACAGTAGTCAATGCCATAGATCTTGCTGCCATACACACATTCTTCATGGATGCATCACAAGTAACCTATGTGGGTAGGTGGAGCATGGATATGGACTTGAGAAAGCTTTTCCAGGAGATCATATTGATAATGACTTCCTCTAATTGCATCAGCGATGAACACATGGCCTTGGATATAAAAGTAGCCAGACTAAGTAGTAAAGAAGCTGCACTTTCTTTATAGCACCTGTGCAGGTCTGTCTCTATCATTATATTCATTGGATGTATAAACCCAGACCCATCTTCTATTGGAATTGTGTGTTTATTTTTTGTATTAAAGGGCCACATGCACATCCCTTGGGTATCCAGTCTCAAAATGGTGTATCCTTTGGATCAAAGGAAAGTCGAGCTTTTAACCTCCTTGAGAAAGACAGACTCTGCTCTAGGTTCATCCACTCTTGCTTATTAACCCTTTAAGGACCCATGATGGTCCTGGCACATCATGGGTTGGACGTGCGATAAGGACCCATGATGTGCCAGGACCTTCATGATTTCAGGGCTCCTTGCGTGGCTGCACACCTTTCGGGAAAAGCCCTGAATTGGATAAGCAAAAAAAAAAAAAAAAACAACAACAAAAAAAGCACTGCAGTCCTGAACCCTTTGTGTGCCAGAGGGGTAAGCAATGTATTGCTTCTCAATGTGTTACGTTACCACTCTGGAACTCAAAGGGTTAAGTGTCGGCATTGAAACTACTTCATAAATTGGAAGACTTTGTGCCTTCTTATTCCCCAAATAAAGCTTGTCTGCTACTGATCTCGACATGTCATCTTCCTTAACCCTTTGAGTGCCAGAGGGTTAAGCAGTGCATTGCAGGGCAATGCGTTGCATACCCCTCTGGCACTCAAAGGGTTAAAGTCTAGTGATGACTTTACACTCCTGATGACGTTATCCACTCACTCCACTGAAAAATATACTAATCTTCCCTGCAGCCTTCCTCCGAAGACTCCTTTAAATATGAGTTAGTGCTTTCCACTGGTCTTCTACAGCAGGGGAGGCCTGGTAACTTGTGACCTGGGGGGCAAGTACAATCAAGCGTCCCATTTCTACTATCGCTTAAGCCCACTCTCAAAGCACACCTCCTTTTGTTAATTTTAAATGTGGCATTAATATCATGAAGTAAAGCGATACCATATAGCTCACATTAAAGTGGGCTAAACTACTGATATTACAGAGCTTACAATTTTAGTAAAGCTACACTAGTGATACTATAGAGCTTACAGTGGAACTGGGTTATGTAACTAGTGTAGCTTTGTGGTATTATTTGTATAGCACCATTTCAATTGTAAGCTCTATGGTATCATTTGTGTAGCACCATTTCAATTGTAAGCTCTATGGTATCATTTGTGTAGCACCATTTCAATTGTAAGCTCTATGGTATCATTTGTGTAGCACCATTTCAATTGTAAGCTCTATGGTATCATTTGTGTAGCACCATTTATAGCATCAAGATGGAGATTAAGTGAGACAATGCACACTGGCCCAGACATATGACCGGCCCAGAGGGCAATTGCCCCCCTGCCCCCCAGGCCAGCCCTCCCCTGTTCTACAGGAATACATATCTCAGGAGTAGATGAACATGATGATGATCCTTCCATATATTTCACATGGTAAAGACTACCATAGATCTTTAGCTATAGAGGTAAAAAGAGACGCCATAGATGCTATAACATTAAGCATACTGGCCTGTGGAGAAGCCAGTGAAACTTTGAGGAGCAGACAAGAAACAGATTATGGATTCTCCATCTGCAAGATATGACAGGCAAAAGCAAGAAAAAGCTAGCATGCCAAACAAGCAGATAAATAAACAATACCGGCCTCCAAGAAAGTACTTTGGCAAGCAGCCGTACTTACAGTTACAAGAAACCGGATCTATTGGAGCTATCTTGGCCAATTCATCTGTCCACAGCGGGGAGGGCCTCCCATAAATTAATGAAGGAGAAGATGGAATGCAACATTTCCCATAGAGTGCACAGGTAAAACACTGGCGATGGTGGATATATAGAGAGTTTTTCTTTTATCTGTCCTACCTAGGAAAGTGGGGATCCCTCATTTGGTGTGCTAACAAGGAACCCCTGATAGAAAACAAGATTTCATGGAATGCAATAATTTTGATTTCAAATGAATCCGTATTCCACAGTGGATTTTAAATGTATAAGAAAGTCTTGCAACAGATTAACTGCTAGACCTAAAACTATTTCTCATCCCACATTTGAGCCATACAGATTATCTGATTATGAAAGCATTTGTTGGTTTGAATTACACAGTGGGATATAACAGTGTGAAAATGGAGAAGGAATGTGATGATGTTTTCATATTTGTGTGAATGTGTATTTACCCTGCTCAGCACTGAAACACTAGGAAACTGATATTGATTCAAGATTCACATGAAATCACAGACAACAGAGGCATTTGAGTCTAAAGTGCACAACAGAATGGGACCCCGTAGCAGAGAGAAACTCGGGTGGAGGGGCTTGACGGGGCTAGGAAGGAAGGAGGCAGTAACACAGGAAGTGGGGCAGTTTGGGGTAACGTGAAGCTTGTGGGTAGCACAGGAAGTGACGGCTGCGGGTGTGCCAGGTCCCGCAGCCATTGTGAAAGAGACAGCGTACAGTGTGGAGTTTCCCACTCATCCTCCCCTGTGCTGGACATGTGCTGGGTACACAAGTTGGTGTATTTGCTAAGGGCACATGGGTACAGTATCCGAAGCAGTGGTGGATTGCGGGAGCATGTGTGGCTTGCACGGTGCTGGCTTGGTGGTGTTATGGTGTCACAGCATAGCGGGGTTCTTGCTAGGCAAAGCATGGGGCTTTGCGGTGATGATACAGGATCATGGCTCTTAGGCTTAGTCTTAAGAGTTGTAGGTATGTCTGTTGGGCTAACAACTGCCACATTCAAATAGTCAGGGTGGTTGGTGGCATGGGCCCCAGTCAAGTAGTCAAGTAGTGTTAATATGGTATGGATATTATGTGGTTAAAATCAAGTAATCACTATGTATTAGCAAGCACTAGGGGTTTTAAGTTTACGGGTTATGTATTCAGTTTCAATTGATAATACATTGAATACATTTTCTTAAGTATAGTTTTATTTTGGTAATAAATGCTGTGGCCTTTTCAACCCATCCAATGTGTCTGTGTGTGTTTAAAGGGGGAAAATGGGGAAAGAGGTGGATGACTTGCCCTGTCATGGGTTATTCAGAGAGTATGCACACACCTCAGGAGGCAATACAGTCAGGTAGACAACAATAGTTTATTGGGGAATGTTAGTTAAGGTGACATCATCTTAGGTATGCAGAGTGTACACAGAATGGTTCTGGTTCTGGCAGAGATTTTGAACCATAGTGGCTGTGCTTGAAGTTGGAGAGATCTGGGAAATGTGCAGTGGCAAAGCAGTGTGCGAAAGCTATTGAGATTGTCAGTGATAATGTGTGATGTTTGGGCATACATTGTTTGCTGGCAACTAGTGACAGGAATGTACTAGAAAAATGGACTGATGACTGTTTATACATTTATATATATATATATATATACTAGCAATGTGGGACGGCGTTGCCCATCAGGATATATAGGGAATTAATGCATACACACTGATGCAAGACAAACACACACAGAGACACACACGCAAATGCACACGCATTCACTGAGATGCATAAAGATCGACACAGCATACATACATACATACATGCAATGCACAATATGCAGACACATAGAGTGTGACAGACATGCAACACGCACAGTGAGGAACACACAGGCAAACACAAAAGTGAGTCATAAGGGGGTGACTTATGTGTCATTGTTATGAGTTTGTGTTTGTACTTATGCCTCCACTGTGGCATTCATTCATATAGTTGAAATGCATGTTGTAATTGCACATACTATGGTGGAAGGTGGATCGTGCTGACTTCCGGGGTGTGAGTGAGTGTGTGTGAGTGAGTGGCATTCATTCATGTAGTTGAAATGCATGTGGGAATTGCAAATACTATGGTAGAAGGTGGATCGTGCTGGCTCCCGGGGTGTGAATGAGACTATGGTGGAATGTGGATCGTGCTAGCTCCCGGGGTGTGAGTACGAGAGTGAGTGTGTGTGATTGAGTGTGAGTGAGTGAGAGTGTGTGTGAGTGTGATTGAGAGTGTGTGTGATTGAGAGCGAGTGTGAGTGAGAGAGTGTGAGTGTTTGGGATTGAGTGTGTGATTGAGTGTGAGTGTGAGAATGTGAGTGTGTGAATTATTGTGTGTATGATTGAGTGTGTGTGATTGAGTGTGTATGACTGAGTGTGATTGAGTGTGTGTTTTTTGTCTGATGTGTTTGTGTCTGTGGTGTAGGAGCGAGTGGCAGCCATTTTGTTTTTTCAGTTACTTAGATAGTGGTGGGCGGGCTGGATAGTGGGGGCAGGCCAACTCCCTGCATGATTTAAATCACTTCCCCATTGAATCACCCAAATGGGAGCAGTAACTCCTCCTTACTTAACCCTTTGAGTGCCAGAGGGGTACACAACGCATTGCTTTGCAATGCGTTATGTACCCCAGGGGCGTTGCTAGGGAAGGACTAAGGGGGCTGAAGCTCCGAGTGTGTCAGTGGGCAGCCCCGAATGTCGGATAATCAGCAGACTCACTCCTCCTGCTGTTTATCCTGAGGCTGGCTGGCTGCTGCCCAGCAACTTGTGGGCATATATAGCTTGGAACAGCAGGCTGCTGCCTTACTCTGTTCTCAGCTTCAGCCCACAGCCATCTGCTCCACACTGGCTCTTCTAGCAGTTCCTGGTGCTTTGCGATGAGGTCATCAACATGCACCTGAAGTACCAGAGGAGGCAGTATGGAGCCCATGGCTCTACACTGAAACAGAAAGCATAATGGGGCAGAGCAGAAGAGAGGGACAGGATAGATGGGGGAAATATATGGCTACCAGTGGCAGATAAACAAGGCTGGTGGGTGTCACATTGTATATGTGGAGAATTTGTGGGCTGGCTACCAGAGGACAGGGGAACAAGGCTGGTGGGGTCACACAGTTTATGTAGGGAATCAGTGGCTGTTGGAATAAGGATGGTGGTGGTCATATAGTGTATGTGTAGAATCAGTGGCTTTCAGTGGGCAGGATAATAAGGCTGGTGGGGTCCACAGTGCATGTGGGGAATCAGTGGCTACCAGTGGACAGGGTAATAAGGCTGGGGGAGGTCACATAGTGTATGTAAGGAATCTGTGGCTACCAGTGGGCAGGAAAGCAAGGCTAGGGGGGTTATATAGTGTATGTAGAGAATCTGTGGCTACCAGTGGTTAGGGGAATAAGGTTGTTGGGGGGTCACATAATGTATGTATGGAATCTGTGGCTATCAGTGGGCAGGGGTAAAATGCAGTTGGGAATCACATAGTGTATGTGAGGAATCTGTGGATACCAGTGGGCAGGGGGGCACAAGCAGTGTATGTGGGGAATCTGTGGCTTCCAGTGGGCAGGAGGACAAGGCTGGTGGGGATGCACAATGTATGAGGGGAATCTGTGGAGACCAGTAGGCAGTTGTAGAAGGCTGGTGGGGTAACACAGTGTATTTGGGGAATCTGGGCAGAGAAACATGGCTGTGGCTACCAGCGGTCAGTGGAACAAGGCTGTGGTGTCATAAAGTTTATGTGCGTTGTTCTGTGGCTACCAGCGGCCAATGGAAAAATGCCAGCAATCAGACAATGTATGATTGGCTACAGGTAACCAGTGGAACAATGATGGGGTATCACACAGTGTATTTATGGTTCTATGGATACCAGTTGCCAGTAGAAAAAGACTGAGATATCCGTTCATGTGTGGGCCTGGTGCTACCAGTGGCAAACCACTGGGGTATCAGACAGTGGATGTGTGGCTAATAGGGGCTAGAAGCACAAGGTTATCAGGCAGTGTATGAGGGGTTCTATGGCTACCAGTGGGCAATGGAACAATGCTGGGTATAAGCATACCTCCCAAATGTCCCTCTTCGAGCCCCAAATCCCTCTGTCCCTCTTTCACACCCTGGTGTCCCTCTTTTTAGGACATCAGATGTGTGGTGTGTATATAAGTGTATCACATTGCTCCACAGCAATAAAACTCACATTAATGTTTGTTTAAACATCGTTATATTTGTTTATACATTATCTGTGTAAATAAAATACTTTGGTGTTGCTCTTGATAATTTATTCAGTTACATCAATTGCTCATATGTATTAAAGCAACCTGGTTTTATTCTGGAGTAAACCAACTGCACAATAGGGGACAAATAAAAGTTCTTAAAATCCACTGCACTTGGATAGAGTTTTTAACCTCTTGAATGCTAGAGAGGTCTCCAATGCATTGCTTTGCAATGTATTGAAGACCGCTTTAGCATTCAAGGAGTTAAAACCCCTATTTAATGTGACAGGAATTTTGATTTGTTCCCTGTGGTACAGTTGGTTTACACCACAATAACTTCAGTTAGTTAGAACAAAAAACAATGGCAAGAGTTGAACATAAAATGGCTTACTTCTTAACTCTTTGCATTGCATTATATATAGATTAGTAAAATAAACATATATGTTGTGAAAGGATAACTCACTCCACACTATAGCGTTATCATCACTACCACTGGTGGCAGGCACTCTGCTGAATTTTGCTGTGGGCTCTAGCCCCAGATCGTTTTGGAACCTAGAAACGCTCCTGGTGTACCCCTCTGGCACTCAAAGTGTTAAGTTGAGGTAACATAGCAATATAACACAAGGTGGCTCTTCAGTTGAGGCAGCATATCAATATGCTGAGGGAACAAATAGAAATTGGTGTTTGAGGCTTGCCCTCTGTAACATACAGCAAAGCATCTCTCTCCCTTTAAGGAAAAAGGGCGGGAATCAGGAAGCAGGAAGTGGAGGCGTGACAGTTGAGACAGTTAGTGAGGTGACTGAAGAGATGAAGAGTTAAATAAAAGAGTTGCTATTAAGTTTATCCCTGAGTTTGTATTTTATGGGAACATTACACCCTCGTACTGAAACAGAGTGTATGGAGGGTTACAATTACCTGTGGGAGGTGAAACAGTGTGTTTGTGGGGTCATGATCCTGAGTGAGTGTATGTGTGGACCAGGAGAAGGTATTGATATCCTCTACTTCAGGAGCAAGTGGCAGTTATATTTTTTTGTCAGTTGGATAGTGGTGGGCGGGCTGGAGGGGGCAGGCCAACTCCCTGTATGATAAACATGCCCCCAATGAATCACCCAATGGGAGCAGTAAAGTCCCCATTAAATCACCCAATATGAGTTGTGTCTCCTAATGAGGCATAAATTATGTAATGAGACATTCTGTTCAATGCGAGTTTCTTTTCTGAGAAGACATAAATTATGTCCTTTGTGTGGGGTACCATAAATTATGCAATGAGGCTTATTTATATATATATATATATATATATATATATATATATATATATATATGTATATATATATATATTTATTAAGAGAAGTTGGATGGAAGCACTAGCTCTGTCAGGTTTATGTGCCCAGGTGCACAATCCTCATAAGTGGACATGAATATGAAGAAAGAAAGAGGCAGCACCAGTGGGACTTCTTGAGAAGAGCTTTAATAGGCAAAAAAATAGCAACGAAATTGGTCGACGTTTCGGTCCAAGTGAAGGACCTTTCTCAAGGTTTCAGTGTTGCCTTACCTAGTGCCTGTCAGTGTTCCCGCACCAGTACCTGCCCAAGTTGCCTACCAGTTCTTGCCTGTGTCGCTACGACAGTGCCTGGCCGAATTGCCCTAAAGGGTCTGTGTGTGTTGCTCCGGTTACTCCTAGCCTGAGGTGGGTGCCTGGTGCATTCTTGCCTGCTTACCTCCAGTTGCCCTAGCGTACTAGGTATCTGCCCTGCAGTTGCCTTCTGCCTTACTGGTGGAGTTACATCTTAGGCTTGGCACTTCTGAGGTTCTGTTACTGGTTCCTGACGCCTGTTCCTGATTTTAGTATATTGTTTTGTTTTGCTTGTCTCATTGCAACCTGACCTGTGTCAGATTCGGAAGTACCACGGTACTGTTCGAATCTGGACCTGAGAGAGGTGATCTTGTGAACCTTATTATCTTTAATAAAGCTGGTTTTACCTTACCTACTTGTCTGAGAGTTCTTACTAACCGTGACACCTCATAAAATAAATGCCTTGTGCCACATGCTAGCATAATTAAATGAATATAAATCCAGATTATTTTTCAGTGTTGGCATTCCTTTAAAGATGGGAAACACTCCAGCTGACATTTATCAATTTGGCCATTTTATGAAACGTTTTAATCCTTTCCTGTCCCTGTACTAACCCACTAGAAATAACAAACTTGTTGCAGATGTTTGGTATCTATAAAATGGCACACATTTTATTGAAGACCACACACACACACAAAAAAAACACATTGTCATTTTATTAAAACAAAAAAATATTTATTTGTATCTTGATGGGAGTGTCCATTTTATTCTTATGCAAATGACTCCATACTCACAGTATCAAAGCAATACATTGGGTTGTGTATTTCATAAAATTAGGTGAGTACTGTATATACAAGAGGTTGAATCTATTCAGAACTTCAAAGCATAGTCCGTATTAATAATAATATAAAACATCAACAAATGCATTTGGTATTGCACATAATCTCACACAGATTTTTGTATATATATTTTTTTCCTTTTAAATATGCTACGATTTGGGGGAAGAAAAACCAAAAAAAAAAAAAAAGGCTATGGCACATTTGACAATACGTGACTCATACAAAAATTACCAAACCACAGACAAAGTTAACCCTCTGACATACAAAAATTACCAAACTACAGACAAAGTTAACCTTCTGACAGCCAGAACGATAAGCATTTCTTGTCAATCAAAGGGGTTATCCATTTAGAACAGAGACTTTTTTTGCACGCGATGCAAACACAAACACTTTACTGCAAGTATTTTCAGAGCATTACTTCATGTGAAGATGGTACATTAGGAAGGATAGCACATGCTGACCTCAACACCACTTTTCAAGCCTGTAATTCAATTAATGTATTAAAACATGCCTATTCCTGGCAACCAAAAGGCCACATATCAAATGCTGTTCACTACTCAACAGCTGTAAACACAGAAGCTGGATTAAAAGAAGAAATATTTTTCTTTCTTTTATAGGGATAGATTTCACTTAGGAGAACTACATGTCTTCTTATTTTAAACCCTTTAAAGGGATAGTAATGTTTCATAATAAAAGCAGCTCCAATTAATCATCATAGTAATGGGCCATGGAGAGTGTTATTTCAATTCCGTCAGAGTTATAGTTGAAGAGTAATGATAAAGTATCCCCCTCCCACCCCTTTTACTGATGTCACTTCTCAGCTCAGAGTGGATTGCAGAGAGGGACAATCTTCAATTAAGATAAGGGAAAAACCTGTCAAGGGGGCCAGGGATTTCATTGTTCTCACAGTAAGAAGATTGTCCCTTGCTGTGAGCTGTCTGGTCTGTGGACCATATTCCACATCTGAGGGGAGGAGGCTTACACTAGGTAAAAGGGGCAGGAGGGGGATACTTTATCATTCAATTACTCTTGAACTACAACTCTCACAGTATTGAAATAACACTCTCCATGGCCCAAATACTATGAAGATTAATTGGAGCTGCTGTGTTTGTGAAACATTACTATCCCTTTAAGGAACAGAGGGATCAGGTGAAGAAAATGTTGCAAAGCAATGTGTTGCATATCCCTTTGCTCCTTAAATGGTTAAGAAAAGGAATAGTAACAAATTATACTATATATATATATATATATATATATATATATATATATATATATATATATAATTTTTTTTTATCATATTCTCCAGGGTTAAACAAGGGTACCTCTTCTACTTATCAAAGAACAAAGCTACTATTTTTGTGTGAGTGAAATAATTCTGGTGGGCATCGTAATTTATGGTGGCGCTACTGCTGTTGCAGTCTATGGAGCACTCTGGTCAGTGCCTTAAAAAGTCTCCTAAGGAACACATTCCTCTGTTACTTTGATGGGCTTGCACAAATAACCCAATACTATGTTGTAGAGCCACAAGGGACTTGAATGTTTACTAATGCTTGATTCCCTTAACTTTTGAGGCACTCAAAGAGAATCTGCATTGATGAATAACCCATTTAAAGGGAAACTATTATGAAGCAAGTTATGACAGTTTCCCTTTTAGAACTGGATAACTTAAGAAATGTATTAGTAACACCGTCGGGATTAGGAACAAGTGACCTAATCCAAGTAGAATGTTCTATAAAGGAGAGTGGACTCTAGAGAGGTCTTTAAAGCATTGCATAGCAGTATATTGGAGACCCCTCTAAAGTCCAAAAGGTGAGATGTTCAAAAAGTCATCACATTGAAAAAATTGTCAGATCGTGAGTTGGTGGTAAAAGAAGGACAATATTTTCAGAAGAAAATCCATCACGTTTGAAAATGTCATAAAGAATTAAAAATGACGGTAAGGAGATTTTGATGAATATTGCCTTTAAAAACTCTGATGTTAAAAATGTCTTTGATTTCATTTTTGAAACAAAAATTTTCAAAGAAAATGTTTTTTCTTTAAAATGAGACATTTTCCAACAAAGACTTTTTTAACCATTTATCTCTACAGTACTGCTTTCCACTCCTTCTACCAGTACTTTATTTTGTCTTCTCCAAGTTTAGCCCATTTTTTATTTTGTCAGTAAAAATGATGTTAATCAGACAACAGTGAGGGTTTAAAGAATATTTTTTATCTGAAAATACCTTACAATATGATGGTAGACCACATTCGCTTTTAAGACTGCTTTCTCCCTTTGACTGAGATGGAGGAATTGGATGCAAAAAATGACAGTAACATGTCTGAGAACTGTTAGACCGTGGCATAAGAACTTTTTTATTCTGATTACAGACAATTACTACCACTTTTTGAATATCTCACCCCCAGTGTTTTAAAGTCAGGAAATGTATTGAATTGCAGGTGATAAATGTAACAATGTGTTTTATCTCAGAATATCCTATTATGGCTCTTTCAAACATGTAACAGGAACTGTAGTAGGAGAAAGTGGCTCTGGTATACTTGAGTCAGCCACCTACTTGGGTCAGCCTTTCACTGGAGGATGCAATGAGCATCGCAACTATCAATATCTAGCATGTGAAAGGTTACCCATGGGCAGCAATACGCATCTGCCATGCTACTTCTTTACTGTGTTCCAGCATAAATGTAGTAAAGAAGCAGCATGCAGGATTCACATGAGGCAATATTCGCCCGAGTGAAAGACACCATAGCCCAGTATTGTACCCTTCACCACAGGCGACATAACCAGCACCATGCTGGTGTTGCGAAAGTGAAACAGACCTTATAGTCTATGGGGAAATCTGAAGTTAGAACCACTGATACATTAATTTAGCACCTACAAATAAATGCAGCCCAGTGAGATAAATGCCCATGTTCAGTGGGAACAAAGGCAAAGTAACACCTTGCAATGGAAATTTACAGCCACATTTAATTCTATGTAGCTAAATTCCTCCTTCAAAAGGAGAACTAAGTTCACAGTGGCGTGCATGGGCACCCATTGATGAGACCCTTGCTTAAAGAAGCTCTACCACTTACAAATTCAGTGGGGTTACCTACATATAAATATACTGTACTCAAAGGTAGCATTATTTTTTTCTTTTAGTACAGGCATTGAAAACTGTAGTCTTAAACATGCATTGTACAGGGCCACAGGACTCTTGTTTGCTTAAAGGAATAGTAATACTTCGTTTTAACTTTATTTTATTTTGTAGGCATTAAAAAAACATGAAGAATGATATAAGGCTTATCTCTCAAACCTTTATGGTTTAAGAGATATTCACAAGCAAAGTTTCCCCCTCCCGCCCCTTTTTCCTAGTGTAAACCATCTCTTCTCAGATGTGAATCTGGTTGTAAGACCAGACAGATAACAGAAGGAGACAATCTTCTTTGTATGAAAAGAATGAAAGCCCTCCCCCCCTTGACAAGTATTTCAGCTTTTTCCCTTATCTTAATTGAAGATTGTCCCTCTCTGCAGTCTACCTGGGCACCTCCCTTCTGATCTGGCTGAACAGGGGGGGGGGGATACTTTGCTTGTGAATATCTCTTAAACCATAAAGTTTTGAGAGACAAGACTTATATCGTTCTTCATGTTTTTTTAATGCCTACAAAATAAAATGAAGTATTACTATCCCTTTAAGCAAGTTTGATGGGTGTCAGGAAGTAATAGTTGAAGTCCATCTGCAAACCATCAAACAGTCTTAACTATTTCCCTCATTCCAAGCAACACAGTCACAAATAACCATTCAGTAGATGTATAGAACAGGACCACAGTTTTCCTCATTTATTAGAAAAATACATTTCTAGCTTTTAAGGATCTAGTAAAGGGGTGGGCAGCCTGTGGACCTCCAGATGTAGGATTATAATTACTGAGATGGCCAGTGGATAACTGAGGATAAGACAAAGTCCAACAGTATCTGAAGGATCAGGACGTCCATCTCTTTTGTAGCATCAAGAAAATTTGGAGACAGTGAAATATGCAGAAAGGTTGTAGTGGAGCAAGTACTGGGGAAAACAACTGCACAATATATACATAAAATGAACTAGATCTATGAGGATGCATCTGAGGTCTCCAATGCATTACTAAGCAATACATGGGGAGCCTCTATAGCAGAGATTACAATTCAGCTGGAATATTGTCAAATACAATACAGTTGTTTTACCCAGATTTGCTCCCCTTTTGACTTCATACATACATAGGCCCCAGAGTCTCTTTTTTCATTTTTTTGTACTTCACTTATACAGCTGAGACACAGACTATATTTACAAACTGCATGTAGAGGGCACTCCTATCATTAAAAATGGGAATAGAAGAACTGAAAGCAAGAAAAACAAAGCCAGCATGTCAATAAATTAACAGACTACTGAAGTAATAAAAATACATTAATATGCCTTTATCCTTTCTTGGTACCTTATATTCACTAAATTCCATTTAACAGGTCTGTGTAATAAAGTGTGAACTACCTTGCTGTTCTTTACCATACTCCACAATTACTGCTTCTAATTCTTGCCAGAGGAATCCCCTTGTGCAATTGTGACAATAACATTCCATACGGACTTGTGGAAGAAATGGGACAGATTTTTTCTGCACTTTTCCACCAAGTAGCTACAATATATATCTCTGTAAGTGAATATATAGGCCATTATTTATCACGCTACAGAGGTGAAATCCTGGAGCAATCCAACTGCACTATAGGGTTGTGATGAAAATCCTGTAAATCCCTATTGATTTAAATGGGGATTTTAAATCACCTGAATGGTGGTTTTAACTCTTTGAATGCTAGAGAGGCCTCCAACACACTGACTTGCAATGTTTTAGAGACATATCTAGCATTCAAAGGGTTAGTAGCGCCATTGAAATCAATGATAATTATAGCGTTTAATTTGAACCCTAGTGTGCAGTTGGTGTGCACCAGAATTTCAAATCTGTAGCTTGATGACTAAAGGTCATAATAACTGTATTCACACATGGTGAAAAGCCCAGTGTTTCACAGTAGCTGTTGTAGACTATAATACCCACCAATGGAAGGTTTGGTGTGATGAGTTTTGTAGTACAATAACAACTAGACACACATTTTGCCCATCCCTGATGGCTCCAGTAAGGTTTGCCATATAGCCAGTCATAGTGGCAGAATTCGGAGACAATACTAATTAGGCAGTAATAGGGTGGCAGGAGTTGTCTTTTCACCAAAAGTGGTAAACCCCACATACTAGCCAAAAAATCCAATAAAGCTGTGGATCTGCAGTGCAGTGGTGTACACCCAATTACAAAGTATGGCTTTTGTCCTCCAAGCAATATAATAAGATGCTGCCTTTGGAAATAGGTAGAACAACCTGAAGCATTAAAGGGACAGTAATGTATGTCCCATAAAAAATATTCTTGTTTTATACGAGGTTAAAAAAATAAATTATGTTGCACAAATCCCATCTCTTAAACCTTTATGGTTTGAGAGATATTCACCTGTAAAGTTTCCCTTTTCCTGATGTCAGCCATAAACTGACAGCAGGAGATTCGAGTCGGCCGACTCGAGGAGGAGCTTCAGCAGAGCCGAAATCACGTTATTTAAATTACTTCATCTGAATGGTCTACAAAGTGTGCTTGCAAACCAGGCACACTTTGTAGACCTTTCCAAAGAAGTAATTCTTTTTAAACAACGCAATTTCGGCTCTGCTGCAGAGCCGCCGGCTGGTCTGAGGACCAGGATCTCCTGCTGTCAGCACAGTGCTGACGTCAGGAGAAGGGGAGGGAGGGGGGAACTTTCAATGCGAATTTCTCTCCAACCATAGTGGTTTGAGAGGTGGGATTTGTGCAACTTTATTTATTTTTTTTAACATCTATAGAACAAGAATAATTATTTACGGGACATTAGTGTCACTTTAAGCAGCAGTATAACATCTGGGCGCTTTTTTTATAGCCAAAGAGGAGAACTTCTGGATCAGACTAATAGCATTATTGGGATGGAATGGAAATTCAGCTTTAAACCTCTTGAATACTAGAGTGGTCCCTGAGAGCTCTAGTATTCAAGAGCTTAAAAGACCCATTTCAATTCTTGGAAATGTTCATTTCCCCCTGTGGCTCAGTTGGTTTGCTCCAAAACAGCACCTCTTTAGCTTGATGAATAAAACCGTCTGTCGACTATACCAAAGAACTCCCAATGTGGAAGCTTAGAGTTTCTTCTTAGTTCACAAGAAGTCATTTTCTACACAGTCAGTTACGTCCATAATTAGCTGCTGTGAGGTTTCAGTCATGTGCTTCTTCAATAGGTTAAATTCTATCTACACATAAGTACATTCAGTTGAGTCTATAGGGCTTTGTATGCCTTGATTTAATTTACGTCCTTTCTACACTACCACATTATTAAATGTTATTAGTGACAGCTGGCATAGCTTATGATTTATCCAGCTTCAATTTCCAAAGGTGTAATCTTAGGGAATTTAGTAGTTACATATGGGAAATTATTTTTGAAGGTATAAGAGGCTCTTAATGTGTTTAACAGAAGTCGTTACCTAGGTATATATCTTGGTACTTTCCATTTTCAAAACTAATTCCTGTTGTTATTTCCTGTAAGAATCTGTCCTGTCAGAATCTGTTGTTGTTATAATATTATAATATATTATTAATTACAATCTTATAATAAAAATTTTGTTTAAAAATGTTTGAAAAATGTTTTGAAAATGGTTCCGGATAACAGGAATGCACCTATATCTTTATTATAGCAACCAGTTATATATATATATATATATATATTTATATACAGTTGTTGTATTGTTTTTGTTGATCTCAAATTTAAGTCTGCACTTAAATCTCTAAAGTGTGCATTCTCCTATTTAGGCCTTTGCCTGGGTGCAAGTGTGGGGATCTTCACAGAATCAACAGGAGACATGGTAAAAAAAAGTTTATTATTATTCCAAAATCCCAGCTATCAGGTCAAGGTTTCAGTCTACATTTGCCAACTGGGATTTTTAAGACCTAGAAGTGCATCCCTGCTAGATAAACCTAGAGGCAGCAATAGAGAGAAGTTGTGCTAATTCTTCCCACTATTGCCTGCAGGATCTAGCTTCCAGCCCAAACCATCCTATATAATAATTTGCTAAATTGTGTGTAACGCTGCAACATGCGCAGTAGACACTGCTGCGTGTGCTGCAGTCATGCGCAGTAGAGACTGCCCGCGCCACGGCTGATATGGCTCTGTATCAGTCGTGGCCCGGGCAGTCTCTACTGTGCATGACTGCCCCGCGACCAGGTGGTAGTGGCACTGTGGCCCGTGTAACAGGCTGTTCAACTAGTATAAAAATAAAGCCAAGGCTGGGGAAGATGATATGGGTTGAGGTGAAGGGGACACAAAGCCATCATACACTGACTGTTCTCATTCCATGGCCCCTCTCTTGCACCTCTGTCTAACTTAACACGACCTGACACTGCACACAACCCTGATTCTGAGACTAGCAGTAGACAGTGGAACAAAGCTGGGGTGTCAGACAGTGCATGTGTCATTCTGTGGCTAAGAATGCAACAAAGATGGGGTGTCAGACAGTTCAGCCCCAACTTCGGTCTTTGTCAAAATAAAGTCGAAAGAGGTCAAGTTGGTTAGTGAAGAGGCCACTAGGCACTGGAGCACAAGGTGGAAGGAACTCCATCTAACAACACACATTATCTGCTTATGTATGACTGCTGTATGAAGGACTCCTACCTAGGTAAATATTCTGTTAAATCAGTAAAGGGTACATATTCATATAAATATAATTTGACTTTCAAGTCCTATAGAAAATGGCTGAAAAACAAAGCCTTAAACTTTATGCAGAGCAGTCAAGGCAGCACATTCCCCATCATTGTTCTGTATGGAAATAGTGGTCTTCAAGAAGTCTGAATGCAGTGCCAGATGTATTCTGATGTGCATTTCCTGTATAACCAAGAAAATCTCCCTCAAATGTGCATTGTTATATTAAGCCCTTCAGTTTACAATACATGTTCGTGCCGCTATTTTATTCTATATCATAACTGCAGTGGTTCTTTCCATATCTATACGAAAAAAAAACAAACAACAAAACAAACAATATAATTTGTTTGCAAATAAAAATTCAGAAAAGAATCCCGCATTTCCAGTTTACAAACATTCTCCCAAGGAACTAGTGGTACACTGATTTAACCCTCTGAGTTCCAGAGAGGCATCCAACGCATTGCGAAGCAATGCATTGGATACCCCACTGGCGGTCACAGGGTAACCAAAAAATCCAAAGGGGCTAGCTGTGTGTTGAAAAGTTTGAACTACCTCTTTGAGTGCAAGAGGGTGTACAATACATTGTGAAGCAATTTGTTCTACATCCACTGACCTGCGAAGGGTTAAACATGGCTTTAAACAAGCAGTGGCTTGGAAATCATCTGAAAACATATATAAAAAAAAAGTCTGTAAATGTCCATTAAAAAAAACATAGGCTAATTTTCTAGATCACCAAAAAAGAAAGTTGTTTGTTTTTTTTGTTTTTAAAGTGACTTAGGGTATGATCAGAATTTCAGTCATCTATTTGGCAGGTAATATACACCTATCTACATGCTGTCTGCAGGACAATTCATCCGTTCTGCCTATTATTAAGGTTTTCGGTCCCACCTCCACAATTCAACTGCTTGTCTACTTCACTGTACTTGAAAGGAGGAACACAGGATCCATGCGTATAAAACTTAGGATACTTGTCTGTTTTAGTAAATCCATTCCTGGGAGGCACAGGCAGTGTAAACAAAGTTGATCCCTTTATGTAGTCTTTAAACATTCAAAAAGAGGGTATCAGCAATTTCCTGGATAGTTAAAGTAGGCATATGAGATTTTTCCCCTCTTCGATTTCCTCTTGTACTTTATCGCTGGAGGTGGCAATTTCAGCCTGCGCAGAGAAGACCGCACATATGAATGTGAGGACCGTGCCTCCAATTGCGGTGTAGAAGGCCCAGCCAAGTGAACACTCCCCAAGCTTGTAGGCTGATGCATAAAGTCCACAATAGCCAACAACCTTTTGAGATCCCCAACCAGCAGGGTACAGAATTAGGCCTAGTATAAGAAAAAGACCTGGAAAACAGAAATAAAATAACATTTATTATAAATACTCCAATAAATATCATCATCAATGATACATTCACCTAAACCACTCTTATTTATTTAGACCTTTTCATTTGTTATTTTAAAGGAGTAGTACAACCTCCTTACCCAACAGCATGGACAATCCAGCTCTACAAATTGAAGACTAGGACAAAAGCAGGCTTTACCTTTTGCCTTTTTTTGGTGACTGGGGCTGTGGGAGCTGGGATTGACATCTTAGGCTCCCATAGAACCAGTGCACTTGCTCAAAGGGAAAATTCCACGTGATCCCTAGTCTTCAATTTACAACACTGGATTCACCCTGCTGTTGGTTATTAACCTCTGAGCTGCTGGACCAGGTTACTGTTAGCCACAGACACATTTAGTTTGGGGAGTACACTATTCCTTTAAGACTTCCCTAAAAATACTTTTCACAGAGTAGAACATACTAAATTGCAGATGATCGATGCTATCGCTGGGTTTATCTCCTGCTGTAGTCTATGGCAACATCTGAACCAGAGGGGTGTGAAATGCTTCGTAATGCTTTTGCACACTCCTCTGGTCTTTAAATGATTAAAATGTAGTGTTAGCTAGATTGAGTTCTTTTACTATTTTATTTCCAGGCAAACATAAGACTAAAGTGAAACATATGTAATTGTCATAATTACAATTTACAAGAAATTGTACTACAAAATAGATTAAGTGATGTACATCCTTGAGCTCTCCCATATGAATCCATACAGTAACTTGGAAAGTAAAATGGTTAAAGGTCACTTAACCAATAAAACAATACAATCAATAAAACACAGAATATTCTAGTTCTGAAGAACACAAAGGGGGTTATGCACTAAAGTGTGATAAAAAGGTGATAAAGCGGAGATGACTTCTCGAGTGATATCACTTCTCTAGTTCCTATGACATTCTATGGATCCAAAACATCAATGGTTCTCAACTCCTGTCCTCAGGACCCACTAACAGGCCAGGACGTAGGCATTTCTCTGCTAGAACACAGGTGTGGTGATCAGAGGCTCATTCACATTGATTAACTCACCTGTGCTCTAACAAGGAAATCATCAAATCCTGGCCTGTTAGTGGGTCCTGAGGACAGGAGTTGAGAACCACTGCTATACATTAAGTTCTCCAAAGTTGGAGAGATCTTAGTGCATTAGCTCCATGGAATAACAGGACTTGGAGTAGCAATATCACTGGAGAAGTCATCTCCACTTTATCATCTATTTATCACTCCTTAGTGCATCTCCCCCTTGTATCCACCCACAAAGTCTTCTACGGGCATACCTGGGAACTTGACAGGCAGGGCTACCCAGAGGGCAGCCCTACCAGCTCGATAGGGGAGTGAAATTACGCAATTTGCTTCATCAAAGGGGCGGGGCTTAGTCGCAAGGGGAGGGCGGGACAAAAAAAAAAAAAAAAAGGCAAAATATATGTTGAATGAGGGTAAGAGGGCAGGGAATGGAAGGAACTGGGGCGGGATGGAGAACAACCCGGAGACTGAGAGACTGCCCCGGAGACCTGGTAATTCACTGTGAAAGCCGATGTCTCCAGGGCAAAACTGGAGAGTTCCCAGGTATGTCTATGGGATCTGCCAAAATGAAGCTGGTGAAAATGAACAGAGGAGCTATCTGACAGTAACTCCTGATGAATAAGGCCATTGAGGAACTGGAGAATGGCTAATGCACAAGGAAACGAGAAGGGTTCCTTCCTCATTCATACCACTTGATTAATATCTTCTTAAAGGTGTTTAAATATATTGTAAAAGGAACATCAAATATCTGAACACTACATAATATATACACTTTCTTTTATTAGTCTGTAGAATACTATTAATGTGTATGTATTCCCATTTTTATAGTGAATAAAGAATGGCTGTGGTTTTTTCATGCAGTATTAAATAAATGAGCATTTGATATTAACTTCAGAATTACATAATAGTGCCCAGTTCTGGAACGAAGGCTTCCATTTATACACGGAATAAGGGGTATGATTCAATTTGCACAGCACTGGTTGACTTTTAAACACATTATGATGCCATTACCACAGAAACAATTACACAATAGCTTTTCTATCAAGTTACAATGGCTGTATATATCATTTCATTAAATTGCTGATACACTTTTTGCAGTCTTTCAGAAGGAAATCTACATGGAAGAAATTAACTTAAGAGCTCTAAAACGGAGCTACAATTCAGTTAGATCTCAATAGAATGTTATTATGGAAAATAATTCCCTGGGCTTTTGGGAGAGGAGACTCCATGTTGGCAGGCAACAAGACCCACCAATATGTGCTGTGTCGATATGTTTGGGCTATAGGAGAGAAAGCTAGTGGGTTAGTATTAATGGATGGAGGGGCACATTGTTACTGAGCTGGAGGTAGGCTTGATGCCTTTGCTGGAAATATATACATATATAAAATTAAAATAAAATCAAATATAATAAAATATTGCTGGTATATTCTAATCACTGGTTCTAAGTTACATTTTTACTGGCCTGCTCGTAAAATACAGGCTAAGTAGAAACTGTAATCAGGGGAATGCTTAAGGTGAATTTACACTTACTCACATCCCTGGTCCTCAAGAGGTAAATAAAACTGCATTTTTAAAATGCATTGCAAACAGGCACTCAAAGGGTTAACTGAATTATCTATTTAACATAATCTTAGTTTTTTGACATTGCATCTAAAAATTCTAATTTTATTCAAACAGTCCCAAATAGGAGTACTGGAATTGATACTTATTTCCTCTGTACAATATTTCAGTTTTGAGACAAATATCTAAATTCTGGAGATTTCATATACTGGCAAGCTCCTAAGGGACTACTCCAACTACTACTACTACTATAACTAATACTATGGGGCTAGCTGTTAAAACTGTACTAGCAGTTGGCAGCAGTGGAGCTGAACTTCGAACAGCAGCAGAAGCACTTATAGCTAGAGTTGTGGGTGCTGATCTTTGTTGCTGCTTTGTCATTAATAGTGAGTGTGACTGGGTGGGGGTTGAACTTGAAAGCAGTGATACTGATGATGATGGTGACAACCAAGATGACTGGACAAGTAAACAGACTTTCTAGTTTATACAATGCATTTTGCCACTTTTCAGTGGTGGATGAGTGAGCCTTTTGTTTTCAGCACAAGCTAAAGCCACAATGGCCACAGTCAGTTTTTATAGCATGACTACTACCACCCCCAACAAATGCATGCACTCCTCCTATTTCAATTGCTTGCCCCCTCCCCCAAGCAAGTTTGGTGGACACAATAGTAGTGGGTGGACACAATAGTAGTGCCGATTTTTCCTGTAAAGTACATGACAACTGTTAGCATGTGGAGTGATGTCTTGTCCGTTTGAAAATAATGATGTATGTCTGTCTCTTGTATTTGTCACTGTCAGGCTCAGTTGAAGCTCAGGTGAAGGTTCGTATGCCTAACTATGTCACATATTAGTCAAAGTATGTGTTTTTTTTTTTAACTGTTCCTGTCTGTCTCACTGCCTATAAAGAAATTCACCCATACTTCCTGCAACATCAAACAACTCCAGCTCCTCCTCTTTGACTTTCTGCCTCAACATGTCGCCGCCCCCCATCTACAATTACCCCCTTCATATAAACAAAGGGGCTGGGTGGGCTGGCCTGGGGGTCCTATTATGGCTTTGTTTCCCCCCTGAACAAAAATTTCTACGGACACCTCTGCATGTGGCTAGTATTAAAATTTAAGCAGCAGCTTTCTCTTTCAACTTGACTGCATTGCTAATTTTTACAGTACAGTATAGGATGATGATAAACCTTTGTTTCAAAATTAGCAGCTTACAATAAAGGATCAAATGCTCCATACAGCAGCTGGTGGAGGCACATAACGCAGCCATACTTGTGTGTGTTTTCATCTGTTTGCATGAATAATCTATAAACCACAACTTGAACTGAATTGTGCCCCTGAACAGCCTCAAACATGAGTCAACAATGTGCTCCAATGGAACCAAAAGCAAGTGACCCTATATATCTGAGTAATATCATAATAACATCACAACACATAGGGCTGTAGAGGTGCAGTTCTGGGGCAAACCAGCTGCACCATAGAGTTGAAATGAAAATTCTGCAAATTCCCTGTTTTTTAACACTTGGCACTCAAAGGGTTAAATGTGGATATTAAAGGAATAGCAATGTGTCACAATAAAAGCAGCTCCAATTCATCTTCATAGTATTTGGGCCATGGAGGGTGTTATTTCAATACTGTCAGAGTTGTAGTTCAAGAGTAATTGAATGATAAAGTATCCCCCTCTCGCCCCTTTTACTCATGTAACACTGCTCACCTTAGAGCAGCAAGACTGTCCGGATGGATCGTAGAGAGGGACAATCTTCAGTGAGCATAAGGGAAAAACCTGAAAAACCTGTCAAGAGGGGCAGGGTTTTCATTCTTCTCACAGTAAGAAATAACACTCTCCATGGCCCAAATACTATGACCCTTAATTGGAGCTGCTGTTTTTGTGAAACTTTGCTATCTCTTTAACCACTTTGTATGCTAGAGAGATCTCTGAAGCATTGCAAAGCTGAGTTGGAGCCTCCTTTAGCATTCAAATGGTTAATAGGCAAGTTTAAATCAATTGGAACTGGTAGAGTTTTCATTTAACACTATGGTGCAGTTGGTTTGCTCCAGAATGGCACCTTTTTACCTTGATGAATAAGGCCCATAATATGTCATGGCCAGTTAAAGTGGATCTACCACATATAAAAAAGTAATGATCATTAGTTAGAGCATTTAGTAAAAAAAAAAATGTTAGTCATTTAAAAAAAAAACCAAAAAACCAAAAACCTGTTATCTGCGCAAAAATTCAAGTTTAAAAGGTGCCCAGCAGCCTACTTCTGCTTGCCGCTGCGGCAAGCTGCTTGCCGCACAGAGGCTGCTCCCGTCCCACTACCCAGCATCCTCCTGACGGAGGATGTCTGCCTCTAAGCTGGAGCGATCTCTGCCAATGAGACCGCTCCAGCTTACAGGCAGAAAGCCTCCATCATCGGAGTATACTGGGTAGTGGGACGGGAGCAGAGGCAGTGCTGCAAGCAGGAAGTAGGCTGCTGGGCACCTTTTAAACTTGAATTTTTGCGCAGATAATGTTTTTTTTTTTTTTAAATGACTAAAGTTTAACTTTTTAGCTAAATGCTGTAACTAATGAGCATTACTTTTCTGTATGTGATAGATCCATTTTAACTGGCCATGATGTATTATGGGCCTTATTTATTAAGGTAAAGAGGTGCCATTGTGGAGCAAACCAACTGCACCGTAGTGTTAAATGAAAAAAAACTGCTAGTTCCAATTGATTTAAACTTGTCTATTAACCCTTTCAGTACTAGAGGAGGCTTCAGCTCAGCTTTGCAATGCTTTAGAGATCTCTCTAGCATACAAGTGGTTAAAGGGATAGTAATGTTTCTGTATGTGATAGATCTACTTTAAGACAACTACAAAACAATGATTCATATCTTAGAAAGTTCCAGGCCTGGAATGAATATGTTATTCTGTAGAAAACAGTCATTGGCACTTCTCCCAAGGACAGTGGGTAAGGAAGCTTCAGTGCTATGGAACTCAGGGATATAGCGAATAAGCCAAATATAGAAGTCAGAGGTCAAGGAATACCTTTTTTTTGTTTGTGGTGGGTTAAACAAAAATCTAATCAAATTCCACTGCCCCAGCTCTTACAAACTATCTCTTGCTGCAAGTTTACACTGTCACTACTCTTTACAGCATTATGATTACATTAACCCTTTCAGTGCCAGAGGGTTATGGAATGTATTGCAAAGGCACTGAAAGGGTTAAAACAGATATTATAGAACAGGTAATTCTGTTAGGGACAGTTAACCCTTATTAAAATATTTAGGTTGTAGGGCTTTTTGCAGAGTAAAACAAGAGAACTTCTGCTGCAGGAGATGTTTCAATCAAAAGTTATTAGAGTAAACTTGCTTTTTAAGAGAGAGAGTTTGTTTTTAAGGATTTTTGCATCCAGGTGGTGCTGCCTGTGAAGATGTGAGCGTCACAGACATAGGACTTCCATAGTTGGCTGTAACAATAAGTCATCTTGACCTTAAGCTAGCTCTTAAATTAATTTTAAAAGAAGCATTTCCAAGGAGGGAAAATGTCCTTATTTTATTCAATAAAAAAGCTCTGTAACATATCGTATAATTAGCATTTATTGCTGAGCTCATAATAATGCAACAACACCGAGTAGGGACTGACATCCTCCAGAATTCCAGGGGGGCGTTCACTTAGGTGTGATAAAGAGGTGATAAAGCGGAGATGACTTGTCCAGTGGTATCACGTCTCTAATCCCTATGTTATTCCATGGAGCCAATGCACTAAGATTTCTAGAACTTTGGAGATGTTAGTGCATTGGTTCCATGGAATAACATAGGAAATGGAGAAGTGATATCACTGGAGTCTTCTCTTTATTACCTCTTTATCACACTGTAATGCATAACCCCCCAGGTGATGTTGGACTACAATTCCCATCCAATTTCTCATTTGCTCAAGGGTTAACTCAAATGGCCATGTAAAACTTATTTTAATTAATAAGAAGAATTAATTTATTACAGATTATAGACTTTGTCAACAAGGATGATTGGAAAGAGGCACTGGTGCCACCACGTTACAGTCGTCCATTTTACTCAGTTGTACTGCACGGTGAAAGGACGTCCCTATACATTACTGGCTGACCAGATGCTGTGACGAGCACTGTAACCACAAGTGTCATGTGTTTGAACAATCAGCATGGCAGACCCATAGACTACTGTACAGATCAGCCCTTCTAGAACGTCCCTGTCTTCTGCACTGAAGTCAGATAATGTTGCATAAAACTGCCTTGACACAAGGTTGTAGTCAAATCCATGAACCCCCCGACCAAGCTCAGATTGGAGTTCATGCACTAAAGAAAGTCTTCACATATTTTTTACAAATGCTGGTTAACCCTTCAAGGGATGGAAGGATGTGCACCCTCTTCTAGTCTTTAAAGGGTTAAAAGTATCAGCATGACAACCTATGCTGCAGCACAAATTACCTTACTCTCACCTAGGTTTGTGGCTGCCCCTTCCTCCTTTAATCTCTCCAGTGTCTGCCCATCTAGCAATGTGGGGAATCCTCATTAGAGAGGGATTTAGGAGTACTGATAGACAATAGGCTTCACAGCAGTGTACAGTCACTCAGCTGCTGCAAGAGCAAATAGGATACTAGCCTGCATAAAAAGAGGTGTAGATGCATGGGATGCTAATATAATCCTACCTCTACATATATCCTTGGTTAGGCCTCATCTAGAATATGGAGTACAGTTTTGGGCACCAGTTCTTAAAAAAGACATTACTGAACTGGAAAAGGTGCAGAGACGTGCAACAAAACTGATAAAGGGATTGGAGGATCTGAGTTATGAAGAAAGACTAGCCAAACTGGGTTTGTTTGCATTAGAGAAGAGACGTCTAAGGGGTAATATGATTACTATTTACACATATATTCAAGGTCAAAGAACTACCCAATGAATTATTTACGCAAAGAGCTGAGCTAAGAACGAGAAGTCATTCATTAAGACTACAGCAAAGGTGCTATTGACTAAACAAAGGCAGACTTTTTTACAGTAAGGGCGGTAAAGCTATGGAATTCTTTGCCGCAGGATGTTGTACTTGCAGATACTGTAACTGTTTTAAAAATATCAATGAATACGTATCTAGCACAGAACAATATTCATAATTATGACAGATGTCTTCAAAGCAGATAGTATGTTGATCCATCGAAATATCGGACTGCCACTTGGAGTCAGGAAGGAATTTTTTTTACCCACTTGGGGCTAAATTGGAAATGGCTTCAATGTTTTTTTTTTTTTTGCCTTCCTCTGGATCAACAGGGGTGTTTTAGCATGGGCTGAACTTGATGGACAAGTCTTTTTTTCAGCCTCATCAACCATGTTACGTATATCATATAAAATCCTCCTCCTCTCAATCATGGCCCTCGTTTATTCCACTACCTCTTCCATCTACACCCTGATCTCCCCCTACACCTCTTCTCGTCCCTAATGATCAAGACAGAAAACACTCTTCACAGCTCTACAACTCTTTCTTGTACCAAACATTTCTCCCTCATTTCTACTGATCTATGAAACACGTCTTCTCCCAGCATGAACCACTGCACTTCTCTCACCATCTTCAAATCTTGCTTGAAATCAAATCTCCTCAATGGAGCTTAAAGGGAGAGTAATACTTAAAATGTAAAAAAAAATGTTGTAGGGTTTATCCCCCTGAGTAAAACAAGAGTTCAACAACTGCTGAAAGGTGTTTTATTCAAAAGTTATTACAGCTTAAAGTTGAATTTTTTAGGTGCAATATCACAGTGGCCTGATATTATACAGTGGTGCTACACCATCCTATGGAGATTTATGGTATTTGACCAGAGCTGTCCATAGGATGGTGTAACAACAGCACCACTGTAAAACATCAGGCCACAGTGATATTGCAACTAAAAAATTCAACTTTGAGCTGTAATAACTTTTGAATATAACAGCTTTCAGCAGTGAGAGTAACCTTTTTTTACTCAGAGGGGATAAACACTATAATATATATTTTTTTACATATTAAGTATTACTAAAAAAGTGATTCCTTGTTAAACTTATTTGCATATGCCTACCCAGAATCCCTTGCAGTAGTAACAACATTGCAAATGTGAGATTTTTGTGGGAAAAGCAAGTCTTATGGCTTGACTGGTGTGTCAAATTTTTGTTTAACATTGTATCTACCACCCAGCAAATTCAGGTGGAAGGGTTTTTCATTCACTTTTCCACCACCATAATCTTCAGTTTGTGCTCCACAAATACACCAAGCCTCAATAGCAAGCCAGTAAAACCATCCTCACGCTGATGAGTTGCATTAACAACGAAACGGCTGTCCATGAGTGGTTCACTGGCTTTGCATCTCTTCCTGAGTTCTGTCTTAAAGGGATAGTAATACATCGTTTTAACTTTATTTTATTTTGTAGGCATTAAAAAAAAACATGAAGAATGATATAAGTCTTATCTCTCAAACCTTTATGGTTTATGAGATATTCACAAGCAAAGTTTCCCCCTCCCACCCCTTTTACCTAGTGTAAGCCATCTCTTCTCAGATGTGGAATGCAGTCTATAGACCAGACAAATAACAGAAGGGGACAATCTTCTTCCTATGAAAACAATGACATCCCTGCCCCCCTTGACAAGCTTTTCAGGTTTTTCCCTTATCTTAATTGAAGATTGTCCCTCTCTGCAGTCTACCTGGGCACCTCCCTTCTGCTATAGCTGAACAGTGTGACATCAGTAAAAGGGGCGGGAGGGGGACACTTTGTCATTGAATTACTCTGGAACTACAACTCTGACAGAATTTAAATAACATTCTCCAAAGTCCAAATACTATGATGATTAATTAGAGCTGCTTTTATTATGAAACAGTACTGTCCCTTTAAAGATGTTGCTCAGCATACACATACTCTAAGGAATCCATGTATAAAGTGGAATCTGAGGCAAAAAGGTGATTCCTCAATAGCCTCAATAGCAAGCCAGGAAAACCATCCTCACGCTGATGAGTTGCATTTTGTTTTACATTGTATCTACCACCTATCCTTTTAAACACACTAGATGACACTGCCAGTGCATCCAAGGCACTTATAATTAATGTTTAAGAGATAGTAATGTTTAATTATTCAAGTAAAATCGAGTCTTATCTATTCTTTTTTATAACGATGTGTAGCAAGAAAACGTTATTAAATGCTGCCGTTTTTAATTTACAGTCTAATAAAGTTTCCCACTCCCGCCCCTTCCACTTACCTCAGCAGCCTCAGCAAGCCAGCCTGGACAGAATGCGACAAGTGACAATCTTCTTCCAGCATAAGGAAAAACCTGCCCTCCTTCGTCAATGGGGCAGGCTTTCCCTTATACTGAAAGCGGAAAGATTGTCCCTCGATGCAGTACGTCTGGTCCGCGGACCGGATTCCAAATCTGAGGGGAGGCTGCGGAAGTAAGTGGAAGGGGCGGGAGGGGGAAACGTTATTAGACTATAAATGAAAAATGGCAGAGTTTAATAACGTTTTCTTGCTACACATTGTTATAAAAAAGACTCGATTTTACTTGAATAATTAAACATTACTATCCCTTTAATTCCTAACCTAACCTGAACTCCAACACTGTACTCTGCACTCTCCACTCCCATTGTTTTACTCTGTGTAAACATATATTGATGAACCCTCACATTATAAAGCAATACATATACTTGTGATGCTATATAAACATATTTATTTATGATATGTAAAAGGATATAAACCACTTTCATTTTAGGTGATATTGTCGCTTTAAGATAACTTCTTCCAGCTTTGAAAACCATACATGAAAATGCCTGTGTAAATAAGGATTTTGGAGAGGCATTCACCAGGGTGGTCCAAACTGTCATCCACAAACATCTACCAGATTTTCAGGAGCTCTAATTGGAGCAGGGCTAGCTTAGCTCTGCTTATCTAATTATATGGGTATTCCCCTGACACAAGTGACCTTTTGCATGCCTGGCAAGACTGGACCACCCTGTGCTACAGAGGATCAGAATGCTGGCAATGTGATTTCAAGAAGGAACAAACAAAAGGGCACATGAAAAGCATTGTAAAAGGAAAAGCGTGAACGTGTAGTATAGAAAGAAGATAATAAAATTAAAAAGCCACAAATGGCATTTCATTTTAAAGCAGTAACACCTCCTAATAATAACCACCCACTTACATTACTATGGCAAGAAAATCTTAACCCTTTAAATATTAAAGGGGTATGAAATGCAATGAGTTGTGTACTTCCCTGGTACTTAAAGGGATAGTAATGTTTCACAATAAAAGTAGCTCCAATTAATCTTCATAGTATTTGGGCCATGGAGAGTGTTATTTCAGTACTGTCAGAGTTGTAGTTCAAGAGTAATTGAATGATAAAGTTCCCACTCCCGCCCCTTTTACCTAGTGTAAGACCCTCCCCTCTGGAATCTGGTCCACAGACCAGACAGCTCACAGCAAATGACAATCTTTTTACTGTGAGCATAAGGAAAACCCTGCCCCCATTGACAGTTTTTTTTTCAGGTTTTTCCTTATGCTCACTGAAGACTGTCCCTCTTTGCGATCCATCTGGACAGTCGTGCTGCTCTGAGGTGAGCAGTGTTACATCAGTAAAAGTGGTGGGAGGGGGGATACTTTATCATTCAAATACTCTTGAACTACATCTCTGACAGTATTGAAGTAACAATCTCCATGGCCCAAATACTATGAAGTTAATTGGAGCTGCTTTTATTTGAAGCAATACTATCCCATTCAATGGTTAAGTAGTCTTATGCACTCTGCCTACAT
Organism: Rhinophrynus dorsalis; assembly: GCA_037306005.1. Classification (NCBI taxonomy): domain Eukaryota; kingdom Metazoa; phylum Chordata; class Amphibia; order Anura; family Rhinophrynidae; genus Rhinophrynus; species Rhinophrynus dorsalis. Next base: position 606,946,466 of record CM074718.1, read on the forward strand.
CTACTGGAAAGAAAAAAACGGTCATGTTTGCCTCCGTGGACATGACATCTAGGACTGATTGAAGATGGTATCTCTTGAACAAAGGCACAAGAACAAAGTTCATACGGACCATTAACATTTTCTGGTCATAGGAAAGAAAGTGGGTGAGTTATTATAAAAAGTTCTCCTTTAAATAACCTATATTTCCATTGAGCACCAATAAAAATGATTGATGTAGGAGCACTAAAAAGAAGTCTTAAGAAAGTTTTACCTAGGCAGTTACTATAGGGACACAGGAGCATTGTTAGATTTGACAACTTTGCAACAAGTCTCACAAGTGGAGACACCATCTTTATACCCGAGGACACACTCACTGCTTGGTCATGTGGAACCTGGAGACCTTTATAGCATGTAAGAGAATGATTACAGGTTAGGCCAGGTTCACATGAGCTATTCTCTCAGTGCACTGAGAGGAGAGGACCAGACCATATCAATGACTGCCTACAGGATAGGCTGATAGCCATTTGTGAAAGCCCGTGTACATGGGCCAAGGTCCGGATAATGTTAACCCTTTGCATGCGTTGCGTAGCCCTCTGCCACTCAAAGGGATAAGAGGCCTATACCTCACTGCTCCACACGATGCAGTATTGTGTTGCCTCACTCACGCAATGCAATCATGCGCAGTAGGGACTGCCCGTCTGCTGTGCATAACTGCATCGCGACAAACATCCTAGCGAATTATTATATAGTATGGTAACAAGCATTGCAGCGATACAATTACTGGTCTAAACAGTCTACTGCATGCCATTCATTCTCTCTTTACTGCAAATTCTGGATGACCATTATTAGATTCCAAGACATTGCAGCATGCTGCATTTTAGGAGATTGTAAGCCATCAAAATTGCCCTTGTGAATGACCCCATAGGGTCCAATGCACCCTATTTTTGTTGACTGGGCAGGACGACTGTATCGCTGTTGGCTTGTGTGAACGGATTCTTGTCTACTTGACAATATAAAACAGTTCCTTAAAAAAAATGCTACTTTGCTTCTATAAAAATTCGCTTTTTCTTTTACGTGATGAAGCTATAAAATCACATGTGCAAGGAGAAACCATTTTATTATTGCTGCTATCTCAACTAGGTAGACATAAGTACCGATCGCTATGTAATTTCCACGTTCCCTTGAAGTTCCTATTTTACAAGGCTCATGTAGTATTCAATGGCTTATGCAGTATTCAATGGATTCTCCCAGTATTTCAGGGTCCACTTATTACGGTCAGGTAAATAAACCTTTCATAATCTGAGAGCATTCATTTAAAACAGAAAATATTTGTTGTCATGTATGTTTACTAGCCGGTACCTCACAACACTAATGACAAGCCTTAAAAGCAGAACTAAACATTTAAAAGATAATGGCTCATTCCTCAACCAAAGACAGGCCTTCAATTACTTAAAGGGATAGTAATGATTAATATGTACAAAATATATATTGTAGGGGTTGTCCTCCTGAGTAAAACAAGGGTACTTCCAATTCTGAGAGGTGTTTTATTCAAAAGTTATTGCAGCCCAAATGTGAAAGTGTTAGGTGCAATATCTCAGCTGCCTGAAATTTTACAGAGGCGCTGTTGCAACACCACGCTATGGACAGCTTTGGTCAGCTGACCATAACCAACAATAGTATGGTGTAGCAACAGTGCCACTATACAATTTCAGGTCACTGAGCTAGCACCTACAAAAAAAATTATGTTTGAGCTGCAATAACTTTTCAATATAACACCTTTCACTGGCACTTAAGTGTTGTACCAGGCGTGACAGTCCTGGCAAATCAAGAGTCCTTTTAAAAATATATCTAAATGCACAAGGACAAAATTCATAGGGGCCATTGGGATTTTCTGGCAATATTAAGGTAAGCACAGGGGTTATTATTAGGAGCATTGCATGACCCTCTGTCACTCAAAGGGTTAACTGTCGGCATGATCCTTTTCAGAAAAAGAAAAGTGTTTTGTCTCGAATCAATTGAATGTGACTAAATGATTCTCCACCTCTGGAAAACAGTAAGTTGAATTAGTTATGAATTTCTCACAGTTGAGTCAGAACGTCCAAATGCTCACTGTAAATGAGCATTAGTTCAAGTAATAGAAAAAAGCTTTATTAGTCACAGAGTCATTCTCTCCACCAAACCAGATGTGTTTGGGATAACTTCCAGGGATGAGGAGGCAGCACTGCCCCCAGACATGACCTCTGGAACAACTGGGAAGCTTCCGTTACTTCCTTTTGTGTCACTGGTGGGAGAAATCCCTCACCACTGATCACAAACTGCTGGGATAAAATGCAATTGCCTTCATTATATTCAAAACCAGAAATAAATCCTGACTTTGGTCAGGTGATATATTATTATATATATTTATTCTGCATATTCAGGGCTAATGCTTTATAAACTTTAACTCTGACCCAGCCCCCCTGCTTTGATCAAATAAGTAATGTTGTTAAAGGGATAGTTATACTGTAACGGACCCTAGGCCGTTACTTGGCGGTGATCGACAGGACTATGGCAGTCCGCCACCTAAGGGGAATTGTGGCAGGCTGTGGATCAGTGTCTGGGGATACATGAAGGACAGCCCCTCCAAAAGACTGGATTCACAGGTATTGTAATGGGCCATAGGCCGTTACCGGGAAACTTTGCTATGGTCTAGACAAAACGCCCTCTCTCAGAAAAGACTGAATTCACTGGGCCAGCGAGAGCCGGCAAACGTAATAGAGGCTGCCATAAATTGGCCAGCCCAAGTCAAAGGGCCTCCATTGACTTTGCACAGGGAAAAGTGGGTGTCTTGCGGATTGGCCACAGGCGTCAAGTGACTAAACTATATGCCGCTGGATTGTCGACGAACTGCAATACATCCGACGACCAACGGGTGTCTCCCTATCTTGTTACTGTAAAGACTCGACATCATGTCGAGCATTTTGCTGGTTGGAAAGTAGGCAGCTTCCTGACTGGCCAAAGCCCTGGGTGGCAAGTTTAAAAGTCCCCCATTCGTCAGTTAATTGCCCGCCCAAAGGTTCTGATTGGCCGAGCCGGTCATGACACTATGGGCCAAGATTGGTTAGCTGGTTCCAGGCTCCGGATTGGTCAGGGGTTGAAGCAGAATATTCAAAAATGCTTCCAACCCTCTGTGTGAAATATGTACTCGAGTCCCTCAGCCTTTTGTCCCAGTGTTTACCCTTCATCAGTCTCTTTGTAAAGATAATGTGATCATGTCTAGAGCTTTGTGTTATGTATGCACTCTTTGTCATTGCCTTTTGTATCTTTTGTTTAGTATGATGTGATGTGATTAACCGTGTATAAAATAACTGAAGTTTTGTGAAATAAAGTGTTTCAGTCTGGAACCTGAAATACGTCCTGTGTCTCTGTCACTGCATGGTAGTAAAGGGTCTCCTTTTGACCCCCATCCTAGGAAGGAATGTTGAATGAATGACCGGTGAGGATACCTGCTGTAGCCGACCTCAAGAGGGAAAAACCCAGTACGACGGCCTGAGGTATCTGTTACATATACATAATATGTAAAAAAAACCAAACAAACAAACAAACAAAAAAACAAAACATGATTTAGTGTTTATCCTCCTGAGTAAAACGAGGGTATTCCGCTGCTTAAAGGTGTTTTATTCAAAAGTTATTGCAGCTCAAACTTGAATTTTTTAGGTGCAATATTGCAGAGGCCTGACATATTACAGTGGCACTGTTGCTACACCTTCCTATGGACAGCTCTGATCAGTTGCTCCATAGAATGGTGTAGCAACAGCACCACTGTACAATTTCAGGCCGCTGTAATACTGCACCTAAAGAAATTATGTTTGAGCTGTAATAACTTTTGAATAAAAGTCCTCTTAGCAGTACTTGTTTTACTCAGGAAAATAAACTATCCCTTTAAAGTGATTAATAATGGGCAAAGGTAATGTTTGTGAGACTTTAACCCTTACAATGCGTTTGATATTTTCAGTGAAATTGGACTTTGAGTTTTTTTTTTCTTTTTTAACTACCACATTTACTACCGCCGTAATCCTGTTGTTCTCAACCAGGGTGCCGTGGCACTTTGGTGTACCCTGAGCACCAGCTTGTGTGTAAATGTTTCAGTTTCAATACATATGTATATAATTATAGAAATTGTTATGTCTAATATACTTTATTTGTTGCTATCATTATGATGAAACGTTAAAATAACTATTTAACATCTGTACCCCTCATTACCACCCTGACAAATGTCCTATAAAATGTTTGGCGGTCTCTGACTAAAAAAAGATTGAGAACCAATGCCTTAAAGCTGAACTATCACCCTAAATTATGTCCCCCCCCCCAATAATTAGGCATATAGTGATATGTTTAGAAATAGTGCTATTATCCAGTATAACTACTGCGTTATGAAGAAATCCTTCTTTTTCTGAGACTGGCGGCCAGGCTTGCGCTCAGACATCTTGACTTAGAGACATCTGCACACCTGCACTCTCCTTCCTGGTCTCCTTTGGAGGTATGTTGATTGCCCAAAGGAGCTTTAATCACAATCACAAGAGACCATTCAGTGGCCAATTCTTGTAAAATCTACTTAAGATTTTTTTTATTCCATTATGGTGTCACAAAGAGGCGCACATCATTAAAGGGGTATGATTACCTGATAGTTCCCCTTTGGCAGGGGTGCCCCACAGGACCTAGAAGTTCAGTGTTACAGTTAATTACTTGAAGTAGTACGGGAGAATCATCAACTTATAGCTTCCTCTTGATAGGTCCGCTCACCAGAACTGCTGATCTAGCCAGGGCTTTATTGAGCACCTTGGCTGATCAGCTATACAGCTGATTTAGGGTCACATAACTGACCACATACCTCCCAACATTTCAAATGGCCAAAAAGGGACACTTATTCTAAGTGGTTTTGCTGGGGTTGTAACAGTTGGGCAGGGCTTGACACAGAATGTTTAGGTTACTTCATAACCTATTCATGGCTTTTTATGTAACTGAATAAATGATTTGGAACAAGACCAAAAAGAATTTTATTTTTACACAGACTAATTTATAAACACTTATACCAAAGTGTAAACAAATATTACTGTATTATTGCGGACAGTGGTCAGTGAAATATCATAAGATCCTTAATCTTCCGGAAATCAAAAATGTGTCCTTAGAAAATATTTAATTTGAGCAAAATTTGGCAGGAGGTTTTCTATGAACTATATGTACATTTTTTTGTGGGGGTTGGGATGGGGGATATCAGGATAAATAAAAACTATTACAATGAAAAGTAATTTAAAAATAAAAAAAACAGGTCACTCTGCACTTTCTTTTGTGAAAAAAAGAGAAAATGAATTTTAAGCACTGCTACTCCTTGAAATGTGAATCCCTTTAATTGCCCAGGACATTCCTTTCCTAATCCAGGTCCTAAAGTCTGCAGATATGTTAAGTGCAAGCAGTAAGCACTTCCAGAGATCTGAGTGCTGTCTTGAGGCTGGACACAAATGAGTTTTCAGTGTTTGAGAACAAAAACCAATGTATGCTAACATTTTGAAGTTTAACATTTGCTGTGGAGCAATGTGATACAATTATGTACACACCACACAGTCTGATCTCCTAAAAAGAGACACACCAGGGTGGGGAAGAGGGACAGATGGATTTGGGTATCAAAGAGGGGCTGTCCCACCTAAAGAGGGAAACTTGGGAGGCATGGAATTGGCTGCAAAACTAGTCATCTGTAAATCTATGATTACAATAGAATATCCACAAATACACCCCCTGTAATTTTCAAATTCAGAAGGATAATTGCAAATATACATTATTACAAGGGTGGAGAACATCACACGTTTAGTAGCCAGACAGGAGTTTTAGCATACCTCCCAACATTTCAAATTGCCAAAGAGGGACACTTGTGTTGTAGGGGGTGATTCTGGGGGCGTGGCTGGTGGGCGGGGCATTACCAGGAATTTTTAAGCTATTTCATTAGCTATTGTCACCTCCTTGTGTAACCTAATGATTTATAACAAGACCAAAGTATTTTATTTAAGCACACTAATTTATAAACAAATCTACTGACATTTTAAAAAACAATAATGTGAGTTTTATTGCTGTAGAGCAATATTATACACTTATATACACACCACACAATCTGATCTCCTAAAAAGAGGGACATCAAGGTGGGAAAGAGGGACAGAGGGATTTAGGTCTAAAAGAGGGACACTTGGGAGGTATGGTTTTAGGAGCAGATTAAGGAACACATATACAGCTATGCATATAAAATGCCCTGAAAATAAATGTACTATAAGTGAAATATTAGAAACCTGGGTTCCCAGGCTCAAAGAGCAATCAATGGTGACCAGCTCTCTTAGCAGATGAAAGCTTATCTAGTGATCTGTCAGCACAGCAGCACTCTTACTTTTCCCAAACACATGTCTACAGTAGAAGTATACAACACAACAAATCACTGTAGACTTCAAACAATCATGAAGGACACAAGAACTATATTATAAACAGCAAACACCATAAAATACAGGCAAAGAAATGTTTACCCTTTCAAACTGGCTTTGTAAATATATCAACCACAAAACCATCCCTGAGCTTTCATATTGTGGTCATATGACCTCACTTGGAAATAAAGATTTGAACCAACTCCCTCTTGGATGTTAGAGATTCCCAACACATTGCAAGGGGTTAACCATTAAGGTATCAGCCCTCTGATTCTCAAAAAACTGAATTGTAAAGTATAGCCTAACACTGCTAAAAGCTACTTTTTGCAGTAGGATTATTTATTCTTCTTCTTTAAAGGGATAGTAATACATTGATTAAATGAAATTTAATTCTGTAAATATTAAAAAAATAAATTAATTGTGCCAGTCCTATCTCTCAAACCTCTATGGTTTGAGAGATATAAGCTTACAAAGTTCCCCCTTCCCTCCCCTTGCACGGACATCAGCTTTCTATCTAACAGAAGGAGATCCCGGTCCGCGGACCATCCGGCAGCTCTTCTACAGAGCCGAAATCGCACCATTTAGGAAGAAATACTTCATTTGAATGTCTACAACGTGTGCCGCAATGTTGTTCCAATGAAGTATTTCTTTCTAAGGGGAGGGAAGGGGGAACTCTGTAAGCTTTTATCTTTCAAACCATAGAGGTTTGAGAGATTGGACTGGGCGCAATTATTTTATTTTTTTAATATCTACAGAATTAAATTTCATTTAATCGATGCGTTACTATCACTTTAACACCTTGAGAACCAGTGGGCTGCGCAGTGCACTGCTCTGCAATGTGGTGCTCTGCATTGCAATGCTTTGTATACCCCTCAGCTCCTGAAAGAGTTATGTACTAATGCCATTTCTACTTTAATATCTTTAAATAAAGCAACCATGAGTACAAACTGTATTTTTATGATCACTTAGGTGGTTATAGCCTCTCTGTCTGATGAGATCAGTTCTGAGGAAGCACATGATTGTCACAACTACCCAAGTAGTCATCTGTTCTACCTCAACTACACATGGGCAGTTTTATCTGCCCCTTGGATTTGGCTGGCTGTACACATATAGCATGAGAAAACATCACTTCTGGATTTCTCTGCAGAAAAAATGAACCTCTCTGTGAAATGTATGTGCTTTATTGTAAACCGTATCTTCTAACAGGACAGAGAGTGAGAACTGATACAATGGGCCTTATGCACAAAAGAAAAGAGGATCAAAACAACTGCACCAAATAAAAATGATCATTCATTCAACCCTTTGAGAGCCAGAGAATTATGCAACGATACCCCTCTGGTGCTCAAAGGGCTAAATAAGGCTTTTAAAGTGGAATTATCACCCTAAATAAAATACTCCCCAATTAGGCATATGGCGATATGCTTAGAAACAGAGCTATTATTTAGCGTAAGTACCGCGTTATGAAGAAATCCTTCTTCTGAGACTGATGGACAGGCTTCTTGCTATAGAGGCATTTGCGCACCTGCACTGTCAGTCCTTTCCTGTTACCTTAAGGTACAGATGTCTCTAAGCCAAGCTGTCTGTGCTGATACCTGGATGCCGGTCTCAGAAGAAGGATTTCTTCATAATGTGGTACTTATGCGCGATAATATTGCTGTTTCTATGCGTATCGCCATATGCCTAATTATTGGGGGGTGGGGTGGACTTAATTTAGGGTAACGAATTCCAAATGTTGCAAACAGATGAATTGGAGACCTCTACCATTCAAGGGGTTAAAAGGCCAATATAAATTAACCCCTCTGGCACTCAAAGAGGGCTGGGTATTACAGATTATATGTGTATAGTCTGCGTATGCTCCCCGGTCAAATGAATTGCCCATCCCTACTTTAGGGGAAATATAGTTCAGTGGAAGCATGCTGTTTGTATATTCACAAAGGAAGCAATGTGCAATCCATGGAAGTATGGATGATGTATGGTTATAAGATAATTTGGAGCAGAAAGATACAAGTAGACTAATTCGGGGGGGGGGGGGGGATAACTGCAACATCTTTAGCAAATAAAGAAGATCCAGTTGCTTTCAGTGTAGATTATTCTTTCACAAATGAAATACAGCTGTTTTGTCCCAGAAATGCTCCATAAACTGTTCACAAGGGATGAAACATGATTACTATGTGATCATTATGGTAAATCACGTGTGCATTAATGTGGCTGGGTGTATAAAGTGATGTGGGTACACTCTTTCTCTGCCTTTAGAGTTCAGTACAAGAAGCATATCAAGGGACAAAGCAGGATCAGTGTTCCAATGTATTGAAAATTTGAGACCCAATAAAAATATTTTGTGTCTAATTCTATTGAATGCCAGAGATTGTTGTGGAGCAAGCAAAGGAAAATGACTTACATGTCTTCACCCATCTGAATGCCCGAGGGGTGTGCAACAGATTGTAAAGAAATAAAAGTTATGTTTTATTTCCCTCATTAGGGCTATTCACTTCCCACTCTTCGTTTACTTTTATTTTGGTCAACTCTAAATTTTTACCTGGTCAAGGTAAAGATGTCCCTCCTATATAGAAAGTAATAGAAAATAAACTGAGTGTTTAGAGACTGTGTGGTGGCTCTGTTTGGAAAGGTTAATGATTATTTAAGTTTGCATAAAATGGATATTGGGTTTACCACCAAATAACCCATTATATTTTATTTCACTGACAGTGATTTCAGGAATTTATTACCTAAGAGATGATTCTTATCAACAGATCATTGTCCACACCTACTACTTCTAAGGGATATTTCTGCTTTAGTGCTAGTCCCGAGCGGATAGGGCGCATATTACTGAGGATTTATTGAGGATTCATTCCACTATTTATAAATCCACATTTAATACTCTTCCCCTAAAAACAAATCTTAATATACTATACCTGTGATAAAGGACACTGAAAATATTGGCCAAAACATATCCCTGAATCTCACCTGTTTGATGGAGATGTGGTTGTGATTGGGTTCCATATTACATATATGCTGGAGTAGAACTAAGACACAGTCATACTGTTAGGCATTTCTTTCCATCGTCCAAATTACTACAAGTTGGTGTTTCCAGCGATCTATTGCGTCCATTCCTTAATAAGCACCTTTTCAATGCTTCCAGTGGTATACTCCCTGTTCTGTGGAAAGATTTAATACCCTGTCCATTGATCACTGGAAAAACATGTCTTCACAAAAAAACATGTCTTCACAATGGAGAGAATCACATGCAGTGCTAGAAATAAACACACTATGGGCCATATGTCCAATAGAAAAGTTAAGGATTTTGGGGTAAACCATTTGCACTATAGGAGAGAACTAAAAATGCCCAAGGATTTTAACCCCTTAAATGCTTTGCAATGTGTTGCATACCCCTCTGGCACTGAGGGGGTGTGCTAGCTGCCCCAAGTGATCCTGTTACTGATTTGTAAATCTGGGAAATCAAAGACAACAATTAATTACAATAAAAACTATAATGTAAGGACCATCATAAAAAGAAATATAGCTACAGGGAACACCTGGGTCAAAGGAAACTATCACATTTTACCAAGTCTGCTTTTATGAGAAAATCATTTATGAAAAGACTAAGGCTGCCCCCCTTGCAGCACCAGAAAGGCACCTGTCAGCGATTCGGAGAAGGTTCAGAAAACATATCCCTTTAAATGGCACAAGATCTGGACCTGGTCTGAAACCTCTATACTTGTAGTCTACAGGAGCTGCCCTCTGGCTAATGCACTAGGCTGCAAAATGTGTTGTCCTCCCCACAGGTGCAGACCTGCCAAGGAGGCAACTACTGGGTAGTAGCTGCCCTTTAATTGGGTAAACCTTGGTAAAGGAAACCTATCTGATAATGATTTGTGGTATTGCTGGTTAAGTGGCCAGTGGGATAACACAGAGCCCCTGTGCAAACATTTTTGGGCCACCTAATAATATTTTCACAGAGACATAAGTAGAACCTACCGGATCCTGGGATAAATGAGGCCCCATTGAATTCTGGGCCCCAGTATAACCACACACCCCCTGTAGCTATGCCATTGTAGATGACCAATTTTTGATGTTACAATCAAAGTAGTGTCTTTAGTCAAATCTAATTATGCTTTTTTAGCAAATGGATATATTCTTTCATTAGTCTACTTTGGGGGCTTCTGTGTCATTTCAATGTCTTACCTCCCAAGTACTTTTCCTGTCCTTATCAGGAGATCAACTTCAACAAGGGATGGAGGTGCCAGTTAGGCATCCCTTCAGCTCTTTGTGACAAAATGCAGCTGTCACAGGAAGGGAGTCATTTCTAGCATTCAAGGTATTAGAATACAATTGTATCATATAGGCAGCAGATTTAATTAAATAGGCATCTACCTCACAGATTTTAACCACTGAGTGCCATTGGGAATTATACATGTCATAGTTATTCTACCTAACAAACAGGGATGATGTACTGGGATGATGGTGCATAGTGCCATATTAAGTGACTTCTGCAAATAGCCAGAACATTAAAGGGATAGCGATGTTTCACAAAAACAGCAGTTACAATTAATCTTCATAGTATTTGGGTCATGGAGAGTGTTATTTCAATACTGTCAAGAGTTCTAATTCAAGAGTAACTGAATGATAAAGTATCCCCTCTCACCCCCTTTTACCTAGTGTAAGCCACCTCCCCTCAGAAGTGGAATCTGGTCACTTGACTGGACCGCTCACAGCAAGGGACAATCTTCTTAATGTGAGCATAAGGAAATCCTTGCCCCCCTTGACAGGTTTTTCCTTATGATCACTGAAGAGTGTCCCTCTCTGCAATCCATCCATCCAACCAACTGCTTCCTGTGCGTAAATACTATTTTACAGAAAAAGTGATAGAGTCCTAGAACAGCTTCCCAGCAGATGTGGTAGGGATTAATACTGTTAGGAAATTCATAAATGCTTGGGAGGCTGCATTTTATTTCAATAGGAAAATAGGAAGCCAAGATGGGCCTGTTGGTTCTTCTCTGCCATCATAATGTACGTTTCTATGTTACCATAGGGTATAAATAATTCCCCAAATTCCTACTGATATACACTGGGCTTTTAATCTATTCACTGTTAGAGGTCTTCAATTTGATTAAAAATGAGCACTCAGACTTAACGTAGCTTCACACAATTTTAAGTTTTCATTAACCCTTTGAGGCTCAGAGGGGTGCCCAATGCATTGTGCAACGATGTGTTGGACACCCCTCTGCCACTTAGAGGGTTAAGGTAACTTTATAGAATGCTGTGTCATCACCCCTAGGTTCACAAAATGCTAAATGCTTGCATATATAGTTGATTGACACTAATCACATACAACTTAAGCAGTCTTTATTATATACTATCAAGAACGTAAGACCCTGAGGATTACAAACCATGCTATATGACAATTAAAAATGTCTTCATGACTGGGGCCCTTATACCATTGCACTATTGTTAAATGGCCCTGTTCCATGGGTTTGAATACACATGTATGATGATCATACATAATGTGTGCTTTTTCTAACAAACGGAAGCAAAGGACTCTGGGTAAGAGCAAGCCATCCCCATTATAAAAAATAGTTCTGTGCGTTGTCAAGTCTGTAGAACATTCTGAAAGGATTCTGGCTTCTGGGCACTGAAGAAATCTTGAATTCGTCATAAGCAAGATTTAACTTGCACAGTTCCACATTTCCATCAAACACTGTCAGATGATTCAGTGGCACGGTGTCAGGGGAATCTAAAGAATTGTGAAAGAGCATTCTTCCCCATCCTGTATTGATGTGAAATTGTAAAAAGAAAAATTCACATCATGAGCTCTATTTAATAAAGGTGGAATGGGCGGGAGTTATAAAATAAGGATATATTTTTATGTTCTCTCTTTTTTTGGGTGGTGAAGAGCAATGAGTGTTGTTAGTTCACACATTTATTTCATATATTTATTTATAAAGCACCAACACATGCTGTGGGGCTGCTGTCTTCTATTTCCTAGCAATATAGATGTAATGATTTACATCGTACCTTTTAAACAGACCAATGACTTTCAAGTTACATGACCTGGACCACTCTGGGTTTCCATTTGTAGTAATTACAAATGTCATTGAACCCCACCAGTCACAGTTCCCTGAACAAGTAATGTGTTTGTAGTGTTAACTGGGATCTCAGCCAAAGAGGCAAATAGGACATTTACAAGCTCTGAACAGATCACATATTCTTATCAGTAGTGTTTGTACAGAACGGAGAAACAGAATTGTAAACACTCAGTATAATTTATTAAGAGTTTTCAAAGAATGAGTGGAAAACAAAACTAAAATGACTAAATCTCATATTTGGGCATACTGTCATTGTCTAATGTTGTTACTGAAACAGGGTAGCATGTTTTTTCCCTTTCCAGAATACCACTCTCTCAATATAAACAGCAACATCGCGCAGAAAAGAACACTACCTGCAAAATATATGGGTATAGGGTGGCATTGTGTTAGGCACAGAAAATGCAGGAGACTGGTAGAGTAAAAATGATTCTATTGGCAAAAATGATAAAGTTCAGTTAACCCTCTGAGTGCCAGAGAGGTATCCAACGCAAATCCTTGATACCTGTCTGGCACTGAAAGGGTTAAACTGCTACATGTGTTGCGGTACTCTCCTGAGTAAACATTGCCAAATGACAGCTAATCAATGAGTTTTTATAGTCTGCTACTATAACTGCAACAAAATTCACCCGTGTGAACTAATCGTGCAGTCTGTCAATTTAACCCTTTGAGTGCCAGAGGGGTATGCAACGTATTGCAAAGCAATGCGTTACATACCCCTCTGTCACCCAAAGGGTTAATACAGGCGTATTTTGTTTTACTTAATCAGATTTTTCTTACATGTTCTGCTAACCATTTTCCTGTAAAATAAATAGTTTTGAGACATTAACCTTCATATTTTGAGGTTACCTTACATAAACTTGCATATAATGGTTTAACACAGCTTAAAATGTCTGCCATATTGCTAAAGTGTAGCAGGTACGGATTATTAGGGCCTTGAAGCAGTTCATGCCAGAGAGCCACTTCAGACTGGAAAACCATATGTTAAGCATTTAAATTAAAAAAAAATAAAACCTTTAAAATTGTTATATACTATTACTACATTGAACCAAAGATTAAAAAAACAAAACACAATAAAATTAATGTCAACATATCACCAACAACATAAAGTATGCCCTAATGATGTTGTTAGAATGAGAAAATTGTTTGGAAGACAAAGTGACTGCCTGTTAAATGTCTTTTCACTGATAGATAATGTCAATCCCCTTCTGAATGGGGAGGCTAATCTCATTGTGCTGTGACATGTGGTGAGAGCAGAGTTGTGAAGTCTCCGCTGACAGAAATTACCATTGGCATACAACCCCAGAATAGGGCTTCATGCTTATCCTTTAAACATGCCTTTCAGTATCAAGCCCACATGAAAACTCACTTCCGTTTCCTATTATATCCCAGATCGAATGGCACCAGTCTCTAGATAAAGCAACCCATACACCAGCAATACAACACCGTGAAGTCTATAAGCAAGACTTACTAAAGGGCAATTACATTTTTACCATATAAAGGTAGGGTAGTATTGAATTTTGGACCTTATGTAAGTGGAGCAATGCAATTCTGGACTATAGAGACAAAAAATGTTCAAGATTGTCATTGACCCTTTTTTAACCTCTTGAATACTAGAAAGGCATCTATAACACATTGAGGAGTAATGCGTTATAGAGACCTCTCTAGCATTCAAGGGGTTAAACATTCCATTTAACCCTCGGAGTGACAGAGAGGTATCCAATACATTAGATACCTCTCTGGCACTCAAGTATTAAATTAACTGGAATGTTTATGTGCGCCTATAAGGAAGCTGGTTTACTCATGAATTGCACCGCTCCACTTGTATACAAAAGGCCAATAAGAAGTGTAATTCTGGGGCAAAGCAATTACACCACAGGTGACAAATGAATATTGACAAATAATTAAATTGGGGCTTTTAACCCCCTTGAATACTAGCCCTCTGAAGGGGGCTCATGTGCTGCCAATAAGAGGATGTCAATGGTGTGATTTGCATCATAAATGGCTAGGGGTGTAATCAGGTAGGCAGGGCTTATGCAAATTTGTGTCATAAAGTAGGTGGGAAGTGGGCAGAACAGGGTGGGAAGTGGGCAGAACAGGGTGGGAAGGAGAAGAAACTCACCACCACCGGAAAATCAGTCTCTGCCCCCGGGAGACCCGGTTATCCAATCTGAAAACAGGAGTCTCCAGGGCAGATACGGAAAGTTCCCAGGAATGCCAAGACCCCAAATTCCTCCTGCTGAAGTCATTTTAGGAAGGATGGGAGGAATAATTCAGTGGCAGGAGTTTAGGGTCCTGGGGATGATACCCTAAGTTCAGATAAAGGTATAGTAAAAGGAATATAAACTCAGGTCATTCTATAAAAAGTATTCACTGAGGATAATTAAGATTGTAAATGCGGTTTCCTTTAACCCCTTAACGACCCTTGACGTCGTTGGTCATGGGTAAAAAGTGACTGAACGACCCATGACGTACTATGACCGTCATGGATTTCAGTGCTCCCCGCGTTGCTGCACGCAGTTTGTGAAGCCCTGAATCAGATTGTCAAAAAAAAAAAAAAAAAAAAGCTCCGTTGTCCTTTAGTGACCGCCGTGTGCCTGCGTGGCCGGTCATTAAGGGGTTTACTCTTTGAGTGACAGAGGGGTATGCAAAGTATTGCTCTTCAATGTGTTACGTTCCCCTGTGGCACGCAAAGGGACAGGGTTAATCAGTAATCTTAACAAGAGTATTTGATTCCCTTGCTTTCTCCTCTGCTTAACCCTTTGAGTGCCAAAGTGGTATGTAAGGCAATGCGTTGTACACCTCTCTGGCACTCAAAGGGTTGATAATCCCTACAGTAAAATTTGTTATGGGCAGGTGTGAGAACAATAAACTTCAGACCGCAATGATACAGCTGTAGTAAAACAATAGGTAAGGCAGTTCACCAGCTGTAAGACAGCACTCTGCTATAAACTCTGGCTGTGTAAGCGCGCTGTGAGTCAATCAGAATAAATCTTACAGGAAACTGACAGGGCAGATGAGATAACCAGCCACAAATATTGACATGCTCTGCTCGTACGGCAACTGTTGCTATGCAATAAACGAGGTGACCTTTAAGGTAATGGGCTTACCAATGTAATGTGTGATCTGATGATATGTTCATTGTGTTTTTATGGTGTCTCACTGCACACAATAAGGCTAATGTGATAAGGAGAAGCAATTTTGGGACAAACCATCTGTACTGTAGTGGAAAAATGAAAATTCTAATGCACTGCAAAGCCATTCATTGAAAATATACCCAGCATTCAAAGAGTTAAAAGATCCACTGCAATCATTGGTCCCATATGGTGCAGTTGGTGGACTCCAGTTCCAAGTAAATAGGCCTCTGTAACTTGCTATGCCAGCAGTGCTCAACCTGCAGCCCTCCAGCTGATGGTGGACTAACGCCTACCATCCTGACACTGAAAAGAGCGGTAGTCCAACAGCTGGAGGGCTGCAGGTTACCCGGCTCCATATGACCGAGTTTGCAAAATCCAAGAGTTTGAGCTCCTACAATTATACTCCTGTTAGGAGTTTAGGAGCTCAAACTCTTGGATTTTGCAAACTCGGTCATATGGAGCCGGGTAACCTGCAGCCCTCCAGCTGTTGGACTACCGCTCTTTTCAGTGTCAGGATGGTAGGCGTTAGTCCACCATCAGCTGGAGGGCTGCAGGTTGAGCACTGCTGGCATAGCAAGTTACAGAGGCCTATTTACTTGGAACTGGAGTCCACCAACTGCACCATATGGGACCAATGATTGCAGTGGATCTTTTAACTCTTTGAATGCTGGGTATATTTTCAATGAATGGCTTCGCAGTGCATTAGAATTTTCATTTTTCTACTACAGTACAGATGGTTTGTCCCAAAATTGCTTCTCCTTATCACATTAGCCTTATTGTGTGCAGTGAGACACCATAAAAACACAATGAACATATCATCAGATCACACATTACATTGGTAAGCCCATTTGGGGGACTGTTATAAACATATATGTACATACCCCGATTCACTGGGTCCTAAAACTAACTGTCTTAGAAATACTGTCTGGTTGATGCCAAGCTGCTCATAATACTGTCCTCCCCTGCTATATGCACATCCTGGGTACAGAGGTCCTGAGAGTCGTGGAAGTTCTTTCCACACCCAGTTACTCCCTTTCAGCTGTAAAACAGTAACATGAGTATGAAGTGAAAAGAAGGTGAAAGTAAGGCAGGGCAGCCAATTGCTGGACCTTCAGCTGCTGGAGTATGCAACGCCCATCACTCCCAAACCAGTTAAAGACTAAGTGAGGATGATGAGAGATGTAGTCCAGAACAGTTGGAGGTCTTGAAGTAAAGTACTGGGAAAGAAGAGCATGTGCTGGGCATGAAGGTTACAAAGTACAATCACAGAATGATCCAAATATCTGCTGGTTGGTTTCTATTGCAGGTGACAAATCTGTCACTGTATCTAATCACAGATTTGTATAGAGTGTTATGGGGTGATCTGAAGACAGCACCAGTGATTAATGTTTCACCTGCAATAGAATCCATCCCTGTTTGTTCCAGGAACAAGATAAGAGCAAAAGATAAAAACAAAGACTGTTCTCAGTCACAGTTGTAATTCTGTGTGCGTCAGATCGGGATTGAAAGTAAAATCACAGGTGCCTAACATAAAGGGGCAGACATTGCACATAAACTACAGCATAATTAGGCCCAAAAAAACGGACATATTGTACTTGGTAAACCTAACCTGACCCCTTAGCAGTTACAACAACAAAGGTGCTAGTCTCCACACGAAGACATTAATCATTTGAGACATTTGACCTCCCACGTACGATGTATTGCTTGACCTGAGGAAAAGAGTTCATCTATCTAAAGCTTGCCTTAAAATATAAACCGTTAGACCTGGATGACCAGATCCCACCTGTAACCGGGGACACATAGGAAATATGCATATTTCAGTGCTTCACTGAAATCAAAGCAGTCCTGCAGTATGTATTTCTTCTATGAGTCCCCGGTTAAAGGTGAGGTCTGGTCAGCCTAAGTTAGACCAATAAAAAAAGGTATCACCAAATACCTAAGTACTTATATCTTTGTATTATTGAAATTGGACTAATATGGCTAATACAAATTAATCCTTTATACAAACAAATACCAAAAGTCATCAATATAAGACAATGTTCCCAAAAATAAGCCAGAATAGTGTTTATTTGTGGAAATCTAACTCCAGGAAGTTGAGTAAAAATGCTTTATTAAGCACATTACTATGGAATCACAGTAGATGATGGTGCACGCGTGTTTCTATGATATTTTATGACTTTTAATATTAAGCTTCAGTGATGGCCCAGTAATATTGTATATTCTTTCTTATTAAATAAATTGTTCTTATCTTTGTGTTTAAACTGCAGCATAACACAACAGAAAGTGAGATTTAATCTTTAATACGTCATACGTGACTTGTTACATATTGCGCCCAAATAAACCAACTGTGAAAAATGATTACATCCTGGAAGATTTGACAATTTACAAAGTTTGTTGTGTTATACAAATTGTAGCAAGTATATTTGTATAAACAATGCAGATGGTTTTCTCCTATGCATAAGGCCCAATGAATCCTGTTAAGATGATTTAACCCTTTAAGTACCAGAGGGCTGTGCAACAGGTTAAAAAAAAAATCAACTGCCTTATTTGCCCAAAGCCTCTGAAATTACTACAGTAAATCTATATTTGACAGCTTCAGTGTGGTTAAGACTAAGGCCCCTTTCACAGGCAGCACAAAGACAGTAATGATGTCCTGGTTATATCATCTGTGCAGAAGGGTAAGCTACTGACTGGGCTGTGGAGCCATTTTCACTGCCTACCTCTGTCTGGCTTGAGAGCGCCAAACTACAGCATGCTGCAACTTTACTGCATACATGCAGGAATGCACTTGGTAGCATACCTCCCAAGTGTCCCTCTTCAGGAAAGACAATCACTCTTTGAGGCACAAGTCCCTCTGTCCCTCTTTCCCACCCTGGTTTCCCTCTTTTTAGGAGATCAGACTGTGTGGTGTGTATACAACTGTATAATATTATCCACAGCAATAAAACATTAATGTTCAGTTAAACTTCGGTATATGTGTTTATGAATTAGTCTGTGTAAATATAATATTTTGGTCTTGCTCTAAATCATGTGTTCATTTATGCAAAGAGATGTGTTTAGGTCATGAAATAACCTAAATATTGTTGGTAATGCCCTGCCCACCAGACATGTCCCCAGCAACACCGCCTAAAACAAAAGTGCGCCTCTTTGGCTGTTTGAAATGTTAGGAGGTATGTGGCAGGGATCAAAATACCTAATAGTAATTCTCACGGTGGTCAGAAAATCCTAATGGCCCCTACAACTTTTTCTCTCTGTGCCTTAGTTCAAGTGTTAACATCTTCAGTGATTATGGGATGTCACATCCATGGATAGGAACATGACAGATTTTGGCTGTGTTTGTTTTTTTTTTGTTTTTTTTTTTAAATGAAGCAGTCCATAAGCCTGTTTAACCCTTTAAAGTGATAGTAATACTTGAAATGTAAAAAAAAAAAAAATATGTTGTAGGTTTTATCCCCCTGAGTAAAACAAGAGTATTCCCACTACTGAAAGGTGTTTCATTCAAAAGTTATTACAGCTCAAACTTGAATTTTCTAGGTTCAGTATCACAGTGGCCTGAAATTGTACACTGGCGCTGTTGCTACACCATCCTATGGACAGCTCTGGTGAATTGACCATAAATCTTCATAGGATGGTGTAGCAACAGCGCCACTGTACAGTTTCAGGGCACTGTTATACTGCACCTAAAAAATTCAAGTTTGAGCTGTGATAACTTTTTAATAAAACATCTTTCAGCAGTGGACGTACCCTTGTTTTACTCAAGGGCATAAACACTACAATATTTTTTTTTTTACATTTTTAGTATTACTATCCCTTTAACAACCATCGGAGCGCACAAAGCATTGGCATAAACACTACAATATTTTTTTTTTTACATTTTTAGTATTACTATCCCTTTAACAACCATCGGAGCGCACAAAGCATTGGGAAGCAATGTACTACACACTGCTCTGGTCCTTATAGGGTTACGATTACCATGTGCAGTGAGTGGGTTTGTGTCTTGTGGGCCCTGTTAGTGTCCGTGGAAATCCAGGACATAGACTTTAGCTCTTGATCAAAGTCACAAGGACAAAATTCATAGAGGTCATTAGGATTTTCTGTCCATAGTAAGGAAGTAGTTATTATTAGGAGGATACGTCTTTAAATATGATCAAGGTCTGGAATCTTGTACATGTAGAACTGTGAATGTTACAACGGACATATTTTTAACCCTTTCAGTGCCTGAGGGTTACACAACGCATTGCTTCAATGCGTTGTATACCCCTCTGGCACTCAAAGGATTAAGGTCCACAAAAAGCCAATTTACTTTAGTGACCTACCTGCAATTGCTTGTAGAAGTCCACAAACATTAAAAATACTTTTCTTCATTACACTTTGCACGCACATTGTAAAGACAGACACAAATGCCACTATACAAAGGATGGAGATTCCCACTGCTAGAAAGATGGCTGTGGCTTGCCAAAATCCACTGGCAATCTCATTGAAATGCTCTGCGTAAGGCCCACAGAGAGTATCTCTCCTGAAATACTGCACTTGATGCACTTTAATGCAGCGTCCATAGATGCCCAATGTAGGACGATAAGGCTCTTGCTGCCCACCAGTCCTGTTATCCATCTCGCTGGTTTTTGCTTTGCCAATTAACCAATCAGCACTCATGAAGGCTATGAGCTCACCAAATGCTACGATAATACTCAGGATGGTCCATAGCATAGAACGGCATGTTACAATGACATGACACATGGTGGCTCCAGCTAACTGAAACCAAAGGGGGGAAAAGGTGAGGTATAAAAACAAAACAAAAAATCCCCCAAAAAACAATCTACTTTTTATTTGTCTTCTTTTTGCTAAAAAAAAAGAGGAAGAAATTCTCTACGGTCAGTGGGATCGTTCCGAAGTCTTGAGGTTTTGTAATCCAGAAAGTGATTTGTATTCAATGAAAAAGCTTTTGCGTTAGGCTGCTGTGTCCTACTGTTCTAACATTCATACTGAAATATGATGCTACAATGTTGTAAGGGAGTTCCCAAGCAACGCCCACACGTGTGACATCACAAACCTGCAGGAGACAGAGAAAAAAGGGTTAGCTCCACTGACAGAACAAGATACCTCCCTTATCACTGCCACTATCCATTAAAATCAACATGTCCAGCATCTGCCAGGGAGCTTGACAAATAAAGGCTGCTGGAAACATGCCATGATTTCTCATCGCAACTGTAATTAACCACAGGGGATCCCAGACTGTATAATACCCTTCTTTTTCTTTATGTGGTTCATGTTTCAGTCAAATAACTCTATAAAGAACTCTGAACAAGGACAACTAACCCTTGGATTCTAGAGTGGACTCCAGTGCATTACAATCACACTCACTGGAGATCTCTCCAGTATCCAAGTGGTTAAACTCTGACGCCAAGGCAAAAAAGCACAGCAATTCTGTGGCAACACGACCACATCTTAACACTTTGCATACCAGGCCTTTATTACACTACAATCTAGCAAATGCTTAGTTTAAAATATATGTAAAGGGGAGCTAAAGGTATAGGGATAAATGGGTCTTAAAGGGTCAGTAATGCCCGTTTATAACTTTATTTAATATTGTAGAGGTTACAAAAATAAAGTATTTGAAGAAAATGCCATCTCTCAAACCTTTATGTTTTGAGAGATATTCACCACTAGAGTTTCTGTCAGGAGAAGGGGAGGAAGAGGGGAACTTTAGCGGACAATATCTCTCAAACCGTAAGGATTTGAGAGATGGCACTTTCTCCAAATACTTTATTTTTGCAACCACTACAATATTAAATAAAGTTAAATACGGACATTACTGACCCTTTAATTTGCTTATCTCATTGCAGTTAAAGCACTATGCAAACCCCATGTGACTTGTGGGGGTGGGTAGATAGGTATTATAACGTGGACTGATTACGGTCCAGTCTTCTTGGCCTGCTGCCCACTCTATGCAAGTCATTAAAGATGAGTCATAACTTGAATGTGTTAGAAACTGTAGTTTTTAAATGCACCCTATGTGTTATATACAAGAAATCTCAATTAGGTAGGAATGACTGTGTGAATAGTTAGGTACTCCCCTTATATTGGGGTGCCTTGACGCGGCAAGTGGGCTTAAACATATTTTGGCCAAACTATGCAACAAAGACCCCAAATTTACTAAAGTGGTATAATATATGCTTTACACAGGGTTCACATTTGGATAGTCTGTATGGAGGAGAACAGATTTGTTTTGCTTTGGCTTAATTTGCTTAAAGGTATAGTATTCACTTAATAAATAAATAAATAAATAAATATATATTAGGCTTTAACCCCCTGAGTAAAACAAGGGTACTCCCACTGCTGAGAGGTGTTTTATTCAAGAGTTATTGCAGTTTAAACTTGATTTTTTTTTTGCAGTATCTCAATGGCCTGACATTTTATAGTGGCGCTGTTGATACACGATCATATGGAAGTTTATGGTCAACAAACCAGAACTGTCCATAGGATGATGAAGCAACAGTGCCACTGTAAACATTTCAGGCATTTGAGATACTGCAACTAAAATGTTCAAATTTGAGCTATAGTAACGTTTGAATAAAACACCTCTTTTTACATATAAAGTGTTACTCAACCTTTAAAAAAAGGAATTGGGGGTCTTCATATATGCAGTCAGGAATATAGATACATGTACACAGTTCACAAACATTGCACTAATTATCACTGCAAGGCTATTCAGGTGGGACTACATGGGGCTGAGGGTGGGTATGCATTTTGTTTAGGTTAGCTTAAAAGAGCAGAAAAGGTTTTTTATGAAAAATATATATTGTAGGATTTTTCCTGTTGAGTATCATAAGGGTATCCCTACTGCTAAGAGATGCATATTTCCAGCAGTATTACAGTTTAAACCAGTTTTTTTTTACATTAACACTGCTCCCTAGAGGTCAAATTCCAATTATTTATTCTCTTACATTCTAATGGAAAGGAAAGTCAGTGACTTACAGTTCTCTATAGAACATGATAGAAATGGCTGAGTCATGCTGTCGGAACTCTCAGGAAGTCAATGTGTTATATATTCACTTTCTGATTATTTGACCTGTTATAACATTTTGAATAAAACAACTGTCAGCAGTGGGAGTGACCTTTTCATAAAAAGGTTTATTCCTCCTTTAAGGTTAGTAGTTACATTTACCTCAGGCAGGTGGAGTGTAGTGGCAGGAAGCAGGAGGGGTATAAATTAACCAAAAGGGATGGAGGGGGAGGGGGCAGACATGAGTAAATTACCAGTTAAGGAAATATAGCTTATTTCGTTAGGGTGGAATCGCCAGTGAATTAAAAGGTTGAGTGTTTATGATAATAGAAAAGTTTATTATTTAATTATATAACCTATTGTAGGTTTTAACCCCCAAAATAAAGTAGCTACAGCCTTTCTCTGCCATCAGTTGTTGTATCTGGTATTCAATTATTTGAAATGTTAATTGTATGGGTCTGTTGGCATCCCCTGCCTCCTCACTTCAGCTCCAAGAATACTGCAAATGGCATAAATAGTGGGATTCTCCTTCCCAGTGAGAACCATCAGTATTCTGTTGAACATTATGTTGTTATCCACTTAATTCTGTCTATCTATCTATCTATCTATCTATCTATCTATCTATCTATCTATCTATCTATCTATCTATCTATCTATCCATCTATCTATCCATCTATCCATCCATCTATCCATTCATCCATCCATCTATCCATCCATCCATCCATCCATCCATCCATCTATCCGTCCATCTATCCGTCCATCTGTCCATCCATCTGTCCATCCATCTATCCATCCATCTATCCATCCATCCATCTATCCATCCATCCATCCATCCATCTATCCATATCCCCCAAAATAATAAAATAAAAAAACAAAACTTCTGCCCAAGTGAATGATTCCCATGTGCATTTTCTTTACTCGGTAGGGATTTATCATGTGTCATTAAAGGGATAGTGACACTTAAAATGTAAATGTATTGTAGGGTTTATCCCCCTGAGTAAAACAAGGGTACTCCCACTTCAGGTGTTTTATTCAAAAGCTATTGCAGCTCAAACTTGAATTTTTACATGCAGTATCACAGTAACCTTAAATTGTACAGTGGCACTGTTGCTATACCATCCTATTGAGATTTATGGTCAAATGACCACACCTGTCCATAGGATGGTGTAGCAACAGCGCCAGTGTACAATTTATGGTCACAGTGATACTGCAACTAAAAAATTCAAGTTTGAGCTGTCATACCTTCTGAATAAAACACATTTCAGTAGTGGGAGTGCTCTTTATATACTCAGGGGGATAGACACTACAGCATTTTTTTTTTTTTTTTTACATTTTAAGTATTACTATCCCTTTAACATTTTGCAGATATTATTCTGCTGATCCTTCTCTGAGCTCTGTATCAGGTAAATCTTTATATAGTTTTATATTGTATATGTTCCTGCATGTATTTACTAATCCCCTTTAAATCTTAACACCTGATCATATCTGGTTTCATCTGTCCAAATGAAAAATCCTGTAAAAAAAAGTCCTACCAAGGATCTTGCAGAGCTATTGTTTTTAACCTGATTGTGAACTAAAAGTGATCAGTTATAGAGTACAACACCGTTATAATGAATAAAAGTATAGCTATACCTGCATACGGGTGCTAAGAACATTATTAAAGCATTGCTCTCAATCTATAACAAACATTACAATTATCTAAATTCATACAGTTATAGATCCTCTTTTATATTTTATTTTTATTTTTCTGGTGAAAAAGCTTCCCCTCTCCATGGCATTATATTTAAATATACTACTTTGCATGCATTGCCAAAGGGTGGGTGGGGAATTAAATATTAACAAACAAAGCACATTATAGCATTTTGGCTAGTGTAATGGTGTATATTAACTCTTTAGGTATCAGAGGACTGTGCAACACATTGCTTTCACAATGCTCTCTGCACGCCCCTCTCTATTCCTTGTAGGGTTAAAAATATGCAACCTTAATTTTGGGTAACAAGGTCACAAATATTAACCCCCCCCCACACACACACCAAATTGCTTATTTCTCAAGGAATTTCATGTAGTGCAGGTGTACAGACTTACATTAATATATATGCCCCATAGTGTTAAAGTGGGACATTCACTCAAATTAAAGTGCCCCCCAAATCATTATGCACATAGCGATACGCATATCCATACTATTATTATCCTTAATAAGTTCGGAGTTATTGAGAAACTTGTTCTCAGATGAACAGGTAGGCATCAGTGCAGACATCTTGCCAAAGAGACAGTGCGCCTGCACTGTCCATCCTGGTTTCCTCTAGGAGGAGTTGCATTGTACCTTAAGGTACAGGAAGGGACCGATGGTGCAGGTGCACAGATGCCGGTATAGCAGGATGCCTCATATCAAATGAAAAGAGAATAAGCGGCTCCAGATAACTTTGGATATACTTATAATCACCATACCTGGGAACTTTCATTTGAGGGCTACCCGGAGGGTAGTCCTCTGTTGAGCAGGGGGTAACAAAAATGACGCTAATCGCGTCAAAAAGGGGCGGGGCTTAACTCGAGGGTTGGGGGGGATTTAACCCTTTGAGTGCCAGAGTGGTACGGAATGCATTGCAAAGCAATGCATTCCGTACCACTCTGGCACTCAGAGGGTTAAAATGTGTCCCACAGAAGGCTGGGGACGGAGGCACAACGGGAGAAAAAAGCGGATGTGGCAGAGTTTCTATAGAAACTCTCCACATCCGGAGGAATCTGCCTCTGCCCCGGAGACCCGGTAAAACTCTGTCAGAACCGGAGTCTCCGGGGCAAATCCGGAGAGTTCCCAGGTATGATAATCACAATCAAACTTTTGTCAATCCCCTTAGAGTGTACAAACATCTTCATGAGTGATAATTCTTGTGCTGGTTTAATAGGGCTCTCTCTCCCTAATGTCAAATATCATTTGGTCAGAAATATAAACCGCACCAATTTAGAATCACTCTATGTCGGAGTTAGTTAAAATCAAATTCTACCTTTATTTTTCTTCATTAATAACACAGTTTTTCTTCCAAGGCCACAGTCAATAGGAGGGCAGCAACAAGGTTACAAACGGTTCACAGATACATCTATGAAGAAAAATAAAGGTACAATTTGATTTTAACTAACTCCGACATAGAGTGATTCTAAATTGGTGCGGTTTATATTTCTGACCAAATGATAGCAGGATGCCTGCCTGTGCATCTCAGAACGGGTTGGATTTCTCAATAACACCAGACTTATTCAGGATAATAATAGTACGGATATAAGTATCGCTATGTGATAATCATTTGGAGGACACTTTAATCTGAGTGAAAGTTCCGCTTTAAGTCAATTATTTAACTGTAATGTGCAAAATGAAATGGATAAATGAACTTAAATCACACTTTCCTTTGAACAACAATTGGAAATTGTGCCTGGAACGTATGATCAGCATGTACCTCACTGAACTATCCTGCAGTGAGGGGGTCATACAATATATACAGAGATGCAATAGAAGTGAGCACAATTGCTAAAAAACAACATAATCTGTTATGGAAGATGATGTGGTAAAAGTTTTTGATAGAACTAATACATTCAACAATGCTGAAATACAATGTTCTATTGCAGTGGTTCTCCGACTTTTTGCGGTAGCGAATCCCTTTCATTTCACACAAAATTGTTGTGAAACTCTAACAACCTTTACTTTCATGAATGCTAGAGGTCCACAGTATATTGGTTTGCAACACGTTGGAGGCTCCTCTTGCCTCCAAGGGGTTAACCGTGTCAATATCAAATGTATCAAATCAAGTTTGCACAAGGAACACAAGACTAAATTGTAGGCTAATGTTCAGGTAGCCATTAAACCCCCGAGAACCAGAGAGGTGTGCAAATTATTTACATTTCTAACTTGTCCACTGGTAGTCACAGAACCACACATAGACACAAACAGCCTTGTCCAAGCTGACTGCCATTACTGAAGTATGTCCTGGTGAACCACTTGTATGTCTTCAGATATCCCTGAAGTTCCACAGAACACAAATTAAGGACCACTGTACTATTAAAGGGGAACTATCACTGCTATACAAGTTTGACTAAAAAGTAAGTTTATAGAGCAACTAGCTGGAATACTATTGTCATTTTTTTTTTTTTTTTTTTAAATTGTTGTTTGGCCGAAATTAAACGTTTAAAGCTGATACTGTGCCTTCCTTCTGTACAGACTGTGGGTACAGCTCTGTACCGCAGTCTGTCACTCTTCCTCTGCTCCCATCCCTCGATCCAGCCTCCTCCAATGACGGGTTTCTGCATTAAGCTGGAGCGCTCGCTGGCCAATGAGAGCGCTCCAGCTTACTTACTTTTTAGCCAAACTTGTATGGGAGTGATAGTTCCCCTTTAAATGATGTAACATTCACTATAAGATAAAATACGTTATAGGATCCCTTTGACCCTTTAAAGAGGCAGGGTCTCCTATATGCGGATGGGGAAAAATATTTTCTTAAAACTTTGAGTGTCAGAGGCGTGTACAATGCATTGAAACAGGTTAATAAATATTGCATTGGGAAGGCTATCCCTAACACTATTAAATGGCCTGAGAAACCATAACAAATGTACAGTTAGGTTCTGATATTTTCACCATTATCTGAATTAATCCGTGGTCTCTAAATTCAGACGGTATCCTCCTTTTGCTGTTTTCTTAACGCTTTCAGCGCAATGCATTGTGTACCCCTCTGGCACTGAAAGGGTTAATTTAAAGCTACCATTGATTATGAAAGGGCAACCCCAACTAAAGTATATTTGAAGGAACAGACAAAGAGTGGGTTGGGTGTGACTGTGAACTGAGCAGCTGATTGAGAACAAAGCCTCTTCCTGTTGCAATAGCAATGCATAACACTTGTAAAACTATACTTTTGTTAATAAAACATGTGCATACCTGGGAACTGTCAGGGATTGACCCTGAGACTCAGGGTGTTGACCCGAATCTCAAGGTTTCAGGATGAAGGGCCAAATTCTCAGGGTGACAGAGCCCCGTGTTAACTACTATCTCATCTGCACCAATTAACTGCTTATTTCGTCTTTAACCCTTTGAATGCCAGAGGGGTACTCCTCTGGCATTCAAAGGGTTAAATAGCTGCCATCTCTTTGTATATTCAGGAAATGAAAACTCAAAGTTAAAGCATGTTAAAGTGATAGTAATATCCAAGTAAAATTAGTTGCCCGAGTCTTCCTTATATTAAAAGAAACAATTTGTGTTATGTCTAAGTGCTTACTTCTTTCTAGTTCAAAAGTTGTGAATCACTGAAGATTCACCGCCCGCCCATTCTCCCCACGTCACTCTGACGCTACACTCAGTGAGGGACAAACTTCATTAAGCAAAGGGAAATCCTGACCTCCTTCGTCAAGGGGGGCAGAATTTCCCTTATACTTACTTACTGAAGTTTGTCCCTCGTTGCAGCCGTCAAGTCGCACGATCTCAGATTCCATGGGAGGCGGCCAGAAAGGCGTGGGCGGTGGGTCTTTAGTGCTTCATAACTTTTGAACTACACACAAGTAAGCGCTTAGACATAGTGCAACCTGTTCCTTTTAATGCAAAGACGACTTGGGCAACTATTTTTACATAGACATTACTATTACTTTAAGGATTCCTTGAGGACCGATAGGAACACCTCCCATTTAAAGAAAACAGGAATATATATCACTGAAATCTACATTCTGAGGAACTTTATGAGTTAACCCCTTAAGTACCCACGGAGTGCCAAGACCGTTAAGGGTAAACTTGCCACAAAGACTCAAGGGCTTCCTGCACGGCATTCAGGGAGCCCTGGATCTACTCGCAGCTGGTCCATAAGGGGTTAATATTTCAAACATCTCAGGGCTGGCTCATTTTGAACGTTCCCAGGAATGGAGATGTGAAGGGAAAAATATAAACACAGATCTGTTTCATTTTCTTCCCACAGGGGTGGGAAATTCCCAGGGACCTGGGAGTGCCTAAAATGTAACACCTACATGTTGGGGGTATTGTATATATATCAGTAAACAAGCACCTCTGAAATGGCTCCTAAGCCTTCTTATTGGAAGTTACTGTACATCTTTGTAATTCATTGTAGGAGGCACTGCACCTTTAAAGGGATAGTAATACTTCATTTTAACTTTATTTTATTTTGTAGGCATTAAAAAAACATGAAGAATGATATAAGTCTTATCTCTGAAACCTTTATGGTTTAAGAGATATTCACAAACAAAGTATCCCCCCCCCCTGTTCAACCAAATCAGAAGGGAGATGCCCAGGTAGACTGCAGAGAGGGACAATCTTCAATTAAGATAATGGAAAAAGCTGAAAAACTTATCAAGGGGGGAAGGGCTTTCATTGTTTTCATACAAAGAAAATTGTCCCCTTCTGTTATCTGTACTGTCATACAACCAGACTCACATCTGAGAAGAGATTGTTTACACTAGGTAAAAGGGGCGGGGAGGGGAACTTTGCTTGTGAATATCTCATAAACCATAAAGGTTTGAGCGATAAGACTTATATCATTCTTCATGTTTTTTTAATGCCTACAAAATAAAATAAAGTTAAAACGAAGTGTTACTATCCCTTTAAGGACCAGAGGGGTGTGCAATGCATTAGAAAAGCAAATCATTGCATACTCCTCTGGTCCTTAACCCTATGAGTAACAATATATATAGGCATTTTGGAATTGTATGCTAAAGTAATTGGGTGCTGTATGATTATATTAACCCTTAATATTTTAACCCTTAAAGGAACAGATGGGAGTGCTGTACCCTTTTAAAGGGTTAAATGGCTAGATGAGCAAGATGGAAAAATCCATGGCTCAAAAAAATCAATTGAAAAAATGAACAACATTTCTTGAATAGTAACTGAATATGAATACTAAAATGCAAGTTGATTTTATATGGAGTGCCATGTTGTAACATGTCCCATATATACGTGTGTATATACCTTTTTGATTGTTCTTAAAGGGGCAGTATGACTTAATAAATCTGCATTATGTAACACGTTTCTTGCCGATTCCTGCTAATGCCACTAATTAGATTATAAGCTCCCTGGGGCAGGGTCCCTTTCCCAGTGTATGTTTCCCTTGCTGCACTTTCCCCCAAAAATAATGCAATGATCGCACTTTAGCTTAATGCTCTTAACCCAGTTCTGTATTTTTGTATTGTATTATTTCAAATTCTGTTAAGCTCTGTGTACATGTATGGCGCTATATAAATAAAGATACATACATACATGTAAACTGGGAGTGCAGTCTCTCTCTCTCTATATATATCCTGTCCATTTTATGGATGCATTGATGTCTAAGAATGTACAAATGGTGTCTATGAAGAGAGCTACTCAATGACAAAAAGATACCCATAGACACAGTAGCAACAACACTCCCCATAAAATGGACAGGCCAGGCATAATGTACCAAAAATATTCAGTTTTGCTCAAATTACTTTTGAATGAGGCACCTTCTGGCAGCAAAAGTACCCCAAGGGCAAAATGAAAGGAAGATTTAATTAGCCCAGAAACCTCTCTAGTGTTCCAGATAAAAGTGACCCGACGCGTTAATGTTCCAGCAATGAGAAGTTTGTTGCTGCTGCTGTGTTTGTCTGTGCCAGCGAGGGGCAGCTTGTTGTTAGATTACAGCTCCCATCTTCCTCAAGCTGACTGTTGGAGAGAAAGTCTGTGGTGTAACTATACCATCATGGAGCCTAGGTAAGGTAATTTGTTTGAAATGAAATGACACTGGACTTGTTACAATGACTAACAAATAAAAATGACAAATGTAAGTCAATTGCAGGGTCCCTGATTCTTGAGTGTGATTATTTCTTATTATTTTTGCTATGGTAAAAAAAAAATGGACAAGCAAAATATTTTACTGACAGATTAAACTTCCCATATTTTCTCCATGTATTCCCCTCCTCCTTTCCCACCCTGCCCCCTGTTTGTATCCCCCCCTTGGATATCAGGTGATGCTATTGTGCTGTTTGAGCTCCTATGATATGTCACACAGCTGTTACTGTTCTCCTGAACACTTTGTATGCCTTGCATTTCCCCCTCCCCGTTTCCCTTCCCAATTTTTTCTTCTGTCCCCTTATATCTTAAAAACCTCAATAAACTTTGAATTAAAAAAAAAAAATCCCATATTTTCAGTAAAATCTCTGTTGTTCAGTGGTACTTCATTTCTGACTGACCTACAGTACTGCCAGTGCCAACAATTGGCATTACACACAAAAGAGGAGCAGATCTAGGGCAAATCATCTTCACCAAAAGGTATACATTAAATTTATGGTTGATATAAATGGGCCTTTAACCCTTTCAGTGCCAGAGGGGTATCCAATGCATTGCAAAGCAATGCACTGGACACCCCTCTGGCACTGAATGGGTTAAATTCATGCGTGCTAGAGAAAGATCTCCCTAGTATTCGTTGGGAATATTTATTTGAAACCCCCCCCCCCCCATGGTGTATTTGGTTTGCCCCAGATTTGCTCCTCTTGTACTTTGTGCATGCTGCACAACATAGGCTACTTACAGTAGATCAGGGTAGTTTGCTTGCATAACACAAGGAACAAAGGTTGTATTTACTTTCCTGGGTGGGAATTTTGTGATAAGACTGCAATGCCTAACAGTTCACTTCACTCTGCTAATGACGTAAACAAAGCAGACTACAATGCGCTGGATCAGTGATGCAGATCTTCCTGTCACAAATAGTTTAAATAAAACAGGCTAGGATTTTTTTTTTTATCAGGCCAGAGCTTGCAATGTAAACCACAGCACAAAGAAGCAAATTAATCCTTTGAGCATCCAGGGTTGAGTGTGTTAAATGCCTTGGAAAGCAATGTGTTGGCCATCATGAGGCTAGTGCCCCACTGGAAGGTCTACTCACAAAAACAGACCTGCTGATGAAACCAGAGCTGCACTGTAGGTCCTGATGGGCCATCGGGGGAAGAAGAACAGGGGACTAAAAACAGACTCCCAGATAGGGATGGGAGAAACTTTCCGCCTCAAACTGAAATCGGCGAAAAATGGCACTTTCCGCTTGGCAAAAAATTTTACTCCAAAAGTGCAGATTTTCCGCTTTTTCACCCATTGAAATCAATGAGAACATAGAAGTTACACACAACACATTACAAATAATATTTTATTTCCCAAAGGCATGGTATAAAGGGGCATGCGGGTGCCTGTGTTGGTGGGGTGTGGGGAAAGAATCAGTTGGACAGGGGATGTTTTTGGGGGGTTGTTTATTGGGATTGGGGGGCACTTAATAAAAAAGAAATCCTAAATAAAATAAAACCATAAGACATGATATAAAGGGGTCTGAGGAGGGTGCCTGTGTTGGTGAATGAATGAATCATTTGAACAGGGAATTGGTTTTGCTATTGGTGGGGGACAGTTAATAAAAAAATAAATCAATAAAATAAAATAAGACATTTGTATTTAAAGTGATAGAGACAGGAACCCCTGACATAAGCTGCCCCTGGGGTGGACTGATACTTGACTTGATAGAGTATTTTATAGAGGATGATTGGTTTGATTTGTTGTTAGAGGCCTTTGTAGGACTTAGACTTATTAGAGGCCCAAGCCCTGATGAAACGTTGATTTGTAGGACTTAAAGGGATAGTAATACTTCATTTTAACTTTATTTTATTTTGTAGGCATTAAAAAAACATGAAGAATGATATAAGTCTTATTCTCTGAAACCTTTATGGTTTAAGAGATATTCACAAACAAAGTATCCCCCCCTGTTCAACCAGATCAGAAGGGAGATGCCCAGGTAGACTGCAGAGAGGGACAATCTTCAATTAAGATAATGGAAAAAGCTGAAAAACTTGTCAAGGGGGGAAGGGCTTTCATTGTTTTCATACAAAGAAAATTGTCCCCTTCTGTTATCTGTACTGTCATACAACCAGACTCACATCTGAGAAGAGATGGCTTACACTAGGTAAAAGGGGCGGGGAGGGGAACTTTGCTTGTGAATATCTCATAAACCATAAAGGTTTGAGAGATAAGACTTATATCATTCTTCATGTTTTTTTAATGCCTACAAAATAAAATAAAGTTAAAACGAAGTGTTACTATCCCTTTAAGCTAGTTTGGCACAGGCCCTAAGGAAACATTGATTTGTAGGACTTAAGC
The DNA here is from genome assembly GCA_037306005.1 of Rhinophrynus dorsalis. Lineage (NCBI taxonomy): Eukaryota > Metazoa > Chordata > Amphibia > Anura > Rhinophrynidae > Rhinophrynus > Rhinophrynus dorsalis. Next base: position 606,979,228 of record CM074718.1, read on the forward strand.
TAGTTTGGCACAAGCCCTAAGAAAACATTGATTTGTAGGACTTAGGCATGTTAGAAACAAACCCCCCAAAAATTGTTTATTTTTTTGTAGGGCTAGATTTTTTTTTTTTTTCAAAACACAAAAAAAAAAAATAAAAAAATAAAAATGCCCTACTGGCATAATGTCAGCCACTGTCAAATGTCCTCCTGAGTTGCAACTGCTGTTCGTACTGCTGCTGAGTTGCTTAACCCCTTAAGGACCATTGACGTGGCAGGACCGTCACGCTGGTCTGACACTTAAGGACCAGTGACGGTCCCGGCACGTCACGTACTTTTACTCACCGCGCTCCTGTAGGAGCGTGGTGAGTAATACCGGGGACTGAAGTTGATCGCTCCAAGACTGGAGCGATCTCTTTCAGTCCCCCGTTCGGCGTTCCGCCCAACATGATCAGTCACGTGGGACGGCACGTCAAAGTTTCCTATGTGGTCCTTAAGGGACAGCACACCCCGGGACCGCTGGTCCTTAAGGGGTTAAGCAACAGGATGATTAGGCAGCTGAAAGGGAATGGGATCAACAATAGCAGTAACATGGAAAATGGATGATGAAGGTTCTATTTGCCACAACTGGCTCCAGTGATGAGCCTGAGGCAGTAGCAGAAGAATAAGTAGCCCCCAGTATATGTGGAGAAAAGAACAAGTTGACCATTAAATCTTCTCCACCTGCCCCTCCTCCAAAATCATCATGGGTGTGTTATTAGAATATATATTTTTCCCTTGAGAACAGGAACTGTGGCTTCCATCAGCAACTGCAAAGTGCACAGTGTGTGTGTGTGTGTGTGTGTGTGTGTGTGGTAAATAACATCTGGAGGCACAACTGTACCCAAACACCATGACATCCAAAACCAAGTACTGCTGCTGTCACTTTATCCCTTGTCCAGACCCTGCTAAGGACACATGACAACTTTCTGACAGTTTAATAGTAATGATGAACCCTCGCTCCTGCCAGAATCCTATCATATTCTGCGGGATGGAATCTCCTCAGATGCCACCTGATGGCCTGGTATTGATTCTCCTCCACCACACTGGCATGTGTGGTCAGTGCACCACACAGTATGCAATGAGCAGAGATGAACTGCCATATCTTAACATTAACAGAGTGGCTATCATTTGGCGGGGGAGGTGACGATGAATGAGGTGGATTGGCAGGATATGTACTTGTTACCCTAGAGGAAGAAGGTGATGTTGATGGCAAGCTAGTTGTTTCGCTCATCATGGAACTTCCAGTGTCTGTCTGGGTTTCTTTATTCTTCCTCCTCTTTGATCTCCACCTTTCAGTAACAGCAGTGATAGATTTCTGTACCAGGTGTTTGGCTTTAACATGTTTGTAGTTAATGTCATGGTGTCTGTGATTCATGTGTGTTATTAGGGTGATTGTACCAAGGTGTGTTCCCTCCTTTCCCCTTCTCATTAACTTGTCACAAATTTTGCACTGTACCATTGTTGATGATGACTACACTGTGCCTGCCAGAAGAGAATAATAGTCCCACACCCATGACTTCTGGGGGGAGGGATAGGGAACACATAGAGAAGAATGACCTCTTTCTTCTTGTCCTCCACATGCCCCTTGACTTTCTGTGGCAGTAGATAATGTTGCTGCTACTTCCTCAGATTTAGCATTGCAACTAGGATCAGGAGGAGAATTGCTACTGCTGGCAAGTGGAACCTGTCCTAGTCCCGCATTACTTGTTGACCCCATTCCCACTGTGTCCACGGTGGTCTGTGGCACACTAGCCTGCTCCTCAGCACCCTGCTGCCCTTTCATCTCAGCAGCAGTAGAAGTTAGAGCAGTTGCAATTTCTGCTAATTTCAAAAGCTGACTGCTAGTGGTGGTGGTGATGCCCATCCTCATCCCTGTCTCCCATTCCTTCTCAGTTTCTGATAAAAAGGTCATCAATGTCTCTTCCACCCCAGCTTCTCCAACACCACCACCACCACTAGTCCCTACATGCTGCTGCTCTATTCCAGACATCTTACTGCTGCTTGGAGGAGGTGACGAGCAATGTGACAGAGTGTATTCACATGGGCTTCAACATCAGCTGACAAGGACCTACAGGGTCACAGCCTCCTAGCAACAGCTATGACATATGAGTGATTCAATAGTTGTGAAATGAATTGCACCAGTCAAATTACTGGATGACCTAGCTATGTGGGCATCGGTCAATCTTCAATGGCCAACATCAATGTGGCCCTCTCTCCTGCAGTACACTAGGAGTATAGGGACAATGAATACACAGACATGGTGGTACTGCCGCCAGGCTGAAATCACCAGCCGCGAGAGTACATTTCACAGGTTGACAACCCCTGATTCAAGCTTTCACCCACATGAAATACAGATCAAAGTGTAGAACAAATATAAACTAGATATGAAAATTATTTTTCTCAAACTCATTTGGCTTTTTCTACTTTTGATTACCAAAATGTTCCTAAAGGGGCACCCAGAGACATTCAGGGACATACAGAGGGCAGGTAAGGACCTCTACGTCTGAGTTAAGCCAACTTGATGTGATAAGCAACTTCCATTGAACTTTCATGGGGATCTTTATTTACATACAGATAAGAGAGGAAAATCAATCTTTATATTGATCTTATTGAAAGTGCTAAAATGGTCCATATTTGCATTTGTAACATTCAAATATTGTCATAATCATCCTCCAGTTGTCACAAATATGCACTTTGATTGCAGCAATAGAACCAGTCAATCCTGATGTTTTAACGTTTTGCGTGCCAGAAGGGTATCCAATGCATTTCTATGCAATAGGTGGTAAACACTGAATTACTTTAGATATATAGTAGTAGGAAAATAAACCTATGAGAGAAAGAGAGAGAGAGAGAAAACTCGAATTTGAAAACTCAAAGGTTTACAGCAAGTATTTGGAACTGCATTAACTGCATTAAACCCTTTGAGTGCCAGAGGAGTATGCAACGCATTGCTTTGCAATGCGTTGCGTACCCCTCTGGCACTCAAAGGGTTAACCCGTGAGGCAATGTGTTGCACACTCCTCTGGTCCTCAAGAAGTTAATGGTGTGATACTGGTTGCTTCAAGTGTAATATGTCACCAGGGAGTTAGATATAACTTTACAAACATTGTAATTTGCTTTTTTAGATTTCACACACAAATCAAAATGAACAGTTTCATTTAAGCTTAAAAATAAGTTTACATTTTCTGATAGTCCGTTTATTTCACTTGTCAGCTAAAAATTATTGTTCTTATAATCAGTAATCTCTTTAAACTAATTATGCGGCAATCATTAGCCAAAGAAAACACTGAGCGGAAAAGGCTTTGTATGGACAACCTCTTTGCATATACAGATTACAGTGTTATCATTAAGTCTGAAATAATACACCTGAACACTGGATTATGTAGGCATTAAAGGTGTTTTTATTAATTAAAAATGTGAAACTGATATTTGTTACAGGAACATTACATTCTAAGTACAACATGCTATCATATGAAAGCATGTTATAAGGTTCAGATATAGGATATCTAAAAGCTGAAAGAAATTAACCCCTTCAGTGCCAAAGACTTCAGACTTTTTTGTACCATGGAAATTGAACACATTTTTAGCATTTTGCCATCCATAAATTTAGGCAAGATTACCATGGGTAACTTTGTAGTTAAATATCAAACATATTTGCGTGTGTTGTCAACCATTTAGTTATTTTAAAAGTCCTGCATACTAGAGTACATCAATACCAAATATATAGTTTAAAGAGATAGTAAAACAATGGAATGTGCATTTCTTGTACATAAAGTTTAATATATCTTTTTGTACTCCTTTTATTTAGGAGTCTGTGCAGGCCATGCATGTAGGTTAAAGGGATAGTAATACTTCTATCAAAGTGCAGCTCCCAGTATTTATTCTATTTTTAACACATAGCACTATATTTAAATACTAACAGACTTGTAGTTCAAGCGCAAATGAATCCCAAAGGATCCCCCTCCTGCGCCTTCTGGCTGCCTCCCATCAATTGTGGAATCCGGTCGTGAGACCGGATAGATCGCAGCGAGGGTCAATCTTCACCCTCCTTGACGAAGGTCCCTCGCCTCTCTCCATCTGGACCAGCATGGAAGGTAGAGTGATGCAGGGGAAAGGGACAGGATGGGGACATGCAACAGTTTTGGGCACCAGTTTAAAAAAACAAACAAAGACATTACTGAACTTGAAAAAGCACAGAGACATGCAACAAAACTGATAAAGGAAATGGTGATCTGAGGTATAAAGACAGAATAGCCAAACTGGGATTGTTTACATTACAGAAAGGATGTCTAAGTAGTGATATGATTACCATTTCCCAAAAATATGAGGTCAATACAAAGAACTCTCTGAGGAGCTGGGCAAAAAAAAGGGGGGTCATCTATTAACATACCTGGAAACTTCCCGCTGAGGGCTACCCGGAGGGTAGTCCTCTGTTCAGCAGGGGGTGACAAAAATGACGCTAATTGCGTCAAAAAGGGGCGGGGCTTGACGCGAACGGGGGGGGGGATGCTTCACCCTTTGAGGGCCAGAGTGGTACGGAATGCATTGCAAAGCAATGCATTCCGTACCACTCTGGCACTCAAAGGGTTAAAGATGTCACACACACACACACACACACTCTCTGTCTCTCTCTCCACATCCGGAGGAATCAGCCTCTGCCCCGGAGACCCGGTAAATCTCTGTCAGAACCGGAGTCTCCGGGGCAAATCCAGAGAGTTCCCAGGTATGTCTATTAACCCCTTAGAGTCCGGTGATGTATCCGGACCGTCAAGCTGGTCCGGCACTTAAGGACCAGTGACGGTCCTGGTATGTCACATACTATTACTCACCGCGCTCCTGCAGGAGTGCGGTGAGTAATACCGGGGACTGAATTTGATCGCTCCAAGACCGGAGCGATCTCTTTCAGTCCCTCAGTTCGGCGTGCCGCCCCACGTGATCAGTCACGCGGGGCGGCATGCTGAAATTCTCTATCTGGTCCTTAAAGGACCACTCACCCCGCGACTGCTGGTTGTTAAGGGGTTAAGATCAGTGTAAAGGAGATTTCGGCTAAAACAAATGCAGGGATTTTTTACAGTAAGGTGATGGAATTCTTTGTCTCAGGAAGCTGTGTTTGCAGATACTGTAGATGTTTTCAAAAGAGTATTGGATATCTTTCTAGAGCAGAACAATATTTAGAATTATTATGTTGATCCAAGGAAATATCTGACTGCCTTTTGGAGTTGGAAAGGAATATTCTTACCCACTTGGGGCTTTTATTCAGTGTTTTTTTTCTTTTTTTGTCTGTCTTTAGATTAATCAACAAGGGTGAAATGGCACTGGCTGAACTTCATGGGCATGCCTTTTTGCAGCACCATCAACTATGTTACTACGCATTTTTGCCTGTAAGCCTTACAGAGAAAGCAGTGATGAGCTAATTGAAAGAGAGAGAGAAAAAAGAAAAGTGAAGAGAGAGAGCACAATCACCACAGGAAAACATACACTTTTTATTCTCCAGCTAGTTAAAAAACTAAAATAAAAAACATACATTGCTTTGCGAGTAAACTACTGCCCACCCCTGTGTTAGGAGCTTGCATAAACATTCACCAAAAAACTATTTTACACATGCTGGCTAGGAATACATGGTAATTAAAGGCAAGAAAGCACACTACAGTCTCCTGAACAGAAAGTAAGGTGTGCAAGGTAAACATCATAGCTGTGAACTGTCCAGATTTGCCCTGAAGACTCTGTTTTTTACAGTGAACTACGCGGTCTCCGGGGACAGAGGTTGATTCTCCACTGGTGGGGAGTTCTTATGAAATTCTGCCCACTTCTGCTCCTTCTCACCATGTTCTGGCCATTTCCCACCCACTTTATCACACAGTCCGTTAAGCCCTGTCCACCCATGATTAAGCCCCACCCCTCTTGAGGTGCGAACCTAGTCATCTATATCCTCCTTCCAACACCCTATGAACCCCCTTCATGGACTCTAGAAGACAAAGCTCCCAGGTATGGTAAATATTTTCCCCAAGTCTGTTGAAAAGCAGCCCATGCGATATCTTATACCAGTGGTTCTGAAACTCTTTGTTCAAGATGTTGAATCAATACAAGACTAGGCTGACCAGATCTCACCTTTAACCGGGGACACATAGGAAATAGCCATTTTGCAGTACTGAAATCAAAGCAGTCCTGCAGTATGCATTTCTCCTATGCATCCCCGGTTAAAGGCGAGGTCTGGTCAGCCTATACAAAACAGCCATTTCAAATCATTGTAAATGTCACCTATATGAACAGCACAATAGAAAACTATGATATCTATTCTGTGAAACTTGTTGGAACAAATTTGCTGCCACATGGTATCACATGTGAACTATGGACAACTTGCACCCAATCCCTTCTGCAGTAATTGTGATCTGCCGGGATGGGTAATGTTAGCTCTTACTGAGCTTCTGAGAAATCTAGATGCTCTGAAGCCCTTTGTGTGGAAATTAGCAAATACGTTTACATAGATTTTGACTGACTGATTTTAAAACCCTCCTTTAACCTTTTACAGACCAGAGATGGGTTCAACACATTGCTTTTTGGCATTCACTGCACACTCCTGTAGTCCTTAAAGGGTTAAGAGCACTTTCCAAAGAAAACATATGTAATATTTCAAGTGAATGAATCAAACTTTATCCTTAGAGAAATTTCCTTTTAAATCTTGTTTGCCGTGCAATAAATTACAGGCCCTTCTGGTAACTAATTATTTAACCCACTAGCCAAGACAAGAATAAGAAACCTCTCTGTTAGCACTGGGATTAAATCATTGTGAGATTACACCTGTGGGTGTCTTTTCATTTGCACAATCCAGCTGTCTGATAAAGCTGATGAAATGAGTTAAACAGCCTGTCACCGGTTTTCTCTTTAGAAATAGAAGGGCGAGTAAATCTTTGTGGCGTGAATTCCTTCTGGCTCAGCACAGCATGGGGGCGATGGTAACACTAAAGACACATAAGCGCACTGGATTTCCAGGAAAATCATGGGATGCCTGTCTGGTTCCTTGACAGAGGGTGTTCATTCGAGCTATGCACTTGGTGGAGGTTAATGTAATCTGTCAAGAATTCAGGGCACCACACACATTGAGGCTGATGTAGTATGAAAAGTGGTGCAACTGCTCTGTAGGAAGCAAATAAAAAATCCCCAAATACACACTGATTTAACTCTTTGTGCGCCACTGACATTCAAAATGTTTTAATGGGGTTTTTAACCCTGAGTGTTCGAGGGGTACAAAATGCATTGCAAAGCAATGCGCTGCATACCCCTCTGGCACCCAAATGGTCAACCTCTTGAAAGCAGGTTTTCAACTCTTTTAACACTGAAGGGTTCAAACTCCCCATGTTAAACTGCAGAGACTGTATTTGTTCCCTATAGCGTAATTGGTTCTTGTCATAACTGCACTTTTATTTGTGAATCAGCTTCATTGACAGAATTAGTCTCTGTGCAAGAATGATGTAAATAAAGTATGTTAATAAAACACAAAATAGAAGACAGCGCACAGAAACTTCTAAGTGTAGTTTTATTTGTTACATATGATAAAAAATATATATACAAAACTCTTGCTCTGAGAATGAAATTGCACAATAAAATAAATGTTGAATAAAAGTGTTGATAAAAAGTGTCACCAGTCGGGCTGATAGTGAATAAGAGCTGACATAGGTAGATAGGCTTAACTGTGCGCTGTCTTCTATTTTGGGTTTTACATACTGTGTGCACCCGAGAGGACTCCGGGGATCAGACAGCTGCCGAGACAAAGTGTGACCTGTTTAATCCATTTGACTAACTCCATCTTCATTGTTTCATCTTCCATTACCATCATCATATTCCATTAACTTCATTGACGCTTTCAAGAAGTTCATTTCATCTTCATTATAATCATTGTACCGACTGGAGTGACTGATTCGAACTGTATGTATTTATATATATATACATATCGATCTATTGCACTGGTTGAAGCGTTTGATTTGAACTGTATGTATTTATAGTATGGGGATAAAGTTTATTAACTTTGTTATTTATAAATGACTGATACAAGTTCCCCGATAAAAACAAAGTTTTGTGTTGTATATCATAACCCCAAATTGAGAATAATAGTATATTGATATTAAGGTTTTTCCCAGTGAAGCGCTACTGTTGTTGTCTAATAATAAAGTATGTTAATACTTAATACCTAAGATGACATAGAGGTCTCCAATGCATATTCACTATTAAATTATTATTATTATTCTTTATTTATATAGCGCCAACTAATTCCGCAGCGCTGTACAATTGGGAACAGACATACAAAGGTATTAAATAGTACAATCAAATGTGGAGAACAGAAGGATCAGAGGGCACTGCTCATAAGAGCTTACAGTCTAGAGGAAGGCAGAATCCAGGGTGTCAAAGCCACAGTTTGCAAAGGGTATCCTACTGAAATGTCGCCATCTATTGGATGACCATGAAAACGGTGCATTAAAAATGTCGCCTGAAGCAAAAGGGCGATATCAGAATCTTTCCTCATCAAAAGAACAACATTCTGCTGTCGCCTGCTTAAATGTCCCCAAATACACGGCAACATTTCATTGATAAACAACAGACCCTGCAATGTAATACAATAAATAATAAACAACATGCGCAAAGACAAAAGGTAAGCAATTCTGGGGCAAACCAACTGCTGGCACTATAAAGGACAAAAAAATCAATTCCCATCAGCTGAAATTGGCCTTTTCAACAGTTTATTATATGTGCTGTCTCATTTGGAGATCTCTCTAGAACGGAAGGAGTTAAAAGATTCATTGAAATTAATGGGAATCCTGGTGATTTATGTTCGTGCCGTTGCGATGCCCTAGAAATGCTTCACTTTATTGTGCATATGACCCATTACATTCACTTTTCTTGAACCTCTACTAAAGGAATTGGAATGATTTTCAGGTAATTATATTTTTACTAGTTTTATCTACAAACTATCCCATACAAGTATAAGATAAATTTAACTGTACATTTTTCTCACATGCAAAGGAATTCAGCCTGGAAGTAGCAAATTAGGCTTCTGACATTTCAAATAAATTTTGAAAATGTAACACGTTTGGTGCTATCTATGCTGTATGTTGCAGTCCAACACAGAATGCTGTAACTTTCCTGGAAACAGGCATAGAGAACAGGGAAGAGTCTGGGGCTGTTAATCACTTGAACAGAAGAACTGTTGGGATGCACAGCACAACATGAACTCAGAGCGTGTCATAAGTGCACTTAATCCACTTACGGGTGCCTGTCCAATACTCTACACCTGAAGTGGTCCCTACAGTCTGCTCAGAAGGAGGACACAGGAGGCACTAGGTTCTGGTGATTGGGCTAGGCTGTTAACATGTTCCAACTGATTGTGTGAACATATACTATATGATAATATATCAACAGAGAAAGGATACTATAAAGCTGACCTGAACTTAAAGGGATAGTAATACTTCGTTTTATCTTTAGTTTATTTTGTAGGCATTAAAAAAACATGAAGGATGATATAAGTCTTATCTCTCAAACCTTTATGGTTTAAGAGATATTCACAAGCAAAGTATCACCCCCCCTGTTCAGCCAGATCAGAAGGGAGGTGCCCAGGTAGACTGCAGAGAGGGACAATCTTCAATTAAGATAAGGGAAAAAGCTAAAAAACTTGTCAAGGGGGGGGGGAGGGCTTTCATTGTTTTCATACAAAGAAGATTGTCCCCTGCTGTTATCTGTCTGGTCTTACAACCAGATTCACATCTGAGAAGAGATGGCTTACACTAGGTAAAAGGGGCGGGGAGGGGAAACTTTGCTTGTGAATATCTCTTAAACCATAAAGGTTTGAGAGATAAGACTTATATCGTTCTTCATGTTTTTTTTATGCCTACAAAATAAAATAAAGATAAAACGAAGTATTACTATCCCTTTAAAGGGATCGTAATATTTCACAAAAACAGCAGCTCCAATTAATCTTCATAGTATTTGAGCCATAGAGAGTATTATTTCAATACTGTCACGAATTGTAGTTCAAGAGTACATGAATGGTAAAGTATCCCCCTCCCAATCCTTTTACCTAGTGTAAGCCTCCTCATCTGGTCACTTGACTGGACAGCTCACAGCGACGCACAGTCTTCTTACTGTGAGCATAAGGAAAACCCTAACCTAACCCCTTTGACAGGTTTTTCAAGTTTCTCCTTATGCCCACTGAAGATTGTCCCTCTCTGAGATCCATCTGGTCAGTCTTGCTGCTCTGAGGTAAGCAGTGTTACATCACTAAAAGGGGGCAGGTGGAGGATACTTATCATTCAGTTACTCTTGAACTACAACTCTGACAGTATTGAAATAAAACTCTCCATGGCCCAAATACTATGAAGCTTAATAGAAGCTGCTTTTATTGTGAAACATACAAGACCAAGGATCAAATACAGATTGAGGTTCTTACAGTAGGAAAAATGGGCAGACTAGATGTGCCGAATGGTTCTTATCTGCCGTCTATGTATCTATAAATAACTTGCTTCAGTCCTTGGCATTGTACAACATCACAATAAAGAAAAAAAAAAGTCTTCCTAATTATCATAAAAACACTAATACAGCTTCTCCTCTCGACCCCTGCTTAAAGGTGCAGTGCATCTTAAGACAAAAATTACAGTAGGATGATAACCCCTTGGGGACAAAAGGGATGATCAAAGCATTGCACTTCCCTCTGGTTGTAAAGGGATTAATGGGAGAAAATAAATCAGATGTGTTTTTTTCCTTGTGTGTTTTTTTTTTAGAAAAGCTGACACCTAAAAATGAAATGGGGTTATATACCCTAAAATCCCCTGTGCTTCATGCTAACATCTATAAAATGTGCCTTACATGAGTTCTGAAGGAGCAGCCATTCCTGCCTTTTCCAGGGCTCCCAATACCACAGCAATCTGAGGAGATTGTCCAAACTTGTCAGTAAATGGGCTGAGATAAGGAGGTAATGTCCATTTATTTTGACTAGAAAGGCTATTGTTCTGCCAGTTAGCATTTAATGTTAGAGAAAAATGCATTTCTGTTTTTTAAAAACCAAATCATATTTACATTGCAAACTTTAAATATATTCCCAAAATGCAAGAAAAGAGGGAAGTGGAACATTCAAGAGAAACAAAGACATCTATCTCCCCTGGGAGAAATATATTAAATAATAATAATAAAAATAATTTTAATGAATATGAAAGGTTTTTAACTGAATTCATTTTTCTAACATTTTATAAGCTTAACTTGGATTGTTTTAGTTTTTACAAATGAATTATGTTTAGCAAACTCCCAGGAGCCAACATGAGTGTTCTGCAATTTTTGTGCTTTTGCGTCCAACTCTGAAGACATTTCTAAACCCAGGAAAACCTAGGATGTTGGAAAGGTCTGACTGACGTGTGTAACCGCTGTGGAATGCAGCCTCTTTAAGAACCCTTCATCATTTTTTTTTTTTTCATGTAAGTTCTATGAAGTCTTAGTGCAGATGTTGGTAACCCATGGCAACTGGACTACAAATCCCAACACTGTTAACTGGCCATGGGTTAGCTAAGGGTTATGGGAATTGTAGCCCAGCAGCAGCTACTGGTGAACCATGGGTGTCCCACAGTTTTAGCCAAAAACTGACTTTTATGACAATTATTCCCTAACTAAATTAATAGTTAATGTTGAATAAAACAAGTATGACAATTATTCCCTAACCAAATTAATTGTTAATGTTGAATAAAACAAGTATACTACCACTGATGTTTCATTAAAATGTTATTAAAACTTTTTAATTAAAACCCCAAAACAGCCATCTTAATCCCAAACCCTATTTCTAATCAGAGATACCCTGACTTTCAAGGGGAATTTCGTCTAACATGATTGAAAAATGAATTAATGAATAAAATCAATGATTAAAGCCTCAAGGAGTCTAGGAAATTACTTTTTGCCGTGGCTCCTATTTATCCCTTTTGTTCTCTGGTGTAAAAAGATGGTATTAGCAGAAGGAAGAGGCTTATACTGTCATCGACACCTTGCACTACCAACTACAGCTAGTTACAGGAAGGTTGTGATGGCACTGTGGTTGACTGCTACTTTATTACGGTGTCAGCATTACTCTACCTATTTGATTCAGTTCAGACTGCTGCAGATGACTATTTTTGCCAATTTTGATTGCCAATGTTGCCTTACTCTAATTGAAAAACAAAACCCCAAAACAAAACAAAAATATAGCAATTTTTATTATATCTGTCTCTAGATTTATGATTATATTACAAGTTATCCTGCAGAGTAAAACAAAAGCTACTGCCAGGGAATGCTTCATTTAGAAGTTACTAAAGCCCACACTGCAAAATTAAGCTGTTACTACCATATTCTTTAGAGAGTTGTAGCCTAATGCTCAGCTTTCCCATAGAGAGATACTGAACAAAAGGTAATCTGAGCACCAGAGAAATAACCTTTAAATGAAGAAACTCCTGGCAGCTGCAGTACTCTTGCTTTATTTTGGTGAGGTGGCTCACAGCAGCAGCTGTATAATCTGTTCATAATGCAAGGTTACAGTTTCTAGTCCCAGCAGGGCCAACTCATCCTTCTGAGATAGATAAAATGAGTACCATTAAAGGGATAGTAATAATTAAGATGTAAAAAAATATATGTTGTAGGGTTTATGTCCCCGAATAAAATAAGGTTACTCCCACTGCTGAGAGATATTTTATTAAAAAATTATAACTGCTCAAACTTTAAGTTTTTTTAGGTGCAATATCACAGTGACCTGAAGATTTACAATGGCGCTGTTGCTACACCATCCTATGGAGATTTATGGTCTGCAGACCAGAACTGTCCTTAGGATGGTGTAGCAACAGCGCCACTGTAAATTTTCAGGCCACTGTGATATTGCACCTAAAAAATTCAAGTTTGAGCTGTTATAATTTTTTAATAAAATCTCTCTCAGTAGTAGGAGTAACCTTGTTTTACTCAGGGGGATAAACCCTACAACATATATTTTTTTACATTTTAAGTATTACTATCCCTTTAAATTGGGTAATAACATATATATGCCGCCAGGACAACAAGAGACAATCTCAATGTTTCCTTCCTGGTAAAATACTTTGATATTATTATTCTGCAGGAACAGTTCTATAATACAGTTTTTTTTTCATAACACTTTACTGCCCCTTTAACCCTTCTCAGTGCCAAAGAAGAATCCAACTCACTGAAATGCAATGGGTTGGATACCTCCCAGGCACTAAAGGCTTAAAGGGGAACTATTAACCCTCTACAAGTTTGGCTCATAATTATCTTAATATAGAGATAACCTGTAATATTTGTCTTATTTTATTATTCAACTAGTTGAAAAGCCCGTTTACACTGGCCACAGTGCCAGCCGGTCGCGGTGCAGTCATGCACAGTACTGATACGGAGCAGGGTGATCCGAATTCAGACCACGGTCCTGTCTGAGCACCGACTCTGGTCTGACTTCGGAGCTCCCCACTCCATATCTGCTGTGTCCCGGGCAGTCTCTACTGCGCATGACTGCGTCGTTACAAACTTTTTAGCGAATTATTATATAGGATGCATGCTATGGCGAAATTTAAAGTTTTAAAAATGAACCGTGGCATCACTTCTGGACAGATTGTGGTTACAGCTCTGCACCACAGCCTTCCCAACCTCCTCCGATGATGGAGGATTTCTCCATGTAAGCTGGAGCTTACATGGAGAAATCCTCCTTCATTGGAGGAGGTTGGGAACAGACAAAGACTGGCAGGCTGCTTTGCAAAGCTGTAACTGCAGTCTGTCTGGATGTAAGGCCACGGCTTATTTTTTAAAACATTAAGTTTCACCATAGCACTCATTGAATAACAAAATAAGACAAATATTACAGGTTATCACTATATTAAAATCATTATGAGTCAAACTTGTATAGGGGTGATAGTTCCCCTTTAATAGAAGAACACTCCAGCAATTATTTTTGAACAACCTTCAAGACTTGCCATGCAGTATATTTCCCAGGTGGAGGAGAGAGTATAAGATTAAAAAAAATAAATACAATTTTAACTCATAGGATGCTGGAGAAGTCTGTAAAACAGCTATGAAAGAAGGGTTAAGGTGACCACACAATTTAATTAACAATTAGCATTTGGTAGGTCTACCCCAGGAGCACAGAAAACAAATAAAACGCACAGACCAAAGACCAGGAGTCCGCATGTTACACAGGAAATTATTTTACTGCCTGACATATCTAAGCTATGGTCTTTCCAGCATGTTGGACGGGATTAGTTTATCTTTTTGTTGTGGCAACCTAAAACTAATAAAACAATCTGATTAGAGGGAAAAAATAATCCCCTTGAGAAGCAGCAGCTGCTTTTTCAGGAACAACTGTCGCTTGAAACCCAGACAGACATGATGACCACCATGAAAAGGGAAAGCACAATGAAGGCATGACCATAAATAGTGATATCGTTGGTCTACTGTACTGTAATCACTGGCCTCTGGAGCAGATAAATGTCTATAGCAGGTCAGTCAAGCTCATGTACCAAGATGAACTGAAGCAATCCTGAGACAAACCAAGCTGTGATGTAACCAATGAGTGGAGGGCCCAGGCGCAAGAACATCTTTGACCCCCACCATGAAAATAATGGGAATTTTGGAATTATATTTCTACCAAATTGAGTAATACATGACAGTAAACAGTACTCTATTATATAATCATCAAACAATATAATTCAATACATAAAGCAGCATAGTCAGGTAAAAATAGCATCTCTATTATACAGGAAGGGAACTCCAGTATACACATAAAAAAAAATGTAAATAAGTTGCTTCCTGAAGTATTCAACTCCTGAGTAAGCTCCCAGTTTACACAGTTGAAACAAACTGCCCTAACAAGGACACAGTTGCCTTACCATAGGCCTCCATTTGTGAACCATTAATGTTGCCGTCACATTTTCAGGATAAACACTCCACTGTAGAAGGATCATTGGTCAGGGTGTGAATTTGAAGGAAAATAAAGACCAAAGACCATTCTACAGAAATCAGAAACAAAAGTGTTTGGATATCCCAGTGAGTACAGTTGTATCAATAATAAGGGAGTGAAAGCTGCATCACCCCAGCCAGGCACTGCCAAGAAAAGGCCACCCCTCAAAACTCAGCATTCAATCAAGAGACTTGTGAGAATTCAGCATAACACTGGCTTGGATGGGCCTGTATATACATATACATTTTACCATTTGTAATTCAGTAATACCTGAAAGACCTGGTCAGAGGTCTGAATCCTTTTGCAAGGCATTGAATATTCTATGATATATTTTATTATATAGAAATCTGTTTCTGGTTCGCTGTCCGCTCTGCTCCAGGGCCGCGTGGATGCGGGGGCAGAACCAGCAACACACAGCAAAATGGTTCGCTGTCCCCTCTGCTCTGGGGCAGCGTGGAGGCAGAAATCAGCCACACACAGCAAAATGGTTCGCTGTCCCCTCTGCTCCGGGGCAGTGTGGAGGCGGGGGCAGAAATCAGCCACACACAGCAAAATCAGGGGAGAGAAGTTTCAAAGGAGTGTGGGGGGGGGGGGGGCAGATGTGCATAGCACTCCCAATTGAACAGACAACACGTGCACCATTTGCATATTATATACATTTATATATATATATATATATATGTACACTAGCAAATGCACTGCCCATGGGATTAATCGCTCTGTGCATGTCAGAGAACCATTAAACTCTATGGAATCTCACTGCATCAGTCTTTGCCACTCTCCAGCCATGCTGCCCACCAGGCCGCTCATGTCAAAATCACTGCCCCATGGTGATTCATAGGTTGATTGCGCATTTCACAACCCTGCTGCCCCAGGGAGGGGTAGACAGTGAACCAGAAACAAAATATGACCATTTCACAATGGAAACGTCATCACCCTGTGTGTGCATCACTTATACTTACACTAACATTTTAACCATAATCCTGTATACATGTACAAAAATATATTTGTATTCCATTGACACAAAATTCATTCTTCAAACATATAATCAGCATTACATGACTCCAAAAGTATACATACATAAAAAACTTACTTAAGTAAAATATATAAATAGAATTAACACTTATGTATGAAAAATATGGAGACCTCCCTAGCACTCAAAGAGTTAAAAACCCAATATACGCCAAAGGAAATTTGAAGAATTTATAGTTGTCCTATGGGTGCATTTGGTTTGCTTCAGAACTGCTTGTCTTTGTGTTTATACATACGGCCTACTGTACAGTAAAACGACTGCTTGGTAATCTGTCTATGGGAAATAACACTCTCCAAGTTAGAAGATTTACTACAGAAATCCCAAAGGGGACAATATATGACTCATGCAATTCAAAGTGAACAGAAAGAACAGACTTTTTTAATCTCTTAGATAATGGCAAGTGTGACAAGAAAATGACCAACAGCTCAGAGCAAAAGGCCAAAAAGATCTTCCTGTAATGAAGTCATATGATTGCTTTGGCAGAACATGCAAATAAGACATGATGTCATGAATGGGAAAACTCATTCCTAGACAAAACAGACTGGATTCCACTTTATCTGTCATATTGGTTGTATTATTGTTGACCTTAACCAATGAAGCTACAAGTATTTTGTTTACTTGTAACTTTTGTTTAAAAAAAAATGCAAAACCTACTTCCTTCCTTCAGTGAAATACAGGACCAGTATTCTAGCACTTGGCACCCCTGGATGGCATTAGGGAAGAGTTATGAAAACTGCTCCCTACAGCTGCCTGCAGGATACAGCCCCATTCACCAGCCATGTCTCAATAAAGATATCACTGGAGTGGTGATTTGGGCACAGGGGCATTGCAGGACCCTCTCCTTTCTGTGTCCTGCCCACTCCCTTCCAATGCCCCTGTCTGTGACCTGCCCTCTCCCCTCCAGAAGCTCCCACTCTGTGACCTGCCCGCTTCCCTCCACCCTCAAAATTGTGACCTGCGCCCCCACTCAAAGTGGGCCTGCACTAGTCCCTCCACTGTATCAGTGCAGAAGCTGGAGATCAGTCTGTCCCTCCACATGGTGCTCCATTATATATAACTGTCAGAGAGCTCCTCTTGCATCACTGGTAAACAGTAATTTCCAGTTGGACACACAGACTGAGGAACTCCGTGGCAGCTGTATGAAACAAAGTGTCACATGGAGATTCAGACCAAGCTCCGGAGTCTGAACTTAGTGACTCAATGCTTGTATAGTTCTAAGGCTACCAGTGGATAGTAAAATAAGGTTGGTGTGTCAGTATATGAGTGGTTCTGAGGTGGCCAGTGGACTGTGACACAAGGCTGGAGTGTAAAAACAGTGTGATTCTGTGACTACCAGTGGACACGGCAAAAATGCTGGGGTGTCACACAGTACATGTGTGATTCTAGCAGCTGATAGTTGAACAGGGCTTGGTTGTCAGTGAGTATATGTGTGGTTCTGTGGCTATCAGCGGACTGTGGAACAAGGCTGGGGTGTCCCACAGTATACATGTGTTTCTTAATAAGTTACTGGTTGGTGTAATGACACATTGGTGCATACACTCTGGAGAAGGAAAATGGCAGTGGTGAGGCAACAAGAGTCAGACCACTGATCCCATGAAATAGGATGGGCATCAGACAACTGCATCACCAAGAAAATACTACAGGTTGCTGGAAGTGGTTAATAAAAATCTGAAATGATTTACAGTATGATTGGTTTGCTCATGGAAGCATTGGAGAAGTCTCTAATGCCCAAATGGTTAAAGCTAGTAGTAATCATATGTAAATTGGTAGTACAAGCATAAAATCAACATTAATTCACAGTCAAACAGAAGCTTAAACAGGAGTAATTTGGGTCATGCTTAACAAGAGCCAATGTTCAGCAGTTTTTTTTTGTTTTTTTATACCAGCCCCATAGCATAATAGCTTTTTTTTCTTGTTTATAAAAAGGGAAAACATGCATTTTAAAACACATCATTTTGTCACCATCACAGTAATAAAGAGTTATAATATATATATATATATATATATATATATATATATATATATATATATATATATACACACACACACCTCCCTTTGACTCTTGATTCCCCCCTTTTGCATCTTTCTCACACGCTTCATCCTCACCTTTTGCTTCGTACTCTTTTGCCTTTTTCTCTCCCTTTTGATCCCCCTTTCTCCCCCTCCTTGACTCTTGATCCCCCCTTTTGCCTCTTTCTCCCCCTCCTGATCCCCCCTCTTTTTGCCTCTTGGTCCCTCCCTTCTTTTGCCTCTTGATTGCCCCTCCTTTCGCCTCATGATCCCCCCTCCATTTTCCTCTTTTTTCCCCACTCTTGACCCCCCTCTGCCTCTTTCACCCGCTCTTGATTCTCCCTCTTGTCAAGTTGCCTCTCTTTACACCTCTTGATCTTCCTTTTGCCATTCTACCCCTCTTGATCCCCCATTTTGCCTCTTTCCCCCATTGTCTTTTCATCCCCCCTTTTGCCAATCTCCTCCTCTTGATCCCCCTCTTTGCCTCTTCCCCCTCTTGCCTTAATCCAGCCTTGACTCTTGTCTTGAGCCCCCTTTTGCCCTTCTCTCCCTCTTGCCTCTCTCCACCCCCTTCCTGATTCCCCAATTTAAACCTCTTTCTCCCTCTCTTGATCCCCCTCCTTTTGCCTCTTTTTTCTCATTTTTGCCTCTTTTTCTCTCTCTTGACCCCCTCTGCCTTTTTTACCCGCTACTGTTCCCCTTTTGCCTTTCTCCCCCTCTTACCTCTATATAAACACTCTTGATCCCCCTTTTGCCTTTCTCTCTGTCTTGATCCCCCCCTCTTGCCTGTGACCGTGTCTGGCTTCTGCTGATGCTGTCTCTGCTCCCAGCCTCCCGCTCAGCTCTGTCTCCGCAGACCGCAGTGCTTAAGGTAGGAGCAGCCGGCCTGCCCGGTGCACAGACGCAGTGCTTTTCACACTGCTTCTGATGTCAGTGGGTCTAGGCCCGGCCTGCCTCCACTCACTAGACGCGGCCGGCGGTTGTTGAAAGCAATCATCCGTGGCCGCAAGGCAGGGCCGGCCCAAGACATTGTGCTGCCTGGGTCCACGGATTAAATGCTGCCCCCCCACAACAAAACCAGGGCCACCAAAACACACCCACATTCATTATGTTATATCATGATAATTAAGACTAAAATTAAACTTAGAAGAAGAAGGGGCAGACACAGAGAGACACGTATCGGCAGTTGGACTGACAGAGAACAGGAAAAGACTATACAAAATGGCAGCCAGCAAACAGAGGGTAATCACTTAAAGGCACAAATAACACCAGCTATGGACTAATACCACATGAGTCTCACCCTGTGCGGGATGGGAACCCACTACTGATTTCACAGTGCGATTAAGGAAATATAATAATTTGCTGGAGTGGGAAGTGCTACCAGGAATAGATGTTTGTCTCTGAACCATCAGTGTTTAGGATTATTGATAGCTGCATTTTCTGAGAGGTTCTGTAACATCTGGGGTTCTCACTGCGCTTCTCTTTGTGACCCATGTGCTTCACAGCGTCACTATAATAGCAGACGGTATAATTCAAAATCCTGTCGGACCATGGAGCAATTTCTTCTGTGCTCACTATACTGGGACAATGGGATGTGAAACAGCCTCCCCAATGAAGACTTTAATTCACAGTCCTTAAAATATGGCTGTGTTCTTTGTATAATTTCCATTATATATCGACCCCTTGATTGTCAGACTGATAAACTAAAAAATGGTTTAGATCATTTAACCATTGAAAGCTTCTCTAGCATTGAAGGAGCTGATTCACAAAAACATATTGCAGTCCCTGGCAGTTTAACCATTTGAGCGACAGAGAAAGATGATACACCTCACTATGCCACCTAAAGGGTTAATCCAGACCATAGGTATATACATTATAGCTTTCATTAACATAAGGTGTGATAAAGGAAGAATAAAGTTGTTTTAAACTTGCCACTGGTCTGGGAGGGAGCCATAGATGTGTCCTGAGGGAATAGGAGCTCTCTAGCACATAAAGAGTTAATGTTTTAACACCTACTAGAACACTGCTGAAGCTGTAAATGATTTATTCAAGCAGAGGGGACTGAGATACTAATTTCTTTGAATGAATCACCCAACAGCTACCTCCTCCGATCAAAGAGGCATTTAAAACAAGAGAGTGGGAGGAGATTCATCCAAAAAGGTTATCGGAGCTTCTCTCTCCAGTGCGTGCTTAAATAAATCATATACAGCATTGTGCTGGTATTTGCTCAAACATTAACCCTATGTGTGGCAGACAGCTGTCCAATGCATTAACACCCATTTGTGCTGTACCTACCTCATTAAAACAAGCTCAGATGTGCAACAGAAGGAACACAAGTCCACATTATTCACTCGTTCCTCTAAACTGTCTACTTAACCACTTCCTGTACACAAAGGGATTGTTTTACTGCTTAACCCATTCTTGCACATTCACAAACACATTACATACACCTATCTTGTCAGTCACTTACTTCCCCACTGCCATTCTATGTGCTCAGCCTGCCTCCCTTACTCTCTGCTTCTGCTCTGCTGTTCCCTCTCATCGGACCTCAGAGTCATCACCATACCTGGGAACTCTCCGGATTTGCCCCGGAGACTCCGGTTCTGACAGAGCTTTACCGGGTCTCCGGGGCAGAGGCAGATTCCTCCGGATGTGGAGAGTTTCTATTGAAACTCTGCCACATCTGCTTTTTCTCACATTGTGCCTCAGTCCCCAGCCTTCTGTGTGATACATTTAACCCTCTGAGTGCCAGAGTGGTACGGAATGCATTGCTTTGCAATGCATTCCGTACCACTCTGGCACTCAAAGGGTTAACACTCGAGCTAAGACCCGCCCCTTTTTGACGCGATTAGCGTCATTTTTGTTACCCCCTGCTGAACAGAGGACTACCCTCCGGGTAGCCCTCAACTGAAAGTTCCCAGGTATGGTCATCACTGATGTGAGAGCGATGCAGCAACGTGCTGTAGCTCTTCCTCCTCTGCCCATACATTGTGCCCGAGTGAGTTCCCAGATATGATGCCTACTTGGGGGGGGGGGTACATGGGTAGCCTAGGAATTCCTGCAGGGCGCCCGGTGCCCAGATTTAGCTACACCAAAGTGCCGTCTGGGTCCCATGTAAGGGCAGGCTCTGCTGCAAGGTAACAGGCAGCCGCGGATGATTTCTTTGAAAAAAGTTGGCACGTTTAAGCAGCCCCCGTCGGCCACCAGGGAAGCCCAGTGCTGGCGGCCTACCGGGATTTTTCCCGGTATCCCGGTAGGCCAGTCCGGCCCTGTATCCAGCCAATGAGCTAAGACTTATCCACCTCTGGGGATCTAGCACATAGACTATATAGAATAACATAGTTACAGGAGAAGTGATATCACTGGGGAAGTCATCTCTCCTTAGTATACTGGCTTCTATAGAATAACATGGGGAATTAAGTGATAACCTAGGAGAAGTCATTTCCATTCTTTTACCTCTATCACACGTTAGTCAAAACCCCAGTGGTGTCTTACCAGCAAGAGGTATGTCTGCCTATGGCCACAGTAGTTCAAGTGTGTGTGTATGTGTGTGTGTGTGTGTGTGTGTATGTGTGTATGTGTGTGTGTGTGTGTGTGTGTGTGTGTATGTATATGTGTGTATGTATATGTGTGTATGTGTGGGTGTGTGTGTGTGTGTGTGTGTGTGTGTGTGTGTGTTAGTTATAAGGATTTGTTAGTACTCTGTTAACTCCTCTAGAGTAAAGGCAATGCACTGAGCACTCCCTGGTCCTTAGTTCTTTGGCACTTAACCCTTTGGGTGCAAGCAATGCGTTGCGAACCTCTCTGGCACTCAAAGGGTTAAAGGGTTGTGGGGTAAAGAAAGGTCATACTGTGCCGCTCAATTTTACTCTGTATTCGGCCAGTATAGACATATTTCAAAAAGCACAAAATGAGCAGCTGTTGTTAATATACTTATTGGCTCCATTTCCTTTAGGTTTCTAGAAATATTACACTATGACAAATGTTCTTAAACGTGTCTGGGCAATATATAAAATTAAGCATTGAACCTATAAAAATATCATGTCATTTATTTACTTAAGATGGTTTGACCGACTGATTCATGCTGTATAAAGTCTTTTCTTTTTTCATTCATTCCTGATCAGTGTGATAAAAATATATAAAATCCAGCTATATTCTATTACAATCTCACACAAGCACAGTGTCGGAGGTTTTTTTTTCCAATATGGGTTATTTTCTGCTTGTTTTTTTTCCCTTCCCCATGTGGGATCTGGAAAGTTCAACATTAGTTTGCAACGCTGGTAACTATTCTTATGTTTTGGATCTCCACTGACCGAAATTAAGTCGTACAATAAGGGCAAACCACTGATCATGCACTGTAAATGGGGTGTGGAAGGAAGAATGCTTGATGGAAAATGTTAGGAATAACACCAGCGCCTACAGTCAATTAAATTAAATTGCAATTGTTAGCACAACCATGCACAGTGGATGGCATCTTTTGTGGCTTGGACTGCACACAATGTCTAGGCAAAAGCCAAAATCAACAGGGTGACCAGGAACCGGCCTACTGAGTCATCTTCTGTGTCATGGAGTACATTCAATAACAAATCCCTTGGATGAAAGGGACTAATCCTATCACAGAAGTCCTTGGATAAAACAAATGATACTCAAAGTAAAAGTTTCTAACTATTTTTTCTGCCATAATAAGAGTTCAATCAATGTTATTTGGCACACAGGTCTGTGCCTCATTATGCAGGTTTTTCCATTAAGGGTATATCCTCATCCTATTCCTTCTCCTTAGTTTTGTAATAATGTCCAAATCAGCCGATGTCGTTTTAACCACAGGACTTAGAAACCTCTCAAATGCACTGAAATTTAACAAAGTGGAGAAATCACTGGTATCCAATCGTTACATTGGTAGTAAAATGTTACAGAGGAATTTTACATTTGGAATAATAACCTCTTAATTTAACAGAATGATTTAGTGTCCTTCATATTGAAGTCAGTTATATCTATCTTATTGCACTTAACTATTGTAGTCTATAACTGAGGACATTTTCCTACTATGACAATGTATACAGTGTCCTTTAGAATCATGGGCAGGACTCCCCCTCTATCCCTCTAGCCAATCATACCCATGATTATAAAGGGTTTGGGTCCCTCTCTCTCGATGGCTCTAGCACAGTGGTTCTCGATCTTTTTTAGCACAAGACACACCTAATATTCAGCCTGAAATTTTTAGGGCACCCCTTACATTTTATAGGTCATTTTCTAAAGAACTTAATGAAGGCTACAATACACAAATGTTTACTTATTCTCACGTCTCTCACCCAGAATGACAACAAAAATAAATATAAATTAGAAACTTGACTAAAACTTTTGTCAAGCTCTTCATATAAAAAATGGCCATCCTGAGCTGGAACCCCAAAGTACGACTACTCTAGCCAGACCCACCCACAATTCTTAAGGGCTTCTCTCCTCCTTGACTCTCCGAACAGTTGTTATAAATCATCCCAGCCTAGTTTAGATCCATTTCTCTCAGTCTCTCATGGATTCCACATTTCAAAGTGTAGAGAAAGCTTGAGAGCAATGTGCAGGAATGCTGTGAGACATACAGGAATGCTGGACAGGGAGCCATGGGTTTTATTTCCAATGTTAAATTACATGGCTTGTTCCAAATCCTACCCTAGTAATCCTTGTCTAGCTCTCTACCCCTGAGTTTTAGTGGAACATTAAAAACTACACGTGACAAATTCTTATATCACAAAAAGTACTTACAGTGGAACTACCACCCCTGTTAAAATTTGGCACAAATACATAGCCATATGGCGGTTAGCTGCTCAGTAGTGCTAGTCACCAGAATTATTACCTGTTATTGAGAATTATACACTGCTCCTGGGACTGACAGGCAGGAAACAGTGCAGACATCTTTCCATACTGATGTCTGCCCGCCTGCGCTGTCAGATCCTTTTGGAGCCGAACGGCTCCTAGCAACGCCTCCTAGAGCAGGCTGGGACTGACAGCACAGACGTCACTATGGAAAGATGTCTGCGCGGTTTCCTGCCTGTCAGTCCGGGAGCAGTGTATAAATCTCAATAACCAGGTAATAATTCTGGCGACTAGTGCTATTGAGCAGCTAGTCGCCAGATGGGTATGTATTTGGGCCAAATTTTTACAGGGGTGGTAGTTCCGCTTAAATTGTAATAACACTGTAAGCGCTTTCAGGATTTCAAAAACATTTTTTTTATTTAGTGGCTCTAAATCACATTTCAACTCCAACTACCTACCAACCAGATAAAAATAATACAGAACACCAGCACACTAGCCCACTCCTTATCCAAAGCAGGTTAAAATCAAACTAAAGAAATGTCCCTAACTACTTGTTTAGACTGGACTTAGTATTGAAATGTTGCGCTAGTAATTGCTTGCATCAAAACTGCGACTTCAAAATGTCACTGGTGTGTTTAAAATGTTGCCCTAAACATGTTGCGCACTAAGTACCCCCAAACTAACCCCAAACCTAACCTAAATACCCTAACCTACACCACCCTCCAACCCAAACAGATACTAACCTAACAGATACTGATCTGGTGACATTCTAGAGACTGACCCTAACCTAACAGATAGTAACAACCCCCAAACCTAAAAGAGACTGACCCTCACCTAACAGATATTAACCTAGTGACATTCTAGAGACTGACCTTCACCTAACAGATACTAACCTAGCGACATTCTAGAGACCTAAACTAACAGATACTTACCTGGCAACACTTTGAATGGCTCCATTTCAATGACCACCACGTTGTGAAGAAGCCGTAATGACGCTTGACATGTAGGTGGCACCATTTCAATAGGATACCATTTAAAATGTATGCTTTAAATATTTATATACAGTACATTAAAGTCACATGCTAACATTACATGGAAACCAAATATATCCTTCAGCTTTAAACTACAATGAACCTGGTGAATTTCTATTTCAGCCCTATAGGAGAGTTGATCTGCTGTATATGTGTGTGTGTGTGTGTGTGTGTGTGTGTGTGTGTGTGTATGTGTGTATGTATGTATGTGTGTGTATATGTGTGTGCCTGCGTGTATATGTGTGTGTGTGTATGTGTGTGTGTGTGCGTGTATGTGTGTGTGTGTGTGTATGTGTGTGTGTATGTGTGTGTGTGTGTGTTGTTTGTGCACTCACAAAGAGAGGGAGGGAATTCGTTTTCTTGTTTCTGGGATTGACGTTTTCTGAAGAGACAATATCTGTGAGAGAAGTATACCCATCCAGTATGCATGTATTGGTTTGTGTCCAGATATTAAAAGGCATAACTTTTCTGACAAACGGATCATCAATATCTATAGAGATGGATAATGATCTGGCTTCCTGAGTACCAGACAAAATAAGAGAAAACACAATACATGAGTCAGCTTGTTGACTGGTCTCCAAGAAACAGCTCGTCATGCTGCTTGCTGTATTATCAGTACAGAGGTTCACATCAATCCGGAAAGAAACATCCATCTCATCAAATCATCAAAAATGGTGACTCGGCAAAGTTGATATTTGTACCCCAGCGCTTCTTGATGACAGCTGTTTACTTCTACATCTTAATCCCTGTGTATGGCAGATGTATATACAATACTTTGGGCCTTATAAATAAAGTGAAAAGGGAGCAATTGTGTTTCAAATTACTTGCACCTTAGTATAAATAACATTTCTTATTGTATAGATGCATTTAACCCCTTGAATGCTAAAGTGGTCTCCATTGCATTGCTTCACAATGCACTGGAGAACTCCCTATCATTCAAGTGGTTAGAAGCACCATTTAAAACAATAGAAATGTAGGGAATTTTTATGTGTTTCCTATGGTGCAGTTGGTTTACCCCACAATCATTTTACATTGCCTTCATGCATAATGCCTGCGGAATCTACTGCTCAATAATGTATTAAAGTGAAACTTTCACCTTCTATATAGTAGCCCTCCAATAATTAAGCATATGGAGACTAGCTTCGTAATAGTTCTATTAGATCTCAGAAGGACCCGATTCTGAAGTAATCCTTAGTCTTTAGAGACCGGAAGTCAGGCATCAGCGCAGACATCTTGTCTTAGAGACGTCTGTGTGCCTGCGCTGTCAGTCCCCGTCTCCTCAAGGAGGCACTACACTGTGCCAAAAGGCACCGGAAGGGACTGATGGCGCAGGCACGAAGATGGCACTAACTTGGTCGTCAGTCTCGAAGACTTAGGATTACTTCAGAATCGGGTACTTCTGAGAGGTAATAGAACTATTATGAAGCTAATCGCCGTATGCTTAATTATTGGACTTTATAGAAGGTGAAAGTTCCGCTTTAACAGTTTCAGTGCCATAGGTATACCTACTGCATTGCGGGGTCAAATCTCTGATGTTTTAACCCTTTGTGTGTTGCTCTTACAGAAGTAGTAATGGAGTTCAGATGGCAATTTATTTTTGAGGCTGAAACTCAGATTAAGCTCCATCCTTTGACTGAGAGAGGGGTTTGCAATGCATTTTATACCCCTCTGGCACTCAAAGGGTTAAAGGGAAGCTCTATTTACAAAAAGCAGTTGCTCTTAAAGTAGTAGTAATGGAGTTCCGATGGCAATTTATTTCTAAGAGGCTGAAACTCAGATTAAACCCCATAAGCCTTTCTTGACAGAGGGGGTTCACAAAGCATTCCATACCCCTCTGGTACTCAAACAGTTAACAGAAAGTGATAGCAACTACTGGTCACCACAATAGACAATGGTGCCTCCTGGTGTCCACAATTGAAAATTGCAGATGCAATACAGTGATAATCATAAATACAAAATAAAAATATCCAATCATGGAAATATAAGGATGGATAGGAAGCAGCAAGGATGGGGCTGGAGCCTGGTCCTGAATAATGATTTGGTTATTATTGTTAGGGTATGCAGCAAGTAGAGGCCAAGATGCATGATATTCATTTTCACAACATTCACTTGTCCAAACCATGTGAGGTATAGTAAGTTCCATCCTTAGGAGAATATGTTTAAAGGTGGAAAGAAGGGGAAGGAAGTCCATTGTCAGGAGAGGTCATTCAGGATATAAGTTCCTATCTATATGTTGGAAGAAGTCCATTGAATGTGCAAATATTTCTGAAGTTGTTTAATCTAGTTTAGGCAGAGGCATCTATATAATAAACATTTTCATAATAAAATCAGAATTGTTAAGCTATATAGTTCGGATATAGGCCATGTGATGTTTTTGTTTGAGGGCTTGGGCTAAAGATTTCCCAGTTTTATTGCCTAACTCATAAAACTTTTGCCTGGAAGGATTAACACTGCATTGGTTCAGATAACTGAACTTTCTAACAAGAGCCTCTCTCTTCATTGTTACCTGTGCTAGAATGGAGACTAGTAGAGATGTTTTATGAGAAGATTCTAAGGGTAATGGGTGAAAAATTATAAATGTGGAGTTAATGGAAAAGAGGTGTTAAAATGGCTGTAAGATTGTCTCTGGTAGTTACGACAGTTTAGGAGGACATAACGCCATGTAGTACGTTTTTTAATAAAATGGTGTAAGGAAGTTTGTAATAAGTGGCTCAGCAAATTTTTAAAAGAAATGTCTCTA
Organism: Rhinophrynus dorsalis; assembly: GCA_037306005.1. NCBI lineage: Eukaryota > Metazoa > Chordata > Amphibia > Anura > Rhinophrynidae > Rhinophrynus > Rhinophrynus dorsalis. Next base: position 607,006,817 of record CM074718.1, read on the forward strand.
CTCTCAACAATTTAGCGACAGAATTTTCACCAAATATTTAAGGCCATGTCTGACCTGTTCTTATCTTTACAGTCCCCAAATTTATAAATGTAACTAGAATACTTTATACCAGCACTCATAATAAGGCCATTTTAAGGATCTGTTCAAAAAACGAACAAGAATACTTTTATAAATCTCCCCCATTGTGTTCGAATTGTTGCAGTTTTTTCCTTTGCTCCCATTTTAATGAATAGACTTCTGATGTAGATTTTGTGGGCCTTCCAAACAGTGATAGGGGATGTGAGGACAGATCTGTGTGTGCAGAGATAAAGGTCACAAAACTCATTAGATAGCATTTTTTTAACCCTTTGAGTGCCAGAGGGGTGTGCAACGCATTGCTTTGCAATGCGTTGCATACCCCATTGGCATTCAAAGGGTTAAGGGCCTCATTTAGTGGCAAGGGCGACTAGATTTCACTTCATTAGAAAGTGAGGGGTCTATTGAGATGAGAGGGTGGGCCAAACATGTAATACTGTGTATAGTGGCATATGTCCGATGGGTAGAGAAAATGAAGACAAGCTACTAAGAGGAACTGTAGTCATTTTAGGGTAAACCAATTGCACCAAAGGGGAGAACTAAAAATACACATATATTTAAGTTGGGCTTTTAACCTCTTAAATGCTTCGCAATTTGTTGGAGACCACTAGCAATCAAGGAAGTTTAGGACATTTATATTTGTGGTCTATGTTGCAGTTGGTTTGCCTCAGAATTACTCCACTTTTCTTAGTACAACAGCCTCAATGAGGAACTAGTGCAATTCTCCAGCAAATGAACAGAACCATAAGGGACAAATAAACATTTCCAAAATGCCCACTTATTTAAATTGGGCTTTTAACCCCTTGAATGCCAGAAAGGTCTCCAACGCATTGAAAAGCGATGTTCTGGAGACCTCTCCAACATTCAAGGTGTTAAAAGTCCCATTTCCATTACTATGATGTTGCTTATGCATATTTCAGGGGTGCACTGGAATCACAGAAGCCGCGCAGTAAGCATTTTTCATATGTAACCAGTTAAAGGGAAGGTTTGTTCAACCTACCATATAGTGCTGTTACTGTGCTCCAGAATGACTTCATTTCTTAAAGGCCCATCACCCACAGTGTGCTAATGCTGATATCTATCTGTTAACCCTTTGAGTGTCAGTGAAGTGTGCAAAAGACTAAACAGTCCTGAACATAGGTTTTGTCTTAATCTCCTATGACTGCATCTGCATTTTCCCCACATCAATAAATTAAAAGGCTTCTAATGCTCTTTGAATGGGCTTTATTTGCAGAGCTGAAATTTACATTCTTTACTCAGCCATGCTTAAAAATCCATGTGTACACTAGATGACTGTTTTCCAAAAAGCAAATAGGTTTATATTATATCACTGTCAAGCAAATGGTACTAAGCAAAAATCTGCAGTTTGCCCTCGAAATGAACTCTTGATTGAACCATTTCAGTGCCAGAGTGGCACGCAAAGCACCGTGCACCAAAAGGGTCACTGTGTTTGTGCATAGCTCATCAGGATATGGACTGGAGCCAAGGATGTCATCTAAAATTGGGGGCTGGAGGTTAAGGTGTTTACTTATTAAACCCTTTGAGTGCCAGAGGGGTGCTAAGTGTCAGACACACCTCTGGCCCTCAGAGGGTCAACTGCTTGTATGCTACAGACATCTCCAATATATTACTTCACAAAACTGCTAAATATACTTTATTTCTTGGTGTATTAGTAATTTGCAAATCTGTCAATGGTAAAATTATTCACTTGCGCATTGTCAAATTAGAGAGTATACAAATATGCCACTCAGGTACACAAATTACAAACTTTGTCCATCTGAGGGTATATCCCTGATCTAAATCAATGGCGTGGACATTCATAAACATACAGTATGCCTCATGCAAAAAGTCCTCTTTATGCAGTTTTTCAGCCATGTACGTTGCAGAACTATAGCATTGTTGAGTCTAGCTGTGTCACATCCTGCACTTTCTCTGCATTCCCTTGTGACCAATTGCTGGCCCAAGTAGGTAACAGACCAACATGGTATGGTAGACTCCCACGTTACCTGCCATTGATAGAATCATTACAATCCGCATCATAAAGATCCAGTTATCTATGTGAATGACCAGTATGGCAGTGAGTCCACTCTGCTGACATTTCTGCTTCCTGTGTTGAATGCAGCAAAGAAATAGCAAATTGCATTCAAACATGGCAAAATCTCCTGTATGAAAAGCCCAATAAGCAAGCAACTATTTGTAATTTTGGGTGTTTAACACAGTATAAGAAGCACTGCTCTAGTAAGGAGCAAGGAGCAATGTATCAGATATGCTATTTTATTGGTAAACCATCATACCCACACACACTAACTATCTGAAAACAACTACTTTTCACAAGCAGGGTTATCATATGTGCAGTTTGTATGGGACATGCCCCTTAATGGAGAGCTTAAGAGTCTGTCCTCTTGTTATTTTATTGTATTCTGTAAATTTCCTAGACTTCCATGTAGGAGAGAGCACACAATTCTCACTATTCAAAGTTCTGTGCTGAGTGTGGAAAGCTTCCAGAGCTCAACACAACATGAAAGTACTTTTCTACTGGGACGGGAGCATGTGAAGGCAGTGTGAAGGCGACTTGTCATACAAGCCCTCACAAATTAAGCACTTCAGATCAAAGAGCTGCCTTTATAGTTAGTGTCAGTACTGTTCCCTGCACTGCTGTGTTGCAATTCCAGTGCCTCTGTTGGACCAGCACTGGTAAGTACACGGCCACAATCCATGCAAAAGTCTTTGTAATTTCCATACAGGAATAAATACAGTAACTTTGTGTATCTTTAATTACCACCGTGTTTATGCTGTTGCTCTCTCCGTTATAGAAAGGTTTAAAAGCCAGATGATACAGTGAAGTGTTCTCTGTTTTGCAAGTTCAGATTTGGTAATCCTTATGGATGGTAGATGCATGGAATAACATCCCAGTTGAAGGGATAGGAATTAAAATGAAGATGAATTTCAGAACTACGTAGATATGGCTATTCTAAGAGTTAAATAAATCTGAGCTTTTAAACAGATAAAAAATGTGCAGACTAGAGGACTCAGCTGGTTCTTATCAGATGTCAAGTTTTTAAGGCAAGTGTAGGCAACTTTCCCATCATCACCCAACCAGTCGTTGGCTGGTAGAGGATGATGGGAATTATAGTCTGCAACATCTAGAGAGAGAAAGGTTGCCTAACACTGTTTTGAGGAGTACTTTCTGCCTTATGCACTATGAAGGGTTAATGACAAAGTAGAAATGTGGTTGACCTCCTAAATTATAATTTGAGAACAATCCCTTAGAAAAAAAAGCCTTTCCTCTGGAATGCAGACATTGATTTCCGGAAGTAACATTAAAAAGCTGTGGATTAGGAGATTTCTATTAAAAACACACAATAATCAACTTAACCGAACAAAGAGATAATACAGATATTAATGCCTGAATAAAAAGAGGAAAATCAGCAGTTACTGACATACTGGGATATTGATATTATTATCTCCATTATCTCTTGGATGCTAGAGACATCTCTAGCACATTGTTCTGAAATATCTCAGAGAAATATCCAGCATCCACAGGGTTAAAGGAACATTAAAACCCAAAAATGAAATAGGTTGCATTAACTTTAAACAGTATGTACACTTACCATATGTAAAAAAGTCACATCCCTATAATGTAACCTTAAACTTGATTTTTAACATGTGCAAACTGTCCTGTTCAGAGAGCATTGATTTCATTTTGTTTCTGCTGTTTGTAATGAGAAAGAAGAGCTAGTGAGTTAATTTATTGCAATTTGTGTCCACTGCCCTTGCATTCAAGCATGTTGTTTTCTTATCTTGGCCCATTTACAAGCAATCCTGGATAATCACTTCATGAACGCTGTGATACCAGGGGTCCTGGAAAAGGCAAACATGACTGCTCCCACTGAGCACATTTAAAGGGATAGTAACACTTCGTTTTAACTTTATTTTATTTTGTAGGCATTAAAAAAACATGAAGAACGATACAAGTCTTATCTCTCAAACGTTTATGGTTTAAGAGATATTCACAAGCAAAGTTTCCCCTCCCGCCCCTTTTACCTAGTGTAAGCCATCTCTTCTCAGATGTGGAATCTGGTTGTAAGACCAGACAGATAGGGGACAATCTTCTTTGTATAAAAACAATGAAAGCCCTTCCCCCCTTGACAAGTTTTTCAGCTTTTTCCCTTATCTTAATTGAAGATTGTCCCTCTGTGCAATCTACCTGGGCACCTACCTTCTGCTTTGGCTGAGCAGTGTTACATCAGTAAAAGGGGCGGGAGGGGGATACTTTGTCATTGAATTACTCCTGAACTACAAATCTGACAGAACTGAAATAACACTCTCCAAAGTCCAAATACTATGATGATTAATTAGAGCTGTTTTTATTAGGAAACATTACTATACCTTTAAGACTAGATTTTAAGTCTTAGGAAACAAACAGAAGTTGCTAGCTTGACGAACAGGGTATTTTAATATATAAAACCCCAGTTTATTACTAGGTGTCAACATTTATTTAACCCTTTGAAAGTTAAGCAATACATTGTGCACCCTTCTTGCACTGAAAGGTTTAAGGTGATCCAAGACAGAAGACAAACAGAGCAGATTTACACTTCAATCAGTTAACCCCTTAGTGACCGGCCGCGCAAGCACGCGGCGGGACTTAACAACAGGGTGTTTTTTTCCCCCCATTATAGCGAATCACTTCCGGGACTTACCAGGTACGTCCGCTGTCACTAAGTGACATTTTTGCGTGACGTACCTGGTAAGTCCATTGTCGCGATGGGGTTAATGAAATGAGAAGACTTCAAAAGTAAAATTCCCAAAAATTGTATGTGTATCTATCTGCTTTTTTCTTTAGGCAACTGCTTAGAGAGCCACGTTTTGAGGGTGTCCTAGCTATGCCACACAAATCATGAAATCTGGGACTGGCCAGAACAATTTCAATCCCTCTGCTCTTGGTAAGGTCACCACATGTCCCTGATTGCCAGGGACAGTGCCTGATTTTATATGTGTGTCCCATGTCCAGGGCAGATCGCATCAAGGATAATAAAAAGTCCCTGAATAAAGAATCTAAACACTAGAAATAGAACTGCCCATTTCCTACTGTGACACAAAGTGATGCCTCTGCTCGGCTACAAGAAAATGGCTTCTAGACAGAGCCCTAAGCACAAGAGAAAGAACTGAGCCTTGATCCTGACATCAAACAGGAGCTACAGTGCAATTTTATTGTAGTGTACTGCTAGTCTAAGGCATTGGGCATGCTGTATATTATCTTGTAGCCCACCACAGACATCACTTTCTGTCAGAGCAGTCAAAGGGTAGTTCTCCCTACAGTGTTAAGAACTCTGTGGTGCGCCAGATAAAGAGCAATTTAAGCACTGATGTCCAATGATGTATACTGACCCCTCCCACATAGCTGCCCTAGAGCTGGAGAGAAGTACTGTACTCTCATCACCACAGTGTCACTGAATGGCAGAATGGAAATGTGGTCACCCTAGGTCTGGGGAATTCCAAAGTGAGGCAGAAGGCCCTAGTTTCCACAGAACCTCTTCCAGCAGTGGAAAGTTCCACACATCCCTAGTAATGAAACCCAATTATTGTATAAACAAACAAAACTAGAATGCATTAATGCTCTGAGTTCCAGAGAGGCAGGCAACGCGTTGCGTATCTCTCTGGCACTCAAAGGGTTAAAAAAATATCTAATTTCTTTAACCCTATGACAGCCTGTGGCACTGAAAGGGTTAAATGGTATGCCAGAACTGCATATTTGTATTTTGAGGCTCTTTTTTAGGCTGCAGATTCACATTATAGTTACGTGTTGGATACCTCTTTGGCAGTCAAAGAGTTAAGGGTTGAGGTAAGGATTTTTTGGGAAAAACTGCAAGTTCAGATGAACAATATAAGGAAGAAAACTGACACCATCCCTCCTACCCAGACTCCTACTCGCGTTTCTCAGGATCCAGTCATGGAAACATTTACAAGCACAGATATAATAGCACTGCTCAATTCAGCAGATGTTTTGGAGTTAGTTGAAAAGGTTCCACCCTCATTAGATAGATCTCAATTCCATTTGAAAAATTAATCTCAAAAGGTTTGCTTTATAGCTCCAATGAGATGACAAGTTGTTTGAGCCAATGTTCAGCAACTCTCTCAGGTGAAAATACAAGGAATGGATCCCACTAGCTGCTACTGGACTACAAATAGCTCTCCCATCAATCTCAGCTGGCCAACATCCAGCCGAATATGATGGGAGCTGTAGTCCAAAAACAGCTGGAGACAGCAAACTTCCCTCCACTGAGTTAAAGCACTTATCCCAGTTGATGTCAAATGAAGCAGGTTAAAAGATTCTGAATCTTAACCCTCTTAGCAGTCCCTTTTTCTCCTGCCTTAATTATGTGCCTAATTGAGTATATTAAGCAGTAAAAATAACTCAGACAAGAAGACAAAATTACAGCGAAGAGCATTAAATATGATGACAGGTATGCACAGCATAATTAACTCTGGCTGTTAAACTCCAAACCCAGATTATAGATTTATAGCTAGGGTGTAAAGTGCCAGTACTGCTGATGGCATGCATCTGCAGTAATAACATGAACCCATTTACATATCAGGACTGGGGTTATTCTCCAAGAAAGCCTGTTGCCAAAGAATACCTGTGATTGCTTGGTAATGTACATATGTAGTATTTACATTTTAGAGTCATTGGTACAAGTCTCGCAAATGTGAGATTTTGTATTTAATCCTTTGAGTGCCAGAGACACTGCCAACCTTTTTGTTTAAATGCAGTGGCGATACTGTATAAGTACTGCGGACCCTTCTGACCAAGTGGGGTCTCTAAGGAGCCACTTAGTCAGCTTATATTGTAACACCACCACTAAGTGAGTTGATGCGCTAAGAAAGTGAAACAATTCAGGAGCAATCTACGGGTGCCATCGGGGAGAACTAAACATTTCCACCAGGTTAAATGGGACTTTAACCCCATGAATGCAAGAGAGGTCTAAAATGCATAGCGTCACAATGTGTTGGAGACCTCTCAAGGATTAAAGAAGCAGTAAGCTTGTTTTATGGAAAACAATATAGGAATTTGCCTGCTGAGTAAAATAATGGTACTCCCACTACTGATAGATGTATATTTCCAGAGTTTTTACAGTTTAAACCATTGTTTGCTTTTTTTTTTTTTTTTTTACATCAACAGTGCCCTCTAGTGGTCAAATTCCAATTAGTTATTCTGCTGTATTTTATGGGAGAGTTGAGTCATTGTCAAACTTTTCTCCATAGAATGTGAGAGAAATTGCCGAGTCATGCTGTCAGGAAGTACTTACACTGCCACTCTTTATAACTTTTGAATAAAACGACTGACGGCAGTGGGAATACCCTTCTTTTACTCAGCAGGGAAAGCCTTATATAGGTTTTCATACAAAAAAAAAAGTTTACTGCTCCTTTAAATCAGTGGGAATTGTGAGAATGTTTATTTTCCCCCCTGATACAGTTAGTCAGCTCCAGAATTGCCTCATTGAAACTGTAGATTCAGATTTTTATTTAATAAAAGGCTCTCTCCTTGTGTTGCTTCAGCACTTTTTATTACATAAAACAGACCAAAAAAGTCTGGCTGTGCATGTAGACATCACGAGTACTTTAGTAGAACAAAAAAAAAAAGAGGGAAAATGCTGAATGGAAACTCTAACTCATATTATAACATCTGATGGGGTATATTATTCCAAAAAGTCAGTCAGAAGTCTCTCTCTTTCACAATCATCTTTAATTGATTTTTGCTTAAAATAGAGGCTATAAACCCTTTAGAACATCATTATTTGAATTCTGATGATTGAAAACAGTGGAAAAACAATAAAACCAAATTTAAAATAAATGTTTCCTAGCATAATCGTCAATTTATTTTACATTTACAACCCTTTGAGTGCCAGAGGGGAATGTGTTGGAGGGTTAAAATATTGCTTTAATTTACAATTCTGAATGCTTAGTTCATAAGTACATCTAGGGTTGCCACCTTTTCTCCAAAAAAATACCGGCCATGGCATTCCCTCCATAGACTTAACATTGGAAAGAAGCCAATTTTTTACCGGCCTGCCAGTAAAATACCGGCTGGGTGGCAACCCTAAGTACATCTGGAAAGAGACAGCAATACTGTCACATTCTAATCACATGCTATTTACCTGCATTGCCCTGTGCTCCTCCAGTGATATCACCAGGCCAGGGTCAGCCATACATAACTGGATGAGGCCCACATGGGTTTGGCCAATCACTGGAGGTTGAGATGAGCAACCCAAAACCAGATTGTTGGAGAAAATTATTTAGCAATCTGAATAAGAGCAACTTCACAGATTGTATGTGTGTGGTTTTATTTCATCCTAGGCGTCAATGATTGTCCTGCTAGTCATTAAAAAAAATTGGCCTATGGTTTACTGAATGTGCAGTAAAGATTCACTGAAAATGCTTTATTCAAAAGTTATTACATTTCAAACTACCACAATGAATAGTTAATGTTAGTATCACTTTTTATGGGGAACTTTAGTCTAAGGCTTGTTTCTCCCCCGCCCCTTTCCAGTATGTCAGTCAGAGTTCCCTCAGATCGAAAGCCGGTAACTTCACTGGATGGATCGCAATGAGGGACAATATTGAAGAAGGGCAGCAGGGTTTCCCCTTATGCTGACATAATCCGTCTGGACCGGCTTTAAGATCTGAGAAGACTATAATTGATATAGAGGAAAGGGGTGGGAGGAGGAAACTTTGAACTCAAATTACTAACACTATACAAGGATAAGTACATTTTAGTAGATATTATGCATTATATTACATTACTATCCCTTGAACAAAAAATCCCGCTGGACATCAAGTGACACTACTGCAGACATAAAATAAACCAAACACAAACAACCGTTTGAGCTGCAATAACTTTAGAATAGCAGAATTGATTTACACAGCAGGAAAACTCTGCTACAATATATATATTTTTATATATTTCATAAGAAAACAATACAACACCTTCAAAAGTCTATGAACCCATTTACCTTTTAGGTGTTAGTTTCCCTTTAAGTCTATAAAGCCAACACTGATTAGGCATTTCCGCTGAATTCCAACCACAAAAAAATATCTTGTACATGAGGTATGGGTATTAAGAGACAAAGCTCTCAGAGGAAAAAAAAATCCCCTATAACAACTGAAGCCAAAAAATTCACCATCAGCTCAATATCTGTAACAGGACAAACAAGGATATCATATTGCTTTTGTTCATCTTATCTAGTCAGGAATATAACTGCACACACACAATCCCATGTACATGCTTTTTACTCCACATCACTAGTCCAGGGACTTTGATGTGTCATGCGTGCATCATTTATAATGTCTGCAGTGATTCTCTAGGAATTGCCTACATTCTAATTCCTGGAACCAGTGATAACAGTACTTTGGGAAATAATGGAATGAAATAATTTGTGAAGTGATTAATTGGTCATTAGTGATGGACATATACAACCAAACTGATGTCATCAACAGTAGGAGAGAGCCGCGGGGAACTCAAACCCTGTGAACATCACAGTTTACACAAACTGGCCACAGAGCTGGAGAAGAGCCAGATCCTGAGGTCATAACTGCTGATGCTAGTTATTCCAGTAATCCATTAGAGTCAATGAAACAGAGTGTGATCAAGTTATATACTGCCATGGATAAAGAGAAGGTAGGTGAAACAGAGTGTTTCTTTTTCCTAGTGGTCCAGAAGCCCCTCCCCTTGCACTCTACTGCCATAATCAAATCAGAATACAGCATGTTAATGGTAAAATGCACATGATGCCTTTCATGCGGACGGCTATTGCCATGCATACTGCATATATTTCTTGTGTTCATGCCTTAAAGGGATAGTAATACTTCGTTTTAACTTTATTTTATTTTGTAGGCATTAAAAAAACATGAAGAATGATATATGTCTTCTCTCTCAAACCTTTATGGTTTAAGAGATATTCACAAGCAAAGTTTCCCCTCCCTCCCCTTTTACCTAGTGTAAGCCATCTCTTCTCAGATGTGGAATGCAGTCTATAGACCAGACAGATAACAGCAGGGGACAGTCTTCTTCCTATGAGAACAGTGAAAGCCCTTCCCCCCTTGACAAGTTTTTCAGCTTTTTCCCTTATCTTAATTGAAGATTGTCCCTCTCTGCAGTCTACCTGGGCACCTCCCTTCTGAGCTGGCTGAACGGGGGGGGGGGGGATACTTTGCTTGTGAATATCTCTTAAACCATAAAGGTTTGAGAGATAAGACTTATATCGTTCTTTATGTTTTTTTAATGCCTACAAAATAAAATAAAGATAAAACGAAGTATTACTATCCCTTTCATGCAGTTACGATGCAGTAGGAAAGATTGTACAGTGCCCCATGGGATTGCTGGTAGATCTTCAACACTAGCAATGAATGCATTTGCGAAGATTATTAAAATCAAAGATCCGTAGCACATAATTAAGACTTTTGTAAAATATTCATGGACATAACAATCACACATTGCTTACAACAGCCACCTCACTGGAAAAAAGTAGTTAAAATTAAAGAAAGACAAACATTTTTAGGAGCAGAGAGCTGTGCAATGAAATGTGGAGCTCAAAACATTAAATAAAGATATCATAAGAAAATGTCCATCTGATTTTTGTTATCTGTTTCATGTAAAAAAGAAACATCTATAATTGGAAACTTCAGTCTGTTTTATAGACTAATATGTTGCTATATAACTGCAATGCATCATTATCCAGAACTTTGAAAAAGATAGCAAAACATATGAAGCTATTTTTTTTGTCCTTTAAATGAACACTATCCCTTAAAATACTTTGTTTTATCTTTATTTTATTTTGTAGGCATTAAAAAAACATGAAGATCGATATAAGTCTTATCTCTCAAACCTTTATGGTTTGAGAGATATTCACAAGCAAAGTGTCCCCTCCCACCCCTTTTACCTAGTGTAAGCCATCTGTTCTCAGATGTGGAATGCAGTCCATAGACCAGACAGATAACAAAAGAGGACAATCTTCTTCCTATGAGAACAATGAAAGCCCTGCTCCCCTTTACAGTTTTTTCAGGTTTTTCACATATCTTAATTGAAGATTGTCCCTCTCTGCAGTCTTCCTGTGCACCTCCCTTCTGATCTGGCTGAACAGTGTTACATCAGTAAAATTGGCGGGAGGGGGAGACTTTGTCATTGAATTACTCTTGTACTACAACTCTGACAGAACTGAAATAACACTCTGCAAAGTAGTCCAAATACTATGATGATTAATTAGAGCTGCTTTTATTATGAAACATACTTAAAATATCAGGTCCTTAGCACATTCTGTTCTATGTGTATGCATGTCTGCATGTGTTTATATGTATGTGTGTATACTACCCTCTGCTTCTTTGTTCAACTACCCACTGGCAGGCACATATACTGTCTGACCCCCTGCCAGCCTTGTCCACTGCCCACTGGTATCCAGAGATCCCCATTTACATTGTGAGCCCCCCCCCCCTTGTTTCACTGGTAGCTTCAGATCCCTGCATACACTGATCCCAAGCCTGCTTCTGCTGGTAGGCATAGAACCAAACATTACACTGTGTGACCCCACAGCACAGTTCCACTGGTAGTCTTTGATTACAAACACACTCTATGCCCCCAAGCCTAGTTCCTCTGCCCTCTGGTAGTCATATATTCTCAAACACACTGTCTGATACCCTATAATTGTTCCATTGTTGCACTGGTAGCCATAGAACTATACACTGTCTAACTTCCTCAGCGTCATCCCACTTGTAGCCTCAGAACCACATGTTTTGACATGCCAGCATTGTTCCATTGGTACCCACAGAATCTCAGTCTCTGCACATGGTAATCTTTAAAGCGGAACTACCACCTCAACTAAAGTTGCCCTGCAATACTTGGGCAGGTGGCGACTAGCTTAATAATCATTATTTTATGTCTCAAAAGCTCCCACGAATAAAGTTATCCTTAAGCTTCCAAAACCGGAAGCCAGGCATCACAGCGGACATCTTGATTGCACGCCTGCACTGTCAGTCCCTATCACCCTTCACAGGCATTGCACTGGTCCAAACAGCTCCGAAAGAGACTGACGGTGCAAGAGCACAGGGTGCAGTAACCTGGCCGTCAGTCTCGGAAGCTTAAGGATAACTTTATTCGGGGGCACTTTTCAGAGGTAAAATATTGATTATTAAGCTAGTCGCCACCTGCCTAAGTATTGCAGGGCGACTTTAGGTGAGGTGGTAGTTCTGCTTTAAAGAGAGACTAATGCTTAATATTGAAAAACATGGACTAATGCTGAGTGAAGCAAGGGTTCTCCCACTGCTGACAGATATTTTATTCAAATGCAACTCAAACTTGCATTTTCTAGGCACAGTACTTCCATGACCTAAAATGTTACAGTGGCGCTATTGCTACAGCATCCTGTGGAGGTTTATTGATCATTGATCATAGCTGCCCACAGACTGCTGTAACAGTAGCACCACAGTAACATTTCAGGCCATGGAATTAGTGACAAATCCTAAACTTGGACAATCTGAATCAGTTCTGCATGGATTAGTTCTCTAAAACGAATAGTTTCTTAGTTATGGATATCATGTTCATGGAGGCTGACATGATTGTTCCTAGGAATCAGTAGGGGCAAGTCCTGAAAAAAAAATCACATCTCCCTCTGGGAACAAGATATTCTGTACTAATTAAAGATTCATTTGGAAGAAACAACCTATGCATAACTGATTAACATAATTAAGGGTTTATTTTGAGGAGTTTGTGTTCTGCTGATTTAATAGAAGTACTTTTTAGGTAGATCCTCTGTATAAAGCAATCCAAGTACATTGATTTATTTGTAGTGTGTCTGCAGTTGCCTCTATTTACTCTGTGTTTAGATCACGTGCAGACACAGACCAGTGCACTACAGGGAATGCAGTGGGTGCAGCTGCTCCCTGGTCTGGAAGTGCAGGGGGTCCGCTCCACACCACCTCTACACCTTGAAAACATACACATTTAATTCAATAGATAATTTAAAAATACATTAATTGTGCCGATTTCGATAAGTCTGCAAAGTTCCCCCCTCCCCTTGTGCTGACATCAGCTTTCAAACTTAGAGACGGGGCTCGCAGTCCATAGACCGTCCTGCGGCTCCTTGGTGGTCCAGCGCAGACCTCTGTTAGCAGCTGAAGCACCCACACTGCCCCCTCTCCAGTAATACTAGAGTGCCGGAGACAGAGAAGGTGCTCAGCTGCTAATAGAGGTCTGTGCAAAAGAAGGCACAGACCTCAGCTTGTTACGCCACTGGTCAAAAAGAAGAACTACAGCATGCATACATGAAAAATATTAAGCGATAATGCTAACTCACCCTTCACATCACTCACAGAGATCTTTCAGGGATGTAGAGAAAAGAAGCCTGAGGAGTACCAGCCATTACTGAAAACAAACACATGAAAAAGCAGGTCATTTAAGTATACTAGGGAACATATGTAATTCAATGCAAGAGTAGACAGTAGTTTACCTCATGGTATTTGGAGATTACAAATCCCATCATCCCTAAACAGTCAACAGCTTTTTGGGAATGATTGGAGTTGTAGAGGGCTAGAGGGGAAAATACTGAATAACCCCATTGCAAAATACTATTGTAGCATTTTGATATCTAGATAATGTGAAAACTTTCAGACAGTCCCATTCTGCTGATTATTTCTGAGGATGAACTTCCAGTGGGAATCGAGTGCCTTAACCCTTTGAGCGCCAGAGGAGTACGCAACGCATTGCAGAACAATGTGTTGCGTATCCCTCTGGCACTCAAAGGGTTAATGTGTGGCTAATTCCATTATTCTAAATGCCAAAGTGGACAAGTGAAATTATCTTTATTTAAAAAGAAAAGAAAAGATTATACTAGCATAGAGAAATCAATATGAAACTATACCAGGGTGTGAAAATATACACAAATAGTATAATTTTTGTATACTGCAACCCTGTCTCCCATTGTGGAATTTATCAATATGGATTTGTGGTGCAGAATCATACACTACTCCCCATAGACTATGACATACGGCATTAACAATTTTTTTTAACAGGGGACTTTGGATTTGTTCTAAACAGAGGGCCTATATTAGGATAAAGTTTGGATGTTAATTTATTAATAATGAAGACAAAAAGTGAAGTTGGTGTCAAGCCAAATACCAAGATATTTGTAGGAGTCCACAGGGGCCAAGTTACGATTAGACAGTTTTACGACAATGTTTAAATGGGTGTTGTGGAATTTAAGTAATTTGCGCTTTGTACCAAATACCATTGTGGCAATTTCACCAGTTTCAAACAGTTTTAACTATCCATATTTCAACATAAGATAAATAATTCTGTAATACTGATACTGATACATTTGGATTACTAGTATAAATTATAGCGTCATCTGCTTACATATGCACCGAAGATGCTTTGCAAACCATGGGCAGATCATTTATGAATAGGGAAGCCACACTGCTTTGCACCTCTGTTGATCTCCAAGCACTATCAGGTGGGTGATTAGGGTTGCCACCCAGCCGGTATTTTACTAGCAGGCCAGTAAAAAATTGGCTTCTGTCCAATGTTAAGTCTATGGAGGGAATGCAATGGCCGGTATTTTTTTTGAAGAAAAGGTGGTAACCCTATGGGTGATCAATAGCTGGGGGACCTCAGGAGGGGTCCTGATGCCCCCAACAATGCTCAGGAAAGCCAAAATGAAGACTTACCCACCAAGACAGGCTGAAGAGGAGGCCCCCTCACTGGCACAGGCCATACGCACTAGGTTAGTTTGCCTAGTGCATAATCTGGCTCTGGGTGTAGTTGGTTTAGCCCCAAATTACTCTTTTGACTTTGTGCATATGACTCCAAGTGTACTACAATGAGTTAAGGTTAAAAAAAAAAAGAAATTAAAAACAGACAATTTAAAAAAAAAAAAAAATACTTAAAGCAGAGCAGAAACTGCTGCTTATATTTGATACTGTTACTTGTAAAGATCTCTAGGAACCGGTGCCTGCTGGCAAGTGGAGGAAGTGGAGAGGAGAATGGGGTGGGGTCATCTGTTTCAGCACTGGAAACAATCATTAAGAATTTTCATTTAAAAAGTGGGCATCTTAATGAATTATGCCAGTGAGCTTGTGGATTTGACAGGGCATCTGGTCCTCTGATTTATATCAGTAGACATTACTCATTTCAAAAGGACAGATTTTGCCACGTATCAGGTTGGAAACAGTAGCTTGATTACCCATGGATCACTCAAAATGTTCTGGAATTTGCAAACATCTCATTAAAGAGGTTCAGTTACAACACAAGCCTATGGTTTGCATGGAAAAGAGATTTCCTTTTTGACAATGTGTCAGAAGCTGCACGTGAGGATACACTCCTATTTAATAGCTTTCACGTAAGTGTTACACTTAGTGGAAAGTGATCTGAAGTTTAACTC
This sequence comes from Rhinophrynus dorsalis, assembly GCA_037306005.1. Taxonomy (NCBI): domain Eukaryota; kingdom Metazoa; phylum Chordata; class Amphibia; order Anura; family Rhinophrynidae; genus Rhinophrynus; species Rhinophrynus dorsalis. The sequence continues at coordinate 607,022,317 of CM074718.1, forward strand.
CTCACGAACTATGGACTATGTTACGTTAGATAAAATAATTGCAGGGCAAAATATTTTAGAAGGCTATAAACTTCATCTGACACCCAGAACAGTAAGTAAACTGTTGTCCGAGTGTCCGTATTTTGTTTTGGCAATAGTGTACTTTTGAGCAGAAGGATATCTGGGCCATTTTTATTCCTGGACAGTGACTCAACAAAATAGGTCAAGCCTGAGTAACATGTGGCCCTCCAGTTGTTCAAATACAACAAGGCTCATCTTTAGCCTGCCATTGCCCACATACTTATCTATCAAACTAAATAGAAAAGTATACACCCAAAAAATAAGCAAATGCTATTCATAATCACCATTATTTATGATGTGAACAGTTGCAATGTTTTGGTTTTAATAAAAAAATGTCAATAAAAGTGGCATGAATTCAAAAAAAGTAATTCCCTTTTTGCATTTAATTAAAGGGATAGTAATACTTGATTTTAAGAAAGTGTAATATTGTACATATTAAACAATAAATGAAAGGCAGACTTTGTAGAACATTGTAATGAAGTATTTCTTTGTAGACAAAGCTATTTCGGCTCTGCTGAAGAGCTGTCCGGTCCCGGGACCAGGATCTCAGTCTGTCATCTAGGAGCGCTGACGTATGTAAAAGGGGAAGGAACTTTAGAAACGTATAACTCTTAACTATACAAGTTTGAGCGACACGACTTACCATAATTTCATTTATTTTTTTTTAATATTTACAATATTACACTTTCTTAAAATCAAGTATTACTAACACTTTAATATGTTGGTAACAGTATCCTGCCAGATTGCGTAACCATCATTAGGCAAACAACCTGAAGAAAATTAGGCTTATTTTAACACAGGTGACAGCAAAGTATGTCAAATAAAAACATGTAGGGGGAGATTCACTAAGGCATGATAAAGTGGTATAATGTGGAGATCACTTCTCCAGTTCCTAAGTTATTCTATGGAACTTATCTATGCACTAAGATCTCCAAAAATGGCAAAATCTTAGTGCACTGGCTCCATAGAATGACATAGGACTTGGAGAAGTGATATCACTGGAGAAGTCATAACCACTTTATCACACCTTAGTGAATAATCCCCCAGGTGTCTAACACACATGTTTTTAAAATGCACCCAGTGGAACAGCTTTGGAGTTATGCACTAATGCACGGAGATGACTTCTCCAGTGATATAACTTCTCCAGTTCCTATGTTATGCTATGGAGCCTATACACCAATATCTCAAAAGCTGAAGACATCTTAGTGCATTGGCTCCACAGAATAACACAGGAACTGGAGAAGTGGTATCACTGGATCAGTTATCTCTACTTTATCACCTCTTTATCATGCGTTAGTGCATCTCCCCTTAAGTAATAGGCTATGGCTCTCCACATAAAGTGAAAAGAACAGCACCTCTTGGTGACCACTGGCAGTTTAATTTAAATGAAAAAGTATAATCTGTATTTAACTGTACTGTACTGTACTGAAGCTTCATTTCTTTAATAGTTGTACTATTCTAAACTAATATATTGCAGGGTTTTTCCTGCTACGAAAAACTGGTTCGCTGTCAAAATGTTGCACACTATTGTGCGAGAAAGTAAATGGCGCATTAACCATGTTGCTGGGATGAAAAGAGCGACATGAGAATCTCGCCCGCAATAAAAGGTTGAGATTCTCATGTTGCGGACTTAAGCATTGTTCGTTTGAGCTCCCGCATGACTACACAGGTTAGTGGCTGAGGAGCTGTACTTCAACAATAACTTTAAATCAGAACTGAGCATAAACATACCTTGGTGATATTTCAGCGCCTCCATGAACATAAACATACCTTGCTGTTATGTGTTTATGCATAGATGGACTATAGCCAGAACAATTCTGTGTGTGCTCCCGCTCTCCTGCCCCTCAATGTCCGCGGCTCATGTGGGCGACAAAATATCACCAAGGTATATTTATGCTCAATTCTGATTTAAAGCTATTGGTGGAGTATAGCTCCTCAGCCAATAACCTGTGTAGCTATGCGGGCACTCAAGTGAGCCACGCTTAAGCTCGCGACAATAGAATCTCACCCTTTTGATGCAGGCTAGATTCTCAGGTTGTCCTTTTCATCCCCGCAACATGGTTAATACGCCATTTACTTGCTCGCACAATAGTGTGCAACATTTCAAAAGGATACCTGAAAAAAATGAGGGTAATCGAACTGCTGGTAGTTGATTTACTCAAAAATTGTAACAGTTCAAACTGTCACAAAGTGGTGGAGCTGTTTCTATCACATTCTAGAGAGTACTGTAGTCAGTGACTCCCCTTTCCCATATCATTCAATGGAACAATTGTCTAAACACCATGTTAGCTGTAAGTGAACTTTCTGAAAAACAGGTGGCAGTTTTAATGTAAAAAGTAATTGCTTAAATTGTAATAACTAGAACAAAGTATCTCCCAGCAATAGGTGTACCCTTGATTTACTCATCAGGATAACTCTTACAAAACACAATTTTTTTATTTTTCATAAAAAAGGTTTACTACACCTATAAAATTGCCATCTCTGTAAATGATAATTGCACATTTCATGTTGTTTGTTTGAGTTCTAACAAATGTTGCCTTTGCTCTGGCTGTCTGTTATCTGCAGATATCTTTTGTCTTCCATTAAATGTAAATAACAGAATGAGGCAAAAGACAGAAACCTGAACTCAACAGACCATGCGCCTTCTTTTGAGTGATATACAAAGTAATGAAAATCTGAGACAAAAACATACGGCTGTTAGTCATGCTCTTTTAATACTGTACAAATAGACAACCTGTAAACTGCTCATGCGTATCAGTGACTTGAGCCTTGTGTATCAAAAAGCACGACTATGATCAAGAATGAGCAATTAGTTGTATTCAGCGCCGTATGTTCAAAAGAAAACTGGAGGAATTCTGGGGTAAACCATTTGCACTATAGTGGAGAACTGAAAAATACCATTGATTCAAATGGGGATTTTAACTCCATGAATACTAGAATCTCCATCTCCAACTCTCTAGCATTCAAGAGGTTTTTTTTTTGGGGGGGGGGGGGGATTTTACTTCTCCCCTATAGTGCAAATGGTTTGTATCAGAATTGCTCCTTCTTTTGAACATATGTCCCTTAAAGACCAGCGCGCACGCGCTCAGCTGCAGAGCCACAAGCTTGTCGTACGACAGACTTCCCCTGCAGTCAGTACAACACTGACTTCAGAGAAGGGGGAGGGAGGGGGGAACTTTGCCTTCAGTTCTCTCTCAAACCATAAAGGTTTGAGAGATGAACCTGTGGGCTATTAAATTATTTTACAAATATCTACAATATGGGAGATAGTAATAATAAAGTATTACTATCCCTTTAACTGTTTGATTTAACTGTTGATTGGTTTATTGATTTGTCCAACAGAAGGACAGACCAAGGTATATATCTAACACACAGCAGTTCGTTACATCTGCTGTGTACCTTTTTATTAAAAAACAGTTGATACAAACCATTCAGAACTTTTGAAGCCTATTTGTTATTAGAAGATGTGAACAAAAGGTAGACTAGAATGAAGATCACTATATATAGAAAAATGCAGATACAACGTAAATAACAATAATAATAATATATATATATATATATATATATATATATATATATATATATATATAAAACTGCTGTATAATGGACACCTTCCCACATAAGTCCTAATGTTAAACAAATTAAGAGACATATATTTCATTCCAATCTGATAGTAAGAAAATCCTCTGTCAGTTATAATGGACTAGCCAAGACATTTATGAAAACGTGTCTCAATAAGAGTGCAAGTTCCTTAGTAAACTTCGCAAAACAGAACATACATAACATTTTTTGGTCAGCTCTTATTGTGCACATAAATGGGGCAAATTGGTCTCTTAATAAATCACTATTTGTCAGATGTGACAAGTTTTCTTTAATAACCAAGAAAGTACATGTTTCTAAATGTTTATCCCCTAATATGTTAGAGAGGTCTCTATTGAATGCTTTGGAGACCTATCTAGGATCCAAGAGGCTAAGCTACAATTAACAATTATGAAAAACCCAGTTTGCTTTCTAATGATTTCCAGATGCTTATAAAGGAAGTGGTGTTAAAATTAAATTAACCATGGCAGGTATAATCGAGGAGTGTTTGGGAAGTACAAACCTTGAGACTTCACTTCACTTCCTGCTGTGACAAGTATCAAATGTCAGAGCCATGGCCCCAGCTCACGGGAATTTGTTACCTGCTCACAAGATGTTGCTATAGCGGAAATGTGACATAGAAACATAGAATTTGATGGCAGATAAGAATCGGCCAAGCATCTAGTCTGCCCATTTTCCTACTGTAAAAACCTCAAACCTTCTTTGGTCCTTGGTCTTGTTTAGGACAGCCTTATGCTTATCCCATTCATGTTTAAATTTTGTCACTGTGTTAACCTCTACCGCTTCTGCTGGTAGGCTATTCCACTTATCTACTACCCTCTCAGTGAAGTAAAACTTTCTTACATTAAGTATACATTAAGTCCCTCTAGTTTTAGACTATGGCCTCTTGTCCTAACATTTTTACAGATGTACAGAACATCCATTCGCAACCATATTATAACTCTTAGGAAAAAACTTTTAACCCCTTAGAACAGTGAAGGGCAATGTACGGACCTCCCACTGGTGCTAGAGTATAACACCTATAACTCCCTACCGCATATGATGGGAGTTAAAGTCTGGCAGAAGCTGGACAGGTCTACTTTGCCCTCCATTGCCTTAAGTGCTGACGAGTCTGGATTTACAAGCAACTCATTCTTTATAGAGGAACTATTATTTGTAGTCCATTTGAGAACAGGACCTACTGAGACCTCTTTTCTCCCCCCCCCCCCCCGTATTATTAAGGACAAAGTTTAAAAGTCTCTCATGTGGGATATGTATTTTCTCTGATTATTTTTTATTGGGCTATTTCTATAAAAGTAATCCCTTAAAAGAACTGTAGTGAAACTTATTGGGAAAATTGCGTAGATCTTATAGCACTCTGAGTTACAGTGTTTTTGGTTTCTATAATTTTAATGGTAGGTTTATTTGAACAGTGATAGACAGAATAACAACAAAAAAATACTGAAAAACGTATTTGACCCCTTTGCAAAACATGACTTAGTACTTGGTGATAAAATCCTTGTTGGCAATCAGAGAGGTCAGACGTTTCTTGTAGTTGGCCACCAGGTTTGCACACATCTCAGGAGGGATTTTGTCCCACTCCTTTTTGCAGATCCTCTCCAAGTCATTAAGTTTTTGAGTATGATGTTTGACAACTCGAACCTTCAGCTCTCTCCACAGATTTTCTATGGGATTAAGGTCTGGAGACTGGCTAGGCCACTCCAGGACTTTAATGTGCTTCTTCTTGAACCACTCCTTTGTTGCCTTGGCCGTTTGTTTTGGGTCACTGTCATGCTGGAATACCCATCCACGACCCATTTTCAATACCCTGGCTGAGGGAAAGAGGTTCTCACCCAAGATTTGATGGTACATGGCGACATCCATCGTCCCTTTGATGCAGTCAAGTTGTCCTGTCCCCTTAGCAGAAAAACTCCCCCAAAAGCATAATGTTTCCACCTCCATGTTTGACGGTGGGGATGGTGTTCTTGGGGTCATAGGCAGCATTCCTCCTCCTCCAAACACAGAGAGTTGAGTTGATGCCAAAGAGCTCGATTTTGGTCTCATCTGACCACAACACTTTCACCCAGTTCTCCTCTGAATCATTCAGATGTTCACTGGCAAACTTCAGACGGACCTGTACATGTGCTTTCTTGAGCAGGGGGACCTTGCGGGCGCTGCAGGATTTCAGTCCTTCACAGTGTAGTGTGTTACCAATTGCTTTCTTGGTGACTATGGTCCCAGTTGCCTTGAGATCATTGATAAGATCCTCCCATATAGTTCTGGGCTGATTCCTCACCATTCTCATGATCACTGAAACTCCAGGAGGTGAGATCTTGCATGGAGCCCCAGACCGAGGGAGATTGACAGTTATTTTGTGTTTCTTCCTTTTGCCAATAATCACACCAACTGTTGTCACCTTCTCACCAAGCTGCTTGGCGATGGTCTTGTAGCCCATTCCAGCCTTGTGTAGGACTACAATCTTGTTCCTAACATCCTTGGACAGCTCTTTGGTCTTGGCCATGGTGGAGAGTTTGGAATCTGATTGATTGCTTCTGTGGACAGGTGTCTTTTATACAGGTAACAAGCTGAGATTAGAAGCACTCCCTTTATGAGAGTGCTCCTAATCTCAGCTTGTTACCTGTATAAAAGACACCTGGGAGCCAGAAATCTTTCTAATTGATAGGGGGTCAAATACTTATTTCGCTCATTAAAATGCAAATCAATTTATAACTTTTTTGAAATGCGTTTTTCAGGATTTTTTTTTGTTATTCTGTCTCTCACTGTTCATATAAACCTACCATTAAAATAATAGGCTGATCATTTCTTTGTCAGTGGGCAAACGTACAAAATCAGCAGGGGATCAAACTATTTTTTCCCTCACTGTAGAAACATTACAACAAGGATTCTTTGCAGTAGAAACATTCATTATCATTGTTTCACATTCTGCTGGGCACACCTCTATAACTCAAAGGGTTAAAAAGCAGGCTCAGCTGCAGATAACTTAACCCCATGTAGTCAAAGGGCCATACACACAATCCACCACCCAAAAAAACAAAACAAACAAACAAACAAACAAAAAACCCCCAACAGATTAATTATGGGGCTTTGCAATGAGTTAAAGGCCTCTCTATCATTCAGAGGATTAAAAGCCTCTTTACCTGCTCCCTATGGTACAGTTATTTTGCCACAGAATTGCTCCACATTTTGTACCCAAAATTATTAGGAAATATGTTGCTTACTGTTTGTTAAAAAGTATAGATAGGGTAGTGAGTAAGTCACCAGTAGCCACTTATGGCCCCTTAACCTTTCGAGTGCCCCTCTGGCACTCAAAGGCTTATGGGTAAAGAACAACTTTTTCTTTCTTTTCATCACTCTGGTAAGGTTAATATTCATCTCATCTGTCTAGAAGAATTTGTTCCAGAATTCTACAGTTTTATCTATGTAGCTCTTTTAGCAAACTGTAACCTGGCCTCTCTGTTCTGGATGCTTACCAGAGGTTGGCATCTTTTGTTATAATCACCTGTGCATTCTTGCCTCTTAAACCCATAACGACGATCCTGCAGGGGGCGGCCATTAAGAAACACCGCATTTTTTTTGCACAATGAATTCTGGGATAGCAGAGCAATGCACTGCCATCCTAGAATTCCATGACATGCCTGGACCTTCACAACTCCTTAACATCTGGAGCAATGTGACGGTCCTGGCACGTCCTACATCCCTAAGGTGTTAATGTACCACATAGTTGAACTGACACACCTAACGTTTTGGCTATGTCTCTGATCAGTTTTCCAGCTTCATGATGGCCTGCTTTACTAGCACTGACGCTTCTTTGCTTCTCTAGTTGACAAATAACAGCAACAAATGAATCACTTCTAGACTGTTTGTTAGCTCCCTTGTGCATGAACTAATGTTGCACCGACACATACTTGGCCAAGAAGTAGATGAGCAGTCAATTGTTCAATTACTTTTAGTCTCCTAAAATGGAAGAACTCTTATAAATAGGGCTTTAATTGCTACATGGTTCATCGATGTAAATACCCTCAAATCAAAACTGACAGTCAGAACTTTATTATCTTAGTCATTGTTTTATTTCAAATCTAATGTGATGGAGCACAGAGCCAAAAAACAAAATGCGTAACACTGCACAAATACTTATGAACTGCACTATAAGGCCGACTAAATAGGCCACTTTATTTGCTGTGAAATATGACGCGTCTACATTAAGCAAAATTGCATTATTGTGTGAGGATGGATGCACCATTTTTCATGGACTTCATTTTATGGTGGCGCTGTTGCTGATGTTTGAGAGCTTTATTCACCTGTAGCCTTTCGTCAGCTGAAAATTATGCAGATCATAAACAACAGCTGGAGTGATGCAGGTTGCCTGCTCTTGTTCCAAACAGATCACAGATCAACTTGAAAGTTATAAATTTGGTATGTTTACAGCAGGGACGAAAAATCAAAGGAGGCATCCTTGGTCCCAAAATTTCATGGGTGGTTATGCACTAAGGTGAGATAAAAAGTGATAAAGTGGAGATGACTTCTCCAGTGATATCACGTCTACAATTCCTATGAATTCTGCGGAGCCTATGTACTAAGAGCTCTCAAGTTTGAGAAATCTTAGTGCTTTGGTTCTATAATATTAAGGAGGATTTGGAGAAGTGGTATCACAGTCGAAATTATTTTAATTTTATCACCTTCCTATCACACCTTCATGCATCTCTCCCAGTGTTAGTTCTAAATTTTGGTCTGGATTCCATTGAAGCTGAAAAGTGTTATCAAGTGGTTTTATCTAACAGGTTCCCATTGTAGTCTACGTGGAGATTTATAAATAAAAATCTTGAAAAAGTTACAGACCGCAATGGAATCCAGGCCTTTACCACATTTTCGCCAAGATCTGGTTAAAGGTATAGTAATGGATGAAAAAAAAAGCTGCTCCGATTAAGTCTCATGTGCCGTTGGCCAGGTAAAGTGGTATTTCAATATTTTCAGATTTGTACAGCAAGAGTAATTCAATTCTAACGGATCCACCTCCCTCCCCTTTTACCTACCCTTAGCCACCTCCCCTCAGTTGTGGAATCCAGTCCTGGGACCGGACAACTCTCAGCAAGGGACAATATTCATACACTGAGTATAAGGAAAACCCTGATCCTCTTGACAAAGGAGAACGGGATTTTCCTTATGCTCAGTGAAGATAGTCCCTCACTGCGCTCCATCTGACCAGCTTAGCGAGGAATCGTGATGTAGGTGACAATTTAGAACATAATTACTCTTGAACTACAAATCAGAAAATACTGAAATACAGCTCTACCTGGCCCACAGCATGAGACTTAATCGGAAAAGCATTTTTTTTTCATCCATTACTATTAGTGTTGAGCGAGCACCCCGATGCTCGGGTGCTCGGGTGCTCTGACCGAGCACCCCCTGAGGCTCGAGTGCTCGGCCGAGCACCCGAGCCCCATTGAAATGAATGGGGCGACACGAGCATTACACCAGGCACCCCCTGCTCTGATGAGGGGAGGGTGCCTGGTCAATGCCCCCCTTCATCTCCGCTATGCCCCCTTCATCTCCAAATGCCCCCTTCATCTCCGCAATGTCCCCCTTCATCTCCGCTATGCCCCTCTTCCACAATGTCCCCCTTCATCTCTGCTATGCCCCTCTTCCACAATGTCCCCCTTCATCTCCGCTATGCCCCTCTTCCACAATGTCCCCCTTCATCTCCTCTATGCCATAGAGGAGATGAAGGGGGACATTGTGGAAGAGGGGCATAGCGGAGATGAAGGGGGACATTGTGGAAGAGGGGCATAGAGGAGATGAAGGGGGACATTGTGGAAGAGGGGCATAGCGGAGATGAAGGGGGACATTGTGGAAGAGGGGCATAGAGTCTATGCCCCTCTTCCACAATGTCCCCCTTCATCTCCGCAATGCCCCCGTACCTCCAGTCCCTGGTGGTCCAGCGGAGCGTCTTCAGATCTGTGCCTCTTCCGGCACAGATCCCCGCCACCCGAACATGGCGGGCGAGCACATGGCGGTACTCGACGAGTACCGCCATGTGCCGAGCAGAGCGATGCTCGAGCCGATCCGAGCATCGGCCGAGCACGCTCGCTCAACACTAATTACTATCCCTTTAATGGAGTTGTGAGAAAAGGGAAAAAAAAAGAAGTGGAAGAATATCACCTGCTCTCTTTTTGTGAGTCAGTAAATGTTATGAGAATATACTGTTCTTTCCATATAAGATGGCACCATGTGAACCTGTTGAATTAAATGGAAAATCGAGACGGATTCATAAACAACAATTTTATACGTTACCATATTTTTTAAATCCATGGGATGTTGTTAACTCAATAAAGCTGGATTCTTTCCTCATCATAAAGCTAGCAATAAACACTGCCACAGAACATTCTTTCCATGTTTATAAATGGCCTAAAAGCCCCAATCAAATCATGCTGCAAAAGGATTCTACCTAGATGCAAAGTCTATCACAATAAAAATACTTTTTTCTTTGTTAATACTAAACTGTTAACCTCTCTGACTGCTAAAGACATCTAAAACATACTTGCAATGCACTGGAGAGGTCACCAGCATTCAAGAGGTTAAAGGACAACGATCACCTAGAAGCTTCCCCATTGAAAGATCTGCTAACCTGGAGACAGACCTGCCAATGAATCTGAGGCTGCATCAGCAGAAGAGTAGAATATGAACCGCAACATTGCACGTCTGGGAGTTTTAGTCCCCAGTCCTAGTAAGTGGTCTGTGTACTACGATGGGTTAAACTCCGTTTGATGTCATATTCCACATATATTACGTTTTATAGGGTTTGATTATCACCCTTTATTTTTACCCTAGTTATACACAGCAGTAGCACACTTAGGACCATATGTTCAAAGGGATAACGACAAAAAAAAAGTCGTATGAAAGACAAAAAATAAGTAAGGGCCGTATGTTCAAAGGGATACTGACAAAAAAATGTTGCATGAAAGACAAAAATAAGTAATTGTGTGCTTGAACAACAGATTTTCTATAGAATATACGACAAAAAAATATTACTGTCCGTTGTGTACAACACAACTGCAGAATTGCCGGGCAAAGGGGCGGGGCAAGGGCGTGGCTAAACTATTCTCCAGTGTCATATAGAGGCAAAGAAAATTTGTTGTAACTAACGACAAAAAAAGTGTCTTACAAAAGACAAATTTTGTAAGTTAAGGAAAAAGTGGAGGGAATGTGAAGTTCTGAATGTGAGAATTTTTGTCTTTAGCTAAGACATTTTTTATGGCATTTTTTTGTCTTGACATATAACAATTTCAGTCAGGACAAATGGCATATTTTCGATCACAGCCGACACTCTCTGAAAATATTAATGATCCCAACGACACTGTACTTTGAAAAGTCATTACAAACAACAAAAGCTATTTGGCTACTTCTTTGAACATACGGCCCTTAGTGTTTTAGACGAGCGCTGCTAGGCATCGGAGCCCCACTTGTATATATTATATCTTTATTTAGAACAAATCTTTATTCTTTTATGTATGGACTCAATACTCAGCAGTGATCCCATATTTCACTCAGCTTCTTGGATCATGTATATTTAGGATTTATACAGCATTGCAATGTGCGGGCGTCCACACAGAACTGAGATCTAACTACATCTGGAGGGCTACGAGCCAGAAGCGGGTTTATCATTAACCACTATACACTATGTATATGCATGGGCTGCTTGTTATGATTCCCTTGGGTTTAAACATATATTCTGGTGTTGCCTTTTTACTTGTGACAATGATCATGGGTATTACGATTATATGTACATTTTGTCTTTTAATATGATTTGCTTTCTATGTATTTTCACCACTGTATTTCAATACTTTGAAATCATGCATATTCATGTCTGTACATGGGTGATGATTGGTTCTGTCTCTTTAGTGTCCAGCGCTGTTCTTGGCGCCAATTTTAACTTGGGGATAGGGTTTTAGGTACATAATAAGACCTGCATTTCACTGTTTAATGTAATCTTGATAAAGGCCACGTGTTGGCCGAAACGTCAGTCCAAATAAATCAGTTTGTTCACTACTAAAAGCTTCCTGTGAAGTGCTCTCCTTTGCAACATAGGTTTGTCAGAAGCCATCATGCACAGTAGAGACTGCGTGCGCTGCAGTCATGAGCAGTACAGAGTGCCAGAATGCGCTGCGGCTGATACAGAGCAGGGCACTCCGAATTCGGAACAAAGTCCTCTCTGATCACCTTCCTGGGACCAAGCGGTCTCAGGAAGGTGTGCAGAGAGGACTCCGGTCTGAGGACTCGCGGCGCATTAGGGCACTCTGTACTGCGCATGACTGCAGCACTGGCAGAGAGCAGAGAGGCTCCGGGCACCAACTGAGGCTACTGGGAGGCACTGGGGCCCGTGTACACATTTTTTTTTCAACTAGTATATATATTTGCCTATACATAACTAAAGCTAGTCCAGAGAGCACAACAGGAAGCTGGTTTATCCTGTATACAGGTACAACAAATAGCCGGTCAAAAATCACCTCTGCCCTCATACATCTATATACAGAGATGGGGGAGAATAAGAGAAGAGTTGCACACCTCTGCCTGCTTAAATTTGTGGACAACACATCTAAAGAACAGGGAAAAGCACAGACATCTGCCCACTATAAGTCCACCAGAGACGGAAGAGGTATATATAAGCGAATACAACATAATATATAACACAGTAAGTGAGGAGATATACCAGCAAATATTTACTGAAACCTCTGGCGATCTGCCCAATAGACTTGTGGGACTCATAACAAAAGGAACGGTTAAATAAAGACGGGGACCTGTGGTGCACATTGTACTGTACAGTATGTTTGAATTCTGAATATATTGAAGTCTCAATATATTGTCTTTGGCTATCCATACATTTGTTTATATATATATATATATATATATATATATATATATATATTTTTTTTTTTTTTATTATTATTATTATTATTAATAAAATAGAATATATATATACCTATCAGTTGTGCTTATATATGTTTTTTTTTTACGAACTACAAAATCAGTGATGGGGCTGATTTTGAAGTTACACACACCAAAACTACAAAGTACAATTCTATTAGTGAGAAGTCAATAAATAATTTTACACATATATAAAATTGAATGGCTCTGAAGGAGAACTCTCCCATTGATTTCAATGGGATTATTATGCCATATCTCCCAAGTGTCCCTCTTAAGAGGGACAGTTCCCTTTTGAGACCAACACCCCTCTATCCCTCTGTCCCAAACTGATGTCCTTCTTTTTAGGAGATCAGAGTGTGGTGTGTATATAAGTGTATCACTTTGCTCCACATCAATAAAACTCACATCAATGTTTGTTTAAACTTCAGTATATGTATTTATAAATTTGCCCTTAAAGAGATAGTAATGGTTTGTTTAAAGTTTAATATTGTATTGCTTCAAAAATCAAATAGAATGCCCTCAGTCCTATTTCTCAAACCTTTATGGTTTGAGAGAAAATCGTACTGAAAGATCCCCCCTCCTTCCCCTTTCCCTGACGTCAGCGTCAAGGGGTATTCGATCCTGGAATCATCCGGAGGCTCTGCAGCAGAGCTGCTATCGCGTTATTGGCAAAGAACTCCTTCACTGTAATGGTTTTCTATGTGTGCTTGGTTTCCAAGCACACGTACCAGACCATTGCAGTGAAGGAGTTCTTTGCCAATAACGCAATCACAGTTCTGCTGAAGAGCCTAATCCGGTCCCAGAACCAGATTCCCCTGCAGTCAGCTAGATGCTGACGCCAGGGAAAGGGGGTGGACGACATTCAGTATGATTTTTTCTCAAACCATAAAGGTTTTAGAGATAGGACTGGGGGCATTCTATTTCATTTTTGAAGCAATGCGATATTAAATAAACTTTAAACAAACCATTACTATCCCTTTAAACTAGGAGTATATTCTAACTTTGCAGTTAATTTAGGAGCAAGTGCTATTCATTACCAAGGTGTTAATAGGCTTGTTGAGTCAAAATGTAAGCAATCACATTTTTAACATAGAGAATGCTCCACTTTCTTGCATTCCCACCCATAGTGCTGAATACTATCAGATAGTAACCCTTCTAATATCTTATCCCCTACGGTCACACATCTATAATTTCCCAGTTTGAATCTTTGTGACTTAGTTCAGTCTAAATACACATTGGTCCATATCCACAACTCCCCCCCACACACACAATTCTATACTTCAAACTATTTCAAATGGCCAAAGAGGGACACATGTTTTAGGTGGTGTTCCTGGGATTATGGCTGATGGGCAGGGAATTACCGATAATTTTTACTTTATTTCATGACCTATTAACACCTCCTTCTGTATCTGAAAAAAAAAATGATTTAGTACAAGATGAAAGTATTTTATTTACACGGACTAATTTATAAACACATACTGAAGTTTACACACACATTAATGTGAGTTTTCTTTCTCACACAGTGTGATCTCCTATAAAGAGGGACACCAGGGTGGTAAAGAGAGACATAGGGTTTCAAAGAGAATCTGTCCCTCATAATGAGGGACACTTGGGAGGTATGCAATTCTGGAACAAACCGAGTGTACCATAGGGGGAAATAAAAAAACCTATTGAGTTACATTTTACTTTTAACCACTTGAATATTAGAAAGTACATTGCTTAGCAATGTGTTGGAGAACTCTCTAGCATGTAAAAAGCACATAAAAAAAAATAATCAAAATTTGTTTATGTCTACAGTGCTGTTAGTTTGCTCCAGAATTGCTCCTCTTCTTTTGTGGATTAGACCCAGTAAGTCTGTCACTACGGTGAAAGTGTTATGTGTTGCAGTATGGTCCAATCACATGGTAGGTCTGGGGAGGCGAAAGGTCATTATGATGCATTGTGTTCCATTCACTCTGTACCAAAACACCTATCCAAGCCAGTCAATGTCAGAATGAATAGTACCATCCTTGGAAATGTATTTTTACAGTGCATTTGTCACCACCTTTATGTGTTAACTTTACTTTATACAGCCATCAATGATAAACCGTCATTCTTATCTTTTCATGAATGAAGGCCGCAGGCAACATTCTTTGGAACAGGAGATTTCAAATCCTGATTCATGATAATACACAGGCACTGAAATGTAAAAATCTATTAAAATTTTCCTGAAGAATAATAAAAAGACTGCCATGTATTTCCTAAAGAGCCTGATGTTATGCGTTTACCCACATGTAAGCTATTATATACACATTGTTTGAAACCAAATACCACATCTGCTACTCCACAGCCATTGGAAATCAGATGATTTTTTTCCTGACAATTGTTTGCAAAAGCTGTAATCACAAGCATCTGTAACAGTATATCTAGCTGCAGGGAAACATACTCCGTGACGCCCAATGGCTTCTTGCCCACTTTCTGTATTTCAAGAAATTAAGCCTTTGCTTCCATCAAGTTTTAAGCAATTTTCTTTGTCCAAGTGAATGGAAAAATAAGTCAGCAGATTGAATTTCCTTCCAAAGGAGATTGTAACAGGTCCAGGACAGATAACTAGGAGTGGGATTCATTTATCATTGAGCGTACGGCAGTGAAGCTATATAGCATAAAACAGCTTATCTGCCATTCTCTACTTACATAATCAGCTGTTCACCAGGCTAGCCACCTATCAGCTGATTCATGTTAACACAAGCATTCTTAGAAGGAAATAGATTTTGACTGCCTGATGCGGAAGTTAAAGCATGCACAATACATCTAAGTGGAGGTGAAAGGCCGTAGGTTGGATAATACTCCCAGGCAGTTAAACCACACAAATCAATAACTGGATAACTTGAATAACCAGATGGAAACTCCAGCCCTTCCTCTCCAGGAGGGAGCAAGCCCCTATGCCAGTCAGTCACCATGCAGCAGAAAGCATATTCAAGAAACACAGCAAAGATCAACCAAGTATCAGTTGCCTAACCAGGAAGTCATATTATCAACTATCAACTAGCAAGCGACAACTTTATGAAAAACAAAAATTATGAACAGACAGTAATTCTTCAGAACATCAGTATTCTGGCTAACATGACCTAATTAACTAAGAAAATCACTAAAAGAAAGGTGGGGTGGATGCAAGAAAACTTACATGAGTGCTTAATAGCGATTCCACTATGTGTGTTGTCCTTGGCCAGGTAAAAACGACCTCTGCATACCATACAGTGCTTTATAAAGCCAAAATTCTGACAGCAGCAGAACCTACCATGTGGAGGCCCACCGTATCTACTGTGATACTGATCTACCACTTTGAAGTGCATCGGGTATCTCCCTGACACTGAGAACATTAACCCTCTGAATGCCTGAGAGGTATCCATGTATTGCAACACAGTGAATTGCATAAAAGTCTGGCACTCAAAGGGTTAAAGAAACAGTAAATGGTTTTACTTTTTTTTTTCTTGCCAAGTAAGGGTACTCCTATTGCTGTGAGAAATTCCATTCAAAGTTATTCTACCTCCAACTTATCTTTTGATTACATTAAAGTGCAATTTTCTATTGTGGTCATAAGATGGTACTATTGCCATCATGTACTAGTAGCCTATGATTTAAGATTGTGTGTATATATATATATATATATATATATATATATACATACATGCACACACACACTAGTATGAAAGCCCATTTACATGGGCTAAAGTTCCACCCAGCATCCTCGGCTGCTGCCCCGGAGCCGGGAGCACAGACAGACGGTGAGCCGTGCGGAGTGCCCTGCTCTGGATCAGAGCGTTCGGTCAGTCTCTACTGTGCATGACTGCATCGTTCTGGCAGTCTCTACTGCACTTGTGCGGTTACGCATACAGGGAGCTTCGTAGGCTAGCGCTATATATATAGACTGCCTTTCTAATTAGTGGAGTCATGGAGGTGTGATTTTGACAGGAGTGGCCAGGGAAGCAAATCCCCCCCCCCCCATCTACTCCTGTCCAAATCTCTGCAAAACAGTTCAGCCTA
This sequence comes from Rhinophrynus dorsalis, assembly GCA_037306005.1. NCBI lineage: Eukaryota > Metazoa > Chordata > Amphibia > Anura > Rhinophrynidae > Rhinophrynus > Rhinophrynus dorsalis. The sequence goes on from CM074718.1 coordinate 607,038,919, forward strand.
TGCAATGGTCGTTGCACACAGGTTTCTTGGTACCATGTGTAACAACACCATACCTCCCAAGTGTCCCTCTTTAGGAGGGACAGTCCCTCTTTTAGACCCAAATCCCACTGTCCCTCTTTCCCACCGTAATGTCCCTCTTTTTAGGAGATCAGATTGTGTGCTGTGTATATAAATGTATCACACTGCTACAGCAATAAAACTCACATTATTGTTTCTTTAAACGTTTGTATATGTGTTTATAAATTAGCCTGCTTAAATAAAATACTTTGGTCTTGTTATAAGTCATTTATTAGGTAACACAAGGAGGTGTCAATAGCTCATGAAACAGCCTAAAACTTCTTGTTAATGCCACGCCCACTGGCCACGCCCCGAGCAACACCCCCTAAAACACAATTGTCCCTCTTCGACAATTTGAAATGTTGGGAGGCATGCAACACACAGTACTGCTTGGTGCACTGTACTCAATTATGTCAGGTAGAAATGTGCTTTTAAAAGCCACACGGGATCCAACAGTGCAGGGTAGCCTGTCTGAAGAGATGGCAGCTGTAAAGATGCGTCCTGTAATATTTGAAAAAGCAAAGGCAGGATAGAATAGATTAACCTCTTGAAAGCCAAAGGGGCATGTAATACATTGCTTTGCAGTGTCACAAGTGTGACATGAATTACTGTACTGTAACAGTGATTCTTGGCTCCAGTCCTCGGGACACATCGACAGGTCAGGTTTTAACTTTTGAGTGCCAGTGAGGTGCAAAACTATTTGAAAAGCTCAGCTTTGTAGAACTCTCTGTCACTCAAGGGGTTAAGGATATCCTTAATCAAGCACAGGTAACTCAATTAAAATCACATAAACTGATTACACACTTGTAATTAACCTGGGATATCCTGAAAACATGAAATGTTGGTGTGTACCGAGGACCAATAAGGAGAACCATTGAACTGCAGTATGAATGCCAATGTAATCAAATAAACCAAGCTGGTAGTTTTCTCACCATGTCGCACTTGGCTGAAATAGCAGGAAACAATGTGTAGAAGGAGAGTGCTAATCCAAGTGCACCTGCAACTTGGTGAACAGAATTAAAGGGATAGTAATACTTTGATATTACTAATCCCCATAGTGTAGCTATTTAAAAAAGAATTCAATTGCCCCCAGTGTCATCTCTCAAACCTTCATGGTCTGAGAGATAACCGAACGCAAAGTTCCCTCCTCCCTCCCCCTCCCTTGAAGTCAGCATTGTACTGACTGCAATGGAAGTCTGTCATACACTAACGCGATCTTGGCTCTTCTGCAGAGCCGCCTGATGAAAATAAGACCGGATTTCCCTGCAGTCAGTACAATGCTGATTTCAGGGAAAGGGGAGGGGGGGGGGGACTTTGCTTACAGTTATCTCTCAAACCATAAAGGTTTGAGAGATGACACTGGGGGCAACTGAATTCTTATTGAAATAGCTACAATATGGGAAATAATAATATTAAAGTATTACTATCCCTTTAAGTAATCAATATTTTTAAAAAACCTCTGAGTATTGTAAAAGGGAAAAAATGTACACACAAGTAAGGACCTCACAAACATCAATCATCATAATAAATATATATATATATATATATATATATATATGTGTGTGTGTGTGTGTGTATGTGGAGAATTAAGAGTCCAAATACAATCCAAAAAATCAAAAATCCAAAAATAAACAGTATCTCAATGTCACAAGACTCTTTCCTCAAAAAATATAAGCAATCACAGTGCTCACTCTACATAGTAGAGTAATATAATTGAGGAGGCTGATAAAAGGCATGCATCCATCATTTTCAACCCTTGACATATCAGCCTTGTTGATCTAGAGAAAGGCATAAAAACACTATTCAAGCCATTTACAATTAAGTCCTAAGTGGATTAAAAAAAATTCTTACTGACTCCCCAAAAGGAAACCAACTGTCATGATTCTCAATATTGATCAGAGCTAGAATGGAATCTACTACATTTTTTAAAGAAACTACAGTATCTGCAAATGCAGCTTACCAAGTCAAAGAATCGTACAACTTTTCTGTAAAAAATCCCAGTCTTTGTTTTAGTCGAACAAGACTTTCCTGTAGTCTTAAAGGGATAGTAACACTTAAATTTTACTCCTCTCCATTTTGTAGCCCTTTGCTTTGCATTTATCTAAATGTACCTACTTTTAAAGATATTTAATCTTCAAGATTTGCCGGTCAGCATAATGTAGCATGCTGAATCTCCGGCACAGCTCTTGTTCACTTCCTAATTCTCCTCCCACCTCCCTCCCAGCTGCCCCAGGGAGCGTGTTCACTCTTCCCTTTGGAGTGGTGTGAATGGCTTCTATTGTTACATCAAGCTCTGGTTAGCATTATACTGAGGTGCAACCTCAGTATAATGATAAATGGAGCTTGATATAACAATAGAAGCCATTCACACTGAAGTAAAGTGTGACCGCGCTCCCTGGGGCAGCTGGGAGGGAGGTGGGAGGAGAATTAGGAAGTGAACAAGAGCTGCGTCGGAGATTCAGAGTGCTACATTATGCTGACCGGCAAAGCTTGAAGATTAAATATATTTAACCCCTTAAGGACCGGTGTGCATGCACGCAGCCAGCACTTAAGGACCACAGAGCATTTTTAAAAAAAAAATCCAATTCAAGGGTCCCCGAGCGGCGTGCAGCCGAGCAGGGAGCCCTGAAATCGATGACGTACATGTACATAATGGGTCCTTTAGGGGCATCCACCCATGACGTACATGTAAGTCCTGCGTCATTAAGGTGTTAAAAGTAGGGACATTTAGAAAAAAAAAAAAAAAACACCTTGCCTAATACTACTTTATTTATAATTAAACCTATGCTAAAAAAATGTAAGAGGTGATTGTTCCCATTTAATTACTTTATAACAAACATTACTATCGCTTTAACCCCTTGAGTGCCAGAAGGGTACGTACCCCTCTGGCACTCAATATGTTGAAAGCTCATTTAAAATCAATAGACATTTTAGGAATTTTTATTCCTCACTTATAGTGCAGTTGATTTGTTCTGGAATTGCTCCTATTTTCTTGGTGTGTACAGCCCTATAATTACAATAAAACATCCCTAATTGAGGAAGAGAAATAGCCCTTCCCTTCCAATATCAAAATATTGCAAAGTAGATAAATATTATTGTTCCACTAACAGGATATTTAATGCTAATCTTCACTGTTTACTGTTCTTGGGATTTCACTGTGGGTCGTTTGAGCACTGGGGTTTCACAGTGGACCATTAAATGGAAACAAGTAACTACCAAGCGCCAAGCAGACTTTGTGTCTTTGATAAGAACGCAGGGATTCTCCATTCTGGAGCCAAGGCGCATAGATGTAATTTTCCTCCTTGTCTTTAATCACCGACATCAGAATTATCCCATAGGTTGTTGTGGGAATCTACTTTCTCTTTACAAGATCAAAAAAGTATAATTTAGTTTAGCATGAAATACCAATATCAATGTTTTCATATAGTAAACAGTTGTATGTATGTTGGGCCATTTGCATAATGACAGGACTGGAGCAATTCATGGGTAAACTATATCAGGACTGTCCAAGTTCAGTCCTCAAGAGCCACCACCAGGCCAGGATGTAAGGATTTCCCTGATTAACAACAGGTGAGTTAATCAGTGGATCATTCATTGTCACTGACTTACCTGTGCTTAATCAAGGAAATCCTTACATCCTGGCCTGTTGTGGCCCTTGAAGACTGACCTTGGACAGCCCTGAACTAAATGACCCATAGGTCAGAGTTTCTCACACGAGGTCCTCAAATACTTATATACAAATACTTTCTGGATTTCCCTGCATGAACACTGGTGTGTAACTGGTGCATCATTTTAGAATTTCCTTTTAAGAGCACAGGTGAGTTAATCAATACCACTGAGCCTCTGATCAACACACTTGTGTTCTAGCAGGGAAATTCCTAAGTCCTGGCCTGTTAGTGGCCACTGAGGGCATGGGCTGAGAACCTCTGGTCTACACCAATGAACTGCTTCTTTAGTCACTGAAGTGGTGCCATTTATACCAGGAATGCATAGGGAGAAGTCCTGCTGGTCTTGTGTGTATTCAAGCAGTGATAATTTTAAATTGCTGCATGTTAACCTTTTGCAATGCGTTGTGTACACCTCTGACACTCAAAAGGTTAATGAGTAATTGAGAACTGACTGAAAGGTCTCTGGATGAGAGCAAGTGGGGACCTATTGCAGAAAATCTATATTACTGGGAACTTTAGGGGTTAATATTTTTTAAGATCTCAGGGTCAGCTCATTTTTGATCATTGATTAATACAACTGTTATTTTGGGCTTTATACACAAAACAAAAATGAAGCAGAAAATTAAAGCGGAACTTTCATTAAAATTAAAGTGCCTCCCAAATCCTTATTCAAATAGCGATATGCATATCAGTACTAGTATTATCTTGAATAAGACCGGCATTATAGAGAAATTCTTTGGCAGGTATCAGTGGGCATTAGCTCAGACATCTTTCCGAAAAGTGAGTGGGGAATGCAAGCAGGGCACTGGGTTGTATAGCTAGGGGCATTAGTAGCAGAAAAAGGGAAGTGTTCATGCCACTCTACAGATCTCTAGTTAGACCTCACCTAGAGTATTGTGTACAGTACTGGAGACCCCATCTCCAGAAGGACATTGATACTCTAGAGAAAATTCAAAGAAGGGCTACTAAAATGGTGACTGGTTTACAGGAATAGAAATATCAGGATAGACTAAAGGATCTGAACATGTATAGCTTAGAGGAGAGAAGAGAGAGAGAGGGATATGATTGAAACATTCAAATACTTGAAGGGATTCAACAAAGTGCAGGATGGAAGTATATTTCAAAAGAGTAAAAACATTAGGACAAGAGGCCATAGTCTAAAAATAGAGGGACACAGGTTTAAATGTAACGTAAGAAAGTTTTACTTCACAGAGAGGGTAGTAGATAAGTGGAATTGCCTACCAGCAGAAGTGGTAGAAGTTAATACAGTGACAGAATGTAAGCATGCATGGGATAGGCATAAAGCTGTCCTTAACTTAAAAAAAGGTTTGAAGTTTTTACTGTAGGAAAATGGGCAGACTAGATGGGCCGAAATGGTTCTTATCTGCTGTCAAATTCTATGTTTCTGTGTATCTATGAGTCTGCGCTGTCCGTCCCAGTCTCCTCTAGGATTGGTGAGGGCGGAGTTCCATTGTACCTTAAGGTATGGGAAGGGATTGACGGCGCTGGCGCCCAGAGAGACTACAGCAAGATGCTTGCAGCTGATACCTGTTGTAATTCTCAATAATGCTGGACTTATTCAGGATAATAAAAGTATTTATGTACATATCTCCATGTGAAAAATGATGTGGGGGGCACTTTAATATTAACGAACATTACTCTTTATAGGGATAGTAATGTTTCGCAAAAAAAGCAGCTCCGATTAATCTTCATAGTAGTTGAGCCATAGAGAGTGTTATTTCAAACCTGTCAGTGTTGTAGTTCAAGATATTGAATGATAAAGTTTCTCCTCCTTACCTAGTGTAAGCCACCTCCCCTCTAATGTGGAATCTGGTCCCTGGACCAGACAGCTCACAGCGAGGGACAACCTTCTTACTGTGAGAATAAGGAAAACCCTGCCCTCCTTGACAGGTTTTTTCAGTTTTTTTCCTTATATTCACTGAAGATTGTCCCTCTCTGCGATCCATCCAGACAGTCTTGCTGCTCTGAGGTGAGCAGTGTTATATCAGTAAAAGGGACAGGAGGGGGAAACTTTATCATTCAATTATTCTTGAACTGCAACTCTGACAGTCCTGAAATAACACTCTCCAAGGCCCAAATACTATGAAGATTAATTGGAGCTGCTTTTATTGTGAAACATTACTATCCCTTGAATTCTAGAGAGGTCTCCAATTCATTACAGAGTAGTCCTCTCTAGTACTGAAGGGGTTAAAATCCCCATTTAAGTCAGTGGGAATTTTTATTTGTCCCCCTTAAGGTGCAGTTGGTTTTCTCCAGAATTGTTCCACTTTTGTGTATAAAGCCCTCTGACTCTAGTAGAGATTCACCAAGGCTTTAACCCTTTGAGTGCCAGAGGGGTACGCTACGCATTGCTCTGCAATGCGTTGCTTACCCTTCTGGCACTCAGAGGGTTAAAAAGGGCAGGAATGTGATTACTTTTATGAACAAAGAACATTATTCTTCTAATTTCAACCAGCTATTTTATAAAGCAAAGAAATTCTGCGGAGAAGCCAACAGAAATATATCCTTAAACATAGACTAAACTACAGTACTTGCTCAATGCACCAATTGTCTTCCCAGCCGGAGGCCATGAATCTTAAATAAACACGAGGTCTCAATAAAGGTGGTCCAGTTCACTGTCACAAATCTTATATATTTTTTTTACTATCTATAATTACTCTTCCTTCTGGATTATGATCACATATTACATTTTGAAATTATTCAGATGTTTTTTATGCTGCAAAATGCAGATATGAAATATTTTTTTTAGCACGTCTATAACTCAGACAGAGATTACTGCAATTGCTTATTCTATCGACATTAACACTTTCAGAGCCAGAGAGGAAACAAAAGTATTGTACTGCAATGTGTTACATAACTCTCTAGTACTCTAACGATTAATGGCCATATACACAGCTCAAATAAGAAGCAATTCTAGGGCAACCCGTTAAAAACCATAGCCTTTGAATGCTAGAAGCCTCCAATGCTTTGCAATGTGTTAGATGCCTCTTGTATTCAAGGGTTTAAAAGACCCTTTTAGATCGATGGAAATTTGGGGATTTTTGTATTTGTTCCCTGTGGACCTGTTGGGTTGCTGCAGATTTGTTCCCCTTTCTTTGTGCATATGGTTCTTTACATTCTGCTCTTATGGTAAAAACTTAGACCTAGTTTACGCAGGAGAGCAATGTTAACCCTTTGAGTGTCATCTCTGCTCTAAATCAACCGTTGTGAAACAGCTTGCCCAAGTGATGCTGTTCTTATGGATGGCTTCCACCTCACAGGCTGCGCCATAAAGCAACATGCGGCAAGACAGATGCTCTCTTGCATTGGACGCATCCAGCAGGCCCTTCTCATTACAACTGTCAACAGCAGGTGGGTGTCAGCCAGTAATATAGGGCCAGTGTCCATATGACAAATGTCCATGACAAACCCATTAGACAGAAACTCTGGAGGATTGTGGGACACTGAAGTAAGTAAGCAAGGGTGTTTTAGCATGTGATAAAACATATCTCAGCCAAATCAAACATGTCACAGCCTTAAAACGATAGTAATACTTGCAAATTACTAATCCCCATATTGTAGCTTTGCTAAAAAGAAACATATTGCCCCCAGTGTCATCTCTCAAACCCTTATGGTTTGAGAGATGATAGCGCTCAAAGTTACCCCCTCCCTCCCCCTTCCCTGACTGAACGCTGACTGCAGGGGAAGCTCAGACGGCTCTGCAGCTGGCCGAGATCTCGTTTATAAAAAATAATTCTTTCACTGAAATGGTCTTCTTCTTTAGTGAAAGATTTCTTTTTTATAAACGCAATCTCGGCAGTGCTGCAGAGCCGCCTGATGCAAGTAATCCCGGATATCCCTGCAGTCAGCGTTCAGTCAGGGAAGGGGGAGGGAGGGGGTAACTTTGAGCGCTATCATCTCTCAAACCATAAGGGTTTGAGAGACGACACTGGGGGCAATAAGTTTCTTTTTAACAAAGCTACAATATGGGGATTAGTAATTTGCAAGTATTACTATCCCTTTAAAGGAACACTAAGGGCGAGATGATCAAAAAGTTGTCCTGATGAAAAAGTTGTCGGATCATGAGTTTGTGGTAAAAGAAGGACAATATTTTCAGAAGTAAATCCATCACGTTTGAAAATGTGTCTCTAGAACTGAAAATGATGGTAAGAAGATCTTGATGAACATTTCCTTTAAAAATTCTGATGTTAGAAATGGTCTTTGATTTTGTCTTTGAAACAGAATTTTTCAAAGAACCAAAACATGTTTTGTCTTTGAAATGGCAAATTGTTTCTCACTCCTGCTAACAGTACTTTAATTCGTCTTCTACATGTTTAGGTCATTTTTATTTGTCTGGAAAAAATGACGTTCATCAGACAAAAAAAGTGACATTGAAACAAATACATTTTTCTGAAAAATGCCTTACAATATGACGGTAGATTAAACCACACCCACTTTTAAGGCAGCTTTTTCCCTTTGACGGAGATGGCGAAATTTGTTGCAAAAAATTACAGAAACATGTCTGAGAACTGGCGGACCATCGTGTAAGAACTTTTTTATTCTGATTACAGACAATTTCAGTTACCACCACTTTCTGAATATCTCACCATAACACTTCTTAATAATAAACTCCCACTTACCTTAGACTGGACAGAAAATCCTAATGCCCACTATCAGTACATTCTGTGTGGACTTGTTCCCCCAAATTAATAGTTAATTACTGTAAAATCTCTGTATAATACACACAATTTTACCCCACATCACCTTATGTGAAGTGGGGGTGCGTATTATACTCAAGAGTTTTTTATTTGAAAAAAAATTAAGCCAGCCAGAACCCTTCCGTCCCTCCCCTGGTGCTATCTGGCGCAACATTATCAGGAAACATGTAAACGATGTGAATCTTCCCCTGTGGGCGGCATGCTTGCATTCACCGTCCAATTCCTTCAACTGGCTTTCAGGACCTACCAGCTCCAGCCAATGGTAATGCCCTGTGAGAATCTGAAGGTCCTCACAGGGCAGTACCATAGCCGGAAGGAAGCAGGCGGCGAGTGGAAGAGTGCCGCCCACAGGGGAAAATTCATGTTGTTTACATGTTTCCTGATAATGTTGAAAATGCGGGGACTTGTCTTTTGAAGAAAGTAAGTGGCATTATAGAATCGGATAGCGCCAGGGAGGGAGGGATGGGTTCTGGCCGGCTTAATTTTTTTTTTCATAAGAGGGGAATACAAGGGTGCGTATTATACATAGGCACTCTTGTTTTCCGTTAAAGTCTTGGGTATAATGTATGTATAATATGTATTATACACAGGTGCGTATTATACCTGAGATTTTATGGTAGTACTGGGTATCATGTCATGCAATATGCCCTTTAGATTAGACACTTGTTGTTAATGATTTACTGCTCCTTTAAATACCCACTTATCTCTCTGACAGTTTAGAGACAATAATCACATCTGAGAAAAAACAACTGGGAACAGCATATTTAATGGAATATATTATATATTCCTTTAATAATAATAATTGCATTTTTGAAAAGGAAAAAAAAAGTTGGCTCACATGCAAAAATAATACAAAAATGTAGCAAAACATATTACAATATCCTTGACCTTTCAAGGGAAAAATGCTATATATAAGTTGCCAAGGTTCACTTCCGCAGATCAAGTGTTGCAGTTAAGTAACGTGTTTACACTGCACCTTCAAACAACTCGTATGTGGGTGATTCATGGGTATTACCCAGGTCAACAGAGGAAACATTCGCCAGGCGCGTTGTTTGGTGGAAGGGAGATGTGGCGATTAAGAGACGTTTCCCCAGCACTGCACAATAGTAATAGGAATTCCAGCATTTCCTGTTTTAACTCTACAGTAGCACTGCTGGTGTGAAGGTCACAGTCTGCTTCTAAAATGTGTGACAAAAAGCACATTTCATGTCTACAAAAGGTAAAAGAGAGCAATTCTGGGGCAAACTAACCACACTGTAAAAATAAAAATCCCCCCAAATGTTCACTGATTTGAATGTGGCCTTTAACCCTTTGGCATGTAGGAGAGGTCTCCAGTGCATTGTGAAGCAACGTGTTAGTGACCTCTCTATCATGTAAGGAGTAAAAAAAAAATCCCATTTAAATCAGTGTAAAGTATAATTTGTCCTGTATAGTGCAGTTGGCTTTCCCCAGAATTGCTCCACTTTCTATTTTGTAAAATTCTTTTACAGAAATACAGCTTGTCACTTCATATCCACCTCTTACATTTTGGGTATCAAAGAGCAAAATAGTCATATAAACCAGCCCTGGGACCTCATGTAACCACCAGAGGCTTCTCCTGTGGCCTCCAGTCTGCTCTCTAGTAGGAGATAATTCCCTTTTACCACAGTGAACACACGTCCTGACAGGGATAGTAAAAATTTAGGCCAGTACTATGTGTACTTAAAAAAAAATAAAATAAAAGAAACCTTGATACTTTGTACTTGGAGATGAGGAAGCAGAATTTCACTATTTTCCTATAACTCCAATGAGCTCTAGGCATCTCTTCCAATGCTACTGAGGATACACAGCCTCTAAACTGCAGTTGGGCAATGTGTGGCCCTCCAGCTTCTGATACATTACAACATGATGGAGTTGTAGTCTGGCAGCATCTGGAGGGCCCCATAATGCCCTCTCAGCTCTAAACTGTCAGTAGTGTCCACCTGAAAGGTTGACAGCTTGCCCTGGCCTCACACTATATTCTGATGTTAAAATAAAGTGTACACTACAGATGGTCACGTGACATTACTCTGTGGACAAGGCAGGTCAGTACTTGGGTTGCACTCCAGCCTTCTTCAAGCTTTTTCCAGGACATCTTGAGTCACAGACTACAGCTCTCCATAGGAAATCATAGGAACAGTATCACCCTATAACCACAAGATAAAATGTAATATAATTAAAATAGTATAATAATAACTTTGGGCTGAAATATCTCCCAGCAGTAAGGAAAGTACTTTTTTTTTTTTTTACTCAGCAGGAAACGAATAAAAAGGTCACATCTTTTATGCTCTATCCCTTTTAGAGACAGATGGGTGTCTAATGAAAACACACCCCTGGGTCTCAAAGGGTTAATACTCTGTAATGTCATGTGGTATAATGGTACTGTTTGTTTTTTGTTTTTTTTTACAGTCCTATCGCTCCAACAGTATTTAGTGGTGCCTCAGACTCACGACTTGCATTTGTTGGATGACTTGTAGGAACAGAGTCACCGGCTTAGCATTTGTTTCCATTTAAATTGTGTTCTTGGCTTGAGTTTGACTCCAGTTTGAAAAATCAGAACATATACCAGGCCTGTTGGTAGAGTGCCTGAAACTCACTTTGTAGCAATCCGGAGCTTCTGAAAGGGGTGAGGCATGTTTACCATGGCATGACAGGATATTTATTAAAGTTTCCAAACTGTAAAATCAGAACAAAAGCACTGCATATACAGATTTATAGGACAAATTCTCTTTACTTAGAAGAATTTACCTCAATTCCTCCATGCAGTTTTGATCATCTTCTTTGGTGAGTAAAAGATCTCCAATGTGTTGCTTCATAATGCAATGGAGACTTCTCGAGGGTTCATAAAGAATAGAAACTGAATAGCACAGAGAAGGGCATTGTTTCCTCTTCATGGAGGAGGAGGACCTGGTGATCTGATGACCTGAGTTTAGTATTTATTGTCATCAGGCATAGTTCCCTGTGATTACAGGAAAGCAGATGAAGTACCATTATTCTTACATGCTAACTCAAGTTACTTTACTTCTGAGGTCATATTAACAGATATATTCAATGCCAACACAAAGGATTATCTGGGGAAACCTTTACTCAAAATTCTTAGCAGAAAACAAGAGGTCCCTCCATTAACACTAGAGAAAATGAAGGTATCAAAGTATGAATAAAAGAAGGGACCCATGGGGCTGTTGAGCGCCCAGTAGTGGGTTAATATGTTTTGAGGGAAACAAGTTTTTAGTCAGGTATATTGTAGGTGTTTTAGGAACAGGGTTTTGAAGGGAATATGTTTAGTTAGGTCGCTAAGTTAGTTAGCAACAGGTAGGCTATTTTAAGATTTCTGTTTCTCGCCCGGCGCCATCATTGGCTGCCCTAGGTGCTGCGCTTTGGAAGGGAACAGTGGGTATATGTACTCCATGTATTCCTTTCTAATCTCACCTTGCAGCCTTCGGCTTCAATAGTTCTGCCAGAGCACACGCCCTGAAATAAATATTCCAAAAAAAAAAAAAGATGCACAATTTAAAGTTGTATTTGATATGTATGTTGATATATATCTTTAATTATGTGGTTTTATAAAAAGAGTTTGAATTTGTCGCAGCTGGAGGGTTATGAGTAAATCATTTTAAGAGTTAAGTAATGCGCTCCTGACTTGTATGGCAGGACCTAAGATGCATTCTGGTTTTTGATTGGCTTACCAGGCTGCTATGGCTGATAAGGGTTATTAATGTGGGTGTTATTTATATTGGTTAATAAAAGCTGCGGCCTTTCCACCATTCTTCTGTATTTGTGTATTTTATTAAAATATTGCTAAATTAAGGGGTTCTTGGTGCGTTCATGCAACCTCATGTTGTTTTAATTTAAACAAAGGCATTTTTTTTTTGGTTTTTATGTTTTTTTTATAGTTTTTTTTTTTATAGGGCAGTAAAGATGTAGAATTATTTGCCTTGGGAGGCTGCACTGGAAAATACTATAGAATTTTTCAAAAAAGTAATGGATATTGTTCTAGTTCAGAACAATATTGCTAATCATGACAGCTGTTTTCAGTGCAGACAAGATGTGGATCCAGGGAAATATGAGACTATCACTTCCAGAGTCAGGAAGGACATTTTACCCCCTTGGGGCACAAATGCAAATGGCTAACATAAAGATTCTTATTCATTATTTTACCTTCCTCTGGATCAATAAAGGTGATATGGCAAAGGTTGAACATGGTGGATATATGACATTTTGTTTACTTACAAGGACATTATAGCCTAAAAATAAACTGTGTTCATACTCTTTTGAATACCATGTACTCCTATCCAGCACATGCAAAAATATCTCTTACCTGTATAAACCCCAAAAATATATTGCAAAAAAGCTTTTCCTGTTCATCTGAAGGCAGCTTTGTGTGGCTATTTGACCCTTCTCCATTTATACAAGTGTTAAGGGCAATTTATGACATGATTTGTGTAAACAAATATAAGAACAGTTTCAGTAAACTGTACTGAGTTTGGTTTTGAGCAACTCAGAGTGGGATATCAGCAATATTACCTGACTGCTGAGACTTGCCGCCCTAGCATTACCTGGCTTTCAATCAACTCAGGTCTTCCCTGTAGGGGTTTATATATATATATATATATATATATATATATATATATATATATATATATATTTTTTTTTTTTTTTTTTTTTTTTTTAATTATCATTATTTTTGTCAAGTGTGGGGTTTTTCTAATAGTAGATAACTTATATTTATGGGAAAGGGTTTTTGGTTGTTTTTATGATCCCTTCATGTTTATAATACATTGTTACTGTTTCCTGCTGTTTATAATATTTTTTGTTCCACTGTTGTTTTTGTCCAAACTCTGCTTATATACTTTCTGTCACTTGCAGGGTTAACCCAGATTCAGTTTGGGCTTTTGCCTTTTGATAGGCTGTTGGATAATTTGGAAATTATAGCAGGTTTTTCTAGTTTAAGTGTAATAACACCATTTTAAATAAGTAACGGTGACTGTGTAACAATGTGTCTAGGAGTAAGCGCAGATGAAGCGTGAAACGCGTAAGACAATGGTGAAAGACCTGTTGTTCTAACATGTATCCTGTGTTCCACCTCTGTCCAACTTATGGTGCTTATGTTTTTACTATTGAGCAATAAAGTCTTTTTTCATTTTATAAGTCGGCTAGAGTTTAATTCAGAGTGCTACCACCCTTTCGTTTTCTGCATTAGAAAGTGCCCTGGAAGGGGAAAATTGACAAAATTGTATAAATGAGGTATTATTGTTAGATCATATAATATAGTGATTTTGCCAAAGGTCCTGTATGAGTCATGGAGAGAGGCAGTGAACTTCTCTAAGTCATGTGCTTTCCAAAATTTTAGGTAACTCTAGTCAAGGAAGGAACCTCATCCATCTCCTATAATGTGGCTAATGCAAGTCAAGTAGCAAGATTAATAATGGAGGCTAATTATTTCTGAACATGGAAAATATTTGGTAATGGATTAGACAGCAGAAAAAAACAAGGGTATCTAACAATTGGTTTGGCTATAACATTTTGAAATAAGGGCTTAGTCTGGGGCAGGACAGCTAAAACTGGATGCAAGTCCCCGCTTTGCCACACCGTTTCCTACATTTACTTTCAAAGGCAAACACATATGTTTTTTTAAATCTCAACGTACTTTACTGTGAGGTGGATAAAGTAAAAGATCCTGCTCAATAACAACTTTTTGGCCATTTCCTTGAAGGGAAATCATACCTACAGGAACAATTAGCCCTTAATATGCCTTACTAAAGTTTGTGTCTTTCATTAAACAGTTTGGTATATCTATATACTTTTTTCCGTAGTACTCTGCTATGGTCTATAGCTGGTCACTTTCTTTTACAACCTGAAAAAGAAAAATGTGTTCTTCATCATGAGTTGGGTTTTTTCTGTAGGACTTATCAAAGCTCAGTCACATTGAATGGAAGTTTGCATGTTTAAAAACCTAATTCCAAACTTGCAAAGTATCATTTTATACAAAACCCCCCCCCCAAAAAAAACAGCAGACGCATAGTTTAGGAGTTATTGATACTTTTATTTCAGCATGTTGAGGTCACGGAGAGTGGCACTATGTTTATTTATGGTAATGAAGCTCTTAGAGCATTACAAAATGTAACCGAATATGAAGCAACACAGAAACTTTTATTTTTTCAGAAATAAAAGTATCAATATGTCTTAAGCTGTCCACCTGATGGTCTTTAAAATAACACAATTCATAATTAGTTTTGAATTAAATGTTCAAAATGCAAATTTAATTTGAGGTGAAAAGTTGACTTTAAAGCTTGTTGTATGGTGCAAGGAGGTATGAACTAAAGGTAGACTGCAACGGATCTTCGTGAATACAGACAGGAGAGATAAGAGTCAAAAGGAGACTATTATACTGTCCATAGACACCTTGTATTGTTGAATCCACGGCAAAGGGCTTCTCTGGAGAGGAGACAAACCTCCCCATGAATGCTAAGTGAGGCGCTGACATCAATCAGAACTGTAGATATCCAGGATCTGCTCTGTTTACAAAGCTCTGAGGGCTCTGCCAGTGGTTTAAAATGGTCTTTAATTGGCCTTATATTGCCTCTTCAAGGTGTTCAACTAAAGAGCATCATACCCTAAGAATAAGAGGTTCTTTTTTTTTTTTACCGTAAAGACTTGCTTAGGTAGGTGTCCCTTCATACTGCAATTATCCTTACATACTTTTTGCATCTGATTCTGTATTGTAGTCCACTGCTATCTAGTTTGAGTTTGAGATCAGATAACAACAACTGACCCATTTGAATTATTCAGGACTATTGAAGGTCACCGTTTGTTGTGAAGAGGTGTGAACTGAGACTGACGTCAGTGTTCAATATACACAGGAAACTGTGGATAGAATGCTAAATGTATAAAAAGATATGGGACTGCTGAATGAAGGATATGGAGATTGGTACCTTGTGTTAAACAAATTAAGAGCCATATATTCCTAGGGTATAATTCTCCTTTAAGAGACATTTTTTTTCAATTAATTCAGTTACCCTTTAAAGAGAAAGTATTGCTTCATTTTTTGGGTTTTGCCTTATCTATCTAATAACAGTGATTTGTAGAGGTCTCCTTCATTACTCCCTTAACAAGTACCGATAAATGATGGGGGTGCCCTGAAAATGTTCAGTGTCAGCCACGTCTACAGTTTAGGGGCCAAATGATTGGCTGACTGGTTGCTATGGCAATACAACTTGTAATCCAATCAAAATGAGACTTTTATCTCCATAGCAGTAGCAGTTGAAATATATCCAGAGCACTGATTTCATTCACAGCATTATTACAGCTCAAACACAATTTTTTTTCCGGTAGATGACACTGTTGCTATAGAAAGACCTTTAGTTGTAGGCACATCTTATCAATAAGTCAGCAAAAGCAACTTGTCAAATGGGCCATTACAAACACCGAACTTATACTTGATTAATATGAAACATGAATTATCTTCCAGTTGTGGGAGTACCTTTGTTTTACTCAGCAGGAAAAGCCCATCAATATGTAGATTTTATAATAAATAATAACTGTCCCTTTAAAGCACTACCACCTTATATAAAGTCTCCCTCCAATAATTAGACATATGGCCACTAGCTTCTTAAATGGATAGTAATGTTTCATAATAAAAGCAGCTCTAATTAATCATCATAGCATTTGGACTTTGGAGAGTGTTATTTCAATTCTGTCAGAGTTGTAGTTCAAGAGTAATTCAATGACAAAGTATCCCCCTCCCACCCCTTTTACTGATGTAACACTGCTCAGCCAGGTCAGAAGGGAGGTGCCCAGGTAGACTGCAGAGAGGGACAATCTTCAATTAATATAAGGGAAAAACCTGAAAAGCTTGTCAAGGGTGGCAGGGCTTTCATTGTTCTCATAGGAAGAAGATTGTCCCCTTCTGTTATCTGTCTGGTCTATGGACTGGATTCCACATCTGAGAAGAGGTTGCTTACACTAGGTAAAAGGAGCGGGAGGGGAAATTTTGCTTGTGAATATCTCTCAAACCATAAAGGTTTGAGAGATATGACATATCATTCTTCATGTTTTTTTTAATGCCTACAAAATAAAATAAAGATAAAACGAAGTATTACTATCCCTTTAATATTGCTATTATCACACACAAGTAGCCAGTTCTGAAGTAATCCTTATTCTTTTGAGACTGGAAGCCAGGCTTGCAAGCAAACATCTTGTCTTATAGACATCTGTGCGCCTGCGCTGTCCGTCCCGGTCTCCTCTAGGACGCATTGCACTGTGCCTTAAGGCATCGGAAGGGACTGACGGCGCAGGTGTGCAGACAACTCTAAAGCAAGAAGCCTGGCCGTCAGTCTCTGAAGAATAAGGATTACTTCAGAACTGGATGCTTGTTTGAGATAATAGCACTATGAAGAAGCTAATCGCCATATGCCTAATAATTGGGGGAGGAGGACGACTTTAAATTAATCTCAAAACAGCAACCCGAGGACACCACCTTATTATATTAACCAGAGGGAGTTTGCAATGTATTACTTTGCTAGGTAATAATGTTTCTTTTCCATTAACCCTTTGCGTGACAAAGGGGTATCCAATATCCCTCTTGCACTCAAAGTGTTAATGGGTCTGTCCCATCTTCTGGGATCATCATGCTTTCATTAGCCAATTCTTCCCTGATGTGTGTGTTTTCTCTTTTGTCTCTGCTGGAGAGATGAACTACATACTAGAGTATTTGCAGAACAAGCTAAACAGACTCTTTACCTTAATCTCTGCTAAAAATGTAGTCAAGAGTAATTTAATGGACCATGATATAACATTCCCCATTACTATTGTTTTGGCTTTATTTATTTAAGTATTGAAAAAACAAAGTTTTGCAACTGAAGTAAGTATTTTGTTGTTTTTTTTGTTTGTTTTTTACTCAGCCTGATACTTTTGTTACATGGGGGTCAATGTACGAAAACCAAAAACGCATGTCCATTGGTGTTAGGATCCAACTCCAGCGCCTGCACAGTGTATAAGCACTTTAGCTGTGTGGATACACTCCACCATCATCATTAAGATTTTAAGGCATCAAGCCACGTTCCTCCCCCATTGAATTCACAGGAAATACCATAAAGGTACATCATTTCCTCTGAACAGTGTTTAACCCCTTAACATGATGGTCCTGGCACGTCATGTATCTTTCCTGTGGGAGTGCTGTGAGGAATAGCGGGAACTGAAATTGACCACTCCAAGACAGGAGCGATCACTATCAGTCTCCCATTCGGCGTGCCAGCACATGTGATCGCTCACATGTGCCGGCATGTCAAACTTCGCTATCTGGTCCTCAAGGGACTACACACCCTGGGACTGCTGGTCCTAAGGGGTTAATACAGGGTGTTACACAAACCGCCAATGAAAGGAACTCCCACTGCCCGCCCCTTAGCACAGTGATTCTCAAGCAGGTTGCTGTGGTACTTTGGTGTACCACAAACATCCACTTAGGATGACCTTCTTTTTTCCATTAAGACTTTGACTAAAATGTGAATGTTGACTTTAAAATGTATATTTAGAGAAATGAATATGCCCAATATGTTAGTTTCTATTATTCTGCTTGCGAGAGCTTAGAATAGCTATATTTATATACTTGTACCATTCAATACACCTTTGACAAATAAAATATAATATTTTAGGGGTGCCCCAATAATTTCAGATTACGTTTTAGGTGTGTCTTCAGCAAACCAAAAAAAAAAAAAAAAAAAAAAGATTGAGAACCACTGCATTAGCATAAGAGCCATTAAAGGTCGAACTTTCTGACTAAGTAGCTTAGTACATTTGTGTTAGGCAGGCGTAGGGTACATAATATATTCTTGCACCCGTTTTTATGTGGAATCGTATTCGTACATTCCCCCACTGATGTTAACTCCTTAAGGCCGGCACTTAAGGACCATTTTTTTTTAGGATCTGATTCAGGGCTCCCCAAATGGCGTGGAGCTCTGAAATCCAAGACGTAAATATACATTATGGGTCCTTTAGACACGTTGACCCCATGATGTACATGTACATCCTTGGACCTTAAGGGGTTAATAATGGTGGATCTTTTTCTATAGGCTTTATTATTCTGATTTCTGATGTCAAATGTATATTGCAACTTATTAACCAAATACAGACCTGGAAACCTGTAAATGAATTCAACTACAGGTACAGTGGGCCGGCCATATGTATAAAAGTGGAACTGTACGATTCTGGAACAAACCAAATGCACCATAGGGGACCTCTACAAATTCTCTAGATTGACGCCAATTTAAGCGGCCCTTTTTAACCCCTTGAATACTAGAGAAGTCTGTGTTGGAGACTTCTTTAGCATTCATGGGGTTAAAAGTTCAATTTGTATTTGTCCCCTATGATGAAGTTGATTTGCCCCAGAATTGCACTGGTCCTGTATAAACAAATGAACAGCCATTTCTTCCTATACACGTTCTGCTTTACTTAGGCACAAGTTTAGCGCATACGAAGAAATGACTGATAAAACAGACCATGCCTGGTGGTTGGGAGATGAATATGACAGAGTGGGAGTCAGAACAGTAGTTCTCAGTGTTTACATAACAAAGGTCACGGAGCAACCAATAGGCGTTACTGAAGGGACCCTACACAATGAGTGAATTAAAACAGTCTATACTTATATCTCCATTCCTCAGTATTAAAATAAAATGGTGAGAGGAAGGAAAATCACTACTGGATTAGAGGCACAGTGCCATTTTCCCTTCAAAATCTGCCTGTAATTTCCTGTCTCCTGACCATACTCCTTACACTAAAGTCGTACAGTATCTTTCTGCATTTTAGCTTCTTCAGACTTCTAGAATCAAATTTCAGAAGCACCACACTCAGGACTACATTTCTAACACTGCTTAAAGGGGATGTATCACCTCTATAGAACAGATGCTAAATAGTTAAAGCGGAACTAACACCAATAACAAACTTTGTCTGTAATATTTCCCTATCTGTCGACTAGCTGCTTAGTAGCGCTAGTCGGCAGAATTATTACCTGGTTATGGAGAAATATGCATTCATCCTCGGCTGACAGGCAGGATGGAGCGCGGACATCTTGCCCTAGTGACGTCCGCGCGTCTGCGCTGTCAGTCCCAGAAGGCTGTAGGAGGCATTGCTAGGAGCCATTCGGCTCTGGAAGGGACTGACAACACAGGCGCGCGGACGTCACTAGGGCAAGATGTCCGCACTCCGTCCTGCCTGTCAGCCGAGGATCACTTCAAATTTCTTCATGAAGAGGTAATAATTCTGGCGACTAGCGCTACTAAGCAGCTAGTCGCCAGATAGGGAAATATTACAGACAATGTTTGTTATTGGTGTTAGTTCCGCTTTAAGTTATATATCGAATCTGGCTAAAATTGTGTAAATTTTTTTGTAAGCTTTATTTTGTCAAAATTTAAGTAAAAAAGTCTGGGCTGCAGCTACGTCCGCATTGACTGCGGTTACCTGCTCTGTAACTGCAGTCCGTCGCTCTGCTCTGCTCCCCTCCCTGCATCTAGTCTCCTCCGATAATGGAGGCTTCTGCCTGTAAGCTTCAGCGGTGTAGATATCGATCACTGCTAATGAGACCACTCCAGCTACACTCCATTACAGGGAGAAAGCCTCCGTCATTGGAGGAGGCTGGATAGAGGGAGGGGAGCAGATTGTCTTTTGAACTACAAACATGTAAGTAATTAAACATAGCTCTGCATGTCATAAAAACAATATAGAAGACTTGTAAATAAACTTTAATATAGACATTACTATCCCTTTAATGTGTTTAGACTCAAATCCCTCTGTCCCTCTTTCCCAACCCAACGTCCCTCTTTCTAGGAGATCAGACTGTGTGGTATGTATTTAAGTGTATCACATTGCTCCATAGCAATACAACTCACATTAATGTTTGTTTAAACGTCAGTATATGTATTTATAAATTAGTTTGTGTAAATAAAATAATTTGGTCTTGTTACAAGTCATTTATTAGGTTACACAAAGAGGTGTCAGTAGGTTATGAAATAGCCTAAAAATTATGGGTCGTGCCCTACCCACCAGCCACAACCCCAGCAACACTGCCTAAAACACAAGTGTCCCTCTTTGGCAATTTGAAATGTTGGGAGGTATGCATTTGGAATAAAGGGCTCCTTCTGTCAGGCTAGGATTCACACAAATCTTACAGAGAGGGATATCTGGCTGCTTGCACTTGGGTGCCAGAGCGGTACGCAATACATTGCAAAGAAATGTGCTGCATACCCCTTTGGCACTCAAAAGCATACCTCCCAAGTGTCCCTCTTTTAGACCCAAATCCCTCTGTCTCTCTTTCTCACCCTGATGTCCCTCTTTTAAGATATCAGACTGTGTGGTGTGTGTATATAAGTGTATCACATTGCTCTACAGCAATAAAACTCACATTATAGTTTGTTAAAATTTCAGTATATGTGTTTATAAATTAGTATGTGAAAATAAAATACTTTGGTCTTGTTATAAGTCATTTATTAGGTTACACAAGGTGGTGTCAATAGGTCGTGAAATAGCCTAAAAATTCTCGGTAATGCCCCGCCCACCAGCCATGCTCCCAGCAACACCCCCTAAAACATAAGTGTCCCTCTTTGGCAGTTTGAAATGTTGTAAGGTATGCAAAAGGTTAAAGATATCTGACATTTAGCCATAAGGGGCTGTTTATAACACTTATAATCACACCCTCTCTGCCACTGCTATCTGGATCACTTAAGAGGATGGCTGGGCATAATGGGAACTGTAGTCTTGAACAGATGGAGGGCCTTATGTTTCCCTTCAATAGTTTAGATGATGGTGGAACAATGATCTCAGGCAGAATATCCATGTTGTGTGTTACCAATCTAATGCAACAATGAGACACTGCCAAGAGAATGAAAGAGGAAAAATAGGATAACACAGTTAAAGTAAATTGGAATTGTCAAACATAAACTCAAGTGTCAGTAACGCACTTTATTCTCAGCTGGGAGTTGTCAGGCCTTTGCAGACTTGTATTTAAGTGCATTTTACAATGGACAGAGTGTAATTTACAATATAAATCACTGGCTTTGTTTTGTCTTGAATTGAGAATTTCAGACAGGGTGCCACAATGTTATATAGCATCCCGGCAGCTGTTGTTAGACTGCAACTCCCATCATCCTTAGCCAACCAATGAATTGCTTGCAACAATAGCTAAAGGATGTCAAATTGAACTCTCTTGCTGTAGAACATGGGAAGTCAAACTTTGGCTTTCCAGCTGTTGGAGACTACAACATCCATCATTCTCAGCCAGCTGTTAGCATCCAAGGTGTTAATTTGTTAAATATGCTAGGATGGTTCCATTCAACATCTATGTCTGTGTGCCTGTAAAGTGGTACATGAAGGGATTGGGTAATAGAAAAGGCCCTAGGTCACATTCGGTATCCTTTTGAAAGGTCGCATAGAAAATGTTGTGTGGCCACACGACTCATTAAACATGTTGTCATGGTTAAAATGGCGACATGAGAATCTCGCACCGAATGAAAGCGTGAGATTCTCGTGTCGCTTCCTGAAATGGTGCCAACTGCCTGGTGTGTTCCCTGAAACAGAAGAATATTACTCTGACATGGCTTCAGCTTGCGTTGATGACTGCCTGGGTGATTGCATGCTCCATCTTCTTGACAAGATTTATTATTAACCCTTTGAGTGCTATTATGGCACTGACTGCCTGGTGTGTTCCCTGAAACGGGAAGACTGTTAATCTGACATGGCTTCAGCCCGCATTGATGACTGCCTGGGTGATCGCACTCTCCATCTCATTGACAAGCCTAACTCTTTGAGTGCTATTATGGCGCTGACTGCCTTGTGACTGCAACATGTGTTCCCTGAAATGGAAGAATGTTAATCTGACACGGCTTCAGTCCGCATTGATGACTGCCTGGGTGATCGCACTCACCATCTTCTTGACAAGACTTATTATTATTCCAGCTATTGAAGCAAATGGTGGGCTCCAAAATACTGCGTTTGAATTGCCAATATATATTTCCTTACTGCTTGTGGGAATTTACACGTTACATAGACCTGGCAGACAGTGTGCAATGTCCCTACCACCATAGGGGTGTGCAAAGCATTACTTTGCTATTTGTTGCACACCCCTTATAGCACTCAAAGGATTAATAATAACTCTTGTCAAGAAGGTGGAGAGTGCAATCACCCAGGCAGTCATCAATGAAGACTGAAGCTGTGTCAGATTAACATTCTTCCGTTTCAGGGAACACATGTTGCAGTCACCAGGCAGTCAACACCATTTCTGGAAGAGACATGAGAATCTCACGCTTTCATTCACTGCAAGATTCTCATGTCGCTACTTTAACCATGGTAACATGGTTAATGCGTTGTGTGGCCACACAACGTTTTTTTATGCAACCTTTTAAAAGTGAATCGGTCACGTTCTACATATTCTTCAATACAAAGCAGGGATTTAAAGCGGAACTACCACTGCTAAAAAACTTGAGCTCCTATAGCTCAGTAGCGCTAGTCGCCAGAATTATTACCTTGTTAAATAGAATTATCCATTCTTCCCGGGCTGACAGGCAGGTCGGAGCACAGACATCTTTCCATAGTGACGTCTGCATGCCTGCGCTGTCATTCCCTTTTGGAGCCGAATGGCTCCTAGCAACACCTCCTAGAGCCAAATGGGCATGCAGACATCACTATGGAAAGGTGTCTGCACTCCGTCCTGCCTGTCAGCCCGGGATGAATGGATAATTCTATTTAACAAGTTAATAATTCTGGTGACTAGCCCTGCTGAGCAGCAAGTCGCCAAATGGGGAATTATTGGGGCTCAAGTTTTTTTAGTGGTGGTAGTTCACTTTAACCCTTTGAGTGCAGAGCAATGTGTTGCATACCCCTCTGGCACTCAAGGGGTTAACCTTCTAAAGGGATAATAATGGATGCCATTAAATGTATGTTTAATGCTCATATGTTCTGTTTCATTTTGCACCGTATATGAATATTCTCAGACGTCTAGTTTTTAAAAAGTAATTCAGTTTTAAAGTATCCCCCTCCCGCCCCTTTTACCTATGCAATGCGCTCCCCAAGCCGGTCTGGACGGCGTGCAGTGAGGGACAATCTTCTGTGAGAATAATTAAAATCCTACCCTCCTTCTTCAAAGAGGGCACAGTTTTCATTATGATCACTGCTAGAGCATATTATAGGTAAAAGGGGAGGAGAGGGATACTTTAAAACGGAATTACTTTTGAACTACACGTTGAATATTATTGATATACAGTGCAAAATGAAACAGAACATATGAGCATTAAATGGAGATACATTTATTGGCATCCATTACTATCCCTTTAAACACCAGAGGAGAGTGCTAGGCATTGCTTTGTAAAACGCTGCTAACCCCTCTTGTCCTTAAAAGAGGTTAACATGAGTCAAAGCTTCTAGTAATGTTGAAATCTCATGATATGACCTCTGCTTCTTCAGCACCAATGACATTCTAAGCCAGTGTTTCTCAACTCCTGTCCTCAGGACCCACTAGCAGGCCAGGACTTAGGGATTTCTCTGCAAGAGCACAGGTGTGGTGATCAGAGGCTCATTCACATTGATTAACTCACCTGTGCTCTAACAAGGAAATCATCAAATCCTAGCCTGTTAGCGGGTCCTGAGGACAGGAGTTGAGAAACATTGTGTAAGCTGTTTTATTGTGAGCTCATAGTACTGTAATGTCACATTACTTTTTAAATTAAGGGAGAGGGGAGCATTAGTTTTCCAACTGCGTACCTCTAGCACTTCATACATATTTAACCCCTTGAGGATTATAGGGCGCTCAACACGTCACAAAAAGCAATGCATTACGTAGCTCTCTGGTCTTCAAAGGGATAAACACACAAACATAGAAGAAACTTACACCTAAAACAAGGTCGGCTGGATTCTGCTGTAAGTGTTGACCATAGTGTACGCAGATTTAAAAACAGCAAACTGGTTATGTGGTACTGCTGATCTACAGCACAGTATGTATAACTAGCAATACCATTTAAAGCATACCTCTCAAGTGCCCCTCTTTAGGGGGACAGTCTCTTTTTGAGACCCTCTTTCCTACCCTGGTGTGCCTCTGTTTAGTAGATCATACTGTCTGGTGTGTATATAAGAGTATCAACTTGAACCACAGCACTAGAAGTCACATTAATGTTTGTTTAAATGTCAGTATATGTGTTTATAAATTAGTATGTGCAAATAAAATACTTTGATCTTGCTCTAAATCATTTATTCTTCATTTACACAAAGAGGTGTCAATAGGTCATGAAATAGCCTCATTCTCTGTATTGCCCTGACCACCAGCCACTCCCCCAGCACCATCACTTTAAAAAAGTGTCCCTGCTTGGCCATTTGAAATGTTGGGAGGTATGTTAAAAGGTTTATAATGCACATAGGGTTGCTACACAGCCGGTATTTTACCGTCAGACCGGTAAAAAATTGGCTTCTGTCCAATGTTAAGTCTATGGAGGGAATGCAATGGCCGGTATTTTCTTGAAGAAAAGGTGGCAACCCTAAATGCACAAGATGTATAATTTATGGAGTTTAAAGCAAATTGTGCTTCATGCCTATTAAGCAAAGACTCAATAAATAAAAGCAAACAGATCACCAATAATGGTGGAAAACTGGATGAATGACAGGATACCTTCTGGAACTGCAAGGTTAGAACTGAAATGAAATGCAATGAAAGCAATAATTTTGCATTTGGCTTTTTGGGGTATAGCCATATATTAGCAGAGAAGTATATCTTTTTGATGACTATTATTTTTGCTGTCCTTTTAAATATTCCACTGAACATCTTCCTATACACCATTTATATGTATGTATGTATGTATGTATGCTGATTTAGAACCGGGCTTGTACATAGATCTTCAGTGCAAACAGTACAATATAAAAAACATTGTTGAAGCCCTGATTGCACTCTTCACCCAGTGAGAGCGAATATACAAAATCAGAACTAGTGCAACTCTTGAGCAAAACCAACTGGATAATAGGGGGACAAATAAAACTTCCCCAAACTGCCACTGATTTAAATGGGACTTTTAACCCCTTGAATGCTAGAGAGATCTCTCTGGCATTCAAGGAATTAAAAACCTAGGTAAGATGAATGAGGACATTTTACGTTACTGTCGCTTTGTCCCAGAATCAGGGTGTGTGCTTCTGGTTAACCCTTTGAGTGCCAAAGGAATAAGCAACACATTGCTCTGCAATGTGTTGCTCACCCCCTTTGGCACTTAAAGGGTTAATAAGCTTGCTTTAAAGCCTTCTCCTGGCATAGTTCAGTGGAACATGTCCCCACCAAGCTGTGATAAAGAGGTGATGAAGAGGGAATGACTTCTCTAGTGATACCACTTCTCCAACTCCTACTTTATTCTATGGAGCCAGTGCATTAAGATAGACCTCTCAAGTGTGATTAGATTGTAAGCTCTTTGGGGCAGGGTCCCTTTCCCAGTGTATGTTTCCCTTGCTGCACTTTTCCCACGCTAATAATGCAATGATCACACTTTAGCCTAATGCTCTTAACCCAGTTCTCTACTTTTGTATCACAGTGTTACAACTTCTATAAAGCGCTGTGTATGTGTATGACGCTATATAAGATACATACATACATTCAAGTGATATCACAGGGTATGTTATCCCCTCTTTATCACACCGTAGCACATAATCCCCATTGTGGTGTTGGGGTTGGATAAAATGCCTTCTAATGTTTATTTTCTTTGGCTTTTGCATTAGGATTTGTGTAAAGACCACAATGGTTGAGAATATTAAATAAGAGCAAATATCCAGGAGAGCAGACCTCAGATACCCCAAGCCATTTTCCTTCTATGCAACACTGCTTCCACTTACAGAGAAGAAGCCTGATTACCCATTAATTGTCTGAACAAAAGCAGAATAACGATTTACAGCAAATCACCAACCCTGAAAAAGCCTCAGATCAATCATCTGTCTGTCAGAGCGGCAGATTCCCCGCTGACTGTTCTGTTTACTGTGGGATGTCCCAGCACTTCAAAGGCATTCCGCACCCCAGCTGCACTCAGCACCCAATGCCATTAGCAATGTATAGCGGACCTGCAGTGGGAAGAAAGCACCCAGGCCAAGATATCTAAAATAATGAAAATGCCATGTACTTTTGTACTTTATTTATCAATACACAAGTACAATGGGGATGAGCAATACATTGCTTCCAAATGCATTGCCTACCCTGTTGGCATTTAATCCTTTGAGTGCCAGAGGGGTACGAGATGCATTGCTTTGCAGTGCGTTGTGTACCCCCTCTGGCACCCAAAGGCTTAAAGTATGAAAAGCTATTCAGAAATAAAAATTATTTTTTTTTTTACCCTTTGAGTGAAAGAGAAGTATACCTCTCTGGCACTCAAAGGGTTAAGTATCAATGGGGTGTGTGATGCTTTATGAAGCTTTAAGTTGCTATTGATTTCCGAGTGGATTCACTTGATCCTCCTCAACCAATAAAAATCAATCTTATAATGAAAGAGTAAGGAAGATTTTTTAAAGGGATAGTAATAGCGCAATAAAATGTTATCTCCGATTATTACTTAAAATGTTTTGAACCTGATGTGCTATATATAGTTTACTCACATTTCTGTAGTTCAAATGCTATTGAAGCTGAAAGGATCCCCCTTCCGCCCCTTCTGGTCACCTCCCCTTAGATCTGTGATCCGGTCGTGGAACTGGACGGATACAGAAAGGGACAATCTTCAGTCAGTAAGTATAAGGAAAACCTTGTCCTACTTGATGAAGGATGGCAGGGTTTTCCTTATGCTTACTGAACATTGTCCCTCACCGCACTCCATCCAGACCAGCATGAAAGGATCATTGATCAGCCAGAAGGGACGACTGGGGGATCCTTTCCGCTTCAATAGCATTTGAACACAGAAATGTGAGTAACTATATATAGAGCAACATGTTCAAAGAATTGTAAGTAATAATCAGAGCTAAAGATTTATTGCGATATTACTATCCCTTTAATGGAGCAGTAAACAGTTTTATATAAGCCTATGTGTTATATGGCTTTCCTTGCTGAGTCAGACAAGGGCAGTCCCACTGCTGGCAGTTGTTTTATTTAAATGTTATAACAGTTCAGACTGTCAGGAAGTGAGTGAAAGCGTGAATGACTTCTTGGATTACAGGGTGACACAACAAATATAGGTTTCACTGTGTGCCAGTTCTGGTGTTCAACAAACCATAAAGTAATCGCGGCTCAAATTTGAGTGTAGAGATGTATATAAACAATGCAGCAACAATCTTCAGAAAGATGTATAAACAATGATGCCAAGCAAAATAGATGAATATCCTCCAGACTAGAAGCTGGTGCAACTAAGGAGCATTCCCAAAAGCCCCACAAACAGCATACACAAAACAGAAAATGTGTGCACTTCTGCTAAAATACTCAGCCTTTAGTGATATATAATAACATACTTTATTGTAACAGTAGTAAAATCACTGAATCATTTGGTCACACTTTTTGGAGAGACTCACGATACTGGACAATTTGCAAAATCCATGTCACCTCTCAATAAGGATCCTTATTGAGAGGTGACGTATTTTGCAAATTGTCCAGTATCGTGAGTCTCTCCAAAAAGTGTGACCAAATGATTCAGTGATTTTACTTTTGTTACAATAAAGTATGTTATTATATATCACTAAAGGCTGAGTATTTTAGCGGAAGTGCACACATTTGCTGTATTGTGTATCCAGTTCTGGTGTTCCTTGTGGATTTACCTCTCTTGCCCCCTGTGCCTGAATGCGGGTTCTAGCTGAGCATAGATCAGAGTCTGTGGCTTAGAAGGCTGGTGAGACTTGTCAGGTTTATTGCTTTACCAGCTGTTATGATCCTATCCTTAGGTGTGGGACTATGGCATGATCACAGTGGATGGCACCAGAGGGCCTTTCCTGTATGTTGTTCTTTTTCCACTGGTACCTGCATGTTTGCATTATCCCTGCCTATGCAATCTGCTTATTATGATGGGTGAATGGACCTCATACTAATTATTCCCAGGGCTCTACTTGTTTCCTATAACATTTATTTGTATTTACTTGATTTGGTAACTTATTACCCACTAATAGGCTACTTGGTTCCACTCACTTATGGGACCATATCTGGTCCACTTTGTTCAAACCTAACACAGTAATTCCAGGCTCTATCTATTTCTCCCTATATTAGGGATTTGGTACTGTCTGATCAATACCAGAGCTTATTTTGTTTATTGTTTGCCATGGAGATATGTGGCTGTGGACATTCCCCTTGCTCCACTGGGTACCGTCTGATGTATCAGAGTTGAGAGGTGAAATTTTGGAGAAAACTAATTGCACTATAGGGGGCAAAACAATTCTCACTGATTTAAAAAAAACTGAGCATGGGTTTTAATCCATAAAACAAGGTTAGCTCTGTTTTTTTTTTTTTTAATTTACCTACGGTTGGAGATGTCGAGTCTTCCGCGTTCTGCAGTACCCTGTATGTGCCACACAACACCACAGGACTTCCCACCAAGGAAGCGTGAACGCGCTCCCTGGGGCAGCTGGGAGGAAGGTGGGAAGTCCTGCAGCGGTGTGCGCACACACAGTGTGCCGCAGAACGTGGAAGTGCCCGATTATAAGACTTAATATCTCCACTCGTAGGTAAGGTAAAATAAAACCAAACAAACCCAGCACTCATCTTGTTTTATAGATTAAAACCCATTCTCACATTTTTTTTAGGTGAATGTTCCCGTTTAAGCTGTGTGAATACGGCCCTAAATTCAGATGTGCATGTGCACTATGCAAAAGGTTTCATTTATTTCAGCAGTGGGCAATTTGTGGGCCTCCAGCTGTGATTGGACTACAACTCGTCATTCTTAGTCGGCGGTTGGCTGGCTGAGGATGATGGAAACTGCAGTCCAAACTGGAGAACCACAAATTGTCCACCCCTGATTTATACTCATTATATATCCTTTATTATAAACCAGAGGCACAATTAACCCCTCACATGGTAGAGATGTTTATGCTGGATGTGTCGCTGTCTCTGGGGGTCTCAAACAGTCACAATCATACATCAGTCTGACAGACGACAGTAGGAGTAAATGGGTAATGAAGTTGAGAATGCAGCCAGATATGCAAAATATGTTGAGTCCAGACCTTGGTCATTAGGAGTTTATTTAGGCACACACCAACTGTACCAACATAAAACATCTCCAGATCGACTCCTATTCCGATCTCCCTTGTAAATTTCAATGGCCAGGAGTTACCAAGCTGCAAAATGAACCCTTGGTCTGACTTTCCAGATCTACAAACCAAAAAGACACGGAACTCTTATATACTAAGTTTTGAATAAGAATTTCTTCCTACAGATCCACACAAAGAACAACTGAAGTGGAACTTAGGAATAACTGTCTGTTAACACTCTGAGTGCCAGAGGCGTAGGCAATGCATTCCTTTGCATATCCCTCTGGCACTCAAAGGGTTAAAGTGTTTAACAGAAACACTTGTGCTAGAGTTAGTGTTGCCACCCAGCCGGTATTTTACCGGAAGGCCGGTAAAAAATTGGCTTGTGTCCAATGTTAAGTCTATGGAGGGAATGCTATGGCCGGTATTTTTTTTAAGAAAAGGTGGCAACCCTAGCTAGAGTCCTTCATCCAGCAGATAAATTTCTGTATTTATATAGTTCTGCAGTTGCCTCTATTTGAAGTGCACCAATTTTAAGTCTGTCTTTAGTTTGTAGCTGCACACAATAAAACAATAGACTACATCAGTCTGTATAAGATTAGCCATGGAAAGACTGCCCACACATGAGTTTACATTATTGAAAAGTTTTACAAAGATCCACATTAAAAAAGTGCAAAGTGAATTGCACACAGATGGAGCTTAAATAAATAAAATGATTCCAGCCATACGCAAGTTATAGTAAAACTATCTGGTATTTATATAGATGATTTCTCTCCTCCTCCCACCCAGGAGAATTACTTAACAAGTGTCCCATTTGATAACTACCTGTCATGCCTCACAAAGTAATTAGCACATTCCTTTGGAATCTGGGACTTGATTAATTGGCCACTAAATGTCTATTTTGGTAATCAATCCAACAAATGTAGGTTTACTCTGTCATCTCGGTGTCAAATGGTCAGCCTGGATATCTTGTCTCACTCAAGCATCAAAGAGACTTGGACTGACATCTAGTGCAAGTAGCCATGCAAACCAAGAAAGGCAAATTGCACATGCTGAAAAACGTATTGTGCAGTTAAAAACAAATATTTAATCCTTTCAGGCCCAGAAGGTTGTGCAATGCACAAAATCAAATACAGCATGCCTACCAACATTTCAAATGGCCAAAGAAGGACACTTTTGTTTTAGGGGGTGTTACTGGGGATATGGCTGGTGGGCGGGACATTTCTGATAATTTTTAGGTTATTTCATGACTTACTGACACCTCTTTGTGTAACCGAATAAATGATTTAGAGCAAGACCAAAGTATTATATTTACACAGACTAATGTATAAACACAGATACTGAAGTTTATACAAACATTAATGTGCATTTTATGGCTGTGGAACAAAGTGATATATACACAACATACAGTCTGATCGCCTAAAAAGAGGGACACCAGGGTAGGAAAGATGGACAGAGGGATTTGGGTCCAAAAGAAGGACTGTCCCTTCTAAAGAGGGACACTTGGGGGGTATGTTACAGTGTTCTCCTGTCGATGAATTGGGTACTATGTATGGGATTGTGGCTTTGTCTTCTGAATTCTGTAATTCAGGTTTGGGAATCCTACAGTACTCTATGGGAGTTATGCATTAAGGCATGTTCTCCTTCAGAGCTCCAAAGGCCTCAAACAAACGGCCTGAAATAATCAGATCTGCTCCCAGTCTAAAATCATTAAAAGTAAATTATTCTTTAACAATGTGTAACTGTATATAATGTCAATATTTTATATGCATGTATATTTATATGTGTATGTATGTATATAATGTTTCACAATTTGTGTAAATATGTACCCTTTACTGAAAACTATCCATGACATACTTGAAAACAAGAAAAATTTCAATGTATTCTTCCTGTTAAAACATTTTCTAAATAAATGTTAAAGAGGTGATAAAGTGGAGATGACTTCTCCAGTGATATCACTTCTCCAGTTCCTATGTTATTATATGGCGACAATACACTACGATATCGTCAACTTTGGAGATCTTAGTGCATAGGCTGTATAGAATAACATAGGAACTGGATATCTGCAGCTTGAGAAATCTTAGTGCATCGGCTCCATAGAATAACATAGGAATTGGGGAAGTGACAGCACTGGAGAAGTCATCTCTGTTTTATAACCTCTTTATCACCCCTTAGTGAATACCCCCACATGGTATCACTGGAGTAGTCATCTCCACTTTATCACCTCTTTATCAATCCTTACTTATTGTATAATCCCACAATGGTGGTTTCACAGATTTGGGGAAATGCACTAAAGTGATAAAGAGGTGATAAAGTGGAGATGACATCTCCAGTGATATCACTTCTCCAATTCCTATGTTATTATATGGCGACAATACACTACGATATCGTCAGCTTTGGAGATCTTAGTGCATAGGGTCTATAGAATAACATATTGACTGGAGAAGTGATATCACTGGAGAAATCATCTCTGCTTTATCACCTCTTTATCACTTCTTAGTGCATAAGCACCCATTGGTTTAAGTTTCAAATAAATCCAACATTTAGGAGTCAGGAATTACTTCCAGGGATTTAGGAGTCAGGGATTTTTCCCATCCCTGATTTACTTTACCAAAAATGTTAACTGAAGTTAGAAATCACCCTTTAAATAGCAAATTAGTTTACTACTAATCCAACATATGCTTCTTAAATGTGTATTTACACTAAAGTGCACAAATTTCCTTCCTATAATGTCCATGAAAGGAAATGGCCATCATTGTCAAGAAAAGAAAGCAAATACAAGTCGAAAACCCCTGGCCATAAAAAAGGAAAGTCTGAGATCTCTACAGAGATCATAGAGAACTTGTTACTATCAACAATAGTGTTTATTTACACAAAGGTGCAATTCAATAAGCTATATAGGAGCAATTCTGCAGCATCAAATACACGATAAAGACACAATTAAAATTACCATTGATTTGAATGGACTTTTAACCCTTTGAGTGCCAGAGGGGCACTCAAAGGCTCCTTGAATGCTAGAGAGGTCTCTAACAAATTGCTATGAAATGCTTATGGAGACATCTCCAGTATTCAAGGGGGTTAAAAAAATGTAAAATCAAATAGGAATATTGGTAATTTATACTTATCAGAGAAAAATGGGCGTGCAAAGCTGGACAGAGCTTATTTCATCCAAAGCAATAAATGTGAATAATGAAAACAATGGACTGGCAGATGTACAAAAATATAAAAGCTTTATTAACCCCTTAACGACCCTTGACGGTCATAGTACATCATGGGTAGATCTGAGTTAACGACCCATGATGTAATATGACCGTTATGGAATTCCGGGCTCCCCCTGCGGCTGCACACCGTTCTGGGAGTCCAGAATCCGAATAAAAAAAAAAGCCCCGTGGTCCTTTAGTGGTTAAGAAGTACATAAAAATAAAAACGTTACAAGGAGGCTCACGGTATACATGCTTCCCAGTGGACATAAGCAATGGAGCCCACCCTTCAGAGGCCTAAGGAGTAGTAAGTTAATTTTTTTTTTTTTTTTTTTTTTTTAAAGCAGAACTTTCACATAGTATAAAGTCGCCCTCCAATAATTAAACATATGGCGACTAGCTTCATAATACGTCTATTACCTTTCAAAAGTGCAAGATTCTAAAGAAATCCTTAATCTTCAGAGACTGACGACCAGGTTAGTGCCGTCTGCGCCATCAGTCCTTTTCGGTTACCTTGTGTCACACTACAATGCTTCTTAGAGGAGTCTGGGACTGACAGCGCAGGCGGCCAGACAAGATGTCTGCTCTGATACCTGGCTTCCTGTCTCTGAAGATTAAGGATTTCTTTAGAATCTGGCACTTCTGAAAGGTAATACACGTATTATGAAGCTAGTCGCCATATGTTTTGGAGGGCAACTTTATATTTTTTTATGTGAAAGTTCAGCTTTAATGAAAAAAATATAATGTAATTCTTGTTCTGTAGACTAAAACAAGTTTCATCTTGATGTTGGTATTTTTTCTACTCAAAAGTTTTTAATTATATTTATTTTTTAATTACAGTTTTTGATTATGGTCACCAGGTGGTGCTTTTGAAGACACCTATAATGGAGAGTCATAGTCTATGACTCAAGTTCTGTTGTGTATTATAAAAAAGACCATTGCTTTCCTCACCAGGAAAGTTGTTACATACAAAAAAGTGACTCTTAAAGTGGACCCTTCACCTCAAGACAAGTTTAGTTTGTTTTATAGAGAAATAAAACCTGCCTGTATATTGTAATACTCATTCTCCAATCAAATAAATAGTTTTGTTTTTTTTAGAATTTAACCTGTATGTTTGGGTGGCACAGCATGACTCTATGCCAGTTCCCTGCACAGCATTCTAATAAGTTCTGTTTATGTTAAACTTACCACTTGCTGTGCTATTAGACAAGCCTCAATGTGTGGGCTGTGCTTAGATTCATTCATAGCAGTCTGCTGTAATATTAATATTATTATACTTTATTTATATAGCTCCAACGTATTCAGCAGCGCTGTACATTAGGGATAGACATACAGAGATATTAACCCCTGAAGGACCCATGATGTGCCAGGACTGTCATGGGAAAACTTGTGTTAAGAACTAGTGTTGAGCGAGCACCCCGATGCTCGGGTGCTCGGGTGCTCTGACCGAGCACCGCCGGAGGCTCGAGTGCTCGGCCGAGCACCCGAGCCCCATTGAATTGAATGGGGCGACACGAGCATTACACCAGGCACCCCCTGCTCTGATGAGGGGAGGGTGCCTGGTCAATGCCCCCCTTCATCTCCGCTATGCCCCCTTCATCTCCGAATGCCCCCTTCATCTCCGCAATGTCCCCCTTCATCTCCGCTATGCCCCCTTCATCTCCGCTATGCCCCTCTTCCACAATGTCCCCCTTCATCTCCGCTATGCCCCTCTTCCACAATGTCCCCCTTCATCTCCGCTATGCCCCTCTTCCACAATGTCCCCCTTCATCTCCGCTATGCCCCCTTCATCTCCGCAATGCCCCCTACCTCCAGTCCCTGGTGGTCCAGCGGAGCGTCTTCAGATCTGTGCCTCCTTCGGCACAGATCCCCGCCACCCGAACATGCCGGGCGAGCACATGGCGGTACTCATACGAGTACCGCCATGTGCCGAGCAGAGCGATGCTCGAGCCGATCCGAGCATCGGCCGAGCATGCTCGCTCAACACTATTAAGAACCCATGACGGTCCTGTCACGTCATGGAATTCAGAGGGGACCCATGAATCCATTAGGCCAAAAAAATAAATGCCCCCTGGTCTATAACTGCCGGCCGCACGGCCGGTCGCTAAGGGGTTAAAGAGTACAAATGGAACATAGACAACAAAAGGATCAGAGGGCCCTGATCGTCAGGGGTACAGTCTGGGGGACCAACACAAACTAATTAGTCTAAGGTGCTGTGGACTGAGCCACTAACAAATAAAGGCGAATTTCTCAGAAGTGATTTATATTGCAAACAAATAAACTAGCACAACATGTAGGACGTTTTTACTTCCCTTTAAAACTAATATACACAGAACCACTTTAATACATTGAACAGAAGGACGTATCTAGTTATGTGTCCTTCATACTGCAATCAGGCACAGCAATGTGGGTGGGGACCATGAGGCTAGAAAGTGACCAGGAATAGTTTTACTGTGGGTTGCTCATGGAGGGTGTGTATGTTTCTGTGGCATTAACTAAATTTAGACTGCACAATGGATATCCACAGCTTTAGGTAGCTGCAGACTTAGAATGATAGACCACATAGTGCAGTGTCTCACAAAACTGTCCTCAAGCCACCCCATGCTACCACCAGTGTAGGTTTTCTGGATCTTCTCTTATGATCATAGGTGTATCAATCTGACATTCTGACATACATGCCAGTGATAAGGGTTTGAGGACAGGTTTACTAACCACCGATATAGAGATATAGTTGACTAAAAGGAAATCCTATCTATTCAAGTCATTAAGAATATAATGTTTTCAAATGTTTCCTAAATTAGATTATGTTGACAACAGGACATCAGTCTTCTGACCAGCAAAGCTAGTTATGGTTACAAGTTTGCTCAACACTGAAGGATCTGGGTGTATCTGGACAGTACAAACAATATTTTGTCTATAAGCATAATTATTTGAGCCTTTTATTCAAAAATAGGGGGAGAACTACAAATCCCCAATGATTTCAATTGCAAAGCTAGGCGTTTGAGACCTCTCTAGCATTCAAGGTTAAAATCAGTGGGGATTTTTGGCATTTTCAGTTCTTCCCTATCGTGCATATGGTTTGCCCCAA
The DNA here is from genome assembly GCA_037306005.1 of Rhinophrynus dorsalis. NCBI lineage: Eukaryota > Metazoa > Chordata > Amphibia > Anura > Rhinophrynidae > Rhinophrynus > Rhinophrynus dorsalis. Next base: position 607,074,821 of record CM074718.1, read on the forward strand.
TTGCTCATCCAATCCCGATATGATCACGAGGAACACATGTTGTGCAATAGGAAAAAACAAACCAAAGTGCTTGTGACCTCTTATCAAGGCCAATCTGCCTGTTTTATGATAGGACACATCTGGAATCATGCAATAAAGTTAATTACTCACTGATTTTTTTTTCCAAGAGAAAGTAGAAAGGATTTCAGAACCAGTTAGGATGCTTTCCTATGGTTATCTTAGTGTGATGAAGCTTAAAATCATAAGTTCCCTAAAAGTTTTGTGCAACAAATGTATTTAGTCACTATCAAAGGAGTATAAATGATATGGAAGTTGTGTAATAGAAACGGGTAGTAGGAAGCCATTTTGATACTATTCCCCACAGTAGAGTAACTGGATAACCCTGTTGCAAAAACATTTTTGGGCCCTCTAGCATAAAAATATTCTCCTTTTATCATATCTATAAAATAATGGAACCTGGATGCTGGAACCCATGACCAGGGGCAGCTCTAGGTTTGACCAATGGGGGCCCTAAGCAACTACCTATTCTGCTTATATTGTAGCAACACTACTGCCATAACAATCGCAACCTCTACACCTCCTGTAGTTACACCCCTGATTGCTCTTATTCATCAGTTTGACTAACATTTTTATTGGCTGGTGTGTTTCCTACTGATTAATAGGAGGCTTCTGTGACAAGTGCATTTTGGTGGTATGTACAGATCATTGCTCTGCACATACACTGCAGAAGGATAAGAAGAGATATACAGAAAGCAACAGACTGTCTGACACATACAAATGATTACAGACCTGCTGTGATGGTTCATGTGGGTAAAATGTTAGATTGATATAAAGGTCTCGTCTAACCGAGAAGACATTTAACACTATATGCTTCATGACATGTGAAGCAACGTTAGAGTACACTCTAGCATCAAAGGGGTTTATGGTTTGAGAGATATTCGGGACCAGAGTTCCCCCCCTCCCTCCTCTTTCCCTGACATCAGCGCTCTAGTTGACCGCAGGGGTATCTGGTCCCTGGACAAGCAGAGGCTCTTCAGCAGAAAAGAAAAAGAAATCCTTCAGTGGAATGGTCTACAAAGTGTGCCTGCAATGAAGAGTCTTCGCTTGTCCAGGGACCGGATTCCCCTGCAGTCAGCTAGAGCGCTGATGTCAGGGAAAGGGGAGGGAGGGGGGAACTTTGGTCCCGAATATCTCTCAAACCATAAAGGTTTGAGAGATGGGCTGGGGGCATTTCGTTATATTTTTTAATGCCTACAAGATTAATATTTGTAAAAAAAATGGCAATACTATCCCTTTAAGTCTTTCTGACACATTTTTAAATGTGACGGATTTACTTCTGAAAATATTGTCCTTCTTTTACCACCAGCTCATGATCCATTTTTCATTATGACGACTTTTTGAACATCTTTCCCTTAGTGACTAGGGGAAAAGGGGTCAAAGAAGGTGACTGGGGGTGGGGGGCTCTAAACGTTCACACTCCTCCTTGTCATCAACTCCCCTCAAAACTGTCAAAGCCATAGTCCTGTACAGGTCAAGTAATTGTATGTAATGGAAAGAAAAAGCCTATTTACACAGAGGCTGCTGTATTAACCCTCTGAGTGCCAGGGAGGGATACCTCTCTGGCACACAAAGGGTTAAGAAAACTGGAGCAATTCAGGAGAGAACACACTGCACCAGAGGGGGCAAATAATACCATTCATGGATTTACTTAGGATTTTTAACTCCTTCAATGCTAAAAAGTTCTCCAACGTACTGCAAAGCAAAGCATAGGAGACGTCTAGCAATCAAGGGGTTAAAATAAAATCCCCAGTTAAAATCAGTGGGGTCACTGTGAATTTTTATTCGCCCCTAAGATGCAGCTGGCTTGCACCAGAATTGTCCCAGTGCTTCTTATCACCTTAGCATTAATGACTGTTAAAATGAAGTAAATATTAATGTAATGATTGTCTTCTAATTTAATCTCGTGAATGAAAAAAAAAAAGCTTTGGCATCCAAGGGGTTCACACAAAAACATTTCACATCTATGCAATGTTAACCACACTGTCCTCACTCCCAGACTTGTTTAAAATATGTCTAGCGGGCACAGTAGTGGGTAGGTATAGAAATATACTGAAATACAAACACATATCCTGTTCCATCTGCATTCCATCTGAACAGCTACTTGGCTTGGGACTGCTATAAATCGAATTATTATCCCAGTTGGCTGTATCCCCCCCAACCCCCATTGGCTAAACATGATGCCTCTAATTCACCACTAATTGAGGAGACTGATGCAGAGTCCATAACACATGCATGTCAAACATGCAGTCCATGGGCTGAAAACAATCGGCTTGTGGGCCCGCAGTGTAGGGGCATCCTCAGAAATGTTTCCGGGGGGTGGTGTCACAAGTGAAGGCTATGGGAGAGAGTTTGGGAGTGAAAGGGTTAACAATACCAGCCCCCTGGTTACCTGTTACTATTCCTAGCAACCACCAAATTAACTCCTGAAATTCCTCCTGCACTATCACCCCAGTACTACAATTTGTTGCCACCACCAAGACTTTATATCTGGGCAACTTAGGTTACCCCGAACACAACAGAATACAGTATACAATCACCTTAATAATCAGAGATAGAATTAAAAGAATTAACCCTTTAGTAACGTGTGCTACCTGAGCTTCCTTCACAGTAGTGAGTTCATATTAGAGACAAGAGCTGATTAATTGAACATTTAATCTGAAAGAAAGGCTTCACAGTGCTGGTTACAAAAATACAGAAATAAAGGACACACACAAATAAATATGGGAGAAGCACAAGAAATCCTTAAAGGGATAGTAATGTTTCATAATAAAAGTAGCTCTAATTAATCATCATAGTATTTTGACTTTGGAGAGTGCTATTTCAATTCTGTCAGAGTTGTAGTTCCAGAGAAATTCAATGACAAAGTATCCCCCTCCCGCCCCTTTTACTGATGTAACACTGTTCAGCCAGAGCAGAAGGGAGGTGCCCAGGTAGACTGCAGAGAGGGACAATCTTCAATTAAGATAAGGGAAAAACCTGAAAAGCTTGTCAAGGGGGGCAGGGATTTCATTGTTTTCATAGGAATAAGAGTGTCCCCTTCTGTTATCTGTCTGGTCTATGGACTGCATTCCACATCTGAGAAGAGATGGCTTACACTAGGCAAAAGGGGCGGGAGGGGAAACTTTGCTTGTGAATATCTCTTAAACCATAAAGGTTTGAGAGATAAGACATATCATTCTTCATGTTTTTTAATGCCTACAAAATAAAATAAAATTAAAACGAAGTATTACTATCCCTTTAAATACAATTACCAATATTTTAAGAATCCTTGCGGGAACTTCAGATGGTATTTCCCCCTTCAGTTGTTACAAAGAAATTCACCTTTTTAATCCACAAACCCATATTAAATAGGAGTCCAAAGTTGCTTCTAAGAGGCCAAACCCTCTGGGTGTTACCTGGGGGGAGGTTTGGCCTGAAAGTTTACGGCCCACTCAATCAGACCCGTCAGGGAAGTTACTGCACAGTTCTACCTGAAAAGTCATAAGGCTTCCCAAAACATGCAACCCACAGCACCTCTCTATAATGTTATAATAATCATATTCCTCATATCTGTGTGAATATCTGGATACCAAACATGCTGGGTCTAACTGGTTGCAAAGTGGCTATTCTTGTAACTCATAGCAGGAACACCTCCCCCTGGCATGTTTTGTACCCATCTCAAGGGTAAAACCTGGACATTCTGAATATATATTTGTATTGAACCTTTTTACACTATATATACATGTTCTCCCTATTTCAGGTTATTTGGGTGTCCCCTGGACAAACTTCCCCCCAGAGCAGATGGTCCTGCTCCAGTAATCTACTCATTCAGTTTCTGGTGATGTTATCTCCTCAGCTAATTTTATGGCCTAGGACTGGTGCACTTTGAATAACGTACAAAACAAACAAATGAATTTTACAAACCAACTCATGCCTTGGCATGACAGGTAGCAAAGTCATAATATGACCTCCCCCCAGGCTACACCGTCCAGCCCCCATGTTTACATGGAGGTGGCAAATGCACCCCTCCGGATGCCCATGTAGCAATGGAAGGCCCGGCAGACCAGCATCACAGGCTTAAAAGCCTCATTTAGATCAATGGTTTTTTTTTATCAGAGTAGGATTCAAAGCATTGTTGGACACTTCTACGGCACTTAAAGGATTAACAATTTGAGTGCCAGTGAGGTGCTCATTGCATTGCAATGCATAGGACACCTTCTCGTGCACTTAAAAGGTTAAATAATCCACCTATATGTCCCAGTAAGAGAGAGAAAAAACAGTGTATGGGTGGCTCTGTGGATGCCAGTAGAGAAAAGGATAGGGTGTCAGACAGTGTATCATTGTTACCAACAACACACACACACGGGTTCTATGACTCAAGGTACATTCAGTTTGGTGCCTTAGCCACCTCCAGGATATAGATGAACAACAACAAATTAGATGGGGCCATATTATGTATCAGATTCACTCTTGGGGAATAAAAAAGCATTCTGCAAAAAAATCCCATTGATTTCGATGACATTTTTAATTTCTATCACTCCTACTCTTAAGAAAATTTCTTTAAAAAATGATAATATATCATTCCATGAGAGAGAAAGAGAGAGAGAGAGAGAGAAGGTGATCTGCTACACACAGAATGTACCAATTTTGGCTCTGGTAGGATGATAAATTGCATCATATAGTGCTTTTGTGATAAAATGTATCTTTCTGCAGAGAAAGCCAAAAGTGATATTTTTCTATATAACAGTATTGCTGTACTTGGGCACCAGGGCCGGTGCTAGCATAAGGCTGCTTAGGCAGCCGCCTTAGGGTGCCGCAGCAGAGGGGCGCCAAAATGGGGAGCTGTAAATTTTTTTATTTCTATTTTCCATTTATTTTTTATTTATATCTCAAATATAATATCTGGTGCGAGGGAGCACTGATTAATGCTAGGAAAGCTACCAAGCGCTCACTCACGGTGTCTATCCTGGCGGCTTCATTCTTATAAGGCAGCAGACAGTCCAGTCAGAGTCAGATACCGACAAGATGAGCGGATGCGGCCAGTGACGTCAGGCACACCACCAGCCGCACGTCAGAAATATGCCAGAGATCATCATAGAACAATGCAAGCTGGAGCAGAGTGCTGCACGGTGATGGTGAGTTGGTGGCATAGAACAGCCCCAGACCGTGACACTGCCTCTGTCTATGAAGCTTGGGTAAAAATAATTTAATTGGTGTAATTTATCCTAATATCTGTGAATAAAATAAAACAATCTTCGTCAGGATGCATAGGCAGATGCATGTGGCCTTTGGAGCCCTGTTTTCTTATGAAAGATTCCAGTGGGAGAGCTGAAATGCCACTGGTGAAATGGGGATCGTAGCCAACAGTGGGGGCCCACTGAATGCTAAAAACAGAAATGGTTTAGGATTTTTCATTAGTTTGCAGCACCATGGATGGTCCGTATTATAACTGTCACTGGTGATAAATGTAAAGTATATATACTTATTAGAACTAGGGTAGCAGACACGTGGCAGCTAAGTGTATCTGTGAAAAGAAAATTTGAGAGTTTGAGTCTAACAACAAATATCTAGTTTGGATTTTAGCAGCTATGTATCCAAATACAATTATAAATAAAAAAATTGAGCATTGTCCATGTTGGAAATAAGCACTCACAGGTCTTGCTTTCAGCCCCCTAAAGGAAGAGGAAGGCCTTTTAGGGAGCCAAAACGTTGACAATAAATGCAAGACCTGTGACTGAGTGCTTATTTCCAACATGGACATTGGTTTTATATATATATATATATATATTTATGTGTTGTTTTTTTTTTTGTAAACCATTAAATGTTAGAGGTGTGTCCAACGCATTGTGTAGCAACGCGTTAGACCTCTTTTGCATACAATGGGTTAAAAGACGCGTTTAAATCAATGAGAGTATAGGGTAATGTTTACTCTGTCTTATGCATTGATTGCAGGGAATTGTGGCTGGATCAGAGGGGGGTGGGGGAGATTGGCAGCAAGGGGGGGCATCAAAATGCACCTTCGCCTGTGTAGCTGGTACCAGGTAAACATTTTAATGGCTATAATTTTACAACAATACCTCTCACAGCAGTGTGAGTACCTTTTCTTCACTCATTAGGAAAAGCCACGCAGTAAATATGTTCTTTTTCCATAAGAAAGATTTACGTCTCATTTAAAGATGTACTACCAATTCCAAGTCTCAGACCTCAGTTGCCCAGAGGGATCTCAGAAAAAAAAAAGAGCTGGAGTGAGATTTTTGACTTGCAAATCAGCTGTTTGAGTATGTACAAGGGCTGTGCAAAGCTGTCAGTGCTAGATTGGCAGGTCTGCTCGTATGGGAAAAAACAACAGTGGAACTCTTGCGAGGAAAGCTGACTTTACCTGTTGAATTCAGCTAATTACTGCAATTGTAACAGCTGCACAGTGCAAACAAACTCCACAGTCCCTCGCCACAACCAAACAACTACTATCTGAACCCATCAAGTAACTCACTTATTCTTAGCCCATGCTGGGGGGTTATGCACTAACGGGAGACACATTTTCCATTTGAGGAACTCTCAAATTCCTAAATAATTTTATGAAGCCTATGCACAGACAATGGGTCTTTTTTTTTTCCAAGGCACCCCAATATGTTATTGAGAGTTTTCTGGGCACCCCTACCATATTAAATGTTATTTGTAAAGGGTGTTGAGGGGTAAAAATACATAAATGTGTAGTTATTCTTAAAGCAGAACTGTCACCAACTATAATCCCCCCGCCCCCAAAATCATTTATAAATATGTTTATTAATCCAAAACGTCCTGTTTTAATTGCTATAAATCTTTACTGTTGGCTAAAACATACCTTTACTTTTACACTCAGAAGAGGGAGAGCACAGCCATTTTGGTTATGTATTAAAAGATGGACAGATCTCCTCCACACTAATCCCTGTCCATAAGGCTTTTAACAATGCCCCTTCTCTGGTGAAGCATGCACACATTTCTGAACACCACTTCTGCAGTAACCGTTATAAAATAAATGCAAAACGACCTTCCTCTCACACTGGAACAGAGCGTGCAAAGCATGCCCTGTGGATAAGGTGGTGGAAGAAGCCATTGGTTGTGGGGATAGGTTTGCCAGACACTCCAAACATATTGTGACCATGGTGAAATCTATTGCATTCAGCCAAGACAGCTCAAAAGCTGTAAAAGATGTAAGAGATGGCCGTACTGTCTGTACTATATTACAATCCATCACCCAGCACTCACAGACATATTTCTCCTACATGGAAATGGTAACCGGCTCCAGGGACTAATAGATTTTAGTTTTATATATTTCTTCATTCGATCACCACTTGTGTATTAGATATGTAGAGATTTACTCTATAGGGTGTGTGCACCCATACAAAGATGGGAAGGTGGGCAGGGATTCTGTTACAGAGGGGACAGCCAGCCTTACGATTACTATGCCTGCGGTACAGCTTGTATGACAGGCAACCTCCACAGTGATGTCAACAGGGAAGGTTTAAAAAACTACATCTTAAAAAAAATGTTATGGGAGCAAGTTGCTTTGAGGTGAAAGTCCCCTTTTAAGCAATATAAACATGCATATTGTACATGATGTCCATAAATAAACATTAAAATTTTTGTCAAAGTCTTAACAGAAAAAAGGGGCACCCTAAGTGGTGCAGCAGGGACTTCCAACGTACCACTGCACCCCGAATGAGAACGAGTGCACTAAGACCTCTACAACTTGAGAGCACTTAAGTGCAGAGAGTTCAGCTATCTCCCTTGTCTAACATGATCTTGGGCTCCCCATTCGCTTGACTGGATCTGTGTGAACTATAGCTATGGATGTGTTCCCAGAATTAGCTGTATATCCAGGAGCATGTTGCCACCCCCCCCCCATTAAAGGGAGAGAAGGGTCTTTCCCATGGCCCCCTCATTTCCCCCTCATGCGCTGGAGAACTCTCTAGCATTTAAGAGGTGCATTTGGTTTGCCCCAGAATTGCTCCAGTTCTTTTTGGTACATCAGCCTCACTGTTTAGTGTTAAATTGAGATGGCGCAGTTGGTTAATGCACCAGCTGTAGAATCTGCTCAACCACAAGGTTGCAGGTTCTAGTCTCGGCAAGGTCAGCTCAGCCGTTCACCCTTCTGAGGTAGATAAAATGAGTCCAGGACATAACTGAAAACAAGAGACAGTCTCATTGTATTCTTCCTGGTAAATACTTTCACATACACACAACAACAAATTCTGTCTGTGGTGTTTGCCTGCAACATGTCTTTATGACGCTGCAGTTATGTTAAAAAATGATGGCCTTGCAGATGCCAAGTTGTACTTCAAAGAGAGAGTTATGCTTTTTATAGCATATGGTTTAAGTAAAATGCCTTGCACTAGAAAATGAGTTTTCTTACATCATCCTAAAGCCTGATCAATCTGATTGAGCTTGACTACTTTATTAACCCTTTAAGGACCAAAGGGGTACACAATTTGCAATGCTCTGCACACCTTCCTGCTCCTTAAGGGGTTAAATGGCAAGGAAATGTTTAACTATCAACTTATTTTATTCTATAGAAGAGGAAATACTGGTATCCTTTTGAAATGTCGCCCAACCAAATTAAACAAGTTGAAAAGGGCGACATCAGAATATCACAGTCTTAAGTGTTGAGACATCAGAATGTCGCCCACATGAAAACATTTCAGTAGTGAACCGGAAATACTCATTCATATGCTTTTGCCATTTTAACCAGAAAATAAGGAATGTTCACAAACCAATGGTATGTTTTTAAAATGCAGGGTCTGCTGAGGAAAAAGTGTACGACATGTGGGTCATTCACAGAAAAGTACCGATAACTGTCAGTTGAAAGTAAATTGCAACAAACGTGAGAAAACATGCTTAGCTCGGGGGGTGAAAAGGCTTAGCAGCAAAGTGGTTAATATAAATCTTATGTCTAGTAATTTGTATTTCAGCCTTTAACCCTTTGAGTGCAAGTGAAGAATCCAATGCATTGCATTGTGATGCAATGTATTCCTCTCTGGCACTCAGTCGTTAACCCAGGGGTAGGCAAGTTGGCTCCCCAATCGGTTGGGACTAAACCTCCCATCATCTCAAGCCATCCATTGGCTGATTGGGGATGATACTACACTACAGGGAACAAAGAACATTCCTATTGATGTAAATGTTTTTTTTAACCCCTGAATGATAGAAGATCACCAATGCATTTCTTCACAATGTGGTAGACACATTGTGAAGAAATGGTTAAAATCCCTGTTTAAGTCAGCTGGTGGTTTGTGAATGTTTTTGCTCCCCATGGTACAGTTGGTTTGCTTTAGAATTGTTCCATTTTCCTTGGAACATCAGCCTCTGTGTGCGCGAGTTTCATGCTGATGGCAGCAGATCAGACGGAATGTGAAGTAGCACTTATAGGAGGGAAATCATATTTTTACATGTGTTAAACTTCTGTTGTGGCATCACCCAAAAGAACTGTGTGAATTCCAGTAGACATACTCATGGATACATTCATCTCCTGTCTTCTCCATGTTAACCCTTTTGGATACCTGAGGAGCAACACATTGCAGAGCAACGTGTTATGTACCCACTCTGTTGCTCAACAGATTAATCCTATATCTGAAACAATCCCATGTTTGAGTAATTTGTCTTGTGACTGTGGGATATTTCAAAACCAGCTCAATATGTCCTCTTACAGCTCGCATGTAGCAAACTCTGATTCTGGCATATCTCCCACTGGGATCTTATCTTGTACACAGCACAAATGTCTGAGACTCTGCACATGTGTCATGGAAGGGGTTGCTAGCCAATGTGAGACATGGGGAGAGTATAAATGGTTACTGCACAACAGATGCCTAGGTTGCCTCTCTCTCACACCCCTTTGTACCCATAGATTACTCTGCGTATCAGTAGCTGCCATCACCAGATAATATTTAAGGTATGTCACCCCTTGACTTTGATTAAATTAAAACAAAACCCCAAAATGTAATACACATGTATTATGACAGTTGCCATCACTCTCTTCTGCAGGCAAAAGTATTATAGAGAGCACAAAACAGATAACTGACTAAATTATTTGTTAATCTACTAAGGATCACAGAGAGACACAGGCATCACAATGTGGCACTTCTACAGTCAGATTAATGCATAATAGGAGAGCAGACATGACCGGCACACAGAAATGCAAACCTGAAGAACATGTAGGCACCTTAAACTCAATATGTAAAAACTGAGCTACTACTCATCCCACCTACACCTGACCCAGTGGTGCCCATCCAAGGGACAGTAAGTGGCACTACTATAAATCCAGTATCAGAAGCAACATACCTAGGGGTGATAATTGAGGCTGCTCAAACTCTTTGCTCATATTAATGCTATTGCCAAATCCTACCGCTTTCTCTTGTGTAAAGTAGTAAAAATCCATTATTTCCTCTGTTCTTCCTCCACAGCTAAAATTCTTATACAATGCTGATCCTATCCCACATGGACTACTGTAACCTTATTCTCTCTGGTTTTCCTGCTTCACAACTCCATACACAATTCTGCAGCACAAGCTACCTTACAATTACCTAGGTTTGTACCTTCTCCTCTCCTCCTCCAATCACTCCATTAGCTGCCTATCAAACACTGGATAGCTTATAAAATACTGTTTCTCTCATTAAGACCCTTCTTTCCACTCTGGTCTCCTGCTATAACCTATCGCACCACTTAAGATCAGCCAGTGGCATTCGTCTCCCAGGTCCTTTTTGTGTCTACAGCTCTCTGTTGTAACAAACCCTTTCCCCTTATTGCTCCTTATCCGTGGAATGCTCTACATTAAATCTTGATTAAAATGAAACCTCCTTAAAAAGTTAAAAGTTACTTATGTCCTACATCCAAGGCTCTTATCATTTACTTATTTATGTATCCCTATCACTACCAGAAATTAATCACTGCATTCTGCACTTTACCCTTATGTTCTCGGTAGGTCTCCCTTTACAAGCTTGTAAGCTTTTGAGCAGTTATCCCACTTTCAGTGTTTCACTTTGTTAAGCACTTGTCACCCTGTATTGTCCAAATACTTAAAGGGGAACTATCACCCCAAATAAAGTCCCCCCAATAATTAGCCATCTAGTGATTAGCTTACCAGTAGTACTATTATCCAGCCTAATTACCGCGTTAGAAATCCTACTTCTGCCGAGACTGACAGACAGGCAACAGCACAGACATCTTTGCTTACAGACATCTGCACGCAGATACCTCTAAAGCGCTGTTGCCTGACCGTCAGTCTCGGAAGAAGTAGGATTTCTGACTAACGCAGTAATTAGACTGGATAATAATACTATTGGCAAGATAATCGCTAGATGGCTAATTATTGGGGGGGGGACTTTATTTGGGGCGATAGTTCCCCTTTAAATTGTAAAGCACTGTGTACACTTGTGGCTCTACATAAATATGATGCCAAGTATCATCAAATTAAAAATACATTACAGGGCTTTTCCTGTTGAGCAAACAAAAGATTCTCCTACTGCTGACAGTTTTTTTTTCAAATAGGGAAACAGGCTTAGCATCATTTTTTTATTAACCTTTGAGTGCAATGCATTGACTACCTCTCAAAGGGTTAAACATCAACAAAATCCACAGCACTATAGAAGAGGAACTTATGGTGGAATGCAAGGAAAGAGTGCATATGCTGAAGGCATTTTTCACGCGCAGATAGATATTGCGCATGTTCTAATACAGGAAGCCATATATCGAACGCTTCTTGAATTGCGCATGAAAAATTAGCTTTTACAGCAACACTACGCAGCTTAATAAAACTCATTTGCAAAAGCATTTCCTGCATTAGGCGCATTTGTTATTCCACTCAGACAGATTTGTTAATTCTGACCACTCCCACAAAAAAATATGCTCGGCTGTTCGCTAATTTTGATTTTCATGCACAGTTCAACAAAATCATGCACAAACCTATTCGCTAGTGGTTTTCACACTGGAAATAGTGATTGCGCATGTTTCCTGCATTCCCACATTAGGGTTTTATTCAGGAATCTAAAGAGGTGCAATTCTGGGGCACACCAAATGCATCAATGGATGACAAACAAACATCGCAAAAAAGGTCAATTGATTTTAAAGGGACTTTGAAACCCTTGCAAACCAATGCATTGGTGACCTCTGTTGCAATCAAGGGATTAACCCCTTGTGTGCCAGATGGTTATCCAATGCCTTGCGTGGCTATTCCCTCTGACACTCAAAGGGTTAAAAGCCCCACTGAAATCAAAGTGAAATTTGGTTTACTATAGTGCAATTGGTTTGCTGAAAATTACATCTCTAGCTTCCTGAATATTACCCTGTATCGCTAACCAATCATACCCTAGAAGGTAAACAAAAATACAAATTGACTTAAATAGGAATTGTGCATTTTATTTGTTCCCTGTGGTGCAGCTGATATGACCCAGATTTCTCCTATTTTACTTTGTTCATACAGTCCTAATTAGAACCTTCTTATCCATGGATGTTATGCAAAATACCGCTCAGTAAGATTCATTCTTAAATGGCAGTTCTAACATTCAACACATAAATGAAACAATTAAAAAAGGTTGATACATTCAGCGAGTGTTAATCTGAATACAAACAAGTGTTAGAGCTACCACTAAGAACTGTTCTCTCCTCCGCAGCTGTCTATGATAGAAAAAGAGACAAGGCCAAGCCAGTGACAGATTATGTCAGCACTAGTGTGGGATTCCGCAAGAGTACATTTGTCATCTGTGATGGCACTGACAGCAAGCTGCCAGAGACACACACATATTATATATATTGGGAAAAGTGGAACAATTCTTACACAAAAGAATTGTATCATATTTATTAAATTAAAGGAAGAGCAACATCTAAAAATGAACTGGGTGGAGTCAGATACACCAATACCCTATTACTTTATGCTAACATCTGTAAAATGTCTCTGTTGGTTTTTCAAGACCTAAAAGTGCTCTGCAATGCATTGTGTATCCCTATGGCACTCAAAGGGATATAAAATATGATCTGGCATCCGTTCCTGCCTTTCCAGGGCTTCAATTGATTGTTCAAGATTATCTGTAGTTCTTATATCTCAATAGAAAGAGCAGAAACTACATTAAATAAATGTAGGGATGTAATTTATTTTTTTACATATGCTGTCTATATTTAAAGCTGTGTCTTCAACCCATTACACTTTTTGGTGTCAGTGTTCCTTTAATCTCTTGGGTGCTAGAGCGGTATCCAACCACTTACTTCTCTGCAGGTCTCACTAGCATCCAACAGGACAAAAGTCCATATCCTCAGTAAAAAAATCTAGTCTTAAATCTGGAGGCTTCCATTTCTGTTTTTTCCAGTTTACCTATTACCATTCAATCTAAATAGGGTTTCTGAGAAATGATTGCTCTGCATTGTCTTTGAATGGACTTAGGTACCGTAACAACCATTCAGAATGGAAGAGCAGTGGGTGATACTGTCAATACATTAACAGTATTATCTCTGCACAATTACCCAAAATGCCTCTATATGAGAAAATCATTGCTTCGCAATGCATTCCGCACCCCTCTCTGACACTCAAAGGGTTAATAATAAGCAGGTTGTAAGGGAGTCTGAGTGTCACTTTAAGACTATGTTGACACAGGCAATGTTTTGTATCATGAAATCAAATGAAAAGGTGTTTTCCACCCCAACTATGATATTTATCACAGCAGCGACTTTATCACATGGAAAACACAACTATCTGTGATGTGTAGTTCCACTGAAATCCATACTACAAATTTTCATTGGAAAATTGCAGGATACATCATCTGCCTGGGAAATTCCATTATATACCTGCCAGAGTGAATACCTTCTCTACTCACAGACGTTTACACACTTTCAGTGCTGGGGAGGTGTGCCCACTTAAAGGATTGAGTGGCTGAATGGCTTTGGTGATGTAAGGCTAAGACAGAAAGTTCCAGCAGGGAATGCCTTAATTACATAATCTATAAATGTATAGAATGCTAAAGCTAGTTTTCTATATAAAAAAATGGCTAATACAACATATAGGTGGTTTTGAAAGTGTTTTCAAAATCGCCAAAGTTTAACCCCATCACAATGAGTGACCTGCGAGAACTGTCATGCATTTCCGTCTTTTAAGGACGGGTGACAGTCCTGGTATGTCAAAGACTTTATTAAAGCAGTGTGTCTCAGGGTGCGCTGTGATCATGCCGGAGAGGTTGAGGCAGTCAGTTTCAGTCTTTTCCCAGTGGCTCCACACATATGATGGCTGCTACAGTGATCACATGTGCCACTCGAGTCAATGACCAAGGCAATGTATAATATAATTTGCTTTGTCACTGTTCTCTGTCTCTCTCTTCTTCACAGTGATCATGAGGAAGAGAGAAGCTGAAAATACACATCTACACAGGGGAAAACGGCTACAATAGGCGACACGTTTCATTAAACTTTAGGTGCTGGCAGCAGAAGTAGAGGTTGAAGGTTTGGTCACTTAATGACCTACTGCTACCTCTTTATTTGAGTGAATAATTTATTTAGAAGAAGACTAAAGTATTATATTTACGCATCCTAATTTAGAAACAAATATAGTGAAGTTTAAACAAACATTAATGTGAGTTATATTACTGTGGAGCAATGTGAAACATATACACTCCACATAGTCTGACCTCCTAAACACAGGGACACCAGGGAGGGAATCAGGGTCATAGGGATTTTGCCTCAGAGGGACAGTCCCCCTAAAAAGAGACATTTAGGAGGTATGAATGACAGGTCATCTCTTTTATCCAGTCCCTGGATGAACCAATTGAGCACAAATAAGTACCAAAATTGTTCCTGTTCTCTAGTGTCAAAAAGCCCTTGTCACTAAGAGGTTAAGTGCTAGGGTACCTTTAACAGACGGTCTAGACTTTCATGCTATGTTATAAATCCAGTTGGCTAAATATTCACAGAACCAGAAAGCAGGGAGGTAATTAACCATTTTATCACTGATTACAGGAGGGGTCTCTCCATTCCAATTACTGGCAAATTCCCAGGCTACCTAGGAGTTGGTGTTTGTACAACAGTGTGTGTTTGGATAGCACAGGATGGTGGGTTGGATGCCTGCCAGACCATCCGTTTACTTTCATAACCCAGAATTTCCTCTTTAAGCAGTGCTGAATTAGTCACAAGCTGGACAGGCCAATGTACTAGGCTAAGGCTGGGCAACTTGAGGTCCTCCAGCTCCTGTCATCAACAGATGGAGGGCCTCAAATTACCCATTCCTGTACTGGGCCCCCAACAAACTTTCATGGGGGGTCTAGTTCACAGGAATATTAGATTAAGGATTGTGCTTACATTAGGCCCCCCACTTAGCATGTTTTATTAATCATTTAGGTGGTGGCACAACATAGCAACATAGTAATTTAGGTTGAAAAAAGACTTGTGTCCATCTAGTTCAACCTTTTCCTATTCCTGTTTACCATCGTTGATCCAAAAGAAGGCAAAAAACCCCCCTCAATTAGCAATTTAAAATTCTGCGTTGAATGGGGGGGGGGATTCCTTCTTGATTCCAAATGGCAATCAGATTCCTCCCTGGATCAACAAGCCCCAACTAAATATTCATCCCACACAACTGGGTTTCCAACCTAACTGATGCTTTCCTTACATTTATTTATTAACCTTTTCAGTGCCATAATGTGTGCAAATAAGCTCTCACGAGCAGGGACCTCTGTGGGAACTAAAGGCAAACTCCAACTGAGATTAATGAATGCACACATAGATACTTTGGAAAAGACATTTACATATGTATTGACTTCTGACTGTTTGAGACTACAACTCCCATCATCCCTTCAACCACACATCAACTGCCCCTGTTATATGGACTTGAACCTAGGTAAGTCAATCTGTTAAAGAGATTAGGACCCTCTTATTCCCTTAGTTATAGCTCCTGAATAAACATTGTTAATTAAATCCCAGGAACATGAGAATCAGGTGGAAGATGCACTAAGGACTGATAAAGAGGTGATAAAATGGAGATGACTTCTCCAGTGATACCACTTCTCCAATTCCTATGTTATTCTATGAAGCATATGCACTAAGATTTCTCCAACTTTGGAGATCTTAGTGCATAGGCTGTATAGAATAACATAGGGACTGGAGAAGTGATATCACTGGAGAAGTCATCTCCAATTTATCACCTCTTTATCACATCTCAGTGCATCTCCCCACAGGGCTCCTAAAATGTCACTGCTGGTTCCTAAATTTGTTGGTATATTTCATATACATCTGTGTACAAAATTACCTTAGTTGGCTCCTAAGACTCCCAGCTGGCATCTAAAAAGTTTTGTCTGGCTCCAAAACTCTTAATATTTTGAGTATTTTATGTGCCCAGGTAGTGCTATTGCAGACAATGGGCAGCTAAATTGCCAACCAAGTTATCCATAGACAGCAATAGCTGTAAAAATCTCAAAAATGCATAACTAAGGGGATGGATGTGAATTCACATTTATCCCTTTGAGTGCCAGAGGGTTATGCAATGCATTGATTTGCAATGTATTGTGTACCCCTCTGGCACTCAAAGGTTTAAGATCAATAACTCGAATTAATTATCTCCCATCAGTGAGAACACACTTGCTTTACTCGGCAGGAGTATTTTTACTTTATAATAAAGGTTTAGTACCCGTTTAATATAAGCTTATAGTCTAATGTCATCACTTCCTTACATCCAAGCACCATTAGATTTTTCAATTAAGGGGCTTATCCACAAAAGAAAAGAGGATCAGGTCTGCAGCAAATCAAATGCACTGTTAGGGGTGCAATAAAAATTCCCCAAATTCCAATTGCTTTAAATGGGGCTTTTAACTCCATGGGACCTACTGAGTTCTTCAACACATTGCTCATCTTCTTTTGTGGTGAAGGCCCTTGGCCCCATTGCTGTTTGAGGTTTTATGCACCCCCCCCCCAAGGCCCTTCTATAAAAAGACAAGCTCGACCAGAGATGGCCAGGAGATTACCACTAGGCCACTACACAGGATTTGTCCCTCTAGTATTTTGTTTAGTTTTTTTTACTTAACAAACAGTCCATACCACCAAAGAAGTGGGCTGGCACTGCTGTGGGCCTGCACTGCTTGTTTTCCCACAATGCCAGCTGGTTTCCTGGTCACACCAGCTTAAACCACCAGTCCTTTAAACACAAGTGTACAGCATGCTGTGTTCATCCTTTCTAAAATAGACTCAACTCAATGTAAATAAAAGTATCCTGTGACATGTGTTATGAAATGAAACCCCTTAGGACCCAGAGGGATCACTCTAGCATTGAAAGGGTTTTCTGTAAAACACACCGAGGCTGATAAACCAAGAATACCTAGAGCAATTCTGAGGTAAACCAAATACACACCCCATTCATTTCACCCTTTGACTGCCAGTGGGGTATGCAACACATTGCTTCCCAATGAACCCTTTGGAGTGCCAGAGAGCTGTGCAGTGCATTGCTTTGCAATGTGTTACATAGCCCTCTGGTACTTGAAGGGTAAAATGGGACAACACTTGAATGCTAGTGAGGTCTCTGATGCAATGTGCTGGAGACCTCCCTAGCTTTCCAGGGGTTACAAGCCACATTTTAGTCAAGGAAGCAATTCCGAAGCAAGCCAACTGCCACATACAGAGCAAAGGTTTTAACCCTTTGAGTGCCAGAGGGGTACGCTACGAATTGCTTTGCTAATGGGTGCAATTCTGGAGCAAACCAACTGCAAAATAGGGGACAAAAACAAGTTTAACTACATCCCTGTTGCCAATAACTGCCATTAACATCTGTTGCACAATACTTTTTCTTACAAGGGAACGTTGATAGAATTTGTTTCCAAATAGAGGGATTACTTTAGGATGAAGTTTGGATGTTTATTTATCAATATGAAGGTCAAAAGTGATCTTGAGGTCTAGCCACTTCGAATGGGGCCAAGTTACGGTTATACATTTTATGGTTAAATGGGTATTGGGGAGATTAAACAGTTTGCGCTTTGTGACTGTTTTGTTAGTACTTAAAAACAGTTTGTTTTTAGGAATCCATCTTTCAGCTGCAGGGAAATCTTTCAGTAATGCTGCCTCAAGCTGCAATTTGATTGGATTTTTAGTGTGGATTATGATGTCATTTATGACTTGTTCAGATAAAGCCTACATGATTAAAGGGACATTACCAACAAAAATGAAAAGGGCTCAGTATCATTAAAATATCATGTACTCCAAGCCAGCATTTGTTAAGAAAAAAAGATGTATTTCTTAGGTGGATAAACCCCAAAATGTATTATAAACATGCTTTTCCTATTTATGAACATTTGACCCACCTTTGTTTATACAAGTGATAATGGCAATGTATAGCATGATTTACGTAACAAATGAGATATGTTTCAACTGAATAGAATCCAATTTCTTAACAATTATCACTATTTATGGTTTTAGCAGTTTTTGGTTTTTAACAGGCTTGATAAAAAGTGACCAAAACAGGCCACATTTGTTTACCTTTTAGTTTGAGAGATTTTGGAAGATTCTCACAAAAGGAAATAGAAAATACTGTCTAAGAGTACATAATATTTTAATACATTGGAGAACTTTAAATTTTTAGCAATTATGGCCATTTAATTACTCATATGTCCAGAAAAGTCACCTTACCCCACTTTCTTCAGCTACTGAAACCTACTAGTTTCCAACAGATGAGTGGAATTCATTGTACATTTGAAAATCCTTTCAAGATGGAAGCTCCCACTGAGGGGAGGATTTGGAAGATTACAGGTCCAATTTAAGCATATATGAGCCTAGTTCATTTTGGGTGTTAGTATTCCTTTAAGTAGTTCAATCTGGGCCTGTACAAAAGATGTCTGTTTTACTGCCCTACACACAATGCTGCAGATGGAGACTTTTCATTTTTTGTTTTCTATTATAAAGTGACATATTTCACTTTCACTCCATTACTCACAGTCTAGCAAGCTCCATGTCAGTTTGCCATTTGATGGGGGGGGGGAGAAGACAAAGGCCTGAATTGTGAAAGTAGTTTTGTGAGGTTTTTTCCAAAATGGAATTATTTACTGGTGGGACATTGTATGTATAAAATGGGATACAGATGTACAATAGGAAACAAAAAGTTACTGCCACGTGAAAATATTTGCAAATATCCAATTTCTTCATATATGGTAAAAAACTAAATAAATAAATTCTATAACCATTTGAGTGCCAGAGGAATACACAACATATTGCTTTGCAATGCGCTGAGTAACTCTCTGACACTCAATGAGTTAACCGTTTGAGTGTCAGAGGGGTGACAAAAGCATACATTATAATAAACACCATGGGTGTTTTATTTTATACACACAGTATGCAAACTTTAGGATTTAGACTTAACCTTTTAAGACCCAGAGGGATGTGCAACGTGTTGCTCACCCCTGGCACATAAAGGGTTAAAGTGGGCCTGTCAAGGCACAATATGTTTAGTTGATTTTAATAAGAAATATAAACTATGTTGTACTGGCCATTGACTCAAATATAAAACAAATTAAAGTTTATTTGTTGTTGGCACAGTGGGGCACTTTATGTTAATCAGTGCGTGTTAGAACAATATTACCACACCCTGTGCTATTAATGAATTTAGGCAGGGCCTGTGTACTGGGAATGCTTCTAACAGTACTATGAGCAATAAGTTTGGCCTTGAAAATATATAATTAGCATCCTAGCAAATGTATAGGCGCATTTTAATTCTCTGTAAAAGAAACAGTTTGTTTTAAGATTACATGTCCACCTTAACGTATTAACCCTTTGAGTGCCAGAGGGGTACACAACGCATTGCAATACGTCGCATATCCCTCTAGCACTCAAAGGGTTAAGCACCAAAGGTGATTCCAATGCACTGCAGTAACTCTCAGAGATTGTGCAGCATCATGGAATGCTTGTTAAAGGCTTCCCTAGCATTCAAGGGTTTAACCCCTTGAGTGCCAGAGGGGTGAGCAATGCTTTGTTACTGTAGTGATAGACAAATGCATCTACTCCAAGGGTCATATAGGTGGCCCTTAAGTGCCCCAAAAGGCCACAAATTATGGTTCACATGTATTTTTATTTTACTACATTACATTATTACATTTTTTTTTAAATAGGGGCTAAAAAAAATCAGCTGAATCCCCTTAGATGCTAGAGTGATCCACACAATACCCTGAAGAGCTTTCCAGCCAGCACCAAGGGGTTAAAAGGCACTGCTATAAGTGTGAATTGAAGCATTCTGTGAGGCAAAGATAGAGGAATAGTGTTTCCTTCTTTTCTTGAAAACAGAGCCTATGTGATGACAGTGGGAAATGATGTCCTTGTTCTATCCATCACAGCACAATCTAGGGACTGCAGGAGAAGATTCCAGCACTAGGACCACCAGGTGTCCACTGCTGGTTTAAAGGAATACTATCACCTGCAAATTATAACCCCTTATTTACCTTAAAATGAGCCAAAAGTAATATTGGCCACTATGAATCAATTCTGTACAGATTGCTTCCTTAACATGATATGTAATGGATATCTTGGCAATGGAGGTGCACAAAGATCATAACTGTAATTATGTTTAATAAATACTACAAAATCAAAAGGAGAATTAAAGTCACAATCAACCTCTTTTTTAGACTTTACTTCTGCAAATGCATAATAATATGTAATGTAACATTGCCTATATTCTTTTTTTTTTTTTCTTGTGCAATTTTATGTCATCGACAGAGAACTATCTGAATTTGTTCTCAGGAAGCTTTCTGTGTACGACTGTGAAAGAAGACCAATGTGAAAGACATACACTGTAAACAAGACAGTGATGTAGGGGGCTGCAAGGCTGTATAGATCTCTCTGCTTTCACTGTCCTTAACTGAAATCTTTCTGAAATAGACATCCTGGGAGCTCAGTGTTGTAGACAAAAAAGTGTAAATAATCTGACTTTACTTACTATGTCCTTGCAAAATATGTAAAAGCCTAACACTACAAATTGGGCCAGGTTTATAAAAGCAAGAGTGTGCAGTTCATAGACAAACCAACTGGCCTGCAGGAAACACTTAAAAGGATAGTAATGTTTCACAAAAACAGCAGCTCCAATTAATCTTCATAGTATTTGAGCCATAGAGAGTGTTATTTCAATACTGAGTTGTAGTTCAAGAGTAATTGAATGATAACGTATCCCCCTCCTGCCCCTTTTACCTAGTGTAAGTCACCTCCCCTCAGATGTGGAATCTGTCCTTGAGGCCAGATAGCTCACAGCAAGGGACAATCTTCTTACTGTGGGAACAATGAAAACCCTGCCCCCTTGACAAGTTTTCAGGTTTTTCCCTTATGCTCACTGAAGATTGTCCCTCTCTGAGGTCCAATCGGACATTCTTGCTGCTCTGAAGTGAGCAGTGTTACAACTTAGCGATAGTCACGGACACATGGCCAGTCTTTAAGTTAGATTAAGTTAAGGGTTTACTTTTTCTTTAAATGGGGCCAATGTACTAAGATTTCTCCAAAGTTGGAGTTAATGCACAGGCTGTATAGAATAACATAGGAATTAGAGAACTGATTTTACTTGAGATGTGATTTCCACGGTACCACCTCTTTATCCCTCCTTAGTGCATAACCCCCTTCGAAATCAGAGTACCTATCTGGCACTCAAAGGTTTAAAAGCCATAACTCAATGGGCATCGATATTTCCCCCCCCCATAGTGTAGTTAAAGTAGAACTATCACCTAAAACAAAAGTTTTACCATGCGTTTTAATGTTTAAAGGGATAGTAATACCTAAAATGTAAAAAAAAATATGTTGTAGGGTTTATCCCCCTGAGTAAAACAAGAGTACTCCCACTGCTGAAAGATGTTTCATTCAAAAGTTATTAATTTTCAAAGTTGAATTTTTTAGGTGCAATATCACAGTGGCCTGAAATTGTAGAGTGGTGCTGTTGCTACACCATCCTATGGAGATTTATGGTCCTGAGACCAGAGCTGTCCATAGGATGGTGTAGCAACAGCGCCACTGTACAATTTCAGGCCACTGTGATATTGCACCTAAAAAATTCAACTTTGAAAATTAATAACTTTTGAATGAAACATCTTTCAGCAGTGGGAGTACTCTTGTTTTACTCTTGGGGATAAACCCTACAACATATTTTTTTTTTTACATTTTAGGTATTACTATCCCTTTAACCCAACATTAGTGCTGTGTGTGTTCTTCAATTCGCTTGGTAGTGGAGATATTTGGCCGATTTTGCAGGGCAAATATCTCCACTCCCAGGCGACATTAAAACGCATGGTAAAACTTTGGTTTTAGGTGATAGTTCCACTTTAACTTGTCTCAGAATGATGCCACTTCTGGTTTTTATACATATAGCCCAATGATACTGCTCTTTCACTTTTTCATGTGCTATTATTTGTGTTCTAATGTGTGTGAACAAACCCTTATTACTGTTCAATGTAATTTCAATGTAAACCCTTTCAGTGCCAGAGGGGTACGCAACGCATTGCAAAGGGCACTGAAAGGGTTAAAACCACTGTATGCACGGTCCCCCAGATGTATTGTTTTCATGTCCTCGTCCTACTGTACAGCACTGTGGAATTTTCTAGTGTTTTAACCTGCATTTTTTGTACATAATGTAGTTTATATTACAAGGTGTAAAGTTTGCATAGCTAAAACATATACAAACACATTGATGGGTTCTGCACTAAGGCGTGATAAAGAGGTAATATCATTTTTCCAGTTCCTATTTTATGTAGCCAATTCATTACGATTTCTCCAGCTTTAGTGCATAGGCTCCATAGAATAACATAGGAGATGTGATAACACCGAAAAAGTTATCTCTACTTTATCACACCTTAGCGTTTAACCCCCATTGACATTAAAAGCCCTATTGCTTCAGAACACATCTGATACAGGATGTTTTTCACATTAATGCAAATTGATATCAAACACCTAATTCAGTGATTCTCAACCAGTGTGCCATGCAGTGCCAGCCCAAGACTTTGTGCTGCCTGGGTCCATGGATGAAATGCTGCCCCCCCAACCATGCCCACATTCATTATGTGATATTTTAGAACTGTATTTTTTTTTTACAATTGCAGTAGTGTTAGATAGCAACCTTTCACACAGGACACCACTTTAACCCTTTCATAACCAGGGATGTCTGGGCCTGTACTCAAAGGGTTAGAATTTCTAACCCTTTGAGTACAGGAGCAGAAAATTCTAAACCTTTGAGTACAGGAGCAACATCAGAGGTGATGTACATTGTCCTCACTGCCCACCTCCACACTGCCAACATTGTCCACCTCCACATTGCCCACACTGTCCACCTCTACACTGCCCACTTCCACATTGCCCACCTCCACACTGCCCACACTGTCCAACTCCACATTGCCCACCTCCAAACTGCCCACCCCATCACTGTATCCCCAATACCGTGAGGTAATAATACAGCTCTCCCCTGTATCCCCAGTGCCGTGATGTAATAATACAGCTCTCCTTTGTATCCCCAGTATTGTGAAATAATAATACAGCTCTCCCCCGTATCCCCAGTACCGTGAGGTAATAATACAGCTCTCCCCTGTATCCCCAGTCCTGTGAGGTAATAATACAGCTCTCCTTTGTATGCCCAGTATTGTGAGATAATAATACAGCTCTCCCCTGTATCACCAGTACCATGAGGTAATAATACAGCTCTCCTCTGTATTGCCAGTACCGTGAGGTAATAATACAGCTCTCCCCTGTATCCCCAGTGCCATGAGGTAATAATACAGCTCTCCCCTGTATCCCCAGTACCGTGAGGTAATAATATAGCTCTCCTCTGTATCCCCAGTATTGTGAAGTAATAATACAGCTCTCCTCTGTATCCCCAGTATTGTGAGGTAATAATACAGCTCTCCTCTGTATCCCCAGTACCGTGAGGTAATAATACAGCTCTCCCCTATATCCCCAGTACCATGAGGTAATAATAAAGCTCTCCCCTTATACCTAGTACCGTGAGGTAATAATACAGCTCTCCCCTATATCCCCAGTACCGTGAGGTAATAATACAGCTCTCCCCTATATCCCTAGTACCGTGAGGTAATAATACAGCTCTCCTCTGTATCCCCAGTACCGTGAGGTATTAATACAGCTCTCCCCTATATCCCCAGTACCATGAGGTAATAATAAAGCTCTCCCCCTATACCTAGTACCGTGAGGTAATAATACAGCTCTCCCCTATATCCCCAGTACCGTGAGGTAATAATACAGCTCTCCTCTGTATCCCCAGTACCGTGAGGTATTAATACAGCTCTCCTCTGTATCCCCAGTACCATGAGGTATTAATACAGCTCTCCTCTGTATCCGTACTACTGTGAGGTAATAATACAGCTCTCCTCTGTATTGCCAGTACCGTGAGGTATTAAAGGGGAACTACCACCCCACAAAATCTTTGTCTTAATCCAGTCCCCATCTGGCGATTAGTAGCCAGATTAGTAGCGCTTAGTAGCGCTAGTCGCCAGAATTATTACCTGGATTAACTGATTTTACACTGACAGTAGCAGGAAGCACGGACATCTTGTCATAATGACATCTGTGCGCCTGCGCTGTCAGTCCCTTTTGGAGCCGGCCGACTGTACCCCACTACAACTCAAAGGGTTAAACCATTTAGGGACCAGAGGGGTCTGCAATGCATTACTTCAAAATGAGATGCCCCCCACCGTGGTCCGTTAAGGATTACATATTAAAGAATTTTATTAATCAAGTATTATTTTATTTAAAGGAACACAAAAAATGAAACAGGTTGACCTTAACCCTTTGAGTGCCAGAGGGGTAAGCAATGCACTGCAGAGCGATGTGTTGCATATCCCTCTGTCAATCAAAGGGTTAAATATCACATACTTACAGCTAGCACATAAAAAGTTATTCATGTTACAGCAACAAAGTATCATTTTAATACACTTACATACTGCCCATTCACAGAGCATTTATTAATGTGGTTTATGATTATTGTATTGAAAGGTAAGAGCTAAAGTCAGTTAAGTGAATGATTAGTGTTCATTGTTCTTGTATTCAGAAAGGCTGTGTTCTTATCTCAGCCCATTTACAGCTAATCCTGGACAGTGAATTAGGGCCATGGAAAAGGTAGGAATGTCTGCTCCTGCAGAGCATATGGAAGAAGAGAATTTAGGACTCAGAAAACAAACATAAAGTTTTAAGTGATGCTAACATGAAGTACATGGTATTTAAAGGAGCAGTACCATTTACTTTGACTTTACATATTCTGCAAATACATAAAATGTAAAGCAGAGTCTCCTTTTCAGAAAGTATTCTGTGTTGGCTGTGTAAGTGGACAGAGTGTAACAATGTCAAGAAGATACAATGCAAAAATCAAAATGAAACAATGTCGAAAACCACCTCTACACATCAATCAATATTGCATGGAGACTTGCAACATTGTACACATATCCCTACTTCCTCTGCCAAAGGCAGTAAACCCCCTGGGTTGAGAATTTCAATTATTTCACTGTCAGTGTTTAAGCAATGCAAGAGGATGTGAACTACCTCTAGGATATACATCATGGTTTAGAAAACACTGCCTAGTAATGCACAGACTACCCCTCCAGACGTTAAAGGGTTAATCCAAGTAACAACAATGAATAAGACAATGTTAACCCCTTGGATGCTAGTGATGTCTCAATGCATTGAAGTCTTTAGCATCCTAAGGGTTAATGAAAAAGCTGTATCAATTGCACAGAAAAACACATAGCAAGGTATTTACCAACTGACAGTCAACACAGCAAACACACAGGACACTGGGTGGTCCATTGTGCCCTGGGGTCCAATTACAATCCCCTCTGCTCAACAAGTCAGTGATTTCATCCCCAGTGTTATCATGAAATATAATAAAAATGCGGTAGGGTAATAGCAAATGTGCCCCTCTGTGTCATAAGCCTTTATTATTTTTTATGAAGATACTTATAAATATCCTTCTCACCAAAGGCGTTCATTTGGACCACAAGAGGCTGGTATTCTACTGCCCCTTGTGGACAAATAGGAAATGAAGTATGGAGGGAAAAAAAGCAAAATACAGTAAGTAGAAGTTTTCAATTGTTTTACCTCCTATTAAAAGGGAGGACAGTAAAAACGTAATATAGGGATTTAAAATTACTACCACTGGGTCACAATTTAACTAGTCTTTTCCACAACTCTTATATAGAAAAGAATAGTACAATCCAACTATCACTAAGCAATGGAATCAATAAAAGGGGCAACTGAGAAGTGACAATACTGAGATTTAGTGAGCTGAATCAGTTGCACACACGTCATGCATTGTGGAAACCACTGGTAAACAAGGAGTTAAATAAACCAGATTAATGTGCTTATATATCCTAACTGCATGGATCAAAGTAAATGGAACTAACCCTCTGAGTGCTGCGTTGCACACCCCACGGGCACTGAAAGGGTTGTCTAAAATGAGCTTTCTTAGCCATTCAAATGAATAGGGAACAATAAAACGGTATTCTAGTCTGATTCGTTTCTCAGATGATGTTATACCACCCCACAAAATGCCCATCAAATGAGCAGATCTCCTATAAAGAACAGAAACTCTAATAGTTCACAATATTCCATAACAGGGGGTAACAACAATCCCCCCAGACACCTCTCTGCAGTTCCCGTTCCCAGCCCCCTGCCCAATCTAAATGCCAAGGTGCTAGGGCAGTCATCATGCACTGAAAGGTGCCAGCTACAAGAGGATGCACGCAGCATACCACTGCATTGGAATGAGAGGAAGATGATATGGTGGGCTCCCTATGTTGCAATGAATGAACCAGAGGCAAGCAGATATCCAATGTATCCCATGCACTTACCCAGGACGTGCACACAATTTGTATACCGCTTCAGATCCTCAAGTTCTTTCCCCCAGGGTGAAGCTGTATATCCCCTCTGGAAGTTCTGGATCTTTTATTCCCGTTATCCGGTTTATTCAGTCGGGGGTCCCCTGTGGACTGTGCTCCCTACCCCCACACTCATTGAACGTGCACTAGGAGCACAGCAAAAAGCAGCAGCATCAGTCCGGGCATGTGGGGGGAGCACCTGGTCACCTCCCAGTTACGTCACTTCGACCAGCCCACTCCAGACTCCGAATCAGACAGTCCCTTGTGGTTTGGGGACATGGAGTCAATAGAGGGACTGCCCGGGAATCCTTGACAGAGTGTGATTTATTCATATGCCTCATTATTATTATTGTTATTATGATCATTATTTCAAGCGCTGAACATCCAGGGCATTTCTAGGAACGGTGATGGGAAAAAGAACAGCCGTTGTGTACCAGAGGGGTAGCCAACGCATTAGGCTACCCCTCTGGCACTCAGAGAGTTATGGGAAAATATACCAAATGTTTGGATTGGCTAACAAAATTGGATTACTAGCTCTTGTGTTAACCCTTTGAGTGCCAGAGGAGTAGTTTATCTTTCTGGCACTCAAATAGTTAAATGCTAGGTATCGATTAAACATACATGCTACAGGGCTTCATAGGCTCTACTTAAGTTTTAGAACACAAGTGGGCAATCTGCATCCCACATGTTATTGTTGGACTACAGCTCTCATCATTCTCAACCAGGTTTTGGCCGACTGCAAGTGACTGGAATTGCAATCCAACAACACATAGAGAGACATGTTGCCAGCTCCTGATCTAAGGCTCTACATAAAGTGTTCAGTGCAAGACTACTGTGTGCATTTTTACAATAAGTCATATTCAAGAGTAGTGGTGATGATGAAGCCCTAAATTATAGCAACATAGGTCCATATTTTGGAGTTATTATGGAGCAAACCAACTACACAATAGGGGACAAAATAAATCATAAATTCCCATTCACTTGAATAGAGATTTTTAATTCATTGAATGCAAGAGGTCTACAATGCACTGCTTCCAGTGCACTGGAGACCTCTCTAGCATTCAAGGGGTTAAAAACCAATATAATTTAATCTTAGATTGTAAGCTTTCAGGCAGGGACCTCACATCCAATGTTTCACTCTTCAAAGCACTTGTAATTCTGTATTGTCTAAAGCCTTAAAGGGACAGTAACATCCCATAAAAAAAATCTTCCACTTTTGGACAACTTAAAAAAATAAACTATGTGCCAAAAACCCTATCTCTCAAACCTCTATGTTTTAGAGATATTCACACTGAAAGTTCCCCTTTCCCTCCCCTTCTCCTGATGTCAGCTGTAAGCTGAGAGCAGTAGATTCCAGTCGTGTGACTCAAGGAGGCTCTGCAGCAGAGCCGCAATCGAATTATTGCAAAACAATTACTTCATTGGAAAGGTCTACAAAGTGTGCTTGCAAACCGGGCACACTTTGTAGACCTTTCCATTGAAGTAATTCTTTTGAAATAACGTGATTTTGGCTCTGCTGCAGAGCCATCGGTTGGTCCCCAGACTGAGATCTCCTGCTGTCAGCTAGACACTGACGTCAGGAGAAGGGGAGTGGGTGGGTAACTTTCAGTGCGAATATCTCTCAAATCATAGCGGTTTGAGAGATAGGATTTGTGGGACATAGTTTATTTTTTTAAGCTCTATAAAAGTAGAAGATTTTATTATGGGACATTAGTGTCCCTTTAAATTGTAAAGCACTGTGTACACTTGTGGCGTTATATAAATAAACATATTCATTAATTCAACAGGTTTTTATATTTGTCCCCTATGATACAGTTAGTTTACTCTATGGTAACTCCAGTATGCTTTTATTAATATGGGCCATATTTATCCAAAGGGTATGCAAAGCATTTCTCCACACTCCAAGGGTTAAATAACTCATTCCTAGACAGCACCTGTAAAATATCTTTGGTGTAGAAGCCCCTAATATGTGACATTTGCTTTTCCTATTTATATGGACTCAGCTGTGCATGACCATTTGACCTCTGTTTAATTTGTGAAGCTTCTAATAAGTGTAATGTATGGTATGATTGAGTCAAACCGGATATGTGTTTCTTTTAGTGAAAATAATGTTTTGAGATTAGAAACCTATTGCTTTTAAGGTTTTATCTTTTATAACAAGCTTGATGATAAATGTAGGCAAATTGTAGTTTCTATCATCTTTTCTTTCATATTAATTTATGAAATATTTAATACATTTGGATCAAAACACAAAAAATGTTGTCTAGGACTAACCAGGGGCCACCCCTTGAGATTAGAGGAAAGGAGGATTCTATTTCAGCAGAGGCAGGGTTTTTTTACAGTAAGGTCTGTTATATTGTGGAATTCCTTGCTCAAGGATGTGATAATAGCAGATACAATGGATACATTTAAGAGAAGATACATTTCATTCAAGAGGGATTATACTGTGTATTAGTAGGCAAAACAGGAAGTTCCGATAAAGACTAACTCATTTGACAGCAAGAAAAATTATATAATTCTCATTTCTATGGGTTATAAGGCAAAGGTTGAACTTGATGGACTTGTGTCTTTTTTCAGTCTAATTTACTATGTTAATATGTAGGACTACAAAATATTTAAAATGGAAAATAATCCATTACGTTATTTTGGCAGTAATTTCCATTTAATACAAGTCTATTATAAAAGATGTAGGCTTCTTGACTGCAAAGGAATCATTGCAGTGCTAGTACAAAGGTGGGCAACCTGCATCCCTTGAATTAATGCTGAAGTACAGCTATCATTAGCAACGCATTGGAGACCTCTCTCACATTCTCACATTCAGTGGGTTAAAAGCACCATTAAAATTCAGGGAAAATTCCTGAACTTTCATTTTCCCCTGTGGTACAGTTGGTTTGCTCCAGAAATGCTCCTCTTTAGCTTAATAAACAAGGCCCTATATATTTTGTTAATAAGAAAGCGAGATCAGGAATGGAGGTTTTTTTCCATCACTGAGCCTCTAGCAGTAACTAAGATCAGGGTTGCCATCAGGAATCTTAGAGCCCAGTACAAACATAAAGCCAGACCCCCCCAACTCCATGCAGCAGAGGTGCGCTCCAGTTCTCTTTTATGCTACCTACAAGACTATATTTAAAACCAGGGCCAATCAGGAGATTCTTCAGAATCCCCATGGACCAGTCTGCTCACCCCATTTGATACAGGGCCCCCATCACATCATGAGGGCTGCAGGGGCCTCATTGACTGATCAGAGAGACAAGCCTCACTGCTTAGCTGGAACCCATACGTGGGTACTGTTCACTTTTAAAATGTTGCATAGTAAACATTGTGCGGTTAGAAGCCGCATTAAGCATGTTGTCTTGATGAAAAGGGCGACATGAGAATCTCGCCATGCATATAAGCGTGAGATTCTCATATCCCCTCTTTTAATAGTGCTTCAACTCAACCCCCGCAGCATCCAGGTTATTGGCTGCATTAACCTTTTGTGTACCTCTGATATTAAGGCATAAGCAATGTTATACAAATTCACAAATACAGCAATAGTAGATTACATTATATCTATAAAACATTGTCTGTGTAGAGGTGTCTGTTGTCTAACACCGCCATGGCATTGCATAGATATGTGGTCTCCTTCTCATCACACTATCCCCTCAGTCTGCCAGAAGCCAGGAAGGCCCAGTATATGTGTCATGATGGCCCTTGTAAGCATTGTATTCATTATACCTCTACCAGCTCTTTTTTTCTTTTTCCTTTTTGTCCTCCGCCTATCTCTTCTCTCCTTCCCCACCACCCTCTTCTGTCTTCGGTTAGCATGATGGTGACATCCACATCTCTTATTAGAAAGGTGCAGATGTGTCTGTATCTGATTGTGGGCAGCAGTGAATTTGTATAACATTGCTTATGCCTTAAAATAGGAGGTACATAAAGGGTTAAAGGGATAGTAATGTTTCATAATAAAAGCAGCTCTAATTAATCATCATAGTACTTGGGCCTTGGAGAGTGTTATTTCAATACTGTCAGAGTTGTAGTTCAAGAGTAATTGAATGATAAATTATCCCCCTCCCGCCCCTTCACTGATGTAACACTGCTCAGCTCAGAGCAGCAGAGAGTGTCCAGGTAGATTGCAGAGAGGGACAATCTTCAATTAAGATAAGGGAAAAAGCTGAAAACCCTGTCAAGGGGGGCAGGGTTTTCATTGTTCTCACAGTAGACTATTGACTCTTGATGTGAGCTGTCTGGTCTATGGACTGGATTCCAGATCTGAGGAATGGGGGATTACACTAGGTAAAAGGGGCAGGAGGGGGAAACTTTATCATTCAATTACTCTTGAACTACAATGCTCGCAGTAATGAAATAACACTCTCTATGGCTCAAATACTATGAAGATTAATTGGGGATGCTGTTTTTGTGAAACATTACTATCACTTTAATGCGGCCAATAAGCTGGATGCTCCAGGGATGAGTTGAAGTGCTATTTAAAAAGGTGACATGAGAATCTCATGCTTATATGCAAGGAGAGATTCTCATGTCGCCCTTTGCATCAAGGCAACATGCTTAATGTGGCATCTAGAAGCACTATGTTTACAATACAATATTTTAAAAGTACACCCATGGGTACTGCCTGTAGTGACCTTATGGCAGCCCTGAATAAGACTGAATGATTTCTAGACTATAAGTACTTATAAGCAGAGCACTCTAATCCATTTGTTTTTCTTGCATAAGTTGCATAATTTTATCATTGACAACATTTCAAAAACTTTTCCCTTGATTCTTGTGCTTTGGTATTAACAAGACAGAGCATCACTAGTAGTTCATAGTAGTGTGTAGCACAATTCCAACAGAAACCTTTGTAGAACATACATAAGCTCTCCCTTTGTTTAGAAGAACGTATCGATACCAAAACACAACATGGAATCATAAATAAGCAACAATAACATGTGCTGGCATCTCACAGCCAAACAGCCCTTTTAATGGCATGCAAAAATTGTGTATAGAATATGGAGTTAAAGAAGCAATTAACCCTTAATCCTAAACTAATTTAAAACATTGGCATTTGAACCAAAATCAGGGACTGTCTCCAGGGACAGATCTCCCATTAGGCAGAGTAGGTAATTGCCTAGAGCTCCAAATTTTGAAGGGCACCTCAGCTGTGCTGGTCACATTCTGAATTGTGATTGTGGCCAGAGCAAACTCAATGTCCTGTTCCATTTTATATAACCTTTTACTGGCTATTGTTTAACCCCCTGTATGCTAGAGATTTCTCCAACGCATTGTTATTCTCTCTAGCAACAAAAGGGGTTAAACACATTTTTTGTAGTTGTATGTTATAGACTAAGGATGTTTTCTGTGTCAGGAAACAATATATGTGATTGGGGTGGAGTCAAGTGAGGAGTGGGGGTGTGGACATGGTCAGAGATAAGGGCACCTAGGGTGTCTTACCTAGGGGGTGCCTGGGATGTAAATCCAGCCATGGTTGTCAGGTATGCCTTTTTGGGGTCAAAGGGAGCTTGTCAGAGAGTGTAGCTACTGAGTGTGCAGTTATGACAGACCCTGGCATTGAAGTGGGCCCCTCAGCCCCAGGACCCAGTATGTTCTATTTAGGTTCCTTGGAAAATATTTTTTGTGTTAGAAAGCTCAAAATAAATGTTTGTATTGGGGTACTTCGATGGCTAGTTATGCCACTGGGGATTGTAATTAATTTGACCATCTTAATCAAACTGACTACTGATTTCCAATAATGTGATACATCAGGGCATTGTATGGAAGGAGGATCAAGTAAGATTGCTGTTAGATTTATCTTTTTAAATCTAAAAAGGTGACTATCTCCATTATGTGTTTTCCACCAAGTCAGCTGTAATGCTAATCTCCATACCTGGGAACTCTCAGGGTTTTGACCCAGATGTCAGGGTCTCAGGGTGAAGGGCCAAATTCTCAGGGTAAGAGTGGTCTGTGTCTCCTACTATATAATTTGTCCCAATTAAATGTTTCCTTAGCCTCTAAATTGGTGCCATTTGTACCAGAAAGACAGGGGAAGATTGTCTTTTTTGTGTTCAGGCAGTAAGTTATCTAAACTGTAGCATGTTAAAGGTCCCTCGCACACGGACTGGAGCACCTCTGTGTTAGTGCAAGCAGGCACATATTACTTAAAATCTACATTATGGGAAGCTTTAAGATCAAAGATCTCAGGGTCAGCTCATCTTGAAAGTTCCCAGGTTTGCTCATCTCCAGCTGTCACAATTAGTACAGGCATAGACTTAGGCCTCCTCCACCATGGCCTCATGTCTCAATTCCATCAAAACTATTCTTAGATATTCATAGAGCATAACAGGTGATTTCTATAGATAATCTAGCTAATTACATATTCATGATGTAATGTGGCTCCACACTGTACAAGTCCAATTTAAGACATATGTTTGAACACTTGCCATGTTCTGAGAGGTTCAGCTGTATATAAGCCAGCCATAATCATTGTAAGAGTTAAGATAAGACAGCTTTTTACCATATCATTGAAACTATCATGCTTCCTGTAACCTTGACATCTTGCTAAATTAAAGGAAATCTCTGCAACCTGACTTATTCCTTCTTGAAGTAAACTGCTGCTTCCAGATGTGGTTTTTTAACAATTTCAACCCTTGAAGTAATGGTGATATTTGGGAGTAATACTTTCCATTTTACTAAATTTTGAAGGCATTCTTCTTAATCATAAAACAGAAGGAGGGCTGGCTGCATTGCTTTTCCAAATTCTAATCCAATCTGCAGGCTCAAAGGTGCAACTAAGGTTTCCCTCCCAAAGTTCCATGTTATTGCATATTGTAGAAACAGGGCCCTGCAAAGCTTCAAAAAGTAAATTGCAATCATGAATGAAGATTCTATCCTATCTAATGAATAATAAATCGGTGATTCTCAACTAGGGTGGCGTGGCACTTCAGTGTGCCACGGACATCAACTTAGGGTGCCACGTGTTTTCTATAAAGACTAACAAAAGTGGACTTTTAAATAAAGATTTATAGAAATTGTTATGACAATATGTTTAGTTTTGTTATTATGATTATAAGACCAAATAATTACTGTATATATATTGTATCCTTCATTATGCCCATGATAAATTACATTAAAAATGGTAGGGGTGCCCCGAATGTTCTAGATTACATGTTAGGGGTGCCTCAAGCAAAAAAGAAAATTGAGAACCACTGCCTTAAATAGTAACTGTGCATTACAATTTGCAGAAATATGTTAAGTTTAGGTTTGCTCACTGCAGTTTGTGTTACATTTTCACATAGAAAATCAACAAAACATCTCATTTGGCCATTTGTTTGCAAACAACTATAGAAGCAAACACGCTACTCTAAAAGTCCTCTCTGAATCCATCTATCACAGTCTCCCTTGGGCTATCCTGTGCTTCCTTCCTCTGTGGTGTGTCGGCTGGCATTTTTGCGGCCACTTCCTCATTGCTGACATCATGAAACAGGCACCGGCAAGGACGCCTATTCTCTGTTGCCTAATTTGGCCCCGCATTCTCCTGCTCCTTTATAAACCTCCCTGGGCCTGGGAGTCATTGCCCTTACATGGAGTTTCTGATATTGTCCCTTGAGCTCTGTTGTGACCCGTGCTCTCCTGAGAATCTGCTCCATGTATGACCCCGGCTTGTCTGACTACCCACATTGGTTCTGATCTGTGGCTCTGGCTGACTAACTCGCTCCGTGTATGATCCCGGGTTGTCTGACTACCCACATCGGTTCTGACCTGTGGCTCTGGCTGACTAACTCGCTCCGTGAATGACCCCTGCTTGTCTAACTACCCACATCGGTTCTGACCTGTAGCTCTGGCTGACTACTTGCTCCGTGTAGGTTCTGGTTTGTCTGACCGCTGACTCCTGTCTGACTACCCGCTCCATATAGTCCCCGGCTTGTCTAACCTGTGGCTCTGGCTGACTACTTGCTCAGTACACTCCTGGCGTGCCTGACAACTAGTCTCGGTTATCCGTGGCTCAGGTCTGCTCTCGCTCCCTGTTGCCTCCGGTTGCGTGACCTGAGGTGGAGACTGGTGCTCCCCTCGTACCTCTGTCTTAGTCTATGGTATCTCTCAGTAGTGCCATGCACAGTGTGCACCTCCTGGTAGGAGTCTAGGGCCGATTATCCTGTGTTCTGGGGTTGTGTGGGTTAATAACATTATTACTGTACTTTAAATAAAGGTGGATTTATATTTTATATTCGTGTCTGTCCTTTTGTCCTCCTTTGCCTGAAAATCATCCCATTACAAAGTATCCAAAATGCCAAGTTCAACTCCAAAGGTAAGTGACACTACCATCTGGTGACCTCCTCCACCAGAGACTAATCAGAAACAAAGGGCATACGTTTTTTTAAAAAAATTAAATAAAAATAAAATAAAACAGACACGTGGCTGCTCACAAAACAGACTGTAATTGTCGGAATTTGTACAACTTTGCCACTGGTGTGTGGACATTTTAATTTAACCTCTATTTTGTGAATAATGATTTATGTGTTTTGCTTCTGTTTAATAAAAGTATAACATATTATGTGTTGCACCTATCACGCTTTGTTTTTTTTGTGAAAAAAATATATTCTTCCACCAATGAAGTGAGAGGAGGGCTTATGAAACATAGGGTATTTTTGATCGGCAAAAAATTAATATTATTTTCTTACCCCTGGATCGGAACCCGCAATATCTACCATTAAGGGTTTTTCATACAGATAGGAATGTAGGACTCATTAGTAATGTACAACCATATTGTAGTGCATTATATAAAACAAGTGGCCATGTTAATCCTGATAATGCTGTCTGAGTGATCTTTATATATATATATATATATATATATATATATATATATATATATATAATATCCTAAATTATATTCCTCTATGATCTCACTCAATCATTTTATCTGGACTAATATGGCCACTTGCATTGGTTATACTACATTATAATGTGGTTGCACATGACTAGAAAGAGCTATAGTCCTGTTGGTGTGTACATACTTTGCATGTTTACTTACCTGATGCTGAATTTCTGTCCTGGATTCTTTATTTGTACTCCATAACACACAGTTTTGCTAGAATTATGGTATTGTTCTCTTTACTGCATGTGGTGGATGAAAGACAGGCTATGCAGAGGTAAATCGCATGGTGGGAAATGTATTTGTAATCATATTTTTCTGGCTACTTTTTTTTAAAATGTACTATTGTATTTTAAAGGGATAGTAATACTTCGTTTTATCTTTATTTTATTTTGTAGGCATTAAAAAAACATGAAGAATTGTATAAGTCTTATGTCTCAAACCTTTATGGTTTATGAGATATTCACAAGCAAAGTTTCCCCCTCCCGTCCCTTTTTCCTAGTGTAAACAATCTCTTCTCAGATGTGGATCTGGTTGTAAGACCAGACAGATAACAGCAGGGGACAATCTTCTTTGTATGAAAAGAATGAAAACCCTTCCCCCCTTGACAAGTTTTTCAGCTTTTTCCCTTATCTTAATTGAAGATTGTCCCTCTCTGCAGTCTACCTGGGCATCTCCCTTCTGATCTGGTTGAACAGGGGGAGGATACTTTGTGAATATCTCTTAAACCATAAAGGTTTGAGAGATAAGACTTATATCATTCTTCATGTTTTTTTAATGCCTACAAAATAAAATAAAGATAAAATGAAGTATTACTATCCCTTTAAGGTGTTTTTCCTTTATCTTAGCCAGATTGAGGATACATATATATTTTTTTTATTTCTCATTGATGTGTTCTGATGTGTGTGTGTGTGTGTGTGTGGGGGGGGTGCTGGCAGACCCTTACTGTCACATCTTGGCATCATTATGTGTGTGAGAAAGATTTAATAAGCACAACAACAGATAGAAGATTATATAATTTTTTTTATTTCAGACTGACCCTGGACTGAATGCAAATGTCATTAACAGTTTGATTACATTTTTAAACAAATGACAAAACAATTACATGCAAATATTTTAGTCAAACATTGTCAGTTGATTCCAGTGGGACAACTTCCTAATTATGGGTAAACTAAACATCCATAGGTACAAAGAAATAGAAGCACAAACACAAGAAAAGAAGCAAATATTTGTTTACCAGTCAATTAATTTTCAAATTCTATGAATAAGCAAAGTTCCATGAAACAGTTTATTAAGAAAACTTTGATCTAGATGAGAAAAATAATAATACAGGAGAAATACACTTTATTGTGGCTAACTGGAGACAATTCAACACTGTTGCAGCTTTGGGTTCAAGAATGTGTTCAAAGTTAACACTTGGAGACTTTCTGTCACTCACATCCAACAACTCTTACTCCAGCTTGATGACATCAGAAGGACTTTGCATGAGAAAAGTGTGCAGCATCTAAACTCAGAAATACATACAGTATCTCACGATCTTCCCTCACATTTCATCAGTGGAAGGATGCCAACAGAAGCAATTATTTGGTTCTCACATTACATTACACATGTTATTCAAGGTGGGTCTTAAAGTCTCTGTGCTTGTCTGTAGTAAACCTATTGAATATTAATACTGACCACACAGCTGCGGTAACAGAAGAATATATTTGAAATGAAGTGGAAATATGGAATAGAGATATCTTGAATGAACAATGCCTTTAACTGTTCATTATCAAAATATTCAAATGGCAAGGTTGTGCTGCTTATCTTCTATAGCTTTCCATAAATGCATGCATGGATGCTCAGCCTTTGATAAAGAAAGTAATCAGTCATGTACATTTCATCTCTGCTTTCTTCAATTTTTCTACATTTGGTCTAAGCATATTGATAAAGCATCAAATTGATCAAGGATTGATTTAGTCACAGTCACCACTTGATTCAATAGCACGTACAAATTGCTTGAATGGCGCAAAGGAATGATGTTGCAATACTCCTTGCTGTTGTTGAATGCAATGGTAATTCTGCAATATTTACATCTGCAGCTCTACCTAAATCACTCAGAGATATATTCGTACAGTTATAGCCGAGGCAACATCCATATTTAGCACTCAATAGGTTGTTAGTAAGTCACATTATTCCTTGAATTTCTAATTATTTGCTATACATCACTGGCATAAAATCATTCTGAAACAGTTTAATAATAGATTTGCATTTTCAGAAACTCTATCAAACGCTATAACACTTTGTTGGAAGAATTTGTTTTAAATTTGCAAGATAAATTCACTAAATGCAATCACAACAGCAACACATTCTCCTTCTTCTGATGGATCTATAGAGGCAAAAGCAGCAAAACGCAACCTATTAGATCAGAAAGAAATGTCTT
The DNA here is from genome assembly GCA_037306005.1 of Rhinophrynus dorsalis. Lineage (NCBI taxonomy): Eukaryota > Metazoa > Chordata > Amphibia > Anura > Rhinophrynidae > Rhinophrynus > Rhinophrynus dorsalis. The sequence goes on from CM074718.1 coordinate 607,112,952, forward strand.
CAAAAATGTATGAATTAGATGAACCAAAGTGCTTCCATTTTCAATTTTGTGTTGTTTTATTTTTGTTTTTATTTTGTTCTTCATCACAGAGGTGTGGTACTGCATCTTGGAACACAGTTGAGATGTCTAAGGATTCAGGCAATCCCCACAGGAGGATTGCTTATGGTCTGTGGAATTAACTACAAATAAGAGAAATACACCTAGGGGCTCAAACACTTTTCTCACTCATTGCTATTTTATAGTCTGCTGTCTTAGAGACTATACCATTCCAACTATATCAACATTTTTTATATAAACGTTAAATATTACTTTTCTTTTAATTCTATCATTATGTTGTAAATTTTAAGGTATTTATTATTTACCATTTTGGTTAGAAATTAACCCCCCCATTTGAAATCGAGATTTGATTCAGTGCAGAATTTTAGATTTTAAGAGCCTTACATCGGAAGATCGGTCTTGGCAGTAGATAAGAACTAACTGGCCCATCCTGTCTTTCAATTTATCCAGATAAAATGTCTTTCATAGTTCCAGGACAGACTTATGTCTGTCCCAAGCAGGTTTGAATTCATATATTATCTCCCAGTACTACTGCTGGGAGGCTGTTCCATTTATATATTACCCTTTCCATAAAGTAGTCCTTATACACATTACTACTGAATCTTCCATCCTTTAATTTTAGGTCAATCCCTCTTTTTTTTGGTATTGCTCACTCTCTCTTTCTCTGAAAAAGTATTCCCTCCAGAACTTTATTAAATCATTTAATATATCTAAAGCTTTCTATCATGTTCCCCTTTCCCTCCTCTCTTCCAAGCTATACGTATTAAAGTGTATGGTTTATTTGTCATGATTTTCTTGCATCATTTTAGTGACTCTTTATTGAATTGACTACCATCAAGTCATGTGAAAGTCAAAAACTTTATTTAAATGCGAATAAGGAACATCAGCTGCCCGACCCTTGTCTGTCACTTGCATAATAGTAAAAAAAAATCAACTGCATTAGTTTGGCGAATTGTAAAGCCATGCTGCTATGTATCCTGTAAGCCATTAGACTTTATATATACTGCAACTATCTTTTTTTTAATAGTGTCTCCATTATTTTCCCAAATACATATATCAGACTTACAGACCTGTACTTACCAGAATCCTCCCTACAGCCTTGTTTGTGAAATGTTACTACTTATCCAAGCTCATTTAATACTCTTGGATGAACCTCACATGGACCACCTGATAGTTAAATTGTCTATAGATAGGAAATTATGGACCTTATATATTAAGGCAAATGGAATTCTTGCAGGGCAAACCAACTGCACAGTAAAGTACAAATAAAAATTCTTAAACTTCCCATTGATTTCAAAGGGGATTTAATCTCTTGAATGCTAGAGAGGTTTCCATTGCAGAAGTCACCAATAAATTTTATCTGAATAATGTTCTTAGAAGTATCAATAGAATCAGTTTGAAGCACTTACTTTAAATGCTTGCAATGCTTGCATGCCCTTCTTAACCTTTAAAGGTTATTCTTTTAAAGTTGGTTTCATGCTGCTATTGATTGACAGTATTTACTTGTATTATTTGTATGGCTAGCAAATAAAGGTTTAACACACCTCCCTGTTTCTTCCTCATACTCGTGACAAAATACTGTGATCACTAAAGCCACTGGAAGGCTCAGAAGAACGTACATGCATTACAATGAACATAATTTAATCTAGTCAAGTTGATACCTTTATTGGTTAACTAAGCAGATTTAGGATGCAAGCTTTCAAGACCTCGTAGGTCATGTTTACATGCCTGAAGAAGAGACCTAAGAGGTCTTGAAAGGGCGCATCCTAAATCTGCTTAGTTAGCCAATAAAGGTATCAACTTGACTATAATTTCCTCCAGTATTTCTACGACTAACCCAGTACCAACTCTCATCTTTTATCATTTAATCTGGAAGCTTCCTTTAACATTCCACTATTATTAAAAAGCAACTATCACCTTTTACTAACTCTGGCCTTACTAAAAAGTCAGACTATATGTGCAGCCCAAAATGGCTCTCAGCCATATGGGGAGTGGGAAAACTGATATGGAACTTGGACAAAATCAGGAGGTCTGTGGTTCAAAGCCACAGACTTCACTGGTTGCATGTGCACTCCCCATAGATGGGCAGGTTTGAGTTAGATAGCATAACAGTCTACGAGAGCTGCAGTGGTGGCCCTGGCCCCATGTGACTGAATTTCAATGCCTTGCATTTTGGTTTCTCTAGTGGGATAAGCCTCACAGTCCTGGGGTAACTGTTTTGGCCCCATTTATTGGCTGTTCAGCTGATATCCCAGAAGTCACAATGCAGCCATGACTTCTAGATCAGCAGAACTGCCAAGAGGACAACTCTCTCATGATATTTAATCTTTAAGTATATAGCACTGAAATGGTTAAATGATCAATTGCTGTGCTGTGAAAGGCTTTCAATCCACCTTAAAAATGCCCTAAATAAATAATTGCTTATTTAATATTTTGAATGCCAAAAAGTTAAATAAGTATTTGTGGGATGTTCATATGATTTATTTGCAATTTGTTGGACAACCCCCCCCTCCCAGTACTCAAAAGGGTCAAGTAAAAAGGAGTTATACAATGATAAAGGGGACACTGCTCTATAATTTGCAATTGCATGTGAAAAGCACAAAATACTGCTTTAATTCTCTGAGTACTAAACATTCCTTTAGTGCTCACATTCTGAAAAGAATTAAATAGGCATTTGACACTAGCACTTGCTATTATGAAGCCCCACACTGTTTTAACGTCCTGCTTTTGTACATGCAGTTTCTGCTCTGCTGCCTGTGATTGTTTATGTAGATTTTACTCCTGTGTTTATAGGGCAGTTTTATTGCTAAGCAGTTCCTAAGTGGAAGGAGAATCCCTGGTGTGCTGTGATGATGTAGAAAAGGAAAAGAGGAAAGTTACTGAGTGGACTGCCCCCACAACACAAACACACACACACGACTTGTTCACACCAGTGACTGCTTTTCAACAACACAGTCGCCCACTCACAGTCACCTATAATAGCATGGATTGCACCCTATGGTGCTGTTCACACTGTACCACGCCACCATTGATGGGCAACATATACACAGTTTGCTGCTAATCCCTGGAGATTAACAATAGCTCCCAGGGAGTTTCAGCAGTGCAGATCAGTACTGCGGCCTATGGGGCTGGCGTGCAGACTGGTCACATTGGCGATAGATTCATTGCCATACCTGGAAACCTGTATGTCCACAGGCCCTGGAGTTACAGCCGGAGCTAGGGAGTGCTAGTGTCCAAATGTGATTCACATCATAATGTGTGCGGGGTTTAATGGGAGACAGCAGGATTTGATCGAGAAATGGCAGGGTTTGTCCTGAAAAGAGGTAGAATGGGGTGGAGAGGGGGTTACCATGGAACTCACTCGGACAGTCACCCCTGTCCCAGGTATGTATTGTTGGTACAAATGTATGAACACTTTTTTCTTATAAAGTATGCAGATATGTTTGACATAATCTATCCCTTGTGAAATAATGCTGCCTTACAGATGACATTTTCTGATTTAGTTACCTCCTTGTATGATAGAGATGTATCCAGTGCATTACTTTGCAATGTGTTGGAGGCATCTCTACCAAAGGATTACTGGCAGGCTGGGGAAGCAATTTTATACTGGATCCCTCACTTCCTGATGGGCAGGAAGTGGGAAGCACATACATCATGCAGTTTCACATTTTAGCACGGTATGGAACCTTTATATATGTATTAATGAATGTTACAACACATATTCAAGAAGTTATTCTTGAAAAATCCAACTGCAGCATAGGGGATAATTAAAATTTCCTCAAATTCCCAGTGATGTTTAACTTCTAACCCTCCTAGAGAGGTCGCCAGCAAGCTGTGACGCTTTTGCTATTGGATACCTTGCTAGCATGGGAATTGGTTTTGTCCCCTATAGTGCAGTTGGTTCACTCCAGGACTGCTCCCCTTTATCTTCCTGACTATGGCCTTTAGGACATTATGGACAACAGAAATGGGGAGCAATTCTAGAGCAAACTAAATGCACCACTGCAAACATAACAATTCCCCACAAATTCCCATTGATTTAAAAGGGGACTTTCAAGCAATGTATTAGTGACTGCTCTAGCATTCAAGGGGTTAAAATCCTCACTTTAACCCCTTAAGGATCTGCCTGCATTTAAAGTCCATGGACCGTTTTTTTTTTTTTTCAGTAACAGATTCAGGATTTCCTGTATGGTATGCCCCCGCGCGGGGAGCCCTGAATTCCATGACGGTCCTGGCACGTCATGGGTCCTTATCGCTCCAGAACCCATGACATGCCCGGACCATCAAGGTTCCTTAAGGGGTTAAATATATGGACATTTTTATATATTTTCTATAGTGCAGTTTGCTCCCAAATTGCTCATTTCTTTTGTGCATTACTTTCGTATAGCAGCAACTTGCATTACAGCCTTTGTGTTCTTTTCAGACCAGCAATAAAATTCTCTGAGTGCGTGTAGAGCCATGTTCGTCCTAGGCCGGATTGTTAGGATAGTTTAGACTGGTCCCCATAGCCCATTAGAGGAGATAGTCCTAAACGCCTAATGGTTAGATGGTATCGATCACATCAAATCAGCTTGAGACATGTTATGTTTTTTAATTACCTCTATGGATGTAAGCTGAGAAATGCTTTAAAGGGCAAGTAACATAAACATTTTTTTAAAGCTCAGATTTTTACTAGTTAATTACAGCTTTTCCCACCTCTGAGAAATGTTATAAACTTTGAGTCTTCCATGTGTAAAACTTTGTTAAATCTCTTGTCCCACCTTCTGTGAGAACTGAAGTTGTCAGTGGCTGTGTAGGTGGGTGTGATGTCATAGCAGCCAATAGACATCATCAGCTGTCTGTCCCAAGCTCACATGCATTGGCGAGTTTAGGATGATGGGAGTCGATGTCCTATAACAACTGGAGAGCCACAAGTTACCTCTCCTGGCCTAGTCTCAACAACTAAGCACGTGGACTCTAATACAGGATAAGACTGAGATAAGTTAACCATTTAAACCTTTGAGTGCCTGAGAGGTATCAAATTGCAAATCAATGTATTGGATACCTCTGTGGCACTCAAAGGGTTAAGGACCAGAAGGATGTGCAACTCATTGATCTGCTATGTGTAACACACCCACTGGTCCTAAAGGGTTAAATGTTTTGTGTCTTTACTCTAAAGAAACTCCAACATCTAAAAACTTAAATGAATGAATATGTTTGTTTATATAGAGCCAGAAGTGTGCACAGCGCTTCACATTTTAAAGGTTCAGCAACTCCCACTATGGCCGCCAGTTCTAGTAATACAGAGCGCTGGGAGATGACATCATCTCCCCGCCTCCGCATTACTAGAGCGGCGCGCGGGAGCTCCAGTTAGAGATCTGTGCCGAAGGAGGCAAAGATCTGTCAAGCAACGCCGCTAGACCACCAGGGACTGGAGGTGGGGGCATTGTGGAGATGAAGGGGGCATTGTGGAAGGGGAAATGTGGAGATGAAGGGGGCATTGTTGAAGGGGAAATGTGGAGATGAAGGGGGCATTGTGGAAGGGGAAATGTGGAGACGAAGGGGGCATTGTTGAAGGGGAAATGTGGAAATGAAGGGGGCATTGTGGAAGGGGAAATGTGGAGATGAAGGGGGCATTGTTGAAGGGGAAATGTGAAAATGAAGGGGCATTGTGGAAGGGGAAATGTGGAGATGAAGGGGGCATTGTGGATGGGGCAATTTGGAGATTGGGAGGCATTGTGGAGATGAAGGGGGCATTGTGGAGATGAAGGGGCATTGTGGAAGGGGCACTGTGGAGTTGAAGGGGGCATTGTGGAAGGGGCAATTTGGATATATGGGGGCATTGTGGAGATGGGGGCAATGTGGAGATGAAGGGGCAATCTGGAGATTGGGGGCAATGTGGAGGTGGCCAATGTGGTTGAGGGGGTCTGGGGCCAATGTGGTCGGGGGGGGGCCCATGGCAATTCTTGCACCAGGGCCCGGTGGCTTCTAGTTACGCCTCTGGCTACAGTATTGGTGTTCTGGTCAGATTAGGGTTAAATATACATTATAATTGCCTTGGATCAAAGAAGAAAGACAATGCCCTCCAGTCTGTTGAAGCTTTTTGGAGAAGTGAATTTAAGTGAGAATTAATCCTTTGAGTGCTAGAGAGGTATCCAACGCATTGCTTATGATTTGAATAACCCTCTGGCACTCAAAGGGTTAAAATGGTGAATAAAGTTTACTAGTGCAGGGTGGTAGTAGTAATGGAGCTATATAAGAAAATGGTATAGAGAGAGCTGTAGACACAGACAGAGCTGTAAGGACAATGGCTTTAGTTGAGAGCGAGGGCCAAGAAGGGTTGTAGCATAGATAGGTAGGAAGGGGTAGAGCAGACTAAGGCCTTAATGAGACAAGCAGGATTTTATAGAACTTACTGAGATTGATGGCCAAACATTGGAGAGACTGGAGGAGGGGACAGAGGCAGACCTAGGTGAGAGTAAGGTAAATCATGCTGCAGCATTTGGAATGGATTAAAGTGTATGGAGTTGAGAGGCAGGAATGGTAGAGACAGGAGTATAACTGCATCAGGTACATGAGGTACAGTTGTGATGGGGCCTAGCAATGAATGGGGCTCATTGGCCCCACAGCTCAAAATGTTCTAGTTATGCTCCATGGGGAATATTTTTGTGTTAGGGGGCCCCAAAAAGAAAAAAACACTTTGCACTGGGGGCTTCTGATGAATTGTTATATCACCACAGAGAGAAAAAGATTAAAGTAGTCCACGCCTGCATAAGGGTTTTAGTTGTGAAGGAACAGAGCAAGTAATGGAAGTGTGAATATGAGGAGTGAACGGGAGAGCGATTCTCACACCTTGGCTATGTGCTTCAGTGACTGGATGTTTGGTGGTGCTATTTACTGTGACCTGGAAGGGCAGCACTGGCCCAGGACTATGAATGAGGACTGAGGTTTGAGGTGCTTATGGGCCCATGGGCCATCCAAACTGAAATAGAAGAGAGGTAATCTGTGACTCAGGAGCATCAGGAGTCACTTGAGGTGTTGGTAAATAAAAGTGGGTGTCATCTGCATAGATATGATATTTGGATATGAATGAGTTAATGAGTTCTTCAAATGTTCCTAAAACAGAAGCTTGAGGCACCTCAACAGAGAGGTTGACAGATATTGACCAACAGGTAGCAATGTAGACACTAGAGGGACTGTTAGAAAGATAAGAGGATAGTCAGCACAGAATTAAGTTTCAGATGACTTGAGAGTGTAGAATGTGGTGGAGGAGAATGATATGTGATGTCAAAAGCAGCTGAGAAATCTAGTAGGAAAAGTAGTGAGTAGCATCCTTGGGATTTAGCAATTTGCAGATCATTGACTACTCTTGTGAGAGCAATTTCTGTGTAGTGGGCAGTCTGAATCTCAGAATTTAATGCATCTAGCAGGTTGTGTGAGTTAAGGAACCCAAGCAGCCATGAGTAGACTAGGCATTCTAGAAGTTTAGCTGCAAATGGCAGGTTTAAAGCAAATAGCTAAAACGGGCAGTGTGTTCAAGGCCACTATTCATCAAGATGAGTGTTGCTATGGCATGTTTGTAGGCATTACTATAAGCAGCAGAGGCAATGGATGAGTTCAAGACTTGTAATATTTTAGGGAGGGCGGGGAAGGCGAGAGGGAATAGAGTGGCAGGAAATGAGTTTGGGAGGAGAGGAAGGTGCGGATTAAAGGGCTGCTATACCGGTTGGGCTCCATCTTGGATTTTAAAAACTTTGCAAAACATGGTGGAGTAGAAAGTGAGGCATTTTGTGGTTCTATACCGTGCCTTGTATGAGTATTCAGACCCCTGACTAGTTCTCTCATATTACTAAATTATATGGTATATTTTCATTTCATTGTACTTTTCTTCTTCATGATATTTTGTTTTAAACACTGAAACTCAATATTAACCCTTTGAGTGCCAGAGAGGTGCCCGTGCCTCGCTGGCACTCAAAGGGTTAATTATTGTAAGGTGCCTATTGTAATGTTGTAAAATATTAAAAAAAACAAACAAACTGAAATATATTGCTTATATAAGTATTCAACCCTGTGCTGTGGAAGCTCCCAGTTTACACAGATGAAATAAATTGCCCTAACAAGGACACAATTAGTTTACCATAGGCCTCTGCCAGTGAACCATTAAAGTTGCTGTCACATTTTCAAGAACAAAAAAAATCCTACTGTTGAAGAATCATTGGTCAGGTTTTGGATTTGAAGGGAACTGAAGACCAAAGACAATTCTACAGAAGTTAGAGATAAAGTAATACAAATGCATAGATTAGATAGAGAGTGCAAACTAATATCCGTGTGGATATCTAAGTGAACTCAGTTGGATCAGTATTGAGGGTATGGAACTTGTATCACACACACCACCCAGGCACTGTCAAGAAAAGGCCATCCCTCAAATCTCAGAGCTCAAACAAGAAAGGTGCTTGTGAAAGAAGCCACAGAGAGGCCAGCAATCATTGTGAATGAGCTACAGAGTTCAGTGACTGGAGTGCTGCACCAGTCAACCATATTAAGAGATCTTTAGAACACTGACCTGTATGGGAGGGTACAAGAAAGAAGCTGTTATTCAGGACTATCTGAAAGCAAGTCTGGAATTTGCTAGAAAGAATAAGAGTGCCCCAGCTGTGAAGTGGGAACTAGTTTTGTGGTCAGATGAGACCAAAAGAGAACTTGTTGACTAAGATAAAGTGTTATGGTCGGCACAAACCTAACACTAAAAAAAAGAAGAAAAATAGCAATGCAACAAAATACTAAGTATAGATTTATTTTAAATATGTAACTTCATTCAGTAATAGCAACTCTTATACTTTATATATATATATATATATATATATATATATATATATATATATATATATATATATATATATATATATATATATATTTATGAATTCACTATGAATTCATAGGCATAGTCTCCACTGATTGGAGGAAAGCAAATGTAGCACCAATATACAGAAAGGGGGCAAGATCCAAAGCTTGACTTCCATAGTGGGTAAGATATTAGAAGGGTTACTATCTGACAGTATTCATGGATATGTGATGATCAACCATATTATTAGTAGGAGACAGCATGATTTTTAGAATAATAGATCATGTCAAATTTATTTACTTGCATTTTACAAAAGGGTAAGTAGTAATTTGGACAAGGGTATTGCTGTTGATGTAGTATACTTGGATTTTGCAAGAGTCTTTTATACTGTGCTTCATAACAGGTTACTGCATAAATTAAAAAGCTTTGGTTTGGGAGGTGATGTACATGGTTTGTTTACATTAGAGAAGAAATGTCTAAGGGGTGGCGTGATTACAATTAGAAATATATTCAAGGTCAATACAAAGGAACTCTTTACCATACTCAAAGAGTTGAATAAAGAACAAGAGGAAAGGCACTTTTGACTAAAACAAAGGCAGTTTTTTTTAACAGTAAGGGCAGTAAAGTTACATAATTCTTTGCCTCTGCATACTGTGCTTGCAGAGGCTGTAGTTGCTTTCAAAAAAGTAATGAATACTTTTTTTTGGCACAGAACAATATTGAGAATAATGACAGTTTGTATCAAAGCAGATACAGTGTTGATCTAGGGAAATACCCAACTGCCATTTGAAGTCAGGAAGGATTTTGTTTACCCACCTTAGGGTTAATTGCTTCAATGGGTTTCTTTGCCTTCCTCTGGATTAACAGTGGTGATATGGCATGGACTGAACTTGATGGACACATGTATTTTTTTCAGCCTTATGAGCTACATTAGTATGTTGTTATGTAAAACACCTAGAGTGAGTACAAGCATCCAATAAATGTTAATAAAGTCATAAAGAAGTTGCATACAAGGCATCAGAAAAAAAGAGCAAATAATCAAAGGGCCATAAATAGAAATAAATGTGTGATCTAAACAGACAAATTGGGTTACGTACTGGAGTGATTATAGGATGTGGGTGGTGGTATAGATATAACTCACTGAGGATATGTAAGCTGGCTAGTTTGGATATAGGGGATAGTGTGATCAATGTAACGTATAAGTGGGTCTTCTATATAAAAGAACTACCATCCCCTCCCAATGCCCACATGCTTACTAGAGGTAGATATACAAGCACTCCTCATGATTTAGAATATAATTGATCCTTGATCTTATCCTTCATCTGTCACACAAATATCACATGCTTCTTATTTCTCTGCCTTTCCTCAAGTTATGAGACTGAATAGTCTCATTTAGTCTCATTCCCTTCTGATGTAGGTGTATATGAGACTGAATAGTCTCATTCCCTTCTGATGTAGGTGTATATGAGACTGAATAGTCTCATTCCCTTCTGATGTAGGTGTATATGAGACTGAATAGTCTCATTCCCTTCTGATGTAGGTGTATATGAGACTGAATAGTCTCCTTCCCTTCTGATGTAGGTGTATATGAATATGAGGGGCAAAAATAAAAAGGGATTAAATCAGTACAAAAAAGGATAATGTGGAAACCGGCCCAATGAACAACAGAATACTATAAAAATTGAAATACAAATAAACCAGCTTTTCAATGCAATTGTGATAATCCAGTCAGGAACAAAATTATGTGAGTAAAAGAACACCAGATTTTGTGGTAAGTGGTATTTATCCACAAGGAGACCAATATGAGAAGTACAAGTGGTGGAGCTATGCATTGAACGACAAAATGTGCCTGGTTCATGTGTGGGCTAAAAAGTTTACAATCCAGTACATTCCTACATTGATCACTTGCATGGTGAGACAGGATATACATGGTTACAATAATACATGAAACAGAATAGCCTAACTAAATAACTTTTCTATACATTAGTTGATGTATCTGAGCTCATATCCCGCCATGAGACCAAACTAATTTCTGCAAAGTTTTAAAATTAAAACAATGTGGTCTAGAGTCAATTTATGGCAGGGGACACACACAAAGAGCTCCCTGTGACTTTTTGCAGTTGGTGTCTCTGGCTACCATAGGAGGCAAATATAGTTTTTGATACCTTTTATTGGCTAACTAAGCAGATTTAAATGCAAGCTTTCAAGACCTTAGGTCTCTTCCTCAGCTTTCAAAACCTAAGGTCTTGAAAGCTTGCATTTAAATCTGCTTAGTTAGCCAATTAAAGGTATCAAAAACTATATTTGCCTCCTGTATTTCTACGGTTAACACGGTACCAACTCTCATCTGGCCACCATAGACAAGAAAGAAGTAAGTATTCTCATAGTATCATTAACAAGCAAGAAGGTCAATATTTATTAATTTAACACAAAACAAAAACATCATATTTTGGGGGCATTCAACTCAGTTGGCCCTTATCCATAAAATGACAAAAATACTTACAGTCTTAAGAAGACTACTAGATATAATACTGACATTAATTTACAATATTTTTGAATGTCTTAAATATAATTCCAATATCTAAATGAGCATAAATATGAGAAAAAAAGATATGTAAATATGTAGACACCTGCCAAGAATTGAGGGGGCAGACTTATGTCATGAAACAACAGTAAAAATATAGCTTAAGATTGATAACATAAATATATACATCAATAAATACATCAGCCTATGAACTACATAATTAAACTTTTATTGATATAACTAAAAAGTGGGTCAAATTAAGTATTTCTAAATTAATAGATGAAACTGAGTTTTTTTTCCCCAAAGTAATTTATCACCATTAAACATGCAGGAAATATAAGCAGTAAGAAATTCTTAGTAGTAAAAGGGGAATCTGGCAATCCAGGCGCACACGTTCATACTTCCTAGGCTAGAGAATAAATGAGTCAGTCTTCCATGTTGGATTATTTGATTGTGTATAGAGTTTCACATGTTATTATCCAAAGTGATGCTTTAAAATGGACATGATAAGTGGTAAGATGGTTTCACCTATATATTATAAATCATTAAAAGCACCATAGATCTATTTCTTCATTCATTCCTTGATGACTTGATGATTCCATGTTAAAAATCCAGAGGCTTTCTATTACCTCCCCTAGGCTGGGGGGGGGTTCAATTTCAGTGACTTTTAGATCTTTAAGGGATAGTAAAGTCATGTAGAAAATAATAGCTATATTGTAGATATAAAAAGAGATTACTTGAGGTTTTTCCTATATCTCAAACCTTTATGGTTTGAGAGGTATATGAAGTTCTCCCTTCCCTCCCCTTTCTCATATGCTAGCTGTATAGCTGACAGCATGAGATCCTGGTCCTGGGACCGGCCGGCAGCTTTTCAGCAGAGCCGACATAGCGAAATCTAAAAATAAATACTTAATTGGAAAACTCTACAAAGTGTGCCTGGATTGCAAGTACACTTTGTAGACCATCCCAATGAAGTATTTATTTTTAGATGTTGCTATGTTGGCTCTGCTGAAGAGCTGCCGTCTGGTCGCGCAACCAGAATCTGCTTCTGACAGCTTTACAGCTCATGTCAAGGAAAGGGGAGGGAGCGGAGAACTTTATCTTCATATATCTCTCAAACCATAAAGGTTTGAGAGATAGGAATAACCTCAAATAATCTATTTTTATTATATCTACAATATAGCTATTACTTTCTACATTACTTTACTATCCCTTTAATATTCATAAATGTTGGGAAGTGCAGACAACGTTTCACTACTGAATGTTTTAAAGATTTATTTAATTTCCTGTTTTCTGTAAACCTCTCTGTCAGTGTCCTGGTAGTCCGTCCAACAAAATGTTTCCTACACTTACATTTGAGTAGATATATGACATAATCAGAAGAGAAAGTTATATGTTGCTTGATAATTAACTTCTCCTCTGTTTTTCCACATAAAAATTCTTTCTTCCTATGCTGACTATGGCTTCTGATGATAAAGGGGTTATGGCTATACTTGTAGATACCTGTTTAACAGTTGATTCATGAAAGTTCTATTCGTTCCATAGTCTGTTTTCTTTGTTGTTATCGACATTGCAAATTTTCTTTTCATATCTTGGGATTTCTTAAGGATGTAATTGATCTTGTTCGGTATAATCGGTTTCAATAATTTGTTACTCTTTAACATGTTCCATTGTCTTTGTATTAGGTTTTGGAACTGTCCCGCTGCTGGAATACGTTATGAACAGAATCTCAGTGTTTTCTTTCCTTTTTCCCTTTTCTTCTCTTCATGGGGGGCTATCTTTTAGGATTTGTTCTTTTGGTATGTTTCTTGTTTTTTATAGAATTTTTTTTATAACCTTTCTCCAGAATTGCTCTTTCAACAAATTGCTACAGTTCCTTTTCATTTTCTGCAACAGGCTGAATGGAACACTTTCAAGCCATTTTTGATAATCGGCACTCCTTGACTTAATGCTGTAATTTAAATCTAGTTCTAGTGATAATCTCCAAATTCTCATTCTTGCTTACTTCCAAGTTTGTTTGCTATAGGTATAAGTGAATCTCAAACCCATGTCATTGTTACTGATAGTAATGAAGGTGTTAAACAGGGATGGACAAAACTTTTCACCTCAAAAACGAAACAGAAGAAAAATGGCACTTCCTTCTAAGCAGGACATTTTTTTGTGAAAAGTGCAGATATTCCTCTCTTTTTGCTTAGTTCATTGCATTGAAATCAATGGGAAGAGTGAATTTCCCCCCACCATGTGGCAAGTTTCTCTTACTGCAACATGCCATTCTGTGTTTGTTAGCAAGAGAGAAAGCAGCACATTTCTGAGTCAGAGAAGACTGACTAATAAAGTGGAGTTGCGGTTTAGTTTAGGGGGGAAGTTTGTTCTCTGTGTTTGGGGAGTCTGGAGGCAGTCTGGGGGAGAGGACGAAAGAAAGGAGGTTGACTCCAATTAAGTCAAAATTCTTTGTGACTGACTGGGAAGACACAGGCAGCCATGATCTAAGTTCCTTCCTGATCTTGCTGTTATCTCTGTGCTAGGGGAGTCTGGGTGTGTGTGTAAAGGGAGAAAAGGCATTTACCCCAAATACACTAAAATCTTATGTGACCAACTGGGAAGACACAGGCTGTTATGTCTGCGCTATGGGAGTCTGGGGTGTGAGAAGGGATCGAAGGACATGTACCCCAAATACCCCAACATTTTATGTGACCTAGTGACTGGGAAGACACAGGGAGCCATGATGTAAGTTTCTTACTGATCTGGCTGTTATCTTTGTGTTGATGGAGTCTGAAAAAAGAAATAATTAAACAGGGAGTGTGTATATTTTTTTATTTGTGTTTTGTTGACAATAATAGGGATGGGGGGACAGTTCATTTTAAAAAAAAGTAAAAAAAAATGTTTGATAGGTGACAGAGACAGGGACCCTGATGTGAGCTGTGACTTAGGTGGACTGATACTAGACAAGATCTAGCATTTTCTGCAGGGCAAGACATCACACACAATGAGTTCTATTGTGCACCTCACTATAAAGACACACACACACACACAGCAGTTGAATAATGTTCAGCAAACGTACAAGGAGTAGGGGGAGTGGGAAAGGAGTAGGAAAAGTACAGGGATCAGGGCCGGATTTACATCTCAGGAGCCTGTAGGCACAGAAATCTGAAGCTCCCCTCCCCCATTGGTCATCTCCACTGGACACCTCCACAAGGCTCCTAATCTCCACATTGCCCCCTATCATCTCTATATTGCCCTCACATTGCCCCCATCATCTCCATATTGCCCTCACATTGCCCCCATCAGCTCCATATTGTCCTCACATTGCCCCATCAGCTCCACATTGCCCCCATCAGCTCCATATTGCCCTCACATTGCCCCCCATCAGTTCCATATTGTCCTCACATTGTCCCCATCATCTCCCTATTGCCCTCACATTGCCCCCCATCAGCTCCATATTGTCCTCACATTGCCCCCCATTAGCTCCGTATTGCCCTCACATTGCCCCCATCAGCTCCATATTGTCCTCACATTGCCCCCTTCAGCTCCAGATTGCTCTCACATTGCCCCCCATCGGCTCCATTTTGCCCCCATCAGCTCCACATTGCCCCCCATCAGCTCCACATTGCCCTCACATTGCCCCCATCAGCTCCATATTGCCCCCATCAGCTCCACATTGCTCCCATCAGCTCCATTTTGCCCTCACATTGCCCCCCATCAGCGCTATATTGCCCTTATATTGCCCCCCATCAGTTCCATATTGTCCTCACATTGCCCCCCATCAGCTCCATAATGCCCTCACATTGCCCCCATCAGCTCCATATTATCCTCACATTGCCCCCATCAGCTTCACATTGCCCCCATCAGCTCCATATTGCCCCCACATTGCCCCCCATCGGCTCTATATTGCCCTCACATTGCCCCCATCAGCTCCACATTGCCCCATCATCTCCATATTGCCCTCACATTGCCCCCCATCAGCTCCATATTGCCCTCACATTGCCCCCATCAGTTCCATTTTGCCCTCACATTGCCCCCATCAGCTCCATATTGCCCCCATCAGCTCCATATTGTCCTCACATTGCCCTCCCATCAGCTCCATATTGCCCTCACATTGCCCCCCATCAGCTCCATATTGCCCTCACATTGCCCCCATCAGCTCCAACTTGCCTCCATCATCACCACATTGCCCCAATCATCTCCTTATTGCCCTCACATTGCTCCCATGAGCCACTTAAAATGTCATCTGAATCTTAAAATGGTAATGGGAATCTGGGATCGGAGTTAGAGGAGGCGATTTATTTATTTCCAATTCCAATTCCACACAAACAACATGGCCATTATGGATATCCAGTAACCCATTCATACCCGGGCCCTAGCGGCGGTGCACAGCCGGCTGGCTTACCTCAGTCAAGGGGGTTAAATATCATGGGGCCGACGTTGACCATGCTCAGGATGTCACATCATGCTCACGGTCATGTTGTTCCACAGGGACCGTGGTGGGCAGGGCTGCGGCTCCCTGTAGGCTGCACTTTGTGTCTGGGAGGAGGTTGGAGGCGGGGCAGTACTGTCTGTTCTGTTCCGGAACTTCCCAGGTGGAGTGATTCAAGTAAGGACTCAACTAAATGTAATGTGCAGTGGAGCCTCCTTGACACTATCACAATGACAGGTGCCCCTCTGTGGGGTGCACCTGTAGGCAGATGCCTACTCTGCCTTATTGTAAATATGGCCCTGACAGGGATGTGTTAGTAAAGTGGACGTCCATGCTGCAGCCATGGTTGCTGCAGTGTGCGCAATAAATTATGGTGATCTCTCTTCTCCTGAGGAGGAGGCAGTTTGTCAAAGTCCCACAAACATTTTCTCTACCACCAGCACTATTAATACTGAGGTTCCTAAATCCACAGAACTGTGGTAAGTTCTCCAAGATATCTGGAACAACCCACCTGCCAAGTTGCTTAACAAACTGTGTGCAAGTGTACCTAGAATAATTGATGCTGTTTTGAAGGCAAAGAGTCAAATATTGATTTGATTTAGATTTTTCTTCTGTTCATTCACTTTGCATTTTGTTAATTGATAAAAATAAACCATTAACATGTCTATAACATGTCATGGGATAGGCATAAGGCAGTCCTTAACATAAGAAAAGACCAAGGACCAAAAAAGGTTTGAGGTTGTGTGGTTTTTTTTTACAGTAGGAAATTGGGCAGACTAGATGGGCCGAATGGTTCTTATCTGCCGTCAAATTCTATGTTTCTATGTTTCTATGTTTAAAAAAAAAAAACAAAAAAAAAAACATTCTTACTTTACAGTATTTTTTCATACCTTCCTAAAACTTTTGCACAGTACTGTGTATATATATATACTTAGAATAGCAGTGTTAGTCCAGTAGTGTAGATGCAGTCTCTAAAAGCTTTGCAATTATCATGTTTTACTAATTCTGCTCCTATGGAAGCAGACTTAGGGAAAAAGGCACTGTTCTGCACTGTACAACCCAAAATGGCTCCTATCAGCTGTCGGGGGAGGTGTAAAAAATTACAATTTCAGCTGGAAGACAACCTGGACGTTATGTGACTCTAAACCACAAAGCTGGTGCGTTGCATGTGCAGCCACATAGACACTCTGAGTTGGGCGTTCTAGCCCTGAAACAGAGGGTCTCTGGGGACTACATTGTGCAGGACAGGAAACTGAATTGTGAGACTTTAGTTCAATCTCTTCCTTAGGAACCAAAACAGGTACTCCGGGGGTCTCTTTTCAGACACTGTTCGGCTCCCCTGTTTGACACACAGGGCTCACAGTTCAACCCTAGCTTCATTGGCAGGTCTTCTCCTGAAGGAGCAGGTCTGCCAAAAGTGCACTGTCCAAGTGATAGTTGCTCTTTAACCCTATAGGAGCTAGAAACATCTCCAATGGACAGGTCTCTAGCATCCAAGGATTCATGTTCATTGATTATGTTGCCACAGCCGTGCTGTGGCTTGTGCCCTATGGATCCGCAGTGCAAGGTACGCTACTAACTCAGACCTTACAGTGAAATATCACAATCTCTGAACCTGGTCTGGATTTATGTTTCAGGCACTCACAGGTAAGATACCCTAGACCTTATCCCACTTCTCTTATGACCATATCCCCCTTCATCATTCATAGCTGCCTGGCATAAATAATATTTTGTTTATAAAATTTAAGGCAACAGCACAAAGTAATCCAAAACACAAAAAAACTTTTAACCCCTTAGATGCTAGAGAGGTCTCTGATGCATTACTTGGAGAGTAGGTAAGGAGTGGGTGGCAGATGATTCAGATTGTTCTAGCCACTCCCAAAGCTTAGAATGTGGGTGTGGCCAGCACTGCTAAGGTTTTCCTTAAAATATGACACTCTTGGGAGGTTTCCTACTCTGCTTATTGGGAAGTCTGGCCTGACTGGAACGCAAAGGTTTAAAGTATCAAAATAATAGCATACAAAAAACATATTTTATTGGACTTTATTCATATTCTGATGTCCTCACACTTCCAAGAGCTGGATAAGCTTTTATACTTCACAAGTGATAAAATAAATGGATATAACAGATGTTGGAAAATCCTTTCTTTTCATTTTCCTGCCATCTGGAACTAATAATAAGTTAAATTATATTGTTTTTTTTACTATGACTGACCTCATGATTTGCAGCATATATATTCCTGATGCAAATCAACACATATAAGTCTTAAAAATAGGAATGACCTTTCTGATTGGTAAGCTATGAATGATGGGGGCTGTACTCTGCCAAGATGGGGGGGGGGGGTTGAGTAGGTTGGCCACTAATATCTTAACCCGTACCTTTGTGAGACATCTCCAATGCATTGTGAATCAATGAATTGGAGATGTCTTTATCCACCAAGGGTGTAAGGGAAAGGATGCTTAAGTTTCTAGATACCATCCTTGGGTGGTCTCATTGTAGTCTGTCTAGTGTTACTTTTGTTAACCCTTTGGATACAGAAAATGACTAAAACATTAGGGGGGATTTGTACTATAAATTTAATGGCTAAAATAGGCACTGTGGCTGCCTAACACCCATTTACTAAGCCAGTGGTGGGCAACCTGAGGCCCTCCAGCTGTTGTAAGCTACAACATTCATTATCCACTGCCAGCCTTTGGCTTGTTAAAGATTATAAGATTTGTAACCCACAAGAGCTGGAGGGCCACAGTTTGCTCATTCATGTACTAAACAAGGGGTGTCCAACAGGCCAGAATTTAAGGATTCTCCCAATTAAGCACATATGAGTCAATCAAAATGAATGAGCCACTAATTCACCTGTGCTTAAAGGGGAACTACCACCCCGCAAAAACGTAATCTTATTTAAGTCTTCATCTGGCGACTAGCTGCTTAGAAGAGCTAGTCGCCAGAAATATTACCTGGTTTACAAGATTTTCTACTTACTCTGAGGCGGACGGCTCCAAAAGGGACTGACAGCGCAGGCGCACAGACGTCACTATGGCAAGATGTCCGTGCTTCCTGCTACTGTCCGCCTCAGAGTAAGTAGAAAATCTTGTAAACCGGGTAATATTTCTGGCGACTAGTGCTACTAAGCAGCTAGTCGCCAGATGAAGACTTAAATAAGATTAAGTTTTTGCGGGGTGGTAGTTCCCCTTTAATCAGGGAAATCCTTACATCCTGGCCTGTTGGTTGCCCTTGAGGACTGAATTTGGACAGCCCTATACTAAACTATCTACACCTCAAATTCTTTTCTTTATTTGCCCCAAGAGGAGGGCAGTGTGGCAGTGTATAGGCAAATGCCTGTATTAGCAGGGTGCAGAGGAAATCAGTATAAGATTGTTCCTGTTTCATACCTCCCAAGTGTCCCTCTTTAGGAGGGACAGTCCCTCTTTTAGACCTAAATCCCTCTGTCCCTCTTTCCCACCCTGATGTCCCTCTTTTTAGGAGATCAGATTGTGTGGTGTGTATAATATTGCTCTACAGCAATAAAACTCACATTATTGTTTGTTTAAATGTCAGTATATGTGTTTCTAGATTAGTCTTTGTAAATAAAATACTTTGGTCTTGTTCTAAATCATTTATTAGGTTACACAAGGAGGTGACAATAGGTCAGGAAATAGCTTAAAAATTCCTGGTAATGCCCCGCCACCAGCCACGCCCCCAGAAACACCCCCTAAAACACAAGTGTCCCTCTTTGGCAATTTGAAATGTTGAGAGGTATGCTGTTTCCTGTGCATACCATGTGGAAGGCATTCCAGTCTTGCTTACATTGAAGTCTTATACACTAAGGGAAGACAAACCCCTATAAAGAAAGTCTAATAATGGAGCACTCATCTCAGATGAACCAATGTATTCAAAAATCAATACAGATGTTATTTAAAAACAATTAAAAACCCAAGATGGGAGGGTGGAGGCTTGGTATTAGTCTAATACATACATGTGTACAAGCAAAGTAACTCTAAAATAGACCCTCTGTTGCCATTTAGGCTATTCAAGCCAGTCTGGCAATGAAGCAGTAAATTAGAAGGTAAGTTAGCATTTAGGAGTGGCAGGTGCATAGTGTAATTAATATTTTATAGTGTAATTAACTTTTTGAGTTCCAGGGGACTGTGCAGTGCATTGCAAAGCATGAGTTTCACACCCCTCTGGAACTCAAAGGGTTAATGAAAAGTTAGTTAACCCCTGTGTTGCCAATGAGTTTTCTTTGCATTGCAAAATTGCATGGCAATGGAACAGTTAAGGAGGTTGTGTGTGCGCATGTGTGTAGGATATTTGGGGCCAATAGTGAACAATGGGTGAGGCAGGTTAATGTCCATTGCATCGGCCTGATCCAGGGGCAGGGAAGCATCTGTAGAGATTGCCTGAATTTCCTGCTCGTATTTACTATCAACATTGTAAGTTGTTAATGTTTCATGCTAATGATGTAAATCTCTCTTAGTATGTAAGAGCCTATGGAAGGTTTGCAGAGAGTGCAGAGATGCCCTTTTCAGGTAGAACAGCTTTGCAGGCAGTTGCACCTGAAAATCACTTTATTAGATGTCCATGAGAGTGAGTGTGAGACAGCGTGGACAGGAAAGAGAAAGACTGAGAGAAAAGCAAGAGAGAGACAGAAGAAGAGCATGAATGAGTGAGAGCAAGAGTGAGTGACAACCAGAGATAAAGAGAGCAAGAGGGAGTGACAATCAGAGATAAAGAGAGAGGGAGTGAGCAAGAGTGAGTGAGAAACAGAGAGAAAGAGCAAGAGTGAGTGACAGCAAGAATGAGTGTGAGAGACAGAGCAATAGTGAATGAGAACAATAGGGACTGAGCAAAAATGAATGAGAGCAAGAGTGAGTGGGAGAGAGTGAGTGTGGAAGAGTGAGAGAGAGAGAGCAAGATCATGAGAGTAAGACACAAAGAGAGAGAGAGAGAGAGAGCAAGAGGCAAAACAGAGAGACAGAGAAAATGCCAGAAAGAGAAAAAGACTACAACACTGAGACTGAGATATATATATATATATATATATATATATATATATATATATATATAGAATGAGACAGAAAGAATAAGAGAAACTCTGGAGATGTACAAATGCAATTCCATGATGAACTAGGTTCTGAAATGTATTTTCTTGTCCAACGTCTATCTAACACCAATATATTAAGCTACATATGTGTAAAATTCTCCCCTTAAGACCACTTGAGCAATGGGGAGGGCAGTGGGGCAGTGTATGGATTTTCCTTTCCTCTATGCCTTGTGGTGTACTAAAATGGTGCATAAGAAATAGTGTAAATTCACATCATTTCCTGTGCCTGCTATGGAACTGGCATATGGGGACCTCCAGTATGCACCAAAGCGATCGTACGATCGTATACTCTAGTGTAGTACATACCCCTAAATGCAGCCCCTGGAGTGGGACACTAACACCAGTGGAGCCGATTATCTTGTACATTCCCCTAAATGAGAAAGTGTGCTGTCTGTATAGTACCCTGAATGCTAAATGCCCGGGCAACAGAGGGCCATTATATATAAAGACACATACACACATATTCCTACAGGCATATTTACTCTGACCTTGGATGTTAGAGAGAGTTGCATTGATAAGCGATGTGTAATTTTTCTAGGATTAAAAATTCAGGAGGGAATCAAAATCATTTAAGCTGCTTTCTGGACACTGAGAAAATAGCAAAAACACACAGTATGTGTGTGTGTAGTGGTACTGGTGGTGGTGTGTGTGTGTGTGTGTGTGTGTGTGTGTGTGGTGGGGGAGTTATAGGACTTGGTGGTAACCAAACTCCAGAAAGTTCAGGTCCTGAGGAATGACCTTGACAAAAGCCTTTGAAAGCACAGTGGGATTGGTCACGACCCTCTTATGTTTTGTGAATGTGGTTTCTGTCTTTGGGCATCAAAGCTCTGATCCCCCCAGGGTATTTCATTTCAATAAAGGGCAATGGTCATTTTCTGTGGACAGCATTACAAAGCAAGAGGGAATAAATGGATGAATGGAAAGGGAGAAGGGGGTGTTGCAGTAGACAATATGTCTTACTTCAAGCTAATGGCGGGTTAATGCTTTAACAGGGGCAGGGCACCTAGTGTATAGATGTGAAACATGAAACTAGATTGTTGAACTGAGTACTATGGAAACAACTCAAACTAAAGATAATCTACTTGTTTACAAGCATTAAAGAAGTCATTATTTTCTCATTCAGTGTAACAAAGAGTTAGCCAAATCGCATTGCAAACAACAATGGAAATGTGCAGGAAATCTCATCCTGACAAACAGGCAGGAGTGACTCTTTCTATTATGTTTTACAAAGGAATGGTGATTACATTTATGGGATAAAGGCCTTACAGTGGCTATATGAAATTAATATTCTGACACTATTCATGCACAAAGCCACAGCCATCAACATAAACACCAAATTGAGGTCAGTTTTTCATAGATGAGAACTCATCCTCTCTCAGTTGATGGTAGGTAAGAGCTCCCTATCAGCTGATGGTGGGTGAGAGCTACCTGTGTCTCTCTGTTGATGATGGGTGAGAGCTTTCTTTTACTCTTTCAGTTGATAGTGGGTGAGAGCTCACTGTATCTCTCTGGCAGCTGATGACGGGTGAGAGCTTTCTTCTTCTTTGTCTGTTGATGGTGGGTGAAAGCTCTGTCTTTCTGGCAGCTGATGGGGGTGAAAATTCCCTGTGTCTCTTTAAGTTGATGGTGGTTTAGAGCTCGCTGTCTCTTTGGCAGCTGATGGTGGGTTAATGCTTTCTATTTATCTCTCAGTTGATGGTGGATGAGAGCTGTTTGTCTCTCTGACAGCTGATGTGGTAGAGAGCTCTCTGTGGGTGGGTGAGAGCTCTTTGACTCTAGTAGCTGATGGTGGGTGAGAGCTTTCTGTTATTCTGTCAGTTGATGGTGAGTGAAAGCTCTCTGTCTCTGGCAGCTGATGGTGGGTGAAAGTTCTCTATCAGCTGAGGGTGGGTGAGAAACCAGAGTTTCTAAGGTGATGGTGTGTGAGAGATGTTTGCCTCTTTGGCAGTTGATGGTGTGAGAGCTCTTTGACAGCTCTTAGCGGGTGAGGGTTCTGTTTCTCAGTCAGTTGATGGTGGGTATGAACTTTCTTTTTCTCTTTCAGTTGATGGTGGGTGAGATCTCTCTATCTCTCTGACAGCTGATGGGGGCTGCAGTTCTCTTTCTCTCTCTAAGTTGATGGTAGGTGAGAAGTATTTGTCTCTTTGTAGCTGATGGTGGGTGAGAGCTCTTTGACTCTGGTAATTGATGGTGGGTAGGAGGTTTATATCTGTCTGGCATTTGTCGGAGAGAAAGAGAGGTCTCAGTTATGTGGCTGTTCATTGAATACTGTCTTTTGCACCATGATATGTGACTATCTATCAATTATGTTAGCTGTAATCGTAGGGAAAGTATACCTAAAATTAATTTACTGTTAAATATCTCTATAAATATCTATCTCTATATCATTTTCCTTTTGTGCTGTGCACAAAAACGTCCAACTGTTGAAGTAGGCAAAACTTGTTTGCTAGTTAGTCTGTTATAAAGTTTATAACAATACAATGCAGATGCAGATGTATGGTTGTGGAACTGGTGATATATAAATCAAGGTTGGCTTTTTCAATGCCAGTACCAGATGTATGGAACATCTATTGACATTTCACAGCCAATCTTTATCCCCTGGGTTTCTGCACTAATAAACTTTGAGTTTGTGAACAATAGTTTGGGTGCAGGTCTGTGGTACAACAACAAAATCATCCTATACATGAGAGGAAAATATACTGGGCATTTGTACAATGTCAGAGCAGTTCCACTGTCTTTAACGGAAGACAGTCTTCAACTTTAATGTCAGAAAACCCCATATGCATGCCCCATATCATGTGCAGGGAAATGGAGTTAAATTACTACATTTCCTCTATGCCTTGTTTAATACATAGGGTTAAACAAGGTGTAGACGAGAGGTAGCCAACATGAGGCCCTCCAGCTGCTGAAAGACCACAACTCCCATCATTCCCCACCAGAAAATGATGGGAGTTGTATTCTGGCAGCAGGTTGATGCCCTCACATTAACCACTTCTGGTGTAGAGGAAAAGGAACTCCTCCAAACACCATCAGACTTCCCCATTTCCCTCCACTTAGAGCAAGCAGTATTATGAGGATGATTTTTGGCACATATAGCTTAGTAAATTGACGTTAGGCAGGCATAGGGACTAAGAATCAGTTCCGTCTCCTGATTTAGCTCGTAATTGCCTTTGTACATTCATCCACTGTTTTGTTTAGATCAAATACTTCTTTATCTTTTCAGACCTAACTGTGGCTAACCAAAGTGATTTGGAAGCCAAGACTGATGCTTTCAAGCAAGAGCTCTAAGGTTGCATTCTTGGAAAACCACATAGTCTGACAAGATTTAATGTAACATGAATCATTGATTATTTACAGCTTCAGCATAAACAAAGTTTCTGCACATCAAGTTACAATCTATTTTCTGACAACAAACATTTTCATCAGCAATGAGCTATTGATTTCGTGGACTTACACAAGCAACTACAGCAATAAGGACAAACTCTTGCACACATTTACACACACACACATACACCTGACTGTGGTCCTCCCACCTCACACACTTCTATTTAAAGGTGCAGTGCCTCCTAGATAAAATTTGAGATAGTTATAATAGCACGTTAAAGACTTTCACCCCACCCAAATTAACCTTACTCAATGCATGTCTTAAAACTTCCTATATGTTGTTTTTTTAACACAATAATTTTGGCTTTTTTTAGCTACTGTACAAGAAACCACCACCCTTCCCACCTCTCCCCTGGACTTCATGATTCAAGTTGGGTGCTTACCGAGCAGCATTGAATTCTTTCCAAATAATGTCCTGCACTGAGAACTAAGTGCAGGACGTTGTACTGCATATGTAGAAAGCGGCCCCAATACTGGCAACAATGGGGCGCTCACTACAGTGAGAATCAAAAGGCTGCCTCAGGCAGAAGAGTATAGAGTTTCCAAACAAATGCACAAGAAGGTAAATTTTATGCCTGTGGGGGTTAATTATACAAATTAAATGGTTTATTCATGACAGTTCCACTTTAAGAGTAGAAAATAAGTCAGATCTATGTTTTGTCTGGATAGTATTTATCCATATAAATATATTTAAAAAAGAAATATGTACTAGGGAGGCTCTATAATCTGGGAATGAGGGGGGAGGGAACACACACACACTAAGCTGCCTGACTCGAACTACATATACCTAGTCTGGCACTGCAGTGGTGGACTGGGACTTAACACACTTATATATAAAAAAATACCATTTATTGAGTTACGTATCTCAATAAAATCAACTTAATATAGATTGGTACAAACAGTAACACACAATAACCATCCAGATGTATATCTTAAAGTGCCGGGATATAAAACATGCAACAACAGGTTCACCACAGAAGGACGAGATGTGCGCAATTTAACCCTTTTTACTCTCTTAAATGGCCAGTAACCACTGACACCAATAGGGTGAGAAAAGGTGCAAGGTAAAAATATTTAAAAACATCTGTATATTGTATGTGATGAGCCCAAATAGTAACCTCTCAAAATGAATCCCAAAAAAGTATAGTATCGGACTCTACACCCACAATACACACATACAATGTTAAAATAAACAGATAGAGCTACACTAACACTATTCTTGATCCACTTACCCTACCTAACACACCGGAATATGAAAAAAAAATAATATATATATAATAACATAGGAATAGAGACAAACGCACTCACGGTAAACCATGTAAATGTATTAAATTACATCACACAAAACATCTTATAGCAATAGCAACATTTCGGTCCTCTCAACAGGACCTTCCTCAAGCAAGGGGGTGGAATTTGGGAGATGTGTTAAATATGGGGGACCCCATTGACAAGTATACAACTAACACCCAATGGTTGGCACGTCCCAAGGGAGTATTTAGATGTAAGGAGTGTTCCAATTGTGGATTTATAATAACAGGAAAAGAATACATACACCCCAGAACCAAGAAACCAGTTATGGTGAAGGACTTTATGAACTGTGAAACCAGATATGTGGTGTACATGATAACCTGCCCCTGCAATCTTATATACATTGGCAAGACTACCACGATGATAAAAGAAAGGAAGAATAACCATCGTTCAGCCATTAAGAAAGCACTGGAGGGACAAATGGATATTAAAGACTATAAATGCCAACCAGTGGCTAGACACTTTGAATTATGCCAGCGTACCCTTTGTGACTTCTGCTTCATGCCTTTAATCACGATACCTAAACCAAGAAGAGGTGGTGATAGGCATCAATTACTATTACAACAAGAAACTCGATTCATCTTCGATTTTGACACTCTGGTTCCGAAGGGTTTACCATGAGATGTCATATGCATGCTTTCTTTAAAGAGGTACACTGAGAGAGTTTGAAGCAAAAGAGAAGTATATGGTGGGCACTCCTTGTGGATAATCCACAGGAATAGGCCCTAAACTTTGGAAGCTTCGATTACCTCTGGATCTAACATAAACAGGAACATATTAAATATGGGCACTCCTTGTGGAGAAACCACAGGAATGGGCCCTAACCCTACCTGGAGAATGATTCTGCAGTGCACCTTAAGAAAAATGTTGCAAAATATTAATTCGGGTTAATCAAGCAACCCCATGATACATTGCATAATGAACATGTTGATAACACAGTGGACGGTACTATTTACTGAGAATACATCATCATGTGTAATATTAAATGAACTATTGATTAATATGGATCTGTGACATAATAGCATATATTGTGCTCTTGCAGTATATGGGCCTCATGGTATTTCAATTTAACTTTCAATACCTTGCAAATATGATTTGTGAAATCACTTTTGAGCACATACCTATATTGGTCTGTTTTTAAGATATAATTTTTTATTTGATATATTTTTTAATTAATTATTTTGGTTATTGTTTTCTTTTTCTTCACTATATACCCATTCTTTTGGGCTAAAACAATATGGTAACAGGTTTGACAGTACTTAAGTGCTTTGCTCCTGTGCCTGCTATTATTATCTTATTGCCAGTACTTTCCCTCTAGCTGTGTGTTCTATTTGGTGTCTGTTGTAGCAAAAATTTTTGCTACAATACATGTTTCCACAATACTGTTACGGTTTTCTGACACTCAGACCAGGACATGAAGTAAAAACACAGTTTTATTGAAAATAAAACAATGCCCCTAGAGGCCAGTACAGAAATAGCAATAATGGTAATAATGACAAAGTGAATGCACACAATGATAGTGATAGGTGCTATGAATGGATAGAGAGTATTCCCCCAAAGGGTTAACAAATGAAATGGGTGAGATATAACAAGATTGGCCAACGCCCGGGATAAATAGCAGTCTCTGGAACACAGTCTCTCAATAGCTGGATAGAGAAGTAACTGCACTGAATACACTCTCAAGTTGGTATAGTAGCGCAACAAAGTCCAGAGCTGAGCCGGTACCACCACCATGGGCTACAGAGGAATGCTATTGCCACGCTGTAGTGATCAGAACCAAAATCACCCTTAACTGGAAAAGTAGTAACCCTGCGTGTGCCACTTGGATTGTGCCTTGACACCCCTTGGGTGCTGTACTGATGGTGACTGCCCAAGCTGGAGTAGAGCCGGCGCCCTCTGGAGTGCAATGGGAATGTACCTTCTGCGTCTGTGGGCCTGAGCCCGAATTTGAGCACGGAACAGATAAGGCTCAGATGGTGAATGAGAGACACACAGAAGCACTCAGAGGAAAGGCTCACGTCAGAAAACGTATGCTTGGCAAGATATATCGGAGGCACTAGACCAGAGACTACAGGCACTGCAAGGGTTAAGTGGTTCTGCACAGGAGCGAGTACCTTGGCAACCAGCAACAGGCAAAGCAACCTCGGGCTGCAGCTACTGACAAGTGAGAGGAAAAGTGAGTCGCTTAAACAGTTCAGAATGTCGCCGAGGCGACCGGAATGATGCAGGAACACTGGAACAGCAGGCAAACCGGAACGGCAACCGGAACAGCAGGCAGAACCGGAACGGTAACTGGAACGGCAGACAGGCCGGAATAGCAACCGGCACAGCAGGCAGAACCGGAACGGTAACTGGAACAGCAGACAGGCCGGAATAGCAACCGGAACAGCAGGCAGAACCGGAACAGTAACTGGAACAGCAGACAGGCCGGAATAGCAACCGGAACAGCAGGTAGGACCGGAACAGTACTGGAACAGCAGACAGGCCGGAATGAATCACAGAGCAGGGTCATCAGCCAGAACCGGGTCAAGTCATGGAGCACGGTCGTCATCCAGAGCCAGGTCAATTCACGGAGCAGGGTCGTCAGCCAGAGCCAGGTCAAATCACGGAGCAGGGTCGTCAGCCAGAACCGGGTCAAATCACGGAGCAGGGTCGTCAGCCAGAACCGGGTCAAATCACGGAGCAGGAGCAGGAGAAGAGTCAGACTAGCCGGGTCGGTACACAGGAGGCACAGGAATATGGCAACAAGGCGCAGCAACAGGAACACCACGAAAGGGCAACTGACAAGTGCCCAAGCTCCAGCATATAACGGCACATCCTGGGCGGGCCAATCAGTCTCCACCAATGCACAGGCAAATCATGTCAGATTGACAGAAAGACACGGGGACCGTGATAGATACGCTGGAAGATTGCCTTCAGCCGGCAGTCTCAATCGCTGTTTGTTTTTTCTCTGGGAACCTGTTAATTAGTAACAGTCCTGGATGACATCATCACATCGTGAAGCACACCTAGATGCCGATTCCCGGGTGCATGTTTGGCGCTATTACCCCGTGATGTGATAGGACAAAACACTAAAATAAAAGGCACTTAAATGCTGATTTTTCCCGCCCCCATTATATGCCCTGAGTCCATTGTACTGGACCGAAAATGTTCAGTTTGATTGCTCTAGCAGAATATGCTGATTGCTCAATAAAATGAATTGAACTGGATTAATCTATGTTGTGTGCTGTGCCTCTCTGCCATTTGGGACATCTCAGGCTGAGTACTGGGACATCTCAGGCTGAGTACTGGGACATCTCAGGCTGAGTACCTCTCTCTCTCTCTGTATATATATATATATGGGCTTGGCCAGCTGTTCTTGATGTGTCACTCCCGTACTCTGTACTGCAAAATGCGACCTTCGTTAAAGCAGGTACTGACAAGAGAAATACCCCAGACCTCATGGAGGGCATCAGGACCCCTTTTGATGCCCCCCCCAGCTATTGATCTCCCAGCCGATACAGATGTGTGATTAATACAGATGTAGGAGATCAGAGTAGCTCCCCTGATTCCACCCTATTCGAAATTCGAGGTAGGAGTGGGTGGGATCAGATAAAGCCTCTCACATCACAAATGACATGAACAATGTCACCAGTAATATGGGAGGCTTTCCATGACCCCACCCATTTCTACTCAGAAGTTCTGGTTTTCTCTGCATCACAGCCAGCGCCTTAGCTTCAGAATTAGTCAATTAAGCAGTCAAGCAACTTGTTTTAATTGTTTTTAACCCTTTAAATGCCAGAGAGATGTCCAATGCATGCCTTTTCAATGTGATGGACAACCATCTCACACGCAAAGGTTTAAGTTAATTATTCAGATGAGGACTTGAAGATTACAGGAACTCAGTACAATCTTAAGCAAATCCCTTGAGAGTGTCTCTTTTGGCTGCCTTGATTATAATCTAAATATACTTCTTTGAATGGCCCTTACAGCAGTTCTAATGGACAATTCCTGCTATCTCTATTGATCATGCAATCTTTTCACTTATTAGTGTTAGATGTATTATTAACTTGAGACCATTTTCTGTCTTATCCTTTCTTCTCTATTAGCCTTGGTATATAAAGCAAGCTTAAAGGGATCTTTGCATAGTCATAGAATCACACATAAACTCTCTGACACCTTAAAGGGATAGTAATACTTCGTTTTAACTTTATTTTATTTTGTAGGCATAAAAAAAACATGAAGAACGATATAAGTCTTATCTCTCAAACCTTTATGGTTTAAGAGATATTCACAAACAAAGTATCCCCCCCTCTTCAACCAGATCAGAAGGGAGGTGCCCAGGTAGACTGCAGACAGGGACAATCTTCAATTAAGATAAGGGAAAAAGCTGAAAAACTTGTCAAGGGGGGAAGGGCTTTCGTTGTTTTCATACAAAGAAAATTGTCCCCTTCTGTTATCTGTCTGGTCATACAACCAGATTCACATCTGAGAAGAGATTGCTTACACTAGGTAAAAGGGGCAGGAGGGGGAACTTTGCTTGTGAATATCTCATAAACCATAAAGGTTTGAGATATAAGACTTATATCATTCTTCATGTTTTTTTAATGCCTACAAAATAAAAACAAGTTAAAACGAAGTGTTACTATCCCTTTAACCTTGTTATTGTGCCCTCTGGTAGTCACAGAACTACACAGACACTGTCAGAAACCCCAGCCATGTTCCACTGTCCACTGGTAATCACAAAACCCACACATATACTGACTTACATTGTTGGGGGAAAGGATGATGGGGTAATGTTCAGCACTGTTTTATTACATGGATGGGATCTTTGAAGCCTTAGCCTACCTTGTATCCAGGGGGGTCTTTTTGGCTGTTATGACGAACAGTTTCAGCAGTGAAAGGTAGTACACGCATCCATCCACTGGGATCACTGAGATATTGACCTAGGGTTAAAACCTTAATTGTCTGAGGAATGGCTACTTTTGCACTGGGTCATCAGCAGTGGGTGTCTCCCCCCTCTTTGGACAAAAAGGGTTTCTGCTGACAGTTTAATGAAGGGCAGTACAAACAGGATAGTAACTGCCAATTTAAACATATGTTACGGGTGTTGCAGTGCACACATGTTGGCAAAGTGTTTTTGTTAATCTGAGTCCTCTTCCTCTCCCAGAGAATGTGTGGAAAAAGCAATCAGCCCCAATTAGCGTTGCTGCTATGTGCCCTTGGCTGCTGCAGAACCATAAGCAGGAAGCTGTACAGTTCCTGGAAGGAGGGGTTTTTGTATGGTTAAAATCCCCTTCAAAGACAGGGAAGTACCCTAGGTTCACAAGAACCTAAGATTGTCCTCCAAGCACCCATTGTATTAGCAGAAAGGTTGACCAAGGAGGTATCTTTAGATTTTGAGAATTTTGCAGTTAGATGTGGTTTACGAAAAAAGAGAATTGTAAATTCCCTTTTATCTAGAAGGCTCATATTTCAATGATGATATTGATAGGGAGTCAGACAGACATTGAACTGACCATCAGAGTCTTCCGTGCACACCCAGATTGTTTCCAGCTTCTAGGTTGCTAATGAATGACTACCATTTCATTGACAAATGCTTACCCATAGGGTAAGTGATTTTCTGCACCTATTTCGAACATTTCAATTTCTGGAGTTGGTGGTTCATGACTAGTGTTGAGCGAGCATGCTCGGCCGATGCTCGGATCGGCTCGAGCATCGCTCTGCTCGGCACATGGCGGTACTCGTACGAGTACCGCATGTGCTCGCCCGCCATGTTCGGGTCTCCTCCCCGCACGTTTTGCGGCTGCTGCGCAGCCAATAAACGTGCAGGGAGGCTCTGACATCAGTGTAATGCCAGCAGCCATGTTGGCTGCTGGCATTACACTGATTGGCTGGCCAGAACCCGTGGTCGGGTGCTGTATAGCACCTGACCAGCGAGTTCGGCTCAGTCTTAGCCAGGGAGAGCTGAGGATAGGAAGGGAAAGTCAGTGTAGGGAGAAAAAAAGCAAAATTGTGAAAAAAAAAGAACCAAAAGTCCTTTTTAGGACTACTGTGTGTGGGGGCAGCAGGTTATTTTGTGTGGGGGGAAAAAAACAAAAAAAAAAAAATTTCATATATTCTGTTTAGTGTGCAAAGTTGCAGATTAGAGCACATTCTGTTTAGTGTGCAAAGTTGCAGATTAGAGCACATTCTGTTTAGTGTGCAAAGTTGCAGATTAGAGCACATTCTGTTTAGTGTGCAAAGTTGCAGATTAGAGCACATTCTGTTAAGTCTTCAAACTAAAATATCAAAGTCACATATTCCATTCAGTGTGCGTCGCCGCAGTTTAGCAGCACATTCTGTGTACTGTGCAGAGTTGCAGAATAGGAAGAAATACTGTTAAGTCTTCAAACTAAAATATCAAAGTCACATATTCCATTCAGTGTGCTTCGCCGCAGTTTAGCAGCACATTCTGTGTACTGTGCAGAGTTGCAGAATAGGAAGAAATACTGTTAAGTCTTCAAAGTAAAATATCAAAGTCACATATTCCATTCAGTGTGCGTCACCGCAGTTTAGCAGCCTATTCTGTGTACTCTGCACAGTTGCAGAATAGGAAGAAATACTGTTAAGTCTTCAAAGTAAAATATCAAAGTCACATATTCCATTCAGTGTGCTTCGCCGCAGTTTAGCAGCCTATTCTGTGTACTCTGCACAGTTGCAGAATAGGAAGAAATACTGTTAAGTCTTCAAAGTAAAATATCAAAGTCACATATTCCATTCAGTGTGCGTCACCGCAGTTTAGCAGCCTATTCTGTGTACTCTGCACAGTTGCAGAATAGGAAGAAATACTGTTAAGTCTTCAAAGTAAAATATCAAAGTCACATATTCCATTCAGTGTGCATCACCGCAGTTTAGCAGCCTATTCTGTGTACTCTGCACAGTTGCAGAATAGGAAGAAATACTGTTAAGTCTTCAAAGTAAAATATCAAAGTCACATATTCCATTCAGTGTGCGTCACCGCAGTTTAGCAGCCTATTCTGTGTACTCTGCACAGTTGCAGAATAGGAAGAAATACTGTTAAGTCTTCAAAGTAAAATATCAAAGTCACATATTCCATTCAGTGTGCGTCACCGCAGTTTAGCAGCCTATTCTGTGTACTGTGCACAGTTGCAGAATAGGAAGAAATACTGTTAAGTCTTCAAACTAAAATATCAAAGTCACATATTCCATTCAGTGTGCTTCGCCGCAGTTTAGCAGCCTATTCTGTGTACTCTGCACAGTTGCAGAATAGGAAGAAATACTGTTAAGTCTTCAAAGTAAAATATCAAAGTCACATATTCCATTCAGTGTGCGTCACCGCAGTTTAGCAGCCTATTCTGTGTACTCTGCACAGTTGCAGAATAGGAAGAAATACTGTTAAGTCTTCAAACTAAAATATCAAAGTCACATATTCCATTCAGTGTGCGTCACCGCAGTTTAGCAGCCTATTCTGTGTACTCTGCACAGTTGCAGAATAGGAAGAAATACTGTTAAGTCTTCAAAGTAAAATATCAAAGTCACATATTCCATTCAGTGTGCTTCGCCGCAGTTTAGCAGCCTATTCTGTGTACTGTGCACAGTTGCAGAATAGGAAGAAATACTGTTAAGTCTTCAAACTAAAATATCAAAGTCACATATTCCATTCAGTGTGCGTCACCGCAGTTTAGCAGCCTATTCTGTGTACTCTGCACAGTTGCAGAATAGGAAGAAATACTGTTAAGTCTTCAAACTAAAATATCAAAGTCACATATTCCATTCAGTGTGCGTCACCGCAGTTTAGCAGCCTATTCTGTGTACTGTGCACAGTTGCAGAATAGGAAGAAATACTGTTAAGTCTTCAAACTAAAATATCAAAGTCACATATTCCATTCAGTGTGCGTCACCGCAGTTTAGCAGCCTATTCTGTGTACTCTGCACAGTTGCAGAATAGGAAGAAATACTGTTAAGTCTTCAAACTAAAATATCAAAGTCACATATTCCATTCAGTGTGCGTCACCGCAGTTTAGCAGCCTATTCTGTGTACTGTGCACAGTTGCAGAATAGGAAGAAATACTGTTAAGTCTTCAAACTAAAATATCAAAGTCACATATTCCATTCAGTGTGCGTCACCGCAGTTTAGCAGCCTATTCTGTGTACTGTGCACAGTTGCAGAATAGGAAGAAATACTGTTAAGTCTTCAAACTAAAATATCAAAGTCACATATTCCATTCAGTGTGCGTCACCGCAGTTTAGCAGCCTATTCTGTGTACTGTGCACAGTTGCAGAATAGGAAGAAATACTGTTAAGTCTTCAAACTAAAATATCAAAGTCACATATTCCATTCAGTGGGCGTCACCGCAGTTTAGCAGCCTATTCTGTGTACTGTGCACAGTTGCAGAATAGGAAGAAATACTGTTAAGTCTTCAAACTAAAATATCAAAGTCACATATTCCGTGTAAGATGAAGAAGGCGGGTAAAAAGGGACGGGGAAGTGGACGTGATCCTGATAGTTCAGGGCGCGGGTCAGGACGTGGAGAAACTGTGCCTGGTGCCAGAGCACAAGAAAGAAAGACATCCACCATACCTAGCTTCATGTCTAATTTTACAGGGCGTCGCAGGACATCACTCTCGAGGTCCGACCACTGCGAACAGGTGGTCGGTTGGATGTCAGCTGATACTGCTTCCAGTCGGTTAAGCACCACCCTGTCTTCCACCAAGTCCACTCTCAGTAGCCAAGAGTCTGGTCAACATAATCCTCACTCTGATCATCCTTCCTCCCACCATAGACGGTCTGGTCAAAGAAGTGATCCCACACTGGGATATAGTGAGGAGCTCGTCTCATCACCAATCCTTCATTTGACCCTCTCTCCAAGCACGCTTGCAGAGGAACATGACATCTTGTGCCCTGATTCACAACCTCTAGAGGGTACCCAATCACAAGAAGATGACAGATGTGAACGGCATTTAAGGTCAAAGGAAGTAGTGGATGATGATGATGATGATGAGACACAGTTGCCATTAAATCAACCACTATTACTGTCTCAAGACCTTGTTGAGGAGAATGTTATACAGTTGTCAATGACTGAGTATGTGGTGGGATCAAGACATGAGGAGGATGATCAGAGTGAGGAAGTGGAGGAGGACTTGGTGGACGATGAGGTGACTGACCCCACCTGGGAAGGTGTAGAGCCGAGCGATGACAGCAGTCCTGAGGGTGAGCCATCTGCAGCACCGCAACAGGCTGGAAGAGGCAGTGGTGTGGCTACAGAAAGAAGGCGGACCGCACCAAACCGGCCCGCAAATGTTCCACGGAGCACCCCCTTGCGTAAATCTACCTTGCCAAGGGGTAGGTGTTCCGCGGTATGGCGTTTTTTTAAGGACAGTGCGGACGACAAAAGAATTGTAGTTTGCAACCTGTGCCACACCAGAATGAGCCGAGGCATGAACACTAGAAACCTCACCACCACCAGCATGATCCGACACATGGCATCCAAGCACCGTAATAAGTGGGAGGAACGCCTGGATCGCCCATCTGTGTCTGCAGGCCACACCACTGCCTCCTCTTCCCCTGTTTTCGGTGCCGGCCAATCGCCTGTCGAAGGCGCAGGCCCGCATACCTCCCGCCCTGCACCTGTACCATCTGAAGCACCATCAGCGACCACATCCACTTCCCTGTCCCAGCACAGCGTCCAAATGTCGTTACCCCAGGCATTTGAGCGCAAGCGAAAATACCCAGCCACCCACCCACAGGCCATAGCACTAACCTCACACCTTTCCAAATTACTGGCCATCGAAATGCTGCCATTTAGGCTTGTGGACACTGAGTCCTTCCGCAGCCTGATGGCAGCAGCTGTCCCTCGGTACGCGGTCCCCAGCCGCCACTACTTTTCCCGCTGTGCCATCCCCGCATTACACCACCATGTGTCCCGTAACATCACCCGTGCCCTGACCAACGCAGTTACTGGGAAGGTCCACTTAACGACTGACACATGGACAAGTGCTTGTGGCCAGGGACGCTACATTTCCCTGACGGCACACTGGGTGAATGTCGTGGAGGCTGGGAGCGACTCGGACCCTGGGATGGCGCGGGTGCTACCCACGCCGAGGATTGCGGGCCCTACCTCCATCAGGGTTTCCGCCAGCACCTACGTTATTGGCTCCTCCTCCTCCGTTTCCACCTCCGAATTCTCTACACGCAGCGCCACTCCCCCATCAGCCAGTAGCTGGAAGCAGTGTAGCACTGCAGTGGGGAAGCGTCAACAGGCCGTGCTGAAGCTGATCTGCCTTGGGGACAAACAGCACACGGCCTCAGAGCTGTTGCAGGGGATTAGTCACCAGACCGAGCAGTGGCTCTCGCCACTCAACCTGCAACCAGGCATGGTTGTGTGTGATAATGGGCGTAACTTGGTGGCGGCTTTGGAGCTCGGCAAGCTCACACACGTACCATGCCTAGCGCATGTATTTAATTTAGTGGTTCAGCGATTTCTAAAAACCTACCCCAATGTGCATGATCTCTTGACCAAGGTGCGCCGCGTGTGTGCACATTTCCGTAAGTCATCTACAGCTTCAGCCGGCCTGTTGAAGCTGCAGCAGCGCTTACAATTGCCAGCTCACCGGCTGCTGTGTGACATGAGCACGCGCTGGAACTCCACCTTCCACATGTTGGCCCGGCTTTGTGAGCAGCAGAGGGCAGTAGTGGAGTACCAGCTGTTACACGGTCGTCGCCTCTCTGTTCAACTTCCTGTAATCAGAAGTGAGGAGTGGGAATGGATGTCAGACCTCTGTGAGGTTTTACGCAATTTTGAGGAATCGACACAGATGGTGAGCGGCGATAACGCTATTATCAGTGTAACCATCCCACTTCTGTGTCTACTGAAACGCTCGCTGCTCACAATTAAAACTGACGCTTTGCATGTGGAAGAGGTGGAAATGCGGGAGGAAGAGCTTACACAAGGTGATAGCCAGAGCACCCTCACTTCGTCTTCTCAGAGACAATTGGAGGAGGCGGAGGAGGAGGAGGAGGAAGACACGGTTGCCTCCGCTACAGAGGGTAGCCATGGAACTTTAGTTCCATCTCTTCAGCGTGGGTGGGCAGAAGAGGAGGAAGAGGATGAGGAGATTGAGAGTCATCCTCCTGGTGAGGACAGCGAAATCTTGACTGTTGGTACTCTGGCACACATGGCTGACTTTATGTTAGGCTGCCTTTCCCGTGACCCACGCGTTATACGCATTTTAGACAACACGGATTACTGGGTGTTCACCCTTCTGGACCCCCGCTACAAAGAGAATTTCTCATCTCTCATTCCTCCGGTGGAGAGGACAAGCAAAATGGTGCAATACCAGAAGGTTCTTGTTGAAAAATTGCTCCAAAATTTTCCATCTGACAACGCTGGCGGCAGAGTACGTGCTACCTTGGCCAACCGAGAAGGGGAGAAAAGGGGAGCACACAGCAGTTCCGACAAAGGCAGGGCAACACTCTCCAAGGCGTGGGACACCTTCATGACACCCCGCCAGCACCCTCACCCTGATGCGCAGCCTAGTGTCACAAGGAGGGAAAAGTTTTGGAAGATGGTGAAGGAGTACATAGCAGACCGTGTCAGCGTCCTCAATGATCCCTCTGTGCCTTACAACTACTGGGTGTCCAAGCTGGACACGTGGTATGAACTGGCACTCTACGCCTTGGAGGTGCTGGCCTGCCCTGCCGCCAGCGTTCTGTCTGAGCGGGTATTTAGTGCTGCTGGTGGCATCATAACAGATAAGCGTATCCGCCTTTCCACCGACAATGCTGATAGGTTGACACTTATAAAAATGAACAAGGCCTGGATTTCCCCTGACTTCTCCACTCCACTGGAGGAAAGCCCTGGGGGAACATAAACTCACTTTATATATGTTATTTACAATGATGGGAATACTCTGTATTCCCATTCACCCCTTCCACCCAAAAAACGGGTATATGGTTGACTCTTAATCTTCTCATCTTCCTCCTCCTCTTCCATATGCCCTGGGATATAATTTTTATATAGGGCCAGCTCACCAGCGGGCCCTGTGATATAATTTTTATATAGGGCCAGCTCACCAGCGGGCCCTGTTTGACAATTTTTATATAGGTCAGCTCACCAGCGGGCCTTCTCATATAATGTTTTATTGGGTCAGCTCTCTAGCGGGCCCTCTCATATAATGTTTTATAGCGTCAGCTCACTAGCGGGCCTTCGCATATAATGTTTAGGATGGTCAGCTCCGCAGCAGACCCTCACCCATAATGTTTTAGATGGTCGGCTCAGCGCACGTTTCCCTCTTAATCATGGCCCCAATTCAGAAAAATCAAGGAAATTTTTGGGAGAATTTGCCTTTGCGCACGTTTCCCTCTTAATCATGGCCTCAGTTCAATAAAATCAAGGAAATTTTTGGGAGAATTTGCCTCTGCGCACGTTTCCCTCTTAATCATGGCCTCAGTTCAGAAAAATCGAGGAAATTTTTGGGAGAATTTGCAGATGATATACAAGTAAATATACAGCAAATATTGTTTGGTAACAATTTTTCGCCTAAAGTCGTTTTTATTTTCCTTTTTGTGTGTTTTACGGTCAGTCTGTAAAAATGGCGTACTACGGGCGAAAGATCGTTCCCAGCAGCAATGTTGGAGTCCAACATGCATCCAGACATCCTCCCTATGCTGTCCCTGAACCATTTCTGTGGTGTTTCCATCATTTTCTTCCCTTTTCCTATGGACCAGGCACCCTCCCCTCATCAGAGCAGGGGGTGCCTGGTGTAATGCTCGAGTCCTCCCATTGACTTCAATGGGGCTCGGGTGCTCGGCCGAGCACTCGAGCCTCAGGGGGTGCTCGGTCAGAGCACCCGAACACCCGAGCATTGGGGTGCTCGCTCATCACTATTCATGACAAAACTGGTGCAGACTCTGTTATCCTATTTTAATGATTTTATGTGTGGAGGCCTGTTGGGATCACAACTTTTCTCTGTAATGTTAAGACCTATGGAGTCCGTTGACAGTAGTTCTGGTGTCCCTCTTCCAGAGAAGACTGAAGGAACAGCAACTGTTGTCAGATTTCTTAGAATTAAAGTTTATTCTGAGAACATGATGTGCTGTCACCCCTGTGACAAGCTGTTTGACTTATGAGGTCAGATCCAGATGGATCTGATAGTTTAGAAGGTGACCTTGAGACAACTCCATTGCTTGGTCGGATTAATTTTGCATGCTTGATCATGTCAGTGGGCAGGGTCTTTATGTCAATGGCTGTCAATGGTGACAGTCAGGGTTATGGTGTCTTACCATTTTGCACACTTGCGGTTGGACTTGAAGGATGACTTAAAGGGATAGTAATACTTAAGTATTACTAATCCCTATAGTAAAGCCCTACAAAAAAAAAAAAAAACGTATTGCCCCCAGTGTCATCTCTCAAACCTTTATGGTTCAGGCAGCTCTCCAGCACAATACTTAAGTGTTACTATCCCTTTAAGGATTTGGGAGCCACTTTTTAAGGAGTATAATGGAATATCACTAGGGATAGAGGATGCAGTGATACAGTGTGCATTTCTGAGTTGCATTTGTTCATGGATGCTGGAGGGTCAGTGGGATGTTGGGATTATTTCAAAGGTCATTGGTGAATACCAGTTGGCCTGCAGTAGACTAAAACCTTACTTTTCTTTAGCTTACATGTTGGTGGCCATGCTCAGTCCATTAATAACATTTCTGTGATTTCCTCATCCACGATCAAACTGCTTAAGCTTTTGGTCATTCATTGTTTTCCCTGAATATATGAGTCAGAGCTAGGTATGTACCAGGACTGGAGATCAGGATCACTGATGCTCTGTCTCATTTTCAGTGGGAGCAGTTTTGGGAGGTAACAGTGGAAGAAGTTAGGGATGGCTGTATCATTATGCATGACCTTTGGAACATGGGAATTGTAAAAATGTGGAAGAGTTCTCTTGTGTTTGCCATGTGGCTCACATACTGTAGGTCATGGGAGGAGTCGGTGCAGGTCTACACCCAGCATCAGTTGGCCTGTCCTGGGGTACAACATTTGGATGCTTTTCTTTGCATTATTGGGCATCAACATTCACTAGGAACCTCCATCTCTTCCATGGAGAGGAAATTGGCTAGGCTAGCCTTTGTTTTCAAATTCTTCAAGTTGGAAAACCTTACTAATGATTTTTCAGACATGCACTTCAGACACAGTAGCATCAACTGGCCTGGTACCAGCAGGCCTTTATCTGTCTACTTCGTGGTTTGGTTAGTTAAGACAGATCTGTAAAACCACCGATTTGGGTTTATTTAGACTGGCTTTCTTCTGAGCCTTTCTTTGGAGCTATGTTGTTGGTTGACCTTGTGTAGCAAACTAAATCAAGTCCTGGAGGGTTTAAAAGTCAAAGATGTACATCTAACCCTGGAGGGTGTCAAATTCTACATTAAGGATTCTAACAGATAGGCTGAACAATGATTTTAAGGTAGGGGTTGGGTTATTTTCAAGGTTCTGAAGTCTGTCCTGTTTTCTCCTTAACAAATTCCTTTCATCCTCCATTTGTGGTCCCTCTCTTGGTCCAGATTGGTTAGATTTCCTCTGACGCTACCAGTTTGAGATGATCTTCAAAATTAGTTTGGGAATGTTGGGTTTGTATGAATCAGAGTTCGACAGTCATTCATCTGAACTGTTGTAGCTATGGAGGCTGTGAGGTGGGGTTTCAGTGAAACTGTTCAGAGAATTACTAGATGGGAGTGTAGGAGATTTAGATCTTATGTTAGGCCTAAGGGTAGTTTGGTTTAATCTACTCCCTCTCCTTTCCTACCCATTGTTTTTATTTCTATTTTGTTTCAGGTTTTTAGATCTGTTTGGCACGGCTCTTGGGCCATTCTTATGTCTTCTGAGCTGCGTGTCAGAGAGGGTAGGCAACTAGGTTTCAGTCAGAGTCAAGCCATGGTAAAATGGGACAAGGTGTTTATGGAGGTGAACTGTTGTGCCAAGTTGGATAGGCCCCCACATGTGTTGTTTATTCATTTTGGAGGGAATTATTTGTTAATACCAATGAAAGAGCTTTTGAGAATCATGAGTGCAGCTTACTCTGGATTCTGTCTTTATTCCCTGAAGTGGTTCTTGTATGGTCTGAAACAGTCCAGCACCGGAGGGTGGCCAGATCCTTGGAGGGTATAAACCAAGCTAGAATTAAGGTCAACAAAGAGATGACAAGATTAATGACTAGAATAGGGGGTTTAGTTCAATGACATAATGAGTTGGAAGGTAGGAATAGCTGTTTAATAATGGAGGATGTGGTTCAGTTGAAAGATGTGGGGTTGGATATTTCCTGCTTTAGAATCCAAGGAAGCATGTGGTGTGGGGAAGCAGAAGAATTCAAGTAGACAAATCCTTCTGCTATGGCAGTGGTCCTTGTGAATCTGCTAAGCACTCTGTGAGGTTAAAAGGAAAATTTGCTTAAGGTCCTTCTGACTGGGGGCATAGTCTCTCAGAAGGTAGGGCCTGTATCTTTGGGTGTTGGTTATACTGACCTGGTGTGGTCCCAGAAGCTGGTGCGGACTTGGTACTGTTTTGCTAGTATTAAATTATTATTTTAGGTTTAGATTCACAGGGACCTCCTCAGGTGTTGGGATTAGTCAGTCCTGGGAGTTTGTTCATGTTATTGAAATGTTTCACTAACTACATCTTTCCTTTCTGTAAATTATTTGAATTGAAATAAAGTGGTGGCCTTTTCTCTCCAGTTCTTAGTCTTAATTGTTATTTGGTCAGGACATAGTCAGCAATGCTTGCTGTTATGTAGGCCCTGGAACCTTTGAAAGGACTACTTGATGCGGTATTGCTGGGTCATGTTCAATGTTTTCAAATATTGGCAGGGTCAGTCAAGGGCTAGATTGGAGTCTAGGGGCTAAGTCTTAAGCGGTTGTATAGGGAATCGTGAGATCAGTGCTATTAAGTACCTGAATTATTAGCATTCTCTCCCTCCCTCTTTCAGGTTTCTAACTATGCTTGCATTGTCACAGCATGGACATGGGTCTTTGTGAATCTGCTATGCATTCTGTTAGGTTAAAGGGATAGTAATACTTCATTTTAACTTTATTTTATTTTGTAGGCATTAAAAAAACATGAAGAATGATATAAGTCTTATCTCTGAAACCTTTATGGTTTAAGAGATATTCACAAACAAAGTATCCCCCCCTGTTCAACCAGATCAGAAGGGAGATGCCCAGGTAGACTGCAGAGAGGGACAATCTTCAATTAAGATAATGGAAAAAGCTGAAAAACTTGTCAAGGGGGGAAGGGCTTTCATTGTTTTCATACAAAGAAAATTGTCCCCTTCTGTTATCTGTACTGTCATACAACCAGACTCACATCTGAGAAGAGATGGCTTACACTAGGTAAAAGGGGCGGGGAGGGGAACTTTGCTTGTGAATATCTCATAAACCATAAAGGTTTGAGAGATAAGACTTATATCATTCTTCATGTTTTTTTAATGCCTACAAAATAAAATAAAGTTAAAACGAAGTGTTACTATCCCTTTAAAGACAAATTTGCTTGCAGTACATCCTTCCAGCTGAGGGCTTGGTCTTGCAGAACCTGCATCTTTGGTTGTCAGTTATACAGAGCTGGTGTGGTCATGGGGGCTGTGCTGACTTGGCATTGTTTTTCTACTATTCTTTGATTATTTCAGGTTTAGATACACAGGGACCTCCTCAAACTATGGGGTTTGTTAGTATTGTGGGTTGGTTCTTTTTATTGAAATGTTTGACTAACCACTATCTTTGCTTTCTGTAAATGAATCGGAATTTAAATAAAGCTGGGGTCTTTTCACTTTGTCTTAATTTC
Organism: Rhinophrynus dorsalis; assembly: GCA_037306005.1. Classification (NCBI taxonomy): domain Eukaryota; kingdom Metazoa; phylum Chordata; class Amphibia; order Anura; family Rhinophrynidae; genus Rhinophrynus; species Rhinophrynus dorsalis. The sequence goes on from CM074718.1 coordinate 607,155,366, forward strand.
TCATACTCAGCAATGCTTGTTATATACAAGTATAAAGATAAGAAAAACTGTGAACTTCAGGGCTGAATTCATTGCTGTGGATCTTCACAGATTCGAGATCTAAAGCTATTTGCCTAAAATACCTTTTACCTTATACACAGATTAAACCTTAAATAAGTATGCAACACAACATTTTTGTGGGAAAATGGAGGTCACAGTTTATAAGAACTATTTAACCCTTTGAGTGTAAGAGGAGTATTCAACATATTGCTAAGCAATACGTTGTGTACCCCCTCTGGCACTCAAAGGATTAATTACTTATACTCTTGGAACCCTCCAATATAATGTGGCATTGCTGAGCCATGGTCATACCTGGGATTTTTGCATTCTTGAGCCCCCGGAGAGGGGTCTTGTGGTGCGAATGGAGGATGTAAATGATGTGATTTGCGTCACCAAGGGGTGAGGCCTAACAGCTTTGTGCCATAAATGGGTCGGAAGTGGGTAGAACAGGGTGGGAAAGAGGAGTAGTGGGCAAGATGTGGGAGGAACAGGGTAGGAAACAGGAGAAGTGGGAAGAGCTTCAGAAGAAAGTCACCAACACTGGAAAATCAGCCTCTGTCCCTGGAGACCCAATAATTCACTGCAAAAAACGTTGTCTCCTATCACAGTGCCCGTGATTGCCTCCAGTGGTGCTCTGTGGTACAGGCGACCTTGTTATCCTCCGGGTTGTCACTCTGGTCTAATCGCTATTTTTATAGGCCACTGGTGTCTCCACCCACATGCTAGGCCTTATAGGCCTCAGCCTCACCATACCCTCTTGCCCTTTCGTGGTGTACCTGAGCGGTGTGCTTTTGTGTTACGATTGCAGATTCCTGTGTATGACTCCTGGCTTCGTCTGACTTCCGTTCCGGCTTGACTCCTGGCTTCTTCTGACTACCCGATCCGGCTGAGACCCCTGGCTTCATCTGACTACCCGATCCGGCTGAGACCTCTGGCTTCGTTTGACTACACAATCCGGCTGAGACCCCTGGTTGCATATGACCATTCCTTTCTGCTTTGGTTGCCTCTTGCTCTGCTGTGCTCCTGGCTTTGGTTGACTTCCGCTCCGACTTACCCAGCTCCGGCTGACTGTTCCATCCTCGGCTGCCTGGGCCTACTGTCGCTGCCATGCTTACTGCCTCCGGGCAGCATACAGTATTGTCAGCCTTGTCCTCCTGCCTCCTGCGGCCTATTGTCTGGGTAGCCTGTTGTCTCTCTAGTGTTCTAGGGTTGTCACCCTTGCCTGTCAGGCTCCTTGCTTTCTAGGGCCTGTCCTGTTGCCTGGTTTTCCCCAGAGCGTTCTGGGGATTCTCGCTCCTTGTAGGTGCTGCAGTGTTCTGGGGTAGTGTCTTTGTACTATCTTCGCACCTGTCTAGTGAAGTGTTGGGGAAGTGTCCTTACACTGTTCCTATACCTGGACTAGTGAAGGCTGGCGAGGTGCTTTCGCTCCTTGTAGGTGCTCCAGTATTCTGGGGTCTGTAGACTATCGTACCACCTATTTAGTGAAAGGTTGGGGAAGTGCCGTTGCACTGTCTCCATACCTGGTATAGTGAAGGAGGGAGAAGTCTACTTCCTGTTATTTTTTTATCTCAATAGATTTTCATTTTATTGTATCTGTACTTGCCAAGGGTCATTATTTCACAAGTCTCCCTGTGACACCTGGGCAGATCTGGAGAGTTCCCAGGAATGAACATGGTATCCTGGTATGTGTATGGCACTACCAGCAAAACTCCAGCCAGGACAGCTACCTAGGTGAAGGGCCTTTTACGACATGTTGTTAGTCCAACTCCCCATTGTCTGAGATGGTTCAACACTTCATGCCCCAGTTGCAGAACCAGTGACCTGAACTTGAGTGAAACCATCAGGCATTCTACACCAGAACAGTGTCCAGCAGAGCCACACATAAACTGTTATAGTTTACTTGTTTTTTTGTTTTTTTTTATACAGTAACCCCATCCCCTTTCTGCCCCATGAGGAAGGGCAGGGAGAAGAGCCCCCCTCCCCCCGGTTTCCCGCTTATTGTGAAGGCCAGAGAGAGCGAGAGAGAGAGAGAGAGAGAGAGAGAGAGAGAGAGAGAGAGAGATATTAATTTCATCTGTTGGCTGTCTTTTTCTCTATTATGTGTTTTTTACTTTATTTAGCTATTTTATTTGTACCATTTTTTTTCACTAAATAGAGTATAATGTAACTGCTCTCTGTAAAAAGACTCCGTGACTCACTCACCATGACAATTCTGTGTCTGTGTTTGCCTCACTGAGGTTGATGTACTGAGAAGAATTGAAGCCATGCTGGATCAAACTAACTTCACAGGGGATAAAGCAAAATCAGTGCATAGCATTGGAGAAAATGCATGGGTTAAATACCCCATTTAAATCAGTGGGAATTTTAGGAATTTTTATTTTGCTCCAATATTTTTTGGCAAATGGCCCAATGAGTCCCAAATGCAATAAGATTGTGCGTCTCATTCATAACCTAAATTCTCATCCTTTAAGTGCCATGTTGTAGACCATTCAAATGAAGTATTTCTTTCTAACTAGCACAATTTCGGCTCTGCTGAAGAGCCTCAGGATGGTCCGCGGACCGGGATCTCCTTCTGAAAGATAGAAAGCTGATGTCAGTGCAAGGGGAGGGAAGAGGGAACTTTGTAAGCTTATATCTCTCAAACCACAGAGGACTGGACTTGGCACAATTTATTTATTTATTAATATCTACAGAATTAAAGTTAATTTAATCAATGTATTACTATTACTTTAAATTCTAGAGTGGTATCCAATGCATTCAAGGGGTCAAAAGCCCAGTTTAAATGTGTTAATTTTTATTTGTCCTTTAAGGTGTAGATGGTTTGCCTCATAATTGACGCCAGTTAATCAGTCTCAATGCTGCACTGTAAAGGTGTTGAGTATGATGTTTAACCCTTTGAGAGCCAGGGAAAGCGTACAATATATTGCAGTGCATCTAGTTACATGCCTCCCTGGTAATCAACAGATGAACGGGATGAAGATTTAGGTAATGGATGGGATACACACGCTTCTTTTATTGGGACTCCAGTATGCACAATGTAAATTGTAGCAATTTTGAGGCAAACCAACTGCAGTATGGGGAGAAATACAAATTCTAACATTTGCCATTGATTGAAATGGGGCTTTGAATACCTCAAATGATAGATAGGTGCCAATGCATGGTGAAGCAATGAACTGGACAACTCTCTAGAATTCAAGAGCTTAACCCTTTGAGTGCTAGTGGGGTACGCAGCGCATTGCTTTGCAATGCGTTGTGTACCCCTCTGGCACTTTTGGGTTAACAATCGGAGTGCCAGATGGGTTTGCAATGCCCCTCTGGCACTGAAAGGGTTAAAAGACCCATTTCAGTCAACTGGGATTTGTATTTGTCCCCTATGGTGTAAATGGTTTGAACCAGGATTGCACCATTTTAGTACATCAGTGTTTTTCTGTGGTTCAGTATAAAATGCCCCAGTGCACAGTACCACTGGAACCTGCGCCCTCCTCATTGTATAGAAAGCTATTGACGTGCTGCTCCTCACTATCATCCATTTATACATTCAGTGCTGGAGCCACATCAGACAGATTGATTTCCATGCTTTGACAAGAAATATTGCAGTTTAATCCCATCATTTCTCATTCATTGTTCCAACAGATATATGATATCTCTGCCCTTTCAGGACTGTCCTTGGGATATATATTTGACACACAGCAGACACAGTCAGGGTGAAGTCTCCTCTAAGTGTGTCAGTTGTCTCCGCTCTGTCTTTTTCACGCTGCTGATTATGACATTTTCCAGCCTTATTCTAACCTGGAATAAGAAAACAATGGGCTTTATGCTAGACTGACCAGATTTCACCTTTAACCAGGGACACATGAAAAAAAGCATAATGATTTCAGTGCAGGACTGAAATATGCATATTTCCTGTGTCCCCAGTTAACCCTTTGAATGCTTGCCTAAAGGGGTATCCAACACATCGTAAAACAATGCAATGGATACCTTCTGGCACTCAAATGGTTAATTAAAGTGAGGTCTGGATAGCTTAACTTATGCCTTTGGTGGTTTTAATGGGGCTTTTAAGCCATTGATGATAGTGATGTCTTCAATGCATTGCGAAGCAAACCATTGGAGATCTCTGTAGCATTATCTGGCTCATAAAGCACTTCATAGAACCTGCCATTTTCCACTCGCTATACTATAGTCATACCTTGGAACTCCTCGGATCTGCCCTGGAGACTCCGGTTTTACCAGCCAATTACTGGGTCTCTGGGTACAGACACTGATTCTCCAGCGGTGGGGAATTTCATAAGAAACTCTGCCCACTTCTGCTCCTTCCTACCCTGCTCCTCCCATTTCCCTCCCTCTTCTCCTCCTTCCCCACCCAGATCCTCCCACTTACTACTCACTTCTGTGACCATGTATTTAACATACATACCCCGCCACTCTCATAAGCCCCACTCCCTTTTGACACAAACCACTTCAATTATATCCCCCCATAGGAGTCCCAGGTATGACTATAGGTGCCCAACAGTTTGTGTACCGCCAGAGATTTATATAAAACTCTTTTATACCTAATACCTAGCACACATGAACTAGAAGGTCAGTAAGACTTTAACCCCTGCTTGCCATACAGTTTAAGAATAGATGACTTAGTCAGTAAATAATTAAATCCATAATTTTGAATAGCTGACAGGCTATATAATACACCATTGTTATCAATATCCTATATAATAATTCGCTAAATTGTGTGTAACGCCACAACATGCGCAGTACACACTGCTGAACGTGCTGCAGTCATGCGCAGTAGAGTCTGCCCGAGCCGCGGCTGATACAGAGCTGGGCGGTCAGTCTCCATAGCGGGCAGTCTCTACTGAATGTGACTGCCCCGCAACCGGGTGGCAATGGCACTGTGGCCCGTGTAACGGGCTTTTCAACTAGTAAAAAATAATGCGCCCTTACACCTATGGGCTTCTGATAATGTGGTCCACAACCGCAAAACTTGGACACCCCTGCCCTATACAGTCAGGCCAGGGTCAGATTTTCATCCCAGGCACCCATAATGAAGGCACTCTAGGCACGATTAGCTCCACCTGTGACCACATGCCCAGTCCCATCCACTGTTTCCTAGCACAGAAAATACCTTGGTCTATAACAAGCAAGAACATAAAACAATGTAACTCCTTGGTTGCTTGAGAGATTTCTTTATTAACTAATAGACTGTAAATTGGTACATAAAATACTGAAGACACTGAAATTGCACTAGCTAAACCCGCAGTTTAGAATGTGGGTGCATACCTTCCAAGTGTCCCTCTTTTAGACCTAAATCCCTCTGTCCCTTTTTCCCACCCTGATGTCCCTCTTTTTAGGAGATCCGACTGCATGGTGTGTATGTATGTGTATCACATTGCTCTACAGCAATAAAACTCATGTTAATGTTTGTTTAAATGTCAGTTTATGTGTCTATAAACTAGTCTGTGTAAATAAAATACTTTGGTCTTGTTATAAGTCATTTATTAGGTTACACAAGGAGGTGTCATTAGGTCATGAAATAGCCTAAAAATTCTCGCTAATGCCCCGCCCACCAGCCACACCCCCAGTCACACCCCTTAGAACACAAGTGTCCCTCTTTGGCAGTTTGAAATGTTGGGAGGTATGTGGGGTGTGGCCAGCATAGATAACAAATACAAGCTCTCACTGATTTTAATCTGTCTCTTAAGCCGTTTCCAACTCATTGCTTCTTAATTCACTGGAAATGTCTCTAGCATTCAAGGGAATAATCCTTTGAGTGCCAGAAGGTATACAACGCAACTCAAAGTGTTAAAGTTCAATTAAATCAATGGGGATTTGTCCCTGCATTCCATATTGTACCTGCTTTGTCTCAGTGCACCAGCCTCAGTGTCAGGCTGTCTCAGTACACCAGCCTCGGTGTCAGGCTGTCTCAGTCCACCAGCCTCGGTATCAGGCTGTCTCAATTTTAACCAGCCTCAATGTAAGGCTGTCTCAGTCTACCAGCCTCGGTGTCAGGCTGTCTCAGTCTACCAGCCTCGGTGTCAGGCTGTCTCAATTTTAACCAGCCTCAATGTAAGGCTGTCTCAGTGCACCATCCTCAATGTCAGGCTGTCTCAGTCCACCAGCCTCGGTGTCAGGCTGTCTCAATTTTAACCAGCCTCAATGTAAGGCTGTCTCAGTGCACCAGCCTCAGTGTCAGGCTGTCTCAGTCCACCAGCCTCAGTGTCAGGCTGTCTGAGTCCACCAGCCTCAGTGTCAGGCTGTCTCAGTGCACCAGTCTCAGTGTCAGGCTGTCTCAGTCCACCAGCCTCAGTGTCAGGCTGTCTGAGTCCACCAGCCTCAGTGTCAGGCTGTCTCAGTGCACCATACTCAGTGTCAGGCTGTCTTGGTCCACCATCCTCAGTATCAGGCTGTCTCAGTGCACCATCCTCAGTGTCAGACTGTCTGAGTCCACCAGCCATAGTGTCAGGCTGTCTCAGTTTCACCAGCCTCAGTGTCAGGTTGTCTCAGTGCACCAGCCTCAGTGTCAGGTTGTCTGAGTCCACCAGGCTCAATGTCAGGCTGTCTCAGTCCACCAGGCTCAGTGTCAGGCTGTCTCATTCTACCAGCCTCAGTGTCAGGCTGTCTCAGTCCACCAGGTTCAGTGTCAGGCTGTCTCATTCTACCAGCCTCAGTGTCAGGCTGTCTGAGTCCATCAGCCATAGTGTCAGGCTGTCTCAGTTCCACCAACCTCAGTGTCAGGCTGTCTCAGTACCCCAACCACAATGTTAGGGTGTCTCAGCTGGACATCCTCTAAGGTGAGAACAGGTGAGTGATCCAGCACTCAATGAGTTAAAGAAGGTTGTTTCTGTAAGGGCTGAAGAATAGATGCACCATACAGCACTACACAAATTTAATAACTCCTTTAATACTTTCAGTGCTGGGTCACTCACTCCTGATAACCATAGAGGGAACTTTGACAACAAGAGACTACTCTTTACATGATGATAATATGTTAACCTAACATGGAGGCTAATGTGTTAAAACAAAAATAGGGGGATTCTAAGACAAAGTAACTGCACCATAGAACACACATAAACATTCCCACTGGTTTCAGCTGAACTTCTAACCACTTGAATGCTAGAGATGTGTCCAGTGCATTATGATTCATGGAAACCTTACTGGAATTCAGTCGGTTAAAAGGCTGATTTATATCATTGGATTATTTTATTTGTTACAAATGGTGCAGTTGGTTTGCTCCAAAATTGCTCCACACATGCTTAGTAAATCAGCCTCACAGAGTCTGTCCCACTAGGGAGTGGAAAGTGACAGGTACTATGTAGTGATTTATTGGACAGAAAATCATCTGGCTTGAACACTGTAGTTCTCCCTTAAAGGGATAGTAATGTCAAATACTAAATATTGTCCCTCATTGTGATCCATCCGGACCGACTTTCGGATCTGAGGGAACTCTTCATGAAGCAATGTAAATGGGCAGGAGGAGGAATCTTTTAAAAGGATTTTCAAGATGGATATGCAGGTAAACGATTTTAAAGGGATAGTAATACTTAAAATGTAAAAAAAATATGTTGTAGGGTTTATCCCCCTGAGTAAAACAAGAGTACTCCCACTGCTGAAAGGTGTTTCATACAAAGGTTATTAATTTTCAAAGTTGATTTTTTTAGGTGCAATATCACAGTGGCCTGAAATTGTACAGTGGCGCTGTTGCTACACGATCCTATGGACAGCTCTGATCCCGGGACCATAAATCTCCATAGGATGGTGTAGCAACAGCACCACTGTACAATTTCAGGCCACTGTGAAATTGCACCTAAAAAATTCATCTTTGAAAATTAATAACTTTTGAATGAAACACCTTTCAGCAGTGGAGTACTCTTGTTTTACTCAGGGGGATAAGCCCTACAACATATTTTTTTACATTTTAAGTATTGCTATCCCTTTAAAACAATACTATGCATTATAAAAAAAATTTAAATATTAAATGGAATAAACTTATATTGATCTATTATTTTACATTACTATCCCATTAAAGGTTTCACACCTTGTGCAGAGTTAATCAGAGGCTCGTTTTCTTGATTCCCAGATCTGTCCTTGAGCAGCTAATTCCTGGCCTGCTTACTGGTCCCGGACAGAAGGTTTGAGAACCGCAGTCTTAAATGCTTTATAACCCCTGTGGTCTGATATAAAATGTCCACACTAACCATTTAAGGACCCTTTAAGTGTTAATTGGGATATTAGCAAAAACATGTTTTTAAGGCAAATATATATATATATATATATATAAATATATATATAAAACACAGTCCAATAGGTGCACACGTGTATCAGGATCAGAGCCCGGGTGCTAGTTAAGACCCGTGAGTGCAATCCTTATTCTTGGTGTTATATCTATCTATTTATCTATCTGTATGTATCTTGAATTTAAAAAGAATAAATACATTCCTGTGCCACTCTTTAATGCATGCCACCTTATTTCTGTAGGTATTCTGAACAGCAAACATAGCAAATGTGAGACAGTTGATCAAACGACAATTAAGTTAAAAGCAACACAGTAAATGGATTCCTGTTCATCATCATGATACTGGGTGACCTTTATGCTTTGAGTATGACCTTTCACCTGATGCAGATGCAGATAACAGTTTAGCTATGGTGCAGATCATATCAAACTGGACACTGAAGAAACATTGTTTTTTCTGCCTTCTTCATTTGCAGACATACCATTCTATCACCCAGTAGCTCATATAAGCAATCCGGTTTTATATTTTTATAATTATTAGCTTGTTTCTATCCTGTATTACAGGACACAGTGTAATTAAATTGCATTGTATTAAATATGAGTATTATAGCCTGAAGTATAATCACAGGTGCTCATCACAGAGTGATGCTTACAGAATAAAATGTGTCACCTTGGATGCTTGCAGATTCTCCAGCGCATAACTTTACAATGCATTGGCACTGTCTGCAAACAGCCAAGGGGTTACCTCACTCTTACTGGTATAAAACCCAGTGACTAAGGCCCAGTGACCATTGAAGGTCCTCTGACATTGTCATTCAGGCCTCTCCAATGAAATTCAATTAAATAACCAATTCCTAGATACCACTCTATCAGAATACAGTTCCAGAGCTGCTATTTTGTGCATCTGAAGATATTTTATGATGGTCAGTTCTATGATCACATTCTGGCCAGGTTACTTTGGAATTATTTTGAAGCACTAAAAATGCTACACGGTAATTCCAAAATGAGGCTGAAGAAGCCCAAGGGAAGTGGCTGCACACAGCAGCAGCACAGGAGGGGTTAACCAACATACTAAAAAAATAAAAGAAACTACCCCTGCCACTCTTTATGTGAATCACTGTCCCCAAGTTCTTTGTAAGTGGAAAAACTGAGAGCCAATCTAAGTACTTTCCAGTAACTGAGGTGAATATTAATTTGTGCTTGGTCAATGTTTCAGCTTTATGATTGAGCCTTTTTGAGGTCTGAAAAAGGCTCAAACATAGAGGTGACATGTTGAGAAAGCGTAAATAAATATCCACTTTATTCACTTGAAATGTCCTGAGAATGGTGTTTAATTTTTGCCACCTACAAAAACATACATATTGTGCAAAAAGAACAGGATTTTCTGGATCAAAAAGTTGGTCTTTTTCCAGGCCTTTATCAATCTAAAGGCCCAAGGAAGGGCTAAAATGTTGATCCAGTAAATCCCACTGTATTCCATGTTGTGGTGCCCTTGCTGTTGCCGTCTATGTAGAACACTGGTTGCAGATATAAGTTCTCTATAGGATGAAGCAGCAACAGGCCACCCTCTCAAAAACAAACAAACAAACAACAACACAAGTCTGAACAGGAATAACGTTTGAACGAAGCATGCCCATGCAGGGGGAATACCCATTTTACATTGTAGATAAAACTCTATGGGCCTCAGTTATCAAGACAAAGAGGAGCAAGACAACTGCATTATAAGGGACAAATTAAAATTCCCAGTATTCCCTTTGATTTAAATTGAGCGTTTAACCCCTTGAATGTTAGAGTTCTCCAATGGCTTCAATGAGTAAGAAGCTCAATTTAAATCAATGGGGACTTGCAGAATTTCCTCCCTATGGTGTAGTTGGCTTACCTCAGAATTGCAACTCTGTAGCTTGGTAAATAAAATCCTTTATAATACATATACACTAAGAAACAATACATTTGCAAACAAAAATGTATTCAGGAATAAACAATGATGTGATTAGAGATGTATGAGTTCTGGGAAGTGTGTAATCTTAGGCTGAGTTTACACTCCTGCTATTGCAAGTGCACTCTGGGGAACCCCTTGTTTCACACATCATGATATCTGCCGGACATGTTTCCATTTCATTCCGTGTATAATATAACAGATGTGCCAGGAGCAGCTGTACTAACAAGTAATGAACCTACAGCTACAACACAAGCTGAGGCTTGGTTGTAAAATATAAGCCAGGGTTTCGTACAAAGAGGTGGTTTAGAGGTCAACAAGCAGGGTTAAATTAATTGGAAAGAAATGTATATACTGGTAGGTCCCAAGAGCTTCCTGGGTTTATTTATTAAAAGAATTGTTGAAATTATATTTCCTCTTTTCAGATTAGGAACAAACCAATAATTCTGTAAGTCAAAAAGTATAAAAATAATTTATCCAAATGATTTAGCACATTGCCGGTCAGGATTTACATCTCAAGCGCCTCTAGGCATAACATCTCTGGCACCCTTAGCCCCACCCCTAACTACACCTCTCATCTAACCACACCCTCTTTTGTGGCCACAACCATTTTTAGATTTATTCTTCATGGTAATTTGGTAATTTTCCAGAGGTGGATGAAAATGTTATAGATAGAGATAAGGTATATATATACAGCACTCATACAGAAACAGAATTGATCTTTTACTAGATATGTAGCCTGTTAAAACTCAACTCGTATTAGTTAATTTGAAAACTTACATTTGGTAACTGTTCTCCTTGTTTGTGGTGTCAATGGAGAATTTTATAAAAAAAAAATAAAAAAATACCAAAACTGCTGCAATCCGACTGCAGTAATTGCATTTCATTACAAGTAAAAATTTCTGATATTACCACAAAAGCTCATTGTATATAATTTTCTAAAACTGTTGTTATAAAAAGAAAAAACCTTGAATAGGTAATTAAGTGATTTAGAGACCCAGACAAAATAAAAAAGTACTTTCTTAAAGGGATAGTAATGTTTCATAATAAAATCAACTCTAATTAATCATCATAGTATTTGGACTTTGGAGAGTGTTATTTCAATTCTGTCAGAGTTGTAGTTCAAGAGTAATTCAATGACAAAGTGTCCCCCTCCCGCCCCTTTTACTGATGTAACACTGTTCAGCCAGAGCAGAAGGGAGGTGCCCAGGTAGACTGCAGAGAGGGACAATCTTCAATTAAGATAAGGGAAAAACCTGAAAAACTTGTCAAGGGTGGTAGGGCTTTCATTGTACTTATAGGAAGAAGATTGTCCCCTGCTGTTATCTGTCTGGTCTATGGACTGGTTTCCACATCTGAGAAGAGATGGCTTACACTAGGTAAAAGGGGCAGGAGGGGAAACTTTGCTTGTGAATATCTCTCAAACCATAAAGGTTTGAGAGATAAGACATATCATTCTTATTGTTTTTTTAATGCCTACAAATTAAAATAAAGATAAAACAAAGTATTGCTATCCCTTTAAAGCAATGCATCTGCACCATCCTTATCTCCATGTGTTTACTAGATCAGGATATCAAGCTGGATGGTAACCAACTTGGTGAGGCAAAATCAGATTTTAAATAAATATTTGATTTCCTTGTTTCCAAGTTCAAAAGAAACAGAGTACATTTTCAGACGTAGTGAGAAAGGAAAAGTGGCCTGGTACCATATTTAACACCTAAATTGCACTACACATTTGCTGCTGCTATTGAAAGTTTCCTCAGAGGTTACAGTGTTGCCACCCTTCTTTTCTCACTACATCTGGAAAAGCACCCACTCTTTCTTGACATTGAAACAAGAAAATCAAACATTTACTTAAAAATCTTATTTTCTCACCGAGTTGATTTCCCCAACCCGGTTTGTACTTGGATATCCTGACTGTTAGTCCCTGCATGTAGCTAAGAATGGTGCACAAGCATTCAACTAACAAAGTATTTAAAGGGGATCTATCACCCCTAAACAAGGTTGACTTAATATGTTGTTTATATAGCGATATGCGTAATATTGTATTAATTTTTTTTTATCGCTATTTAGACAAAATCTAAGGAATAAATACTGCCATGCACCCTACTTCCGAACAGACTGCGGTTATCAGCTCTGTACTGCAGTCTGTCACTCTGCCTCTGCTCTCCTCCCTCTATCCAGCCTCCTCTGATGACGGAGGCTTTCTGCATGTAAACTGGAGCACTCTCATTGGCCAGAGATCGCTCATCAGAGGAGGCTGGATAGAGGGAGGATAGCAGAGGCAGAGTGACAGACTGCGGTACAGAGCTGATAACCGCAGTCTGTTCGGAAGTAGGGTGCATGGCAGTATTTATTCCTTAGATTTTGGATAAATAGCGATAAAAAAAGAATACAATATTAAACATATATATATAAATAGCATATTAAGACAAACTTGTTTAGGGGTGATAGATCCCCTTTAACTTACACGTTATATAAACAATTTATTTTCTGTGTGGTTGTATGATATATTTAATTACTTATCCAAGGCTTTATGTCACCATTATAAGAGCTTCAGGAAATTATACGCAATGAAGGTTTTTAAATACAATGACTGCAGTACGCTTGTAGTATTTTTAATAAAATTCTCCTTTGACAACACAAACAAGGAGAACAAATAACAAATGTTTAGTTTTCAAATGAACTAATAAAAGCTGAATTTTAACACTCTCTGGGAATTAAATTGTATGTAATGCTACAACTGATAACAATGATACAGTGCTGAGCGGGTTTATGGCGAGCTACTTTTTGGTAGGCATAAACGAAAAAGTTTCTGAACTCTTAGTCAGCAGTTTCTTTCCTGGTTTGATTTATCTATCACAAACTGGACACTGTGATTACATTATTATAATAGGCATACCTAGGAACTTTACATGTACTACCCGGAGGGTAGCTACCGAGTGAACTCTGTGACGCGATTCGCGTAATAAAAAAGGGGCGGGGCTCAATCGCAACAGGGGTGGGGAAAAAATACACAAAAAGAAAAAATTGGCAGAATAGCGCTGGAAAAGTAGGAGAATAGGACGAGGAGTGGGAGGAAAGGGGAGGGATGGAGCACAAGAGGGCAGAGTTTCAACAGAAACTCCCCACATCCAGCAAATTATACTCTGCACCGGAGACCCAGTAATAGTGTTAAATCCGGAGTCTCCGGGGCAAAACCGGAGAGTTCCCAGCTATGATAATAGGGCCCTGTCGCCATATATTGTAAAGTGGTTCTGGCAACCATGTCACAGTTGTTAATGGCTCTTCATTTCACACTACATCTAGTGTGCTTCCCACTTGCTCCCATGTGACGTGATGTCACACCTGGAAGTTCAGAAGCTGGGTGGGTTTGGGAAAGGCTGGTCTGGTCTGAGATGTGATACATGGCACAAGGTGAATCACTTTAATTAACACATTACAGGGTTGTAAACTTGTGAGGTGGCACTGTGGAAAGTTACATTGGCGGGTCAGTGGGTGGGCTGGTGGGAGTGACAAGCAGCTGCGAGGCCTCCCTAAAAACCTGGCGCCCAAGGCAAGTGCCTATTCTGCTTATTGGTAAATCCTGCCCTACAACTTTGCATCACACAAAGTGTATATTCAAACTAAGGGCTGGATTTTATTGCAGTTGATGAACTTAATTACTGGTTTTATCTTGCATATTTCTCAATAACACCAGTGATAACAATATCAACTGCAGTGGAATCCAGCCCTAAATTCGTTTACATCTATCTGTCTTCTATCTATCTATCTATCTATCTATCTATCTATCTATCTATCTGTCTTTCATGCATGGGATAGGCATAAAACTGTCCTTAACATAAGACAAGACGAAGGACCAAAAAAGTTTGAGGTTTTTACAGTAGGAAAATGGGCAAACTAGATGGGCCGAATGGTTCTTATCTGCCATCAAATTCTATGTTTCTATCTATCTATCTATCTATCTATCTATCTATCTATCTATCTATCTATCTATCTATCTATCTATCTATCCATCCCTCTGTCTATCTGCCTGTAACATCTAGAGGTCAGATCCTGTTGAAACAGTCATCGTTATCAGGTATGTTTTAGTGGTTAATGATATGGTATTGATTCTTGTGTGCAGCAGTACATGATGTTTGAATCTTGGTGATGTTGCACTATTCCCTAATTATTATCCAGTACTCGGCTGGATTTATTGATGTTTTTTTCTTCTGTAGGTAAAGGCAGACATCATCATTGATCTAAATTCACCAAATATGCTAGTAATCCTCTACATGTTGCCATTTGTATATATTTCTAGCATCGGTTTGTAGTTAACCCTTTAAGAACCAGAGGGCAGTGCAATACTCAGGGCCGGACTGGGAATAAAAACCAGCCCTGGAAAAAATTGTTGACCAGCCCCATAGCATTGCGTCATTATACCAGTCCCATAGCATAATGGCATTTTTTTTCTTTTTTATAAAAGGGGAAAACATGCATTTTAAAAGACATCTGAATGCCACCAGAACAATAGAGAATTATATATATATATATATATATATATATATATACACATACACACACCACCTCTTGACTCTCGATTCCCCTCTTTTTCCTCTTTCTCCCACTCTTCATTCCCACCTTTTGCTTCGTTATCCCCCTCTTGACTCTTGAGCCCCCTCCTTTTGCCTTTTTCTCTCTCTTTTGATCCCCCTTTCACCCCTTCCTTGACTCTTGATCCCACCTTTTGCCTCGCTCCCCTTCTTGCCTCTTTCTCCCCCTCCTGACCCCCCCACTTCTTTTGCCTCTTGGTCCCTCCCTCCTTTTGCCTCTTGATTGCTCCTCCTTTCGCCTCATGACCCCCCCCTCCATTTGCCTCTTTTTTCCCACTCTTGACCCCCCTCTGCCTCTTTCACCTGGTCTTGATTCCCCCTCTTGTCAAGTTGCCTCTCTTTACCCCTCTTGATTTTTCTTTCACCATTCTCCTCCTCTTGATCCCCCTTTTTGCCTTAATCCAGCCTTGACTCTTGTCTTCATCCCCCTTTTGCCTTTTTCTCTCCCCCTTTTGCCTCTCTCCCCCTTTTGCCTCTCTCCCCCTTTCCTGATCCCCCCCTTTTGCCTCTTTCTCCCCCTCTTGACCCCCCTCCTTTTGCCTTTTTCTCTCCTCCCCCCACTTTCCTCTCTTTTGATCTCCCCTTTGCCTCTTTCTCCCCCTCATTAACTCTTGATCCCCCTTTTGCATCTCTCTCTCCCCTTCTTGATTCCAAACTTTTGCCGCTTTCTCCCCCTTCTGATCCCCCCTCCTTTTGCCTTTTTTTCTCCCTTTTCCCTTTCTGCCTCTTTTACCCGCTATTGATCCATCTTTTGCCTTTCTCCCCCTCTTACCTCTGTCTCCGCAAACCACTGTTTAAGGTAGAAGCTGCCAGTCTACCCGGTGTGCAGACGCAGTACTTTCCGCTCTGCGCCTGACGTCACTGGGTCTAAGCCCGGCCAGCCTCCACTCAGTAGACTGGCCGGCGGTTGCTCACATCTCACGATCTTTCCAATCATCCGCGGCCGCAAGGTAACAGGCGGCCGCGGATGATTGGAAAGATCGTTCAAACTTTTATTGAAGAAGCCCCGGCCGGCCCCTAGGAAGCCCAGTGCTGGCGGCCTACCGGGATTTTTCCCGTTATCCCGGTAGGCCAGTCCGGCCCTGGCAATACTACTTCACAATGCACACATCCCCTTCTAGTCCTTAACCCCTTAACATCCAGTGCTGTGCCAGGACCGTCATGGCTGTCCGGCGCTAGGACCAGTGATGGTCCTGGCATGTCATGGAAGTCAGGGCTCCCAGCGCGGCTGCACGGATCTGAAAAAAAAATGCTCCGTGGTCCTTAAGTACATGTGTGTGTGTTGGTGGGGGGGAGTATGTGTGTGTGTATTGGTGGGGGGTATATATGTGTGTGTTGGTGGGGGGGGGGTATATATGTGTGTATTGGGGGGTGTATGTGTGTGTGTGTGGGGGGGTATATATGTGTGTGTGTTGGGGTGGTGTATATGTGTGTGTGTTGTTGGAGGGGGTATATGTGTGTGTGTGTTGGTGGGGGGGTATATATGTGTGAGTTGGTGTTGGTATGTGTGTGTGTGTTGGTGGGGGGTATATATGTGTGTGTTGGTGGGGGGGTATATATGTGTGTATTGGGGGGTGTATGTGTGTGTGTGTGGGGGGGTATATATGTGTGTGTGTTGGGGTGGTGTATATGTGTGTGTTGTTGGAGGGGGTATATGTGTGTGTGTGTTGGTGGGGGGGTATATATGTGTGAGTTGGTGTTGGTATGTGTGTGTGTGTTGGTGGGGGGTATATATTTGTGTGTTGGTGGGGCGTATATGTGTGTGTAGTATATGTGTGTGTGGGGCTGTGTGTGTGGGGCTGTTACATAGAGCTGTTCTGATTCTTGTCTCTGACATCATGTATTTACTTTTACTGCAATCCTATTAATTACAGATTTGTGTGAAAGTCTTATGAAGCACTGGTTCATGAAATAGTAAAACACATATTAATAATAAACTCATCTCTAGGCTTTTGGAGGCCCTAAGCAAAAAAATCCACATGGAGGCCCCATTTATTCCCACATCAGTATTCCTAATAAGACATTGCCATCTCATTATGTTTACATGGGGCGGCGGTACTGTATAAGCTCTACAGGGCCCTCTGACCAAGTGGGAGCCCTAAGCAGTCTCTTTTCTTCTTATATTGTAGTGCCACCACTGCATCTCTAGTCCAGGCTATCATTCAAGTTAATGGGAGCACCAGTGCACACACATATGTATGTAGTGCAGGCTCATACCAAAACAGGAGTTACTTTATATAAAGACTTACTTATTCTCATTTCTAAGTGTATTTTTCTGCCTAGTGTACAAAAGCATATACTAGTCAGAAACAGGTACTAGTTCATTCACAAATACCAGGAAGGCATATATAAAGGATTGTGGTGCATAAAAGAAGAGAACAGAGTATCCAGGAACAGGATTTCCATTAGGCAGAATAGGCAGCTACCTAGGGCACCTAATTATGATGGGTTAGGATATGAGATAAGTTGAGGTGAGGCCATGGGTAGGGCTCAAGATGCCAATGTTGCCTTCCCTATAGGTGCCTGGGATGCAATTCCAACCCTGAGTTTACCAGATTTGTTGCTTCCCCTGCAGATAGGTACATTCAAGGCTAAATCTGTGCAAACAAGTAAACAAACAATTACAGTGAAATATCTGATATGTGGCTTTCTACTTATAATTCATAAACTGCTTTTTGTGCATTAATGAATGTTATATATTTCTCTATTTAGAATAACCTAGACAGGGAAATATACTATGATATAATATCCAGGATCATCTACTCCTGGTTGACCTGGTGCACACAATGAGGCTGATATGCTAAAAAGAACTCAAGTGATTCTGGAGCAATCCAGCTGTAACATGATAGGCAAATACAATTCACACTGACTTTAATACTAGCAAGGTCTCCAGGGCATTGCTTTGCGTAATTTACTCTAGTGCAGGGATTTTCAGCTCTAGTCTTCGGGGCACACCAACAGGCCAGATTTTAAGGATATCCCTAATTAAAGGGATAGTAACGTTTATGTAAAAAATATATATTGTAGGGTGTATCCTTCTGAGTATAACAAGGGTACTCCCACAGCTGAGAAGAGTTTAATTCAAAAGTTACTGCAGCTCAAACTTGAATTTTCTAGGTGCAGTATCTTAATGGCCTGAAATGTTACAGTTGCGCTGTTGCTACACCATCCTATAGACATCACTGGTCAGTTGACCATAAATCTCCATAGGACAATGTAGCAACAGTGCCACTTTAACATTTCAGGCCAGTAAGATACTGCCCATACAAAATTCAAGTTTGAGCTGCGACAACCTTTGAACAAAAGCAACTCTCAGCAGTGGGAGCTCCCTTGTTTTACTCAGGATGATAAACCCTACAAGATATATGTTTTACTTATTAAGGGACGAGATGTTCAAAAAGTCGTCATCATGAAAAAATTGTTGGATCATGAGTTGGTGGTAAAAGAAGGACAATATTGTCAGAAGTAAATCCCTCACATTTGAAAATGTGTCAGAAAGACTTAAAAATAACAGTAAGAAGATCTTGACGTATATTACCCTTAAAAATTCTGATGTTAAAAATGTCTCATTTTGCCTTTGAAATGAACTTTTCAAGAAACAAAGACATTTTTGTCTTTAAAATGACATTTCAAATACTTTTTTTTTACCAGTTAACTCTACAGTGCTGCTTCTCACTCCTGCTAACAGTAAACAGTACTTTAATTTGTCTTCTCCAAGATTAGACCATATTTATATTGTTGTGAAAAATATTTTTTTTCTGATTGTAGATTAAACCACACTCACTTTTAAGATGGCTTATTCCCTGTGACGGAGATGGCGGAATTGGATGCAAAAAACGACGGTAGCATGTCTGAGAATTGACGGACCGTGGTGTAAGAACTTTTTATTCTGATTACAGACAATTTCAGTTACCACCATTTTTGAATACCCAAATGTTACTATTACTTTAAGCACAGGTAGATTTACAATGACTGGGTCACTGATTAGCCACCTGCGATCAAGCAGGGATACCCTGAAAACCTGCACTGCTCGCTTGCACTGAGAACTACAATTGTGAAACTTCACTATAGTGCAGAGCCTGATGTGCTGCTACTTGGAAGGTAGTGAAGTTGAGCTGACTAGTACATTACATTAGTACAGTTATCCAACATTGTGTGAAATTGGGTGTGAAACCTTAGTATTTTATCCAGAAGCGTAACTATAGGGGTCTCACCTGCAACCGGGCCCGTGCACTCCAGGGGCCCTGCCACCTCCTGCGACCCCCTCTGCCTGGCGCCCACAATCTGCCTCCAGCACTCTAGTAATGCAGAGAGCTGGGAGATGACATCATCCTAAATCTAACAGTAGTCAAAACTACACATTTAAATGACTCAGTCTTCCACAAGTCCACTGGTAGTCACAGAACCATGCAAACACTGTCTGACACCTCAGTCTTGTTCACTGAACGCTTGAAGTCACAGGATTTCTTCCACCCCAACCTTGTTTCACACTGTCCCACTAAAATGATAGCCACATATCCCCACAAACACTGTCTGACACCTCAGCCTTGTTCTTCTGGTAGTCAGAGAATTTCTTACAATGCCTGACACCTCATCTTTGTTAAACCGTCCCACTGATCACCACATACAATGTCTGACACCCCAGCCTTGTTCCACTACCCATTAGTAGTCACAGAACAACACATGCACTGTCTGACACCCCAGCCTTGTTCCACTATCCACTGGTATCCACAGAACCACATAGAGAGTGTCTGGCAACTAGACTTGTGCACAGCAAAAATATTCAGTAAAATTCGATTTCAGACAAATTTTTTTTCTTCATTCAGAGGTTATGCATTTCGGACCAGACCTGTTCGACTTGGACGAAATTCTGCAATAGTTCGAATTATTCAGCCGAATTTAAAATACTTTAAAATATACAAAAACAAATGACACTCCCTTGCAGTGGCAATAAGGCACTAATGCTGCCTGCCTGCCTACACCACTGTCAGACTGGCTGTGTCACTGAAAATTATTAACACAAATTGCTAATTTATTTTTATTTTGAACAGGAAAAAAAATGACACTCCCTTGAAATGGCAATAAGGCACTAGGGCTGCCTGCCTACACAACAACTGTCAGACTGGCTGTGTCTCTCGGAAAATTATTATTAACACAAATTGCTACTTTGTTTTTATTTTGCACAGGAAAAAAATGACACTCCCTTGCAGTGGCAATAAGGCATTAATACTGCCTACCTACACAACAACTCTCAGACTGGCTGTGTCACTCTGAAAATTATTAACACAAATTTCTAATATTTTTTTTGCACAGGAAAAACAAATGACACTCCCTTGAAGTGGCAATAAGGCACTAATACTGGCTGCCTGCCTGCCTACACAACAACTATCAGATTGGCACTAGACTGGCTAATAAGGCACTAAACTGGCTAATAAAATTGCTTTTCTGGACACTCTCTCTCTGCTTCTTCTCTCTCTGAGCTCCAACAGAGGACTAACAGGAAATGTAGGCTGTCTGGGTGTCTGTGTCATTAGTCCAACCCCCATCCAACCCCCATCAGGAAACAAAGAAGCTAATTGGACTAGAGAGGGTGGAAAAGTAGCATGCGTGTGGGAAGAATGAGAGTAGCGCGGGAAACCGTTGCCCGAATTTCCGGCATTTACAAGGACATTTCGGACCAGGGTTGTTCGGATTAGGATTTTTTTTAACAAATGATGACGAATGACCCTTATTCGTCTGAATTTCAAAATATCCGAACCGATCCACACAAGTCTACTGACAACCCCGTTTGTTCCACTGGTAATTATGGAAACACACATACACAGCCTTGTTCCACTTCCACTAGTAGTGAAGGAACCACAAGCAAACTAACTGACACCTTAGCTTTGTCTCACTGGTAGTTACAGAACCATACATGCACTATCTGACACAGTTTTGTTCCACTGTCTCACTGATAGTGACCGATCCCCACATACACTGTCTAACACCCCAGCCTTGTTCCACTATCTACTGATAGTCACACAGTGAATTACAATGCCTGATACTCTGGACTTGTTCCTCTGTCCCAATGATAGTAACAAACCCTAACATACACTGACTCCTCAGCCTTGTTCCACTACCCATTGGTAGTCACAGAACCTCATATACACTGTTTGAAACCCCAGTTTTGTCCAACTGGTAATTATGGAACCACACATACACTGTATGACACTCCAGCCTTGATAAACTGTCCACTGGTAGTCAGAGAACCACACATATACACTACCTGACACCTTAGCATTATCCCATTGGTTGTTATAGAACCACACATATACTGTCTGACACTCCAGTCTTGCTCCACTGTCCCACCAGTAATTAAACATATACTGCCTGACACCACAGAAATGTTTCACTCTCCACTGATAGCTACAGAACCACACTTACATTGGCTTACACTCCAGTCTTGTTTCACTGTCAGCCACACAACTCCCAGAAACATTGCCATCATCATGGGGATATATTATATATTAACCCAGTGAGTGCTAGAGACATCCAGTGCATTGCTTTCTCAGTGTGTTGGAAACATCTAGAACCTGCAAAGTTAATATGTGTCCATAAGGATGTCAGTGTTCCTGGTAATGTAGTATTCTATTCTGGAGTGGATTAGCTTCAGTGATAACGATGTGAAGGAAAAAGGGAAATTACAATGTTGCTGGTCACAGAAAGTCCCATGTGGCTATCTATATAAAATTACTGAAAGGGCCCATTGACAAACTGGAATATCCCCACAGGCTAGCAAACAATTAGACCATAATAAAGATATATAGGAATCCCAAGCAGGTGTAGAGTGAATGAATTGGATTGTGCCTATAGCCTTTTGGGGTTTAACGCTTTGAGTGCCAGAAGGGTATCAGTGTCAGGCACTCAAAGGATTAATATATTCATAGGGAGTTAACTTTAGTGCAGGCAACCAATATCATGCACTATCCATGTCGGTTCTTCTTCCATTTTGTCAGAGCTGCATGGGATACTAAGTAATAGATCAAGGATAGGTAACCTTTGACTCTCCAACCATTGGGGATTACACTTCCCATCATACCCAGAGAGCTGTTGGATGGAAAATTGAACAAATTAAACTTCCCCATTGATTTTAAAATGTCATTTTAACCCAAGAATGTTAGAGCTCTCTCCTTAGCATGTAATGGGTTAAAAATAGGGTGACCACGGGTCCCGGAACGTCCGGGACTGTCCCTTATTTCAGGGACATGTCCCGCGTCCCGGGTCCCCTTCAACCGGGACAATGAAGTGTCCCGGAATGAAGCCAAGCCGCCCTGAATGTCAGCCTGCAAGCGGTGTGTCACATCATGGACGCCGCTTGCAGGCTGACATCCAGGGCGGCAATTCAACTTACCTGATCTGGAGGCAAGCGCTCTAGTAATACAGAGCGCTGGGAGATGACATCATCTCCCAGCGCTCTGCATTACTGAGCACAGCGCGTGGGAGCTTCAGCTCTGTGCCGGAGGAGGCACAGAGCACTTTGCGCTCCGCACTCCGCTAGACCACCAGGGACTCAAGGTAAGGCAATAGGGTGACCACGTCCCGGAATGGCAGAAGGGAAATGTGGTCACCCTAGTTAAAAACCCCATTTAAATCAATGGAAATTTTCATCTGTCCACTATGGTGCAACTGGTTTGCTTCAGAATTGTCCTTCTTTATCTTGTTGAACATAACCTTTGATTTATTGATTTTCGGGCCACACAAAAAATTAAAAGGCAATATTATATGAGTTTTTTTAATCAAACATTTTCCTATATACTAGTTTTAATGCCCGTGTACACGGGCCAACACTGGTGGCGCTACAGTCATGCGCAATGCTGAATGCCCACACCATGGCTGATACAGAGCGTGGCGCTCCGATTTCAGACTGTAGTCCTTGATGGTGCGCAGAGAGGACTACGGTCTGAATTCGGAGAGCCCTACTCAGTATCAGGAGCGATAGTCTGTACTGCGCATGACTGCAGTGCTCGCGGCCTTCTCTACTGTGCATGACGGATTCTGACAAACATTCTTAGCAAATTATAATATAGGATCTTTCCACTATAATTAATATATAGTGTCAGCCTGTTTTATCTATAAAATACCCACTGCTAAATTCAGAAGAAATTAATTACCCCTTGTCATACACTTACCTCCTTATGACAAACCCCGCATAGCCCTCCTACATCCAGGACTGGATTTTTCAGGAGGCAGTGTAGGTAACTGCCTAAAGCTCTAAATTAAGAGGGGCTCCTCAGCTGTGCTGGCCACACCCACATTCTGAGTAATGGGTGTGGCCAGATCAATCTAAATGTCCATGCACCAGTTTACAAACAGGTTATTATTTAACCCCTTGGATGCTAGAGAGATCTCCAATGCATTGCTAAGCAATGCATTGGAGATCTCTCTAGCAACCAAGGGGTCAGAACTTTTTTTTCATTGCTTGTTATAAACCAAGGGTATTTTCTGTTGTAAACTAAGGGGTCCATGTGTAGAGCTAAGGACGACTAGAGAGCCTTGCCCAGGGGGTGCCTAAGGTATAAAATCCAGCCCTGCCTACATCTGTGTTCAGCAATGCATGAGTTTTAACCCTATGAATGCCAGATGGATACACAACACATTGCAAAGCTCCTCTGGCACTCAATGGGCTAATTATTATGCAGCATTCATCCATGTTACAAAAAATAGCTTTTACATTAATAAAATATTGGGTTATTAGAGGCCACAAATCCCAACCATTTGTACAGAAGACCAATAACTGCAAAGATATATTTCTCTGTCTCTCTCTCTATTTTTGGGAATTACAGCCCTTTTCCTCCCACCCCTGTGGAGTGAAACTTAATTTATCACTTTAGCTCTCAAAGTGTTAATAGCTGTCTGTCAGGGAAAAAAACAAATATAAAGACCCTATATGGACAAAATAGTTGTCAGAGCTCTCACAATAACATGCAAACACAGAATGATTCACAGGCACAGACATGCACCTCTGGTGTCTCACTGAAAAGATCTACTTCCTGTATTTTTTCCCTAAGGTTATAAGGAGAAGAAATCACTAAATTATTGAATGTGCATGGTCATATGTACAAAGAAGTGGTGCAAATCTACAGCACATACATTTCATATTCCCACAGATTTAAATGGGCCTTTTCACCCCCTTGAGGTCTCCAACATATTGCTTCTCATTGATCTATCGGTGTATCCAGGGCTGGATTTCCCGTTAGGCAAAGTAGGCAACTGGCTAGAGTTCCATGTTTTGAGGGACACCTCAGCGGCCACACCCAAATTCTGAGCTATGGGTATGGCTAGTGCAATCCCAATGCCTGATTTATGGCATCCAGTTCATTTTTTGCTTGACATACCCCTTTACTGACCATTATTATTTAACCCCTTGGATGCTGGGGGGAGGGTCTCTGATGCATTGTTTTGCAATGAGTTGGAGTACTCTCTAGTAGCCAAGGGGTTAAGTGTTTTTTTGTGCTTGTATGTTATAGGCTAAGGGTATTTTGTATGCCAGGCAACGGTGAGTGGTACTAGGGGTGGAGTCCAGGAGAAACTGACATGTGGCTGTGGGTGGGGTGAAGGGCACATTGTGTGCTTTTGCCTAAGGGTGCCTGAAATGTATATCTCAGTAGTAGGCAACCTTTGTCTCTCCATCTTTTGGGGATTACAACTCTTATCATCTCCAAGCAGCCTTTACAAATTTAAACTTTTTTTTAACCCTTTGAGTGCCAAAGGTAGGCTGACCATACCTCACCTTTAAAAAGGGACACATAGGAAAAATCAAAGCAACCCTGCAGTATGCATTTTTCATCTGTGTCCCTTTTTAAAGGTGAGGAAGTTTTTTTTAATGGGGCAATGAAAAGTTACAATATGTAAGTGGTTTTATGTGTTGTACTTTAATTGCCCTCTACTTATCCCTTTGAGCATCAGGGAGGTATCTAATGCATTGCACTGCAATGCGTTGGATACCTCTCTGGCACTCAACTGGTTAAAACAGGTCTTAAAAATCAAAAGAGGTACAGACTCTCAATAAAACTCTCCCCACCTATAGTGTATGGAATTACACACTTGTTGTCTAAAGAGGACTCTGTGTGGATCTTAACGTCCTCCGACCATTTATTAGTATTGGAAATTGGTGGACATGTCTCTTTATAATCCCCAATAAAATCTGTGATTTAGACATGTTTTTTGAAAGCCTGTTAACTCCTTGAAAATCAGGTGGGTGGGCAACACACTGCTTTGCAATAATTTACCCACCATCTGGTTCTCAAGAGGTTAAGAGCCTCAGACCTTGAAAGGCAGGGTGCTTAAAATAAGACAGGAGAAATTCTGGGTCAAATCATAGGGGACATATATAATCTCTCTAAATTCCCATTGATTTAAGTGGGGCGTTTAACCCCTTGAACACAAAGCAATACATTGACGACCTCTCTAGCATTCAAGAAATTAAAGCGGAGCTATCAAACCAATAATTAGTCATATAGCGATAAGCTTAGAAATAGTATTATCCAGCATAAGTACATCTTTATTAAGAAATCCTTCTTCATCTGAGACTGATAGTCAGGCTTCTTGCTTTAGAGGCATCCACTTGCCTGCATTTTCAGCCCCTTTCTGTTACTTTAAGTACAATGCAGCGCCTCCTAGAGGAGAACAGGATGGACAGAGCAGACTCGCAGATGTCTCTAAGCCAAGATGTCTGCAGGAGAAGTAGGATTTCTTAACAAGTTGGTACTTATGCTGAATAATACTACTATTTATAAGCTTATCGCTATATGATTAACTAATGTTGAAGGTCCATGTACATGGGCCAAAGTGCAACTCAGTGGCCTCAGCTGCTGCCCCAGAGGCGGGAACGGAAACAGGCGGTGGGCTGTTCGGAGCTCCCTGCTCTGGATCAGCCATGCCACCACTCGGGCTGGAGGCCGGAGTATTCAGCCAGTCTCTACTGCGCATGACTGCATCGTTCCAGCTGTCCAGCTGGGGGGGGGGGGTTATTGGGGGTGATAGTTCCTCTTTAAAAGACCCATTTATATCAATGAGAATTTTTAGTTCTCCACTATAATGCAGTTGGTTTGCCTCAGAAGTACTGCACTTTTCATTTGTATGAATCATAGAAATGGAAATATACAAGATGAGGCCACAGCACATGACCTGCTCCTATATAACATTTTACTAAACCTTGGAATGGGCTTAAGCATGGGCGTTCGCATACATTTTTCATTGGGGGACAAAATGTTATTCCTACAAACAATCTGCCCAATTTTGCTGATGTCACAAAGGGGTGAGACATAGGCAGAATGTGGTGGAGCATGGGCTAGTTAATAAATGGCAGGATATAAGAAGTGGTTAATATGTCCCACCCATACACACACACACACACACACACACACACAAGCACACATCAGACTCTAGAAACCATTTTGGTGTTAGCAACAACAAATATATAACCAAACTGTTTAATTTGAAATATATTAACTTAACTATCTTAACATAAATATATTAACTTAAATGTGCGTAATAAACAAAATTATATGTCATCCAAGTTAGAAAAAACTGTTTGGCAATTGTGGAATAGGAACTGTAAATATATGTGGTCTTTGCCAAATGTATCAATCGATCTGTTTGTTTTCTATCATTTTTGCTTGATTGATGGTATAGCTGGTTAAGTAGCTCAAAACTGTAAATTTCTATTATCTTGCCCAAAGTTATCAATCACTTTTTCAATCAGTTGTTCTCAGCAATTTTTGCTCAATGTATTCTCATCATACAAAGACCAGATAAACAATCATCTGCTATTGTTGACCTCAACCATGTTTTCACACTTCTCATTGTGCTGAATTACCTTTCCACTGTACAAATTGTTAATGGCAATGTTAGAGCAATGAGAATTGCATTGTGGATTGATGGAAATAGATCTGTGTGCTTTAGCAAGTCCACAAATACATAGTCAAAATGCTCATTCTTCGTTGACCACATCTCAAATCATGTGACTGTTTCAGATTCCAAGTTTCACATTTCATACATTTCACTAATTTTTGCCATTTGCACTGAGTGGAGTGAGAAGATACTGAAGTTTTTCTTGTTTTCATTACCAAACCTATTTTCTAATGAAGCAATGATAGAGTCCAAGTATGGCACAGAGATTGATTGACGATAGTATTCTTCTACAGATGACCAACAAAAATTTCCACTATACACGTGTAGACCACACTGTCTGGGAACACAATGTTTGATATTCAGATATTCTGCAAGTTCTTCAGGTTTTGAAAGTATTTCCTTAATTTGCTCTTCTGCATTTTATTTGTGGTCATGGAACACAGTTAAAAGTTCTTACACATGATCACATCCTTGCTGAGTAGTTCACAATTATGATGAGGCAAAAAAGAATAGCAGGGACTGCCTTTAGGTCATTAACAATCAGATTCAGTTTCTGTGCACCACAGTGAACAAAGACAGCTTTAGGATATTTGATCTTTAGTTTGGCTTGAACACCACTTTCCTTTCATGCCATTGTAGAACATCCATCATATCCCTGGCCATGCAATTTTGCGAAGTTCAAACCAAATTTAGTACATTGTCACGGTTTTCAGGCAAAGAAGGACAGACACGAATATAAAATATAAATCCACCTTTATTTAATAAGTACAGCAATAATGGTATTAGCCCACACAACCCCAGACCACAGGATAATCAGCCCCAAGCTCCTACCCAGAGCTGTACACTGTGCTGTGCACTGCACTACTGCGAGATACCGGAGACTAAGACAGAGGTACGAGTGGAGCACCAGGGAGTACAGATGAGGATGCACCAGTCTGCACTTTGGTTCACAGGGCCGGAGGCAACAGGGAGAGAGAGCAGGCCTGAGCCACGGATAACTGAGACTAGTGGTTAGGCATGCTAGGAGTGTTCTGAGCAAGTAATCAGCCAGAGCCACAGGAAAGACAAGCCAGGGACTATATGGAGTGGGTAGTCACACAGGAGCCAGCAGTTAGACAAACCAGAAACTACACAGTCAGCAATGCCACAGGTCGGAACCGATGGGGGTGGTCAGACAAGCCAGGGTCATACACGGAGCGAGTTAGTCAGCCACAGCCACAGGTCAACTGATGTTGGTTGTCAGACAACCCGGGGTCATACACAGAGCGAGTTAGTCAGCCAGAGCCACAGGTCAGAACCGATGTGGGTAGTCAGACAAACCGGGGTCATACACAGAGGGATTCTCAAAAAAGCACTGGTCACAATGGAGCGCAGGAGACAATATCAAAAACACCACGTAAGGGTAATGACTCCCAGGCACAGGGAGAAGGCGGGATCCAATTAGGCAACACAGAATAGGCCGATAAACAGAGGTCCTTGCCAGCGCCTGTTTCATGATGTCAGCAATGCGGAAGTGGACACAAATATGTCGGCCGACACACCACAGAGGAAGGAAGCAAAGGAGGACACTGTGATAGTACCCCCTCCCCAATGACCTCTCCCCCGCAAAAGAGGACCAGCACCAGAGCAATTACGGGAGAGGAATTCGCGAAGAAGGGCAAGTGCATGAAGATCTTTCTTAGCGACCCAGGAACGCTCCTCAGGCCCATACCCTTTCCAGTGGACTAGATATTGTACCTGGCCTCTGACCCTGCGAGAGTCCAAAATACTTTGTACCACATTCTCCTCATGGTCCCCCACTTGGACAGGTCTGGGATGGATGGGAGCAGTAGTATATCTGTTACCGACCAATGGTTTCAGTAGCGACACATGGAAAGCATTAGAGATGAGCAGATTAACAGGGAGTTCAAGGGCATAAGTTAAGGGGTTAAACCTACGGAGCTGCTCTGAGGCCAGCAGAGCAGTGTATTTAGCTCTGCTGGCCTCATGCTTTTCTCTGCTGGTCACGCAGACACCTCTTTGTGTAACTGAATAAATGACTTAGAGCAAACCCAAAGCATTTCATTTACACAAAATGATTTACATAACACAAATATAAACAGACATTAATGTGCATTTTATTGCTGTAGGGCAATGTGATACACTCATGTACAAATCACACCATTTGATCTCCTAAAAAGAGGGACACAGGGATTTTTGCCTCAGATGGGAAGTTCCCCACTAAAAAGGAACATTTGGGAGGTATGAATAACCATTAATATAGTTTATCCAGTCCCTATTAAAAATGAACCAACTGAACACAAATTATGAAAGGAAAGCCTATAAAAAGTTGTGTTTTTGATTTTTCTTTTCATTTTTTTTAATAATTTTTTTATTATCAAATGAAATGGTGGGTTATACATATAAATGTATTATCAAAACCCCCCGCTTATGCTTAAAAATTGTATATCGTTTGTACATGTGAACTAAATCAATTAGAGGAAAATATGGTTGAATAAAGGAATACTAAAAAGGCCCAAACTGCTCTTTCCCTCTAGTGAAAAAAGGCCTGGTGCTTAAGGGGTTAAGAGAACGAGCCTGTAAGCTAAATAGCCAGAGGTGTGATTATGGAGAAAACCAGCTGCCCAATAGGGAAGACAATTAAAATACCATTTGAATCGTTTGCATTATATTGTTGTTTTTTTAAAGCATTTGAATACTAGTGAGGTCTCCAACACATTGCAAATGTCTCTCTATCATTCAAGGGGTTATAAGTCCCAATTAAATCAATGGGAATTTGGGGAATATATATTTGTCCCCTATAGTGCAGTTGATTTGCGCTCGAATTTCCCCTCTTTAGTTTACTGAATTGTATCCTAAGGGTAAGTTTTAACCCTTTGGGTATCAGAGCTTTGCTGTGTAATGTGCACCCCTGGCACCAAAGGGATAAATTAAGAATACAATTGTGGTTTTTACGGGATGAATTTAGGGTTAACACATGGGATACTCAGAGATACAAAAAGGATGGGGGAGTCGAGATAAAGGGCTGAGAGGGAGTGGCCTAAAAGGTATGGGGTTAGACAGTAGTTGGCTGGGAAAGGATGGATGGGTAAAAGCAGACTCCCTGAAAGCACATAGAGAGCAGCATGTTTGGGATCACTACCTGTAAACACTCTTGTACGCCCCTATAGTATAATGCTGAGCAGCTAAACAGTGAGTCCAGACAGCACTGCAGCATATCAAATGCTTGACACAGCTGCTTTCTCTTTAACTGAGGTGATGTCTGCTCTGGTGCCTGGGTCTCCCCTTTACTTGCATTCCCCCATTCCCCCTGTCCCTCTTCACTTAAATGGATAGTACTGTTTCACAATAAAAGCAGCTCCAATTAATCTCCATGTTATTTGGGCCTTGGAGGGTGTTATTTCAATACTGTCAGAGTTGTAGTTCAAGAGTAATTGAATGATAAAGTATCCCCCTCCCTCCCCTTTTACTGATGTAACACTACTCACCTCAGAGCAGCAAAACTGTCCAGATGGATCCCAGAGAGGGACAATCTTCAGTGAGCACAAAGAAAAACCTGTCAAGGGGGGCAGGGTTTTCCTTATGCTCACAGTAAGAAGATTGCCCCTTGCTAAGAGGTGTCTGTTCAAGGGAACAGATTCCACATCTGAAGGGAGGTGCCTTATGCTAGGAAAAAGGGACAGGAGGGGGGATACTTTATAATTCAATTACTCTTGAACTACAGCTCTGACAGTACTAAAATAACACTCTCCATGGCCAAAATACTATGAATATTAATTGCAGCTCCTTTTTTTTTTTTTTTACTATTCCTTTAATGGTTTTAAAAAGGTCCTGCTCACTGTTCAGACAGCTTTCCGCTTGCATGCGGCAGGGAGTCTGTAATCTAACTGCAAGCTAATCAATCCGGCAGACAGATTCCATGCAAGTATAGAAGCACTAAGCAGGGAGCTGCTGGTCTAAATGTTATACTAATACAAAGGCAGCATATTAGTACCTCTCTCTCCCTCTGGGATCTATCCAGACCAGCAGAATTCTTCTGCTCCTCCTCTGCTCTCCTGCAGTGAGTCCTCACTCTGCTCCCCACTTGATGGCTTGGCTGTGGGAGGTCCCAGCCCAGAAGCAGACCTGTTTTTCACCCCACCATCACACGCTCCCTCTCTCCTGACTCATTCTGACTGGTGCCCTTCCAGGTGCCCCGTCTTGCCCCCCCTGTAGATGCCCATGCCTCCAAGTAACTCAGAATTGTACATTTGCACAACAGCAATAGGAGACATGTCTGTTATTATTACTGTGAAAAATACTGTCCCACACCCAGAGAACACTACTACACTACTATGTGCCCCGTAGCCCCATTATATTTTAGGAATGCTTCTACTGCTGCTAGTCATTGCACCTCTGATGTACTGCTGGTCTGTCTCCCAATCAGACTTGTGACTGTGTTTCAGCTGGGATCTCAATGATGATGTGCCTGGATTTGATCCTGGTCCCCATGATCACATGTTTTTACAGAGACAACTGACATCATAGCTATAGTTATGGATGTCAACCTGTGTTGCTGCTTAGTCAGTATTGAATATAACTAGGTGGGGGTTAGTCTTGGAAGCAGAGATGGTGAAGATGAGGACTGAGATGATTTGTTGGATATCATGATGGTAGTGTTGATTTTTATTGTCAAGTAACAAAAGAGCTGTAGCATGTGGAGTGATGTTTTGTCTGTCTCAAAATAACGTATGATGTATGCTGGTGTCTATTTCACTGTCACTCTGTCTCTGCTCAAATGTAGAAAAAGGATCTCCTGTCTGTCTCTGTCACCTATCAGTCAACAATTTGTTTTGTTTTAACCTGTCAGCAACACTGATAACATTTGTAAATCACACCCACCCTCCCTGCAACCATTCGGAGAACTGGTCTGTATGAATACACCTTAAATCAAGCAACTCCAGCTCCCCCTCTTTGTCTGTCTGTATCTACACACCAGTATCTAATGTACAGCACTGCTGAATTAGTTGGAGCTATATCAATAAATAAATAATAATAATAATAATAATGCACATTTTTTTGGAAGCTTTCCATGACTATTCCAAGGAGTGCAGTGTTGATTTTTATAGAACATTATAGACCTGTTTGCATTAGAATCAGTAGCATGCAATAAAGGATAAACTGCACAGTAGCTGGTGAAGCACTACAACATCTCAGTATATCCATTTGTTCCCATGTTCTTGTGGATGTAGGAGTGAGTGTGTATAAGTAACAAAGTGACACATTTCACACAGTAAGTTTGTTGTACCATGTGTCTGGTCTGGAGCATATGATGTATTTATGTGTGTCTCAGTAGTATCTGTAACTCAGTAGAGTCTCAGGCACAGCCATCCATCTCAGGATCACTTCAGCTGCCTGTCTCACGCTGTAAAAAAGGTTTTGTTATTCATTTAATCCATTTTTCTTTTAACTCTACTTTCACACCCACACCCAGAGAACAACTGGTAGTGGCTACTAAGAAAACTCCTATCTTGTAACTCCTGCTCCCTCTCTTTGCCTGTCTGCCTACACTAGCTAGCATCAAAAGTTCAGCTGCTTTCTCTCTCTCTCACTCTCTCTTTCACTTTCTCTCCCTCCCAAACACAAACTGACAACATGCAGTAAACTGATACTTCCTTTTATACTTTAGCACTGTGAGGGAATATATGGGAAGACTCTCCATGTGGAAAGGCAATGCATTATTATCATTGATTTCAATGCAGTGAACGAAGTTGAAAAATTACACTTTTCATGGGAATTCCCATGGAAGGTGGGAAGTGCTGTTCTTCAAATGTTTCACATTTTAGGCAAAACATTTCCACAATACCTACTGGAAACCTATCCACCAGATTCTCTAATAGCACTGGGTGCCTTGGCTACCTCTTGGGTCCGGACCAAAATCCAGTTTTCTAAAATGTAAGCATAAATTAAATATTATCATTATTGAAAAATGTGAGAGTTTCAATTCTAATACTCATGGTAAATTACTGAAAATATGGTGAAAGTTAAGGCCCATCAATGCTAGCTAACCACATTAATTTCTCTCCATGTAACTGCATTTCCATCCTTTTTCCTTTTACATCTTTTGCCACCAATCCTACCCCAACACAAATAGGAAAAATAACACTATGAAGGGTGTATGGAGTAAACTGTTTATTATTACACTAATTTATCTAAACAGCATAATGACTGCAACACTATACATCTTTTTCTATGAAAATCTGGAATAAGTTACCCCAAAAAACAATTAAATTTCCCAGTTTCAAATCCCTAAAAAAGTTGTGTCTTTGTATTAAACAAGTAAATGTTTTAAAAAGTTAATGTCATTGGCTGGTGGAGGGCGATGTGCATTGTGGTTCAGCAATAACTGAATGTAACTTTTATTTCTTAGCAATGGATGTCACTGTGCTGAGATGTATAATCAGAATCTGTGAATTTTTCTTCTATCCTTATCCTATTTTATATCTCTACCACTTTATCCCATTCTTTCCAATGTTTTATCCAGCTCCTTGGTTTTCGTGACTGCTTTGTTGGATCACAATGTCAGCTGTAGTATGAAAGTATTTATATTTGTAAGGGAAATTATCTTCAAATTAATCCATTTTGATTATACACTACACACAAGCTAAACCTATTTCAAATACTTCTGCACATTAGACAAATCTGTTGTGCTCTTTAATTTTTATATCCAAAAACAATTTTTACCTTTACAATTTGACTGCTATGGGCAGATTCTCCCTTTTGCTACTCCTACATTTAAAGTCTAATTTGAAAGCTCCATGGAGTTTCAGAAATAGCTAAACATTTTGTAGGGGGATACGTTTCTTTGTTCAAGTAGGGGGTTTAGAGAGCTCCCTATATTACTTTCCCTAAGAGTAATATACATTAAGAAGCATACTGGTTCCAGCAATAATCTAGAATCTGCAGTAGTTCATGTAGTTACAATTTGTCAAAGTAGCAAAAAGCCTTATGAGGGCAAATGCAATGAAAAGCCAACCCACATGGGCATCAGGCAAAAGTATTCAGGTGACTTTCACCTTGGACAGCCATTAGCCACAGCCCCTGGTGACTGCATTAGGGAATGCAGGAGAAAGTTAGGGACATGGGAATGGGATATGTCAATTGAGTTGGTACATTTCTTTCTCCCACATGAAAACGGCCTAAAGGGGAACCTAGGATGTTCCTTCCCAGTGGATGGAAGTGCTAGCAGAGGCGAGGGGGTAATTAAAGTTACATATTACATGCATATGGGTCCTAACCACTTTTTATATCATATTTGGTGCAGAGGGCTTAAAAGCCTCTCTATTGGTGATGAGGTTAAGCAAAGGACAACGTTTTCCATAAAGATAATAATGAAAGCCCATTCCTTTTTGTTTGTACAGATGATTCAGATAAGAGAAATAAAGTGATGTCTCCATATGTTGCAGATGGAACTGATTTGGTCTGTAAAGCAAACAGAAAATGTTATAATCTCAGCAGAGGATATTAGAGAACCCTCAAATCATTAGAATACCTGGAATGATTAATAGCAAATGAATATCAAGAGAAATACAAGAATAATAACTCTGGGAGAAAATCAAAGACGGAGCATATGCTACTGAAAGAAAATTCACCAGGAGACCAAGTGTCTGAGTCTCAGTACTTATTTGCCAACAACAGCTGGATTAGAAAAAAAAGGTAAACAGGATGTTGGAATGCATTAAAAAGATAGAATAAAACATTGTAGACAATTCAGATATTCCCCTATATGGTTTTAGTAAGGTTGTAACTTCAGTGTAATATCCGTTCCAAAAACAGACGGTAATCACATTATTTACTTTCCATAGCAATGTACTATATTTGGCTATACTTATTTCCATCACTGTGACTGTAAAGTGAGCTGTCTGTACTATGTGGCTGCCATTGTTCTGTTCTCATGGACATTTACAGCTCATTGTTCTCACACGTAGTGACTCTATAAAAACTACTATTGTCCAGCTAAGGATGATGGGAGTTATAGTCCCACAAAAGATCTATAGCCACAGATTACCTGTACCTGTTGTACATGCATTTTATCAAAACAATTTGTACTTGGACATATATGAGTCCATATGTGATTAACTAGTAGTATACCTGTCATTTTAAATAAATGGTGCACTTTTTATTTTTAATAGATATTTATTTAACATTTAACAATAATATTATTAATAATTCTGATTATTTGAATCATTATTTTTTTGGCTGAGCCTTTCCCTATCTTATAACGACTCCAAGCTTCTTTGGCCAGGCAATATCATCGCACCCTCTACTGGTCAAGGAATGTATGGGTCTGTATATCCCAAAGAGAAATCTAGCTATTACCAAGGAATACACATTTTACCTATTCCTTGTCTGACATATTGGGTAATATATTTAAAAGCATAACAAATGAGGTGGAAGTGTATACCGGAGACACGATAAATACTGGTTTGTTTCTATGCTGGTGCACAACATGAACATTTTAGGACTCACTAGATTAAAATATAATTCAGTATAATTATCAGCTAAGTTAAATGGGAAGAAATATTTTTAAAACACATTACATGTCCTCATGTGCCCTACAACATTAGTGCAGTAAGAAACTAAGGACTGGGCCTCTTTCTCTGGGTTGAAGAGTGTCTATGTAACGCCTCCCACTTTAGGCAACCCAACTTCTTCTCATTTCTTTCTTTCTACTTTACACCTGACTACGGCTTCTATACTCCATTCTGCCACATATTCCCCATCGACACTGCCTAACCTCCTCCACATATATGGCCCCAATCATGTATGCTGTAACCACCCATGCCAAGGAGTTTTATTAACTCCAGGGCACTGAGCCGTTAACATTCTCAGACAGGAGTATGATACAGTTTTGGTAACTTTAGATTTAGTTTTGATTGAAGGTTTGATCTTACAGAAAGAAAGTTGGTTGTTGTTCTTAACACTTAAAGTGGGACAAGGCACATAATCATAGATGCCAACCATCACAAGAACTGGCACTTAAATAGTATCCCGATATCAGAAAACACTTCAACACCTGAAAAATGCAGTATGTGATACAAAAACTGCAAAGCCAGTGACGTATAAGCAGGCATGGTAAATAGACTTAAAGGGATAGTAATACTTAAGATGTAAAAAAAAATATGCAGTAGGGTTTATGTCCCCAAATAAAACAAGGGTACTCCCACTGCTGAGAGCTATTTTATTAAAAAATTATAACAGCTCAAACTTGAATTTTTTAGGTGCAGTATTACAATGGTCTGAAACTTTTCAGTGGCTCTGTTACTACACCATCCTATGGAAACTTATAGTCTACAGACCAGAGCAGCCCATAGGATGGTGTAGCAACAGCGCCACTGTAAATTTTCAGGCCACTGTGATATTGCACCTAAAAAATTCAAGTTTGAGCTGTTATAATTTTTTAATTTCTCAGCAGTGGGAGTACCCTTGTCTTACTCAGGGGGATAAACCCTATGACATATTTTTTTTTACATTTTAAGTATTACTGTCCCTTTAAAGGAAATTTATAAATATAAATGACTGAGATTCAAAGCAAATTTATTTAGAAATTGTTTTACTAGGAAGAATACATTGAGATTTCTCTGGTTTCCAAGTATGTCATGGAGTGCTTTTATAGTAAGAAATTACACAAATTACTTAAAGTAAATAAATACATGTACTCACAGATGTTCAAGGGAAGTAATCATGATGCATTTACAAATGCCTTGCCAGATAAAAAGTCAATGTATACAGAGGTAGTTTAAAAAACACTGTATTTCATCAATGAACAACATTATATTGGCCCACAATAAGTTAATAGTTACAGTGGGGCAAAAAAGTATTTAGTCAGCCACCAATTGTGCAAGTTCTCCCACTTAAAAAGATGAGAGAGGCCTGTAATTTTCATCATAGGTACACTTCAACTATGAGAGACAGAATGGGTGGAAAGAATACAGGAAATCACATTGTAGGATTTCTAATGAATTCATTGGTAAATTCCTCGGTAAAATAAGTATTTGGTCACCTACAAACATGCAAGATTTCTGGCTCTCACAGACCTGTAACTTCTTCTTTAAGAGTCTCCTCTGTCCTCCACTCATTACTTGTATTAATGGCACCTGTTTGAACGTGTTATCAGTATAAATGACACCTGTCCACAACCTCAAACAGTCACACTGCAAACTCCACTATGGCCAAGACCAAAGAGCTGTCGAAGGACACCAGAAACAAAATTGTAGACCTGCATCAGGCTGGGAAGACTGAATCTGCAATAGGCAAGCAGCTTGGTGTGAAGAAATCAACTGTGGGAGCAATTATTTGAAAATGGAAGACATACAAGACTACTGATAATCTCCCTCGATCTGGGGCTCCACGTAAGATCTCACCCCGTGGTGTCAAAATGATCACAAGAACGGTGAGTAAAAATCCCAGAACCACACAGGGGGATCTAGTGAATGACCTGCAGAGAGCTGGGACCAGAGTAACAAAGGCTACCATCAGTAACACACTACGCCGCCAGGGACTCAAATCATGCAGTGCCAGACGTGTCCCCCTGCGTAAGCCAGTACATGTCTGGGCCTGTCTGAAGTTTGCTAGAGAGCATTTGGATGATCCAGAAGAGGATTGGGCGAATGTCATATGGTCAGATGAAACCAAAGTAGAACTTTTTGGTAAAAACTCAACTCGTCGTGTTTGGAGGAGAAAGAAAGCTGAGTTGCATCCAAAGAACACCATACCTACGGTGAAGCATGGGGGTGGAAACATCATGCTTTGGGGCTGTTTTTCTGCAAAGGGACCAGGACGACTGATCCGTGTAAAGGAAAGAATGAATGGGGCCATGTATCATGAGATTTTGAGTGAAAACCTCCTTCCATCAGCAAGGGCATTGAAGATGAAACGTGGCTGGGTCTTTCAGCATGACAATGATCCTAAACACACCGCCCGGGCAACGAAGGAGTGGCTTCGTAAGAAGCATTTCAAGGTCCTGGAGTGGCCCAGCCAGTCTCCAGATCTCAACCCCATAGAAAACCTTTGGAGGGAGTTGAAAGTCCATGTTGCCCAGCGACAGCCCCAAAACATCACTGCTCTAGAGGAGATCTGCATGGAGGAATGGTCCAAAATACCAGCAACAGTGTGTGAAAACCTTGTGAAGACTTACAGAAAACGTTTGACCTCTGTCATTGCCAACAAAGGGTATATAACAAAGTATTGATATGAACTTTTATTATTGACCAAATAATTATTTTCCACTATAATTTGCAAATAAATTCTTTAAAAATCAGCCAATGTGATTTTATGGATTTTTTTGTCTCATTCTGTCTCTCATAGTTGAAGTGTACCTATGATGAAAATTACAGGCCACTCTCATCTTTTTAAGTGGGAGAACTTGCACAATTGGTGGCTGACTAAATACTTTTTTGCCCCACTGTAGATCCAACATGTAATGAGTTTAAAGGGACCCTAACGTTTATATACAAAGGTGTCCCTATTACCAGTATACAAGAAGAGAAGCATCAGGCAATTGACTAAAATTTTTGGGGTGGGGGGGCTACTTGTTCCAGACGGAGTTCCCCACTGGAACCCCGCTGAATCCCCAGTCAGCAGCCATCCCCCTTCTATGATAGGCTCTCTCTCTCTCAGGCTTTCAATCTGCATGATGGTACATGGCTGGCGTCTGTATCACCTATATGTCTCTGTGGCTATGCTCCTTGAAGTTGCTGTGTATCTGGGAGCATGCCCCTTTTTTCCAGGAAGGAAAGAGACAGTCTTACAGGAAAGTGGTACCTACGGGGTTCCAGCAGAGGGCTCCACTAGCAGATGGAGCCCCTAGAAAAATAGGGACACCTTTGTATATAGGTGTTAATGTCACTTTAAGTATTCAAGGATTATACTTTAACCTATTGTTTTCTGGAGATGTCTCCAATGTATTACTGTGCAATACATTGGAGACATATCTTGCATCCAAGGGGTTACCTTCTGTGTCCTGGGGTGGATTTACAAAGCAATATATCACACAGGCAGTAGGATTAAAATGCCCAGTAAAATTGGTTCTCCCTCTATATACTTAAAGTCCATACCAATCCCATAACATCACAATTTTGAATGAATAACAAAAAACTCTCTTAATCTTATCATCATTTAACTTACTGAACATAGAAAGGAAGAATATAACCTAGACCAGATGTGGAGAAAACCTTCATTCAGTAACAGTCCCACAGTTGACTGTGGAAGCAATATTATAACTTGATCATACCACAGTGTAGCACAAGCATAAATGTGAAAACATCAACGTATTTCGGTACAAAATCAACATGGCACCTCCTTGTATAACAAATGGGAAATTTATTTAAAGTCTAGAGTTTCATATTTCATCATCCATTCATTAAGCAATACCATAAAAATATGCACAGGGAAGAGAAATATTTCCTATGCTTTACATCCAGTTTATTATTAATATCCCACACTGACACATTTGGAATACTATTCTACATCTTGTATTGTACAGCTGGGACACAATATCCATATATCATACAATTATTATAGACCTCCAGGCCTAGCCATATGGGACATTGTAACAGATGGTACTGTTTGGGTCTTATACAGGTCTAGAATCCCCATTAGGCAAAGTGGGCAACTGTCTTTGGGTGCCCAGTTGAGATTAGTGCCTCAGCTGTGGATTATTTTCCAGTTTATAAATTGCCATAAGGTCCAGTTTTTATGCTAATGCAGCTGTTTTACTGACCAGTTTATATACAATTTGGCTGCAAAAGAAGTCTATAACAACTTAGTTCACAATGTGTTCTAGATCTCTCTAGCATCCAAGTGCTTTTATGTTATAGTCAAATTGTGGAGGAGTTATGGGGCAAACCATTTGCACTATAGGGGAGAACAAAAATTCCCATTGATTTGAATGGGAATTTGAACCCCTGGAATGCTAGAGAGGTCTCCACGCATTGCAAACCTGGATGTAGAGTTGTGTTTCAAAGGAGACACAAACCTCTTGTATGAAATGCTACTCAAACACCAGGGATCATCATGAGGCCCCCTCCTGTGCCAGTAGAAGGGGACCTTGAGGGGGAGAATGGGGGAGAGAGAAAGGAGGAAAAAATGGAAAAGACTGGAAGAGAGAGAGAGAGGCAGTTGAAAGACTTGGGAAACTTGAGGGGGTGAAATAACAGGAGAGAGAGAGAGGGGAGAAAATAGGGTAAAAGGCTAGAGGAGGGTGGGTAAAAGACTGGGGCAGAGAGAGGGCAGAGAAGGCAGGAAAAAAAGAGGGAAAAACTGGCGGAGAAATATAGGAGGTGGAGACTGGGCATTACCAGTGGAACAAGGTTGAGGGATCAGAGAGTATATGTGAGCCTAAGACTACCAATTGATCGTAGAACAAGACTGGGATGTAAGGCCTTGTATGTGTGGTCTGTGACTCCCAGTGGGACAGTGGAACAATGCTGGGATGTCAGACAGTGTGTATATGGATCTGTGACTTCCCGTGGGACAGTGAAACAATGCTGGGATGTCAGACAGTGTGTATATGTGGTCTGTGACTCCCAGTGGGACAGTGGAACAATGCTGGGATGTCAGACAGTGTGTGTATGGATCTGTGACTTCCAGTGGACAGTGTAACAAAGCTCGGATGTCTGTATGTGTGAGTCTGTGACTACTAGTGGACAGTGGAACAAGGCTGAGATTTCAGTGTATATGTAGGACTATGACTAGCAGTGGACAGCGGAACAAGGCTGGTGTGTCATACAGCATTCACATGAGGTACACTGGTGGAAGGAGATGGAGCGGAACTGAAGGACTGACAGGGGGATCAAAAAAAATAGGAGAGGGTGGAGCTGGGGGAGAAAGAAGGGGGAAGAGAAGTGGGGAACTAGTGAGGAGAGAAGAAAAAACTGAGTGAAAGAGATGGGAAAGACTGGAGGAGGTAGGGGGGCTGGGGGATAGAAAGAGGAGATAAAAGACAGAGGTACTGAACGAGGGGATAAAAGACTGGGGAAGAGGAGAAAAGACTGTTGGTTAAGGGGCTAATGGTGCATTGCCATGCTATTTCCTAGAATGGTGTATTTATTTCTCTGCTAGTTTCCTATAATGGTGCATTGGCATGCTTGTTTCCCATAATGATGTATTGCCCTGCTGGATTCCCATAGTGTTGTATTGCTGTTGGTGTCCTTCATTGTTGTATTGCTCTGATAGTTTCCTATAATGTTGTATTGTCCTGCTGGATTCCTATAATGTTGTATTGCTGTTGGTGTCCTTTATTGTTGTATTGCTCTTCTTGTTTCCTATAATGTTGTATTGTCCTGCTGGATTCCTATAATGGTGCATTGCCCTGCTGGTTTCCAATAATCGACCAGCTCCTTTCCTACAATGGTAATTGACCCACTATTTTCTTATAATAATTGACCTATTGGTTTCCTGTAATGGTTTATTACCCTGTTCTGTCTCCTGTAACGGTTTGGCTGTGTGTATGGGAGTGTGGGGGTGTGATGGAAGTATATGAGAGTGTATGTATGTATCTGTATGGGGACATGTGTGTGTATAAATGGGAGGGTATGTGTATGCGTGTGGCTGTATGGGGGAGTGTGTGTGTGTGTAGGAGTGTGTAATTGACCTCCTGGTCTCCTGTAATGATGTATTACCCTGCTCTGTCTTCGGCAATGATTTGGATGTGTGTATGGGAGTATAACAGTTTAATTCAGTGTACAAGCTATCATGTTTGCACACCTGGAACAACCATTCATACCTCCTCATTAATTCCTCTGTTGTAGATGCGAGCAAGTAGCCTTTTAGGAAGGAAGGGCACGTTAAAGATCTGGTAAGGCAAATTATAACATCAAGAGAGACAGCCAATCTTCAGAGGGATGTACTGCTCACTGAGTACAAGGTGGCTTGTGTAGGAAGAACTGGGGTGGAGAGTGTTCAAAGGAGGAGCAGGTAGCTAGATTGTTACAGTTAGAAGTAGCAAGACAGAGAGGAGGAACGGAATGCTACACTGAGAGATTATGTCGGGGTGTTGGCACAGGAATGCCCTTGCTGGAGAAGACCTCTCTAATAGTCTGGAGAACAGTCCCTTTAGCACTGAGGATCCAGGGTACAGACAGACATAGACAGATGATGGTGGCAGGGGATTCCATAAAAGGAAAGACAGACAGGGGAAGTTGTTACCAGGATTGCTACAACAGAACAGTGTGCTGTCTCCCAGGTGCTCTGGTCCTGAATGTAGTAAATTGGGTTGATGAATTGTTGGGAGGCTCTAGGCATGACTCTTATATCATGATAAATGTTGTTACCAGTGACAAAGCAAGTGGGAGATTGAGATCCATTAAAAATGTTTTCAAGGATTTAGGTCACAAGCTTAAGCAAAAGAATTCTAAAGTGGTATTATCCAAAATAATACTTGTGCCACACGCTACACCAGGAAATTTAGGGGTTTTAAGAAAACTTTAAACTAGGAAAGTGGGGTAGTGAAACAACACAGGATGGGGTAGAAAGTATCTAAGGGGAACATGGATTAGAGAAAGGAAAAAAGGGGGGGAGGGGGAAGGGGCTAGTTCAGCTAATAGGGAGGTGCCTATCTTATAATTTGAAAAGATCAACTAAATAATATTTCAAAGAATTCATAGCATCATAATGAAAGTAATATAAAATGTATGCTTAAGTCTTGGTATGGCTGGAAGGGGGGGTCATTGGAACTACTTGCAACGAATAAGTAGTGTGAACTACTTGCAATGAATGATGAATGAGCAGT
The DNA here is from genome assembly GCA_037306005.1 of Rhinophrynus dorsalis. Taxonomy (NCBI): domain Eukaryota; kingdom Metazoa; phylum Chordata; class Amphibia; order Anura; family Rhinophrynidae; genus Rhinophrynus; species Rhinophrynus dorsalis. The sequence continues at coordinate 607,197,821 of CM074718.1, forward strand.
TCCTAGGTATCACTGAAACAGAATTGGATACACTAGAATGGGCAGTCAATCTAGAGGGATCTTCACTTTTAAGGAGGGATATAGGGTAAATAAAAGAGGTGGAAGGGTATATGTGTATGTAAAGCAACCCTTATTACCTAGCATAAGTGAAGATATTAACCAAGGTTCCAATGAGAATGTGGAGACACTATGGGTTGACATATATATATATATATATATATATATATATATATATATATATATATATATATATATATAATACTACTACTGTAAAGAGAAAATACTTCCCACTTAGGAAATTCAGACATAATGTTTGATTTTAACCACCCTGAAATTGTATGGAGGAATGAGACTTCCAGCACAGCAAAGGGAAGTAATTATAAAGTATCCTTAATGACAACTTCTTGTCCCAAATAACAGTGGAGCCAACTAGAACTGGGGCTTTCCTTGACCAAGTGGTCTCAAACAATTCTGAAATGGTATACAATATACTGGTAAGGGAGAATTTGGGCAGAAGTGACCATAAAATGAAATCATTTTAAAATGTGTTATGAATATCCAGCTAACGTGGGTTTAACTAAAACACACCAACTTTAAAAAAGGCAAATTTTGCAATTCAAGAAGTAGTAGTAGGGGAAATTCAAAGGAATATAATATTTGAAGATAAAATGAATAAGAAAAGATTGAATGTGTTCAAAATGTTCTTGGATAAATATAAGTATCACTATTTACGATTGGGTAATAAATACAGGAGGAACAAATTAAATATGATGTGGCTTTACAAAGAGATTCATAGGAAAATGTACAAGAAGCAGACTTCTAAATTAACTGTCAGAAGGGTCAGCATCTTTTAAAATATACAAAGAATAGAATCTGCAAACAAGCAATCAGGCTAACTAAAATTAAAAATTAGACAAGTATTGCTAAATATACAGATATATAATTGACAAACATATGATGTCTGATATTGGCCCCATTAAAACTGAGGCAGGTTAATTAATTTGTGAGGCTAAAGCAATGGCAGATGCTTCCACCTTCAAATAAACTTCGCTTGGGGAATCCTTGTCTACTTCAGAGGAAACAGTACCACTACAGCAGCACTATCCCTCCTGACTTCTTCCATATTGTATGGTGTAATTGCTGTATTGTTGTTCTGTGCATTGTGTATGTTAATAAAGTTTGTGTTACCTTCAGTGCTGGTCCAGTTCTCGTTCTTGAGTTCGTGACACATAGAAACATTATAAGTCGAATTTTAAAGGGGAAGGGTTAAAATGTTTTACTGTGGTTCTGCAATACAATACCCACGTAACACATGTTTGCAAAATTCACATTGCTTGTTTATCTTGTAACACCGGTTTTGGCGCTGGTAATAGAATCGAGCCCCAGACTGTGTGGTATGTATATAAGTGTATCACATTGCTCCACAGCATTAATGTTTGTTTTAACTTTAGTATATTTGTTTATAAATCATACTGTGTATATAAATTACTTTGATCTTGCTCTAAATCATGTATTCAGTAATACAAAAAGGTGGCAATAGGTCATCAAGTAACTTACCTGTAGTTCTGCCCTCGGAACCACCAATTTAAATCAAAATGCCCCCCTCTTTGGCCATTTTCCCCTATTTTGACCTCAGTTCTCTGATTCTCTCTTCCTCATGACCATAGTGAGGAAAAGAGAGGCAGAGAACAGTGACAAAGGCAATGAGGAGCAAAATAGGGATGGGAGCACAAGGGGGTATAGAGATACAGGAGAGAGGCACATGAAGACACAGATGAGCAAAGGTAAGGGCAAGAGAGAAACATGATTATAGGGCAGAAAGTGATATAATTAGGTGAAAAAATGTTGTTAAATATCTCAGGAGGGCTGCACTCCAGGGTCAGTGGGGGATACATCTGGCCCATAGTGAATGTCTGTGATATACATATATCAGTATGTTATGCCTGAAGGTGCTGACGGACTCACCTCCTAATACCCTCAATGAGCTGTTATCTGGAGCATGATAGAATTTGTAGCCCAACAGCAAACGGAGAGTCTCATGTCCAGGTAGACTGCATAAAGATAAATTAAATAAAAAAAAAAACATAGAATCCGCCCATCAGGCAAATCCTAAAATGAAAATGGAATAAATCTCAATGTTCTTAGTCTAAAATAATAAAGTGAACTGGTGAAATCTCAAAGCCAAAATTGTTTCAGTGTAAAGAATAGTAACAATAATAATGGGTTTTAAGATTCATATTGTTTTTAATATCAACCCACAGTATTTACGTCATACTGCACATTCTCCGAGATCACAATCCTTTTAGGTTCTCAGTTATAGGTATTAATGCAATATGCACTTTAAATGGAAAATGGATAGATCTTATCTGACTTTGCCCTATGGATTATAGTTCACTATAAGTAAAGAAAACATAATTTTTCAATCTAAACGTGTGCAGTTTTATCCTCTCCTCAATTATATTCTTTATTGTGTTTTATGAATAGGAATTAAATATCAAGTTTTAGTTGGCCCTGATTTTCTTAAGAGGCTTAATGAAAAAAAGCAAATCGTTATGTGAACTCTCACGCCTCATCGAGATCTCAGACACACAATAACGTGCACCGTGTCCCTTTCACTCATTCTCTCACTCAGACTTACATTCTGTCACCCACATATATTCACATGCAAAAATTAACAAGCATAGGCTGAAGGGTTATTTAAGCTGCTGTTGGTATACATCAATTGTCCCCATTAATGCCTTCTGTGCTGACATCTCAAAAGTATGCAATGAATTAGACAATTCTCTAATTCTCTTAAGCAGTTAACTATTTGAGTACCATAGAGGTATTCAATGCATAGCAGCACAATGCATTGGATGTATTTCTGGCACTCAAAGGGTTAATTAATAACTGCACCTGTTTGACCTCTTTGTAAAAGTGCATATTCCTGCTTAAAGTAGCTTCACAACATTTCGATCTTGCAATTAGTTTCATGTAATGTGCTCACACCAAAGGTTCATACTATGTTACACATACACCAGCTTGACAAAATACTGAGTGTTGATGTCTATCATCACACAACACAGAGGCTTCACAATAGCTTCATACCTTGAGCAAGCTGTTTTGTGTGTCCTAGATCACAGTTTAACCGAATTGTATGACAGAGTTACTGTTTCATGCTCAGACTGTTTCAACTACTTTGATATCTTGCCCCTTTAAAGGGATAGTAATGTTTAAAGCAGCTCCGATTAAAGGGATAGTAATACTTCGTTTTAACTTTATTTTATTTTGTAGGCATTAAAAAAACATGACAAATGATATAAGTCTTATCTCTCAAACCTTTACGGTTCATGAGATATTCACAAGCAAAGTTTCCCCCACCCACCCCTTTTACCTAGTGTAAGCTATCTCTTCTCAGATGTGGAATGCAGTCTATAGACCAGACAGATAACAGCAGGGGACAATCTTCTTCCTATGAGAACAGTGAAAGCCCTGGCCCCTTTGACAAGTTTTTCAGGTTTTTCCCTTATCTTAATTGAAGATTGTCCCTCTCTGCAATCTACCTGGACACTCCCTTCTGCTCTGGCTGAACAGTGTGACATCAATAAAAGGGGAGGGAGGGGGACACTTTGTCATTGAATTATTCTGGAACTACAACTCTGACAGAATTGAAATAACACTCTCCAAAGTCCAAATACTATGATGATTAATTAGAGCTGCTTTTATTATGAAACATTACTATCCCTTTAATCTTCATAGTATTTGGGCCACGGAGAGTGTTATTTCAATATTGTCAGAGTTGTAGTTCAAGAGTAATTGAATGATAAAGTATCGCCCTCCTTCTCCTTTTACTGATGTAACACTGCTCACCTCAGAGCAGCAATGCTGTCCGGATGGATCACAGAGAGGGACAATCTTCAGTGAGCATAAGGAAAAACCTGTCAATGGGGGCAGGGTTTTCCTTATGCTCACAGTAAGAAGATTGTCCCTTGCTGTGAGCTGTCTGGTCCCAGGACCAGATTCCACATCTGAGGGGAGGTGGCTTACTAGGTAAAAGGAGTGGGAGGGGGATACTTTATCATTCAATTACTCCTGAACTACAACTCTGACAGTATTGAAATAACACTCTCCATGGCGCAAATACTATGAAGGTTGATAGAAGCTGCTTTAATTGTGAAACATTACTATCCTTTTAACATTCATACTATCAATGACACATAGATGGCCACGTTCACTAAAAGCCTGTCATGCTATAGATGGAGCCAGGGTCAGATTTCCCATTAGGTCAGAGAAGGAAACCATTAAGGGCACCAAATTTAAAGGGATAGTAATACTTTGTTTTAACTTTATTTTATTTTGTAGGCATTAAAAAAACATGAAGAACGATATAAGTCTTATCTCTCAAACCTTTATGGTTTAAGAGATATTCACAAACAAAGTATCCCCCCCTGTTCAACCAGATCAGAAGGGAGGTGCCCAGGTAGACTGCAGAGAGGGACAATCTTCAATTAAGATAAGGGAAAAACCTGAAAAACTTGTCATGGGGGGAAGGGCTTTCATTGTTTTCATACAAAGAAGACTGTCCCCTTCTGTTATCTGTCTGGTCTTACAACCAGATTCACATCTGAGAAGAGATGGCTTACACTAGGTAAAAGGGGCAGGAGGGGAAACTTTGCTTGTGAATATCTCATAAAACATAAAGGTTTGAGAGATAAGACATATCATTCTTCATGTTTTTTTAATGCCTACAAAATAAAATAAAATTAAAACGAAGTATTACTATCCCTTTAAGAGGCACCACAGCTTATGGTGGCCATTTTATTTTCCTGGTATGTAATGTCCAGCTTATATATATATATATATATATATATATTATATGGTCATTTTATATACACTTGTACTGGCCTGTTGATCAGAGATTTAGTTAGTGATTCTGATTTATAGACTAGGAATATTTTCAGTAGCAGCTGAATGGCACTGGTTAAAGAATAATGTAAGGCGTTAGGATGTGGCCTTGGGCAGTGTTAGGGTTCTGGGGAGTGCTGTCCAGGGCACCAGAGATGCAAATCTGTGCCTGGATTTAGGATTTTCACATTGCATACTACTGCTACTACAAAACTGGCAATTGAAAAGACGGTATTTGTGTCATGTTTGGTTCCGGGGAGCTCTGTCTCCTCCTGACCTGCAGGGGTGCTGCATTAAGAAGTGGTTAGGAGATAGGGAAAAGCAACTGCGGCAAGAAAAGACCTCTTTCCCTTTGTAGCCGGCTGTCCACCTCCCGTTGCTCCTCCTCGTGGGTCCAGCCTCCAGCTGAAAACAGGAGCAGCTGCAGCGGGTAGGAGACCTCCAGGGCACGGCATGGAGTGTGTTTATGTGTGTGTTATGTTAATGTGCAAGGTGATATAGGAAGCAGGAACCAGGGGGTAAAGACTAGAAAGGTGTCCAGCTGCTGCAGGGATATAGAGGCATAGGGACAGATTAAGTGAGAGACAGGGCACAAGAAAGAATTAAATAATGGGACTGAGAGTGCATAAGGTGGTTTTACATGTTAGACAGAACACAGGGTGCTGTATTTCTGATGATGTAGGGCACAAGGTGATATTGCATGATAGTTGGGCACAAAGTTAAATTATGTATTAGGAGAGAGGGCACAGGGTGGTATTTGATGTATGAAGGAGAACACCGGGGTGCTGTTTAGTAGATGATGGGACACAAACCATAGAATGTTATTGGATGGTGATAGGACACAAGGTGGTACTGGATGATGGAATAAAGGGCACAGAATGATATTGTATGGTGGGAGAGAGGGCACAGGGTGGTATTAGATGATGGGAGTGAGAGGGCATAGATTGGTATTAAATATTGGGAGAGAGGGCAAAATGTGGCATTAGATGATGGCATAGCAAAGGATGAGAAAGGCAGAGAGGGCACTGGGTGGTAAAGATGATACACTAGAGGACACAAGATATTAGATAAAGGGAGAATGGACACAGGTTGTTATTAGATGATGAGTGTTGGAGGGCACATGGTGGAATTAGAAATTGGGAGAGAGGGTACTGGGTGGTATTCAGTTATAGAAGTGAGAGGACACTGGGTGGTAGATATTTAGAGGGCATGGTGTGGTAGATGATTCGGGTCAGAGGGCACAGAGGGGTATTCGATATTGGGAGAAAGGGCACTGGGTGGTATTCAATGATGAGACTGAGAGGGCATTGGGTGGTATTAGATGATGGTAGTGAGCAGTATTCAATATTGGGAGAGAGGTTTAAGGGCCAGGACAGCTAGCTTCAGACTCTGCCACAAAATTTTGCTTTGACTAGGCCATTCTAAAACAAAGAATTTTTTCTTCTGCAGCCTCTTGTAGATCTGTTTGTAAATGTAGGTATAGTAAGACTACAGCAATTCGGGAGCAAAATATCTGCCATAAAGCAGCAAAACAAAAATTCAGTTGAGCTAAATGGGGCTTTAACCCCTTGAATGCTACAGAGGTTGCCAACATATTGCAAAGCAATACATTGTAGCTATCTAGAGAGTCCAAGGGGTCAATGTCCTTTAATTCAGAGTATTCATTTTAATGAGTATTGTATTGAAATGTCGCCATCTATTGGGCGACACACAAAACGGCGTATTTAAAATATCGACTCCATCAATTTAAATTTTAATAAACTTAAAAATTTGGAAAATGGAGCACAATGATTTTCAGATTGTAATGTCTTGATAAGAAGGAACAGGTTGCCTTGGTCTGTAATAAGAACATTGATAATGGATAACAGCAAAATGGTTCGCTATTGAAATGTCGCCATCTATTGGGTGACATACAAAATGGCGAGTTTAAAATATTGCCTCAATCAAAAGGGTGACATCAGAATGTCACCTGAATCAAAAGAGCAACATTCTGATGTTGCATGCTTAAAGGTTGACACTTCATTAATGGGCGACATTTTATTAATAAATATGCTTAATGCCTTCACCCTTTGAGTGCCAGAGAGGGCCTGAACATATTGCAAATCAATGTGTTGCGGACACCTCTGGCACTTATAGTCACGCTTAAGTTAACCCTTAAAGAAGATGTTTTGACTTTACAATCCACTGAGTTGCGTAGGTCTTTACCTACCCTATATCCCTATAGGGTACCCCTATAGGGTATATATTTGTGCAGTGGGGAGCATCAGGCAGCCATTAGATCACATGTGGCCCTCGGAGGCTTGTAGCTCAGTCCCGTCTTATCTGTGGTATAGCAGAAAGGAGATCATTTCAGTCTGCCATATGCCCAACACTTTTTTCACTTCAAAAGAACACTCATTGTTTTGTCATGCTGCAAATTATACCTCCATATACACTTGCATTGTTCTGATGTGGCCTTCCGTCTTGTAGCCTGCCAAGAATGTTGACCGCATCACGTAGCTCCTGGAAATAGAGGATGAGCACTTCCAGGGGTGAAATCCCTTCCAAAGGAAGCCGTGCTGTTCACCTCCAGGAGGTGCGTGACACTAGTGACATTCTCGCAGGCTGCCAGATGGAAGGCTGCATCAGAATGCTGAGCTTTCTGATATGGAGGACGGGGAAGAGCTTATTTCATCTGCAGTTACTGCTGACCCTCACCCACCAGTGCATGACAGGAAGGTGACCCCAAGGGATTATAAAGTCAAGATTTGGCAACAAAAAGTGAATAATGTTGGATCTTCTTCTTTAGGAATTAACTTAAGCCTGATGATGACTGCCAGAGGTGATTTGAAATGCGTTGCGGCCCTCTCTGTCCCTCAAAAGGGTAAGGCATTAAGCATATTTATTAATGAAACGTTGCCCATTAATGGAATGTTGACCTTTAAGCATGCAACATAAGAATGTGGCTCTTTTGATTCAGACAACTTTCTGATGTCACCCTTTTGATTGAGGCAATATTTTAAATGCAACATTTTGTGTGGTTCAATACTGAACCATTTGCTGTTATCCATTATCAACATTCCTATTACAGACCAAGGCAACCTTTTCCAGTTTTTCAATACATTACAATCTGAAAATCATTGTGCTCTTCTTTCCAGATTTTTAAATTTGTTGGTATTTTGGGAATGTTTATTTGTTCCCAGTGATGAGTTTAGTTTTTCCCCAGAATTGCTTAAGTCTTCTTCCATACATAAGAACAATTATTCCACTGTCGCTTCAGCTTAAGATCACGAAGAGATGACCTGACATCATTCTTCACTAGAATCTTCAAATAAAATGCCAAATTCATAGTTGTGTCAATGTTGACAAACTGTCCAGGACTCTTGAGGCAGCAAACAGCCCCAAACCATCATACTCCTACCACCACCCTTGAAGTTGGGGATGAGGTTCTCTTGTCTGAATATAGTGCCTGGTTTAATCCAAACATAACCTTTCTCAATGAGGCCAAAAAGTTCTACCTTTTTCCAGGGATCATCTGTATGCTCTTTCATAAACTCCAAATGATGAGTTATTTTGTATCACGGTGCCGTGATTATTGCCTGCCTGCTATGTTCCGGTCTTGTCTCCTCTGGCTGATGAGATGCATGCATTGCCAAGCGCTGCTGCCTTCTGCCTGGCCTCCATGCTGCTGGCGCGCGTCTTTGACGTCGCGCTCACTATTGTGTTGCTCTCGTTTGATCCTAGCTTGGCTTCCGTGTATCCTCTGGTTCGATCTCTGGCTTCGTCTGACTGTCCACTCTGGTATCTGACCAGTGGCTCTGTCTGACTACCCAATTCGTGTATGAGCCTGGCTTGTCTGACTACCTGTTCCGATCTGACTCCGGTTGTGGCTGACTACCTGATCCAGTATCTGACTGTGGCTTTGTCTGACTTATGCTCCGTGCTTACTCCTGTTACTGTCTGACTACAACTTGTCATCATCGGCTTCTGACGCCTCTTGCTCCATCAGCCTAGTGCGATATTTACCTCCCTGGTATTGGTGCAAGCTGCCTTCCGATTGTCAGTCTCCGCTCCGTGCTTACCCCGGTACTGTCTGACTTCGTCACTATTGGCCTCCGAGTCCTCTCGCTCCATACAGCCTCACGTGACATTTACCTCCCCGGTATTGTTGCCAGCTGCCATAGGCTCGGCAGCATCAGAGTTGTCTCTCCTCAGGGACTGCCTGAAACTCTACTCTCCGAGCCTTCCCAGGCTTGTATTTTCCCAATTTTATTTCCTGCCTGTAACCCGGTGTCACTACTGTTGCTTGGATTCCTGGTTCTCCAAGTTTCCGCTCATTCTGCTTGATAAGAATCAAAGTCTGGTTCTATATTCAGTATTGCGTTGGCAATCAGTGGTCCAGGTGACAACTCAGTGTCAGCTCCTGGGTAGTGGACTGTGCACTGTCCTCACGCCTGTTCCTATCAAGGTTGGGGAAGTGTTTTGCTCTTGCATATTGATTTTAAATAAACTGGTTAAAGTCCCCTGTATCTGTGTTGTGTGTTTCATTCACCTAAGCCTACCGTGACATTTTTTTATAGACAGCAATGTTTTCCTTTTGGCTAACTATTAAAACCATACTTGTTCAGTCTTTTTCTGATACTTAAGTCATGACCACTCACATTATGCAAGGTGAGAGGGGCCTGTAGTTCTCTGGGGTTCTTTATGACTTTTCTTATTCTTAGAAAAATTTTGGATGGATGACCACAGCGCAGAGTGACAGTGGTCTTGAACTTCCTCAATTTATAGACTGTCTGACAGTGGATTGGTGGGGCCCCAAATTCTAGCTTTTCTTAGACCTAACAGATTTCCTTAGATTGTGGCATGATGTGTTTGCACACACCTGTATGGAAAAGTTTTTGATATTTACATAAGGTGATTCCTCCCAAGCTCACCCCAGATCAACCTACTTATTTAAACACCTAATTTTAATTACTGAGCTGAAAAAAAAGTGTTTCATTTATTTTTGAACATACCCTGATTTCATTACTTATTGTCTAATCCATACATAATTTAGTTTCAGAAGACACTGAGTTGGTTACATTGGTTAGTTAAGAAAATATTGGTATTGATTCAAGAATGTTAGCATGGAAAATCTGTGTGATTTTTTATTATCATCATTTTAATTGTCTCTGTAAACAGATTATGCAGTTACTTAGCTACCCCCCCCCCCACACACACTTACTTGTCCTACAGACCCTCATTTCCACTATTTAGGCCAGGGACAGAACTACTGCTGGTGCAGCTTATGCAAGACACCAGGGCCTGGAGCAAAAGGAAACCCGTTAAGTTGGCTTCATATTGCACAACTTATTTCGACTTAGGGTTCTTATTTGTGCAATTAAATTAAATACATAACCTGGCATGAGCAATAGAAACGGACACATCTATAGCATGCAAGGAGTTAATGCAGAACCCCTTAGAAAGAATGCAATGTCTGATGCTCTGTCTTACTCCCTATGCTCTGCTGGAAGTACATCCTGGGCTGAAGGGTCTCTCTCTTGTGTAATCCTCAGTTTACTGAGCTGGTTCCAGTGAGCATGCAGGAACCAGCCCAGTAAGCAGCAGAATAGAGAAGAAACCCTTCAGCCCAGGGCATGATCCAGGCATCTCATTGAGAGCCAGACAGAGTACTGTACAACTTATTTGGTGGTGTGAGACTATGTGATTGTTGTTTATTTGTTTTTTTAAAAACACTTTTAAAAATGTCAGAATAAAATAGTGGGATACAGTCACAGACTTGTCAAAGAAAATAGAACAACAAGGAGAAGGAAGATCTGAAGTGATAAGAAGGAAAAGGGTGGTGGGAAGATCCAGTCATGTTCACTGGACTGTATTTCTGAGGTCTCTACAATAAGACAGGGTACCGTATAAATGTTTTTCATATACCTCATAAAGTTGGAGTTAGCTTATGCATTTCATAATTGTCCTTCATTTTTTGTTTAACTTGTTCAAGAATGAGGCTGGTAGATTGGTACCTATGATCCGCTAGTGCCCATCAGGTGAAACGTGTGATCTGGGATATCAGCTTATTATGTATGGGAGTTAATTCATCTATGGGGTTAAACAGGAGAAGGCTCCAAGGATCTTTTGGAATAATGGCCCGTATTTATAAAGACAAACTGGAGTTATTCTGGAGTAAACCAACTGCACCATAAAATGTTTAAAGTCCCACGCACTTATCTAGAGCTTTTTGACTCCATTAATGCTAGAGATGTCAATTCCATTGCTTAGCAATGCAGTGGAGACCCCTTTAGCATTCAAGGGGCTAAAAACCCAGTTTAATTTAACAGATTTTATATGTCTCCTATAGTTCAATGGTTTACTCCAGAGTAACTCCAGTTTGCTTTTATAAATATGGACCAATGAGATGTAAGAATTTTGAGGTAATGTCCATCATTTGTGAATATAAGATGTTTTTGGTTACAGCCATTTCATACATCTTCTTTCTACACACAGCAAGAGGGGTTAACCAAGTTCATCTCAAAAGCGAATGCAGAACCACCAATCACTGTTTATGTTTGCTTCACCAAAATGAAGATGTGAAGGTAACTGAAATAAGTGTTAGATGGGAGTCGATACTTAGGCTACCTTCCTCATATACTATTGCTATCACTGTTGCGGTATAGGTCTTTATACAGCGACATGTCACAGATGTATAGAAATTTGAAATGCTGAGGAATAAGAGCAATGGGTTGCACATCCCTATGACATTTAAAGGGTTAAAAGTGGGTTTCTAGGATATTGAGTTAAGATTTAATGGGTTTGAGATGAGATTTCTTTAGAGAGCAATTTTTGTCCCAGGTGTTTATCGACTTAAAGGGAAAGTATTACAAAAAAAGGGAAAAAAACATATATATTACAGCCCAGACTTGCAGTGCTTGGGTTCAGAACCTCCAAGGCCTGAAACTGTTACAGAAGGCTATGGAGGGTTACTGTCACAGAGACTGATGTATTAAGTCAAAAGTGGAGCAATTCTGGCATAAAACAATTGCAGCATTGAAAGTATGTTAGTGCCCTGTCAGGATCTAAAGGTCCTGACAGGGCACTAATGCATTTTCCCAATGGCAGAGATCCTCAAAGCACAGAGGAAGTGGGTGGCAGATGGAAGCATGCTGCCCTCTGGATGGAGCTCTTGGCTGCCTCTTCAGGGGCTCATAATGCCTGGCAGCGTTAAGGGTGGGTAGATGAAGGCAAAGTGGGGAACTCAAAACACAGTATTGAGGTGAGGGAAGGAAGGGGGGCTTGAAATACTGAGGTGGTGAGGGAGGGGGTTCAAATCCAGTACTGAGGTGGGGAGAGTGAGGGAAGGGGAGACCAAAGCTTAAATTTGTTTTTGTGTGTGTAGAGGGAGAGAAAGGGGGTGCTTATAATACATATATGCTTACATTTTTCCTCAAAACCTTAGGTATAATTTATTATCCTATATAATAATTTGCTAAATCGTGTGTAACGCCCGACATGCACAGTTGACACTGCTGAGCGTGCGACAGTCATGCGCAGTAGAGACTGCCTGCGCCACGACTGATACAGAGCTGGGTGCTCCGAAGGAGCGTCCAGTTCTGTATCAGCCGTGGCGCGGGCAGTCTCTACTGCGCGTGACTGCCCAGCGACCGGCTGCCAGAGGCACTGTGGCCCGTGTAACGGGCTGTTCAACTAGTATTATATAATATATTATATCATATTATACCCGATATTTTATGGTAGACTGTTTTGCAGTCCATTGAAATTTCGGCGGTCTCCACCATATCCATAGATCAAAAGCATGAATCTATCTCCTTTTTCTTTCACAGCAATACAGAGCAACTGGAAATACCAATGTCAGTGTTAATTTGACTTTCTGTTTCGTCCAATATGAAATACAGGTACCATGGGAGGACTCTTCCTTGTTTACTAGGGCTGGAACATTTCAAAAGACAAGGTCTTGAAGGTGGAGCCTTCCCCTCTCCTTATAAGGCTATCCCTGTCCTGCCTTTTTTTACTTGTTCCAGTAGTGTGAAGAGACTGGGAACATTGCTGTTTAGTTTTTAGTTTATTTTTTTATTTTATGCTTAGATACAGTCCTGTCACAATTCCCCCATTAGGTGGGTTACCATTCCTGGCTACCCCTGGAGGCTTGTCCAGTATACATGTACTGTTGTGGATCCTTACAGTCCTGTGGAGGGAATCTGGCAGTCCATTGGTTTCTCTCTCTCTCCTGACTGGGTCTCTCTGATGCTCTGGTTCTTCATGATGGTAATCTGAAGACAGAAGTTGGTGAGTATCCCTTTGAGTGCCATGGTCCACTTATCCCCATTGGCCCCCTTCCTCCAGTGGTTATCTTGGAGTCTACAACTCCTGCACTCAGGTTGGGTCATTTAGCCTAGATTGTCCCTGGGTTTCTGTAGCATGGATGGCTGCATTTAGGGACTTTGGGTGTTTTGGTAACTTTTCCGAAATGTTTTTTTGTGTGTTGAGCCTGTAAGGCACGATTCTGCCATAGCCACGCTTGCTCCATTGACTTCTGTTGGACAAACTGCTCTGGGACATATCTCTGCAACTGTTTGACATACAGAGTTTAGAGAGGGCTCATTCTTCTTGTCTCCTTATGCCCTAGTAGCTGGCTCACATCCACAGTGTCTCAGGAATGGTAGAATGTGACTCAAAGGGAAGTTGTTGCAAGACTTCCAGAAACAGATCTCACGGAGGCATGGGAGCCTTGTAGGCAGGGAAAGCATGGGCAACCACCTGAAAGAGCACCATAGATGGCAAGATAGCAATATGTCTCTGGAAAAATACAGAGAGAGCAGAAGTCTGAACTTTCCAGGACATCAGACTGAGTCCTTTGTTCACACCATCCTGAAGAAAGGACAGGACCATCGGGATGTCAAACTCCTTTGAAGACAGATCCCTGTCTACTCACCATGAATGAAAGAGACCAAACCCTGTGGTAGGCCTCAGAGGATACAGGCTTCCTAGCTTGTATCATAGTGGAGAAGACCTCCGGGGAGAATCTCTCTCTCCTCATGATGGAGACTTCAACAGCCATGCCGTCAAAGCCGACCTCTCCACGTCCTCCTTCCAGAGGTTCCCCTGAAGGAGGATGTTCAGTCTGGGTGGCAGTGGAAATGGATCCCAAATGGATAAACACACCAGCTCTATGAACCACACCCTCTTGGTCCAGTATGTAGCAACAATAATGACCCTCGGACCATTCATCTGTATCTTCTTGGGCACCCTGAGAGAGGAATTGGAGGAAAGACGTAAGCGAGGTGAAAGCGATATGGAATCACCAGTGCCGGGTCCCTCCAATGGTAACAACACACCAGAACCTTCCTGTTGTTCCTTATGGCCATCAGGTCTATATGAGGAAGACCCCACTTCTGCACAATCAGGGTGAAAACTTCTGGATGGAGCTCCCGCTCTCCTGGATATACTGTTTGGCAACTTAGGAAGTCTGCCAGGATATTCTCTACCACTGGAACGTGAATGGCGGAGAAGGGAGGAGGTCATCCCAAAGGGAAATGGCACAGACGTCTGGCACTGGGGGCCTGTGGACCAGGTTTCTGTAAGTCATGTGGAGGCAGGCTCTCCAGATTTGGCCTTGGCAGTGGCTCACTTAGATTGCCACTGCTGCTTGGGCTTGGCAGGGGTGCTGAGTGAATGCCTGAGAGGCTTGCAGCCTTTGCTCCTTTGTTTGGCGGGAATGAAGCAGACACGGTTTCTTGCCATGGTAGGGAGTTTGGACATATGAGGCAACAGGGTGCTTTTGCCCCCAGTAGCATCACTGATAATCTGCTTCAGCTCAGGACCAAAAATATATTTGCCCTGAAACGGCAAGGAAACCAGTAACTTCTTGGAAGAGAGGTCCATGTACCATATCTTAAGCCACAGCGTGCATTGTGCGGTAACGGAGAAGGCAGAAGCCTTTGCCGACAACCTGACAGCTTGAAAGAGCATCAGTAACAAACATCTGAGCTTCTGACATGTTGGCCATAATGGCCAAAAGGTCCTCCTTAGGGGCACCATCACAGACAGTGTCCATAAGTTGTTCTCCCCAAACAGCAATAGATCTGGTAACCCAGGCAGAGGCAAAAAATAGGCCTAAATGCAGCGCCAGTGGAGGCAATTTTGGACCAGAGGATAGCTTCAAGCTTTCTATTCATCACATCCTTAAGACCCGCAGCATCTGTCAAAGGCCAAGCGGTGGACTTAGCTTGGAAATAGGGGGATCAACAGTATGAGGAGAAACCCACTGCAACAAAGCTGCCTCTGAGAAGGGGTACAGCTTAGAGAATCTCTTAGAGATAAAAAGCCTCTTATCGGGTGACTTCCACTCATCCAAAAGGATTTGATCCAGAGTAGCATTGGGGGGAAAGACAGTAGATGACTTTTTTACATCTTGGAAATACACCAGAAGAAGAAAGACCGTCAGCAGGGGTGTCAGTGACCTGAAGGGTCTGTAAGACAGCTCTAGTGAGCCCTTCTGCAGAGGCAGCAGGGTCATCTTCAAAGGGATCCCAAAGGAATAAGAAGAATCCCCCTTCTCTTTGTCATCCTCATAGGCATCCTCCTCAGAGGAGTCCATGAGCACAAGTATACTTGGGGCCTTAGGGGTCACAAATCTGAAGGGGGTAGTGGGTTTCCATGAATGGAGAACCCCTTGCAGAGTGGGAGGAAATTGTGCCATAGTGGATTTTAAAGTGGATGTGTCACCTAAGCATAACGTAGTATAAATAGCTATTTAGCGAATATTACTAAAACTGTCTTCATTTTTTTTTAGCTTTATTTGTTGTAAATTTAAGTTATAAAGTGGGTCCTGTGGCTACTTCCACATAGACTGCTGTTAACTGCTCTGTAACCGCAGTCCGTCGATCTGCCTCTGCTCTCTTCCCTCTATCCAGCCTCTTCTGATGATGGAGGCTTCTGTCTGTAAGTTGGAGCGGTCTCATTGTCAGAGATCAATATCTAGCCAGTGAGACCACTCCGGCCTCCGTCATCGGAGGAGGCTGGATAGAGGGAGGGGAGCAGAGGGAGAGTGACGGACTGCAGCCTATGCGGAAGAGGCTGCAAGACAGATTGTATAACTTAAATTTACAACAAATAAATCTAAAAAAAAAAAAAAATTAAGACAGTTTTAGTAATATTCGCTATATAGCCTAACTATTTATGCTACGTTATATTGAGGTGACACATCCACTTTAAGTCTTTCACTCAGACTGGCTTTTGTTCAAGGCTGGAGGCTTCCAGTGGGGTAGTAGGGGCCATAGCACATGAGGGGTATAAAGATCCCGAATACTCTCTAGGGAGCCCTGCTTGGCATGAGGGACAGTAGGCAAGGGGGGGGGGGGTCAGAGAGATGCCCCTGAGTTCTTAGCCTTAGGTCTAGCCCCATGTCCCTTTGGATCAGACATCCTAACAGAAGTAGGGTCTAAAGTAGTATAAAATACCAAATACTGTATCCCAGAATAATAATTCACCCTAGAAAATACCAGAAATATACTTATCTGGCAGGAGAAGGGTTAACCTGAGAAGGAGAGCAAGGAGAGGCAACCTCCTCATAGTATAATCAAGAGAGAAGTAAGATGGCATTTGTAAAACCAGGAGCAAATCAGAAGAGTGCCTGCAAAACAGGCATTCTGGGAAATGTAGTCTTCTCTTATACTGTTACCTAGCAACTCCAACAATTGCACTCATGGGCCCCCAAAACACTGGGGATGTGAACCCAATACCAGGGTATGAAGAGACAAAAAGTATGACAAAAGGTTGTAGAGATATTTCCCAGAGAAGTTTGTCCCATTAGAAGTCAATGGAGCAAGTGAAGCTGCGGTGGAAAGTGCGCCTTAAAGGTGCCGCACACCCAAAAAATGAATACCCAAAGACCCAAGGGGATATGTGGGGGTAATAAAAAATGTAACACTGAAAGGAAAACCCAGGAAATAGCTCCAAACCCAGGGAAACCAGCAGGGAAGGGGTTAACTACATTAACGCAGCCATCCATGCTCCATAACTTAGGGATAAACCCCTAATAAGTGCAGGAGTTCAAGGCTCCTACTCTTAAACAACCCCTGTAGAAATGGGACCAATTGGAACAAGTGGGCCATAGCATTCAAAGGGTTACTCACCAATTTTCAACTTCTGTCTCAGGTTACCACTGTAAAAACACAGAGCTTCAGAGAGACCCTGTAATGAGAGAGAAACTTGGGCTGCAAGATTTTCTCCATAGGACTGCAAGAGTCCACAACAGCACCTGTAGACTGGTCAGTCTGTCTGTAACAGCCCCATATCTAATAATAAAAAATTAAGCTAAAAACTAAGCAGCAATGTTCCAAGCCTCTTCACTCTATCCGGAACATATTAAAAATGGGCTGGGCAGGGCTAGCCTGATGAAGGAGAGGGAAAGCTCCACCTTCAAGACCTTATCTTCTGAAGGAAGGCAGAGCATTTGAGACCCCTCTCTAGCATCCAAGGGCTTAAAGGGATAGTAATGTTTCATAATAAAAACAGCTCTAATTAATCATCATAGTATTTGGAGAGTATTATTTTAGTTCTGTCAGAGTTGTAGTTCAAGAGTAATTCAATGACAAAGTATCCCCCTCCCGCCCCTTTTACTGATGTAACACTGCTCAGCCAGATCAGAAGGGAGATGCCCAGGTAGATTGCACAGAGGGACAGTCTTCAATTAAGATAAGGGAAAAACCTGAAAAGCTTGTCAAGGGGGAAGGGCTTTCATTCTTTTCATATAAAGAAGATTGTCCCCTGCTGTTATCTGTCTGGTCTTACAACTAGATTCCACATCTGTGAAGAGATTGTTTACACTAGGCAAAAGGGGCGGGGAGGGGAAACTTTGCTTGTGAATATCTCTTAAACCATAAAGACTTATATCGTTCTTCATGTTTTTTTAATGCCTACAAAATAAAATAAAGTTAAAATGAAGTATTACTATCCCTTTAATGTTGAACACCACCAGTATTCATCTATAATCTTGAGTAGAACGTACCCCCCTACCCTACCATAACAGACCCAAAGACATTTTAAACTCTGACATTGTAAAGGCACCATTTTGACACCGGTGACATTTTTAACCCGCTGTATTGACAAGAGGTTTTATCACGGCAACATGTACATAGTAAGTCTGATGAAAGTGGGGACAGTGATACAATGCTGCACTATCCCTGCAGCAGAAGTCTTCTTCCTCTATTATCCTGCACTCTGTGATGCAGGAATAGTGCAACACTTTATCATTAACCCTGCTTTCATGGTCCTTGAGAGAAAGCTTACCAGAATCAGAAATTAGTAAGCTCACTGTCACACTGTCAGACATATAGCCAATTTGACTTTACAAAGTAAGCATTTGAAGAATATGTAAAATCAAAGAGGAAGTTGACTATCCTTTTAACCCTTTGTAATTTTAACCATTGTGTTGCAATGCTCTGGATTCCTCTCTAGCACTGAAAGGGTTAACCAGCAGCAGCTAGTAATGAAATACATTTGATATTGTTGCTATGTTAATATTATTGAATTCCTCTTCCATCCAGTGTGTTAAATGATTTAATTATTAGGGTTCCAGCAAGATTTCACGTTAAACTAAGGGGTTCCACCACTGCAAAAATTTGTGAACCACTTGTCTGAATGGTTTATATGGTGTCTAGATGTGTAGGAAACATAGCTCTGTGTGCCAATATCATGCAGTATCATCTGCAACAGTGCGTGTTACTGATGAGAAACATATACATTAGGTCATTGACCAACAGATTAAAGGTAACTAAAAACTAATTGAATCTTAAGTAGACCTGAGCTGCTTCGCATTACCAAAAATGATTAAATGTCATAACAAAGCAGTTTGTTAGTATTGAGAAGCTCTTGGCAGACTTTCAAATGTTACATCACATACACCTCATGATAATAGAATTTATTTTGTGCTTTGAACTGGTGTAGTAAAGGCACCTCTAAGTTCACTTTCTTAAATATATTATTATATATTATATTGGATATCTCGAAATATTTGCATTCTTCCTATGAGAACAGTGGTAATGACTAGTTTTGATACGTTAGATTCAGTGCTGACATTCATCCAGGTCATGCCAGGCTGATCGCCCGGTACCTTATGAATCTGGTATTACAAGATCAGTAGAACAATATTCCATTTCATGCCACCAGCATGGCAATTCTCTTTTACAGAATGAGGCGACCTGGTACCTTAACCCCTGTAGGACCCTTGATGGTCCTGGCACATCATGGCTGGATTTTCTTTAAGGACTCATGACGTACCAGGACCGTCCCGGAATTCCGGGCTCCCCGCGTGGCTGCATGCAGTTCAAGGAGTCCGGAATCGGATTAAAAAAAAAAATAAAAGAAATGCTCCGTGGTCCTTAAGTGACGTCCGCATGCGTGGCCGGTCTTTAAGGGGTTAAACAATCCTAATTAGATTGTTTAGTTGTCTATTTTATTAAGGTACAGATCAAATGATAGCAGGTTTCCAGTTCTCCACTTCCATTCTATTTTCTCTTTCAAACCAGAGAGAGAGAGAGACAAAAAGCTTTTGCACTCCATTGATGAGAAATGATTGCTGTTATTGTGTGTAAGTAACCCAGGGTGGACTACAACTCCCTTCATTATTCACCTGACAACTACTTAGAAATGTTAGGACAATAGGTCATGGTGTAAAATTAGAGGGACCGACGCTTAGATGTAATGTAAAAAATGTTTACTTCACTGAGAGGGTGGTAGATAAGAGGAACAGCAGAAGTGACAGAAGTTAATACAGTGAGGGAATATAAGCATGAAGGGAATAGGCAGTTTACTGTTAGAATGGTGTTGCCTAAATGGTGAGCATCAGAAGGGCATCATGAAACTGTCGCCTTTGTTAAAACGTAAAATATTATGAATAAAAGCAATTCCCCTCTTAGATCAGTGTTTCTAGGGTTGCCACCCAGCCGGTATTTTACCTGCAGGCCGGTAAAAATTGGCTTCTGTCCAATGTTAAGTCTATGGAGGGAATGCCATGGCCGGTATTTTTTTGAAGAAAAGGTGGCAACCCTAAGTGTTTCTCAGTGTTAGTATCAAGATAGACCCCAGCAGTGCAGGTTTTCAAGATATCACTGCTTGTTAACAGGTGAGCAGTCAATGGCTCAGTCCTAGTTACATATTAAATGAGGTTGAAAAAAGAAACAAGTCCATCAGGTTCAACCTTGCCTCAGTATAACCAGGAAAATGAGAATTCTATAGTATAACCCTGTATGTTCTTCTACTAGTAATACATTTAACTTCTTAAACGTGTCCATTATATCTGCCATTACCACATGCTTAAGAATTCAACAACTTAACAGACCTTACTGTAAAAAAACCCTATCCTCTGCTGAAGTTGAAACCTTCTTTCCTCTAATCTTAAGGGAGGCCCTAGTTATTTGATGAGGTCTTGGAATGAGAAGCTCACCAGAGACAACCTTGTATTGACCTTGCATATACTTATACTGTGTAACAAGATCTCCTCTTAGTTGTCTTTTCTCTAAAGTAAAAAAACAGCAAGTTGTCTAGACCAGTGGCTCCCAGTCCATGTCCTCAGGGTCCACTAACAGGTCAGGATTTCCTTTTGAAGATAACATGCAAGTTAATCAAACTCACTTAACCCCTAATTAACTCACCTGTGTTCTAGTAAGGAAATCTGTAAATTCTGGCCTGTTAATGGGCCATGAGGGCATGGGTTGGGTAACACTGGTTTAGACCAAGGTTGTCCAAGTTCAGTCCTCAAGGGCCACCAACAGACCAGGATGTAAAGATTTCCCTTATTAGGCACAGGTGAGTCTTTCAAAATGAATGAGCCACTGATTAACTCACCTGTGCGTAACTGTGCTTAATCAGGGAAATCATTACATCCTGGACTGTTGGAGGCCCTTGAGGACTGAACTTAGACGTTCCTCATACATCAAGTCCTCCATTCCCTTAATTAATTTTGTTTCTGTTCACTGTACTCCTCCAGTTCTAGAACAATCTTTTTCAGAACTGGTGCCCCAATCTGCACTGCATATTCAAGGTGAGGTCTCACTAATGATTTGTACAGTGAAAAAATTATATTATCCATCCTTGCTTCAATACCCCTTTTTGTTTGCTTTTGCTACTGCTGATTCCATTAAGTTCATAATTACCATTGGGATTTTTTCTTCCCAAATGTGTAACTTTATCTTTTCCCACATTAAACTTCATATTTCATTTGTTTGCCCATGTGTCATTTTATGTAAATCAACAGACAGAGAAAATATTATTATTATTATTATATTTGTGGGAACAGGTGTACCACCAATATTATACTATGGTGTCACTGGACCAAATGGTATGTGCTACTCTTTACTATACATAAAGCAACAAAGTAAAAGAAAAGATAGGCAGCACCAGTTCCACCCCTAATCAGAAAGAGGGAACACAAGTAGGGGAAAATTTGGTAATCTAAAACAACTTTTATTTACACTAAATAAAATCTGTGTTTGGTGCTGCTTATCCTTTTTTCTTGATGTAAAACGCACTGTTCTGACTTTATTACCGTGCATAATTTAGTGTAATCTGCAATTATTGAAATTTTTCTTTGTATATCTATTTCCACGTCACATATAAACATGTTAAAGTGCAGTGGATCAAATACTGAACCTTGAGGTACTCCACTCTCAACTTTAACTGTATTGGAGAATTGTCCATTTACAACAACACACTGTTCCTTATCTTTCAACCAGTTTTATACCCAATTGCAAAGGTTATCCCCTAGCCCCAGTTTCCTTATTTTATACATTGTGATTGCTTCACCTGTGCTTAATCAGTGATATCCAGCGCTGAGAATCACGGACTGAATGCTGGACAACGTTGGATACATAACACATTGAGCAGCAATGCATTGTGAGCCCCTCTGGCACTCAAACGGGTTAATATGTCAATCATTACGGCATACCTCCCAACATTTCAAATTGCCAAAGAGGGACACTTGTGGTTTAGGGGGTGTTCCTGGGGGTGTAACTGGTGGGCGGGGCATTACCGATAATTTTTAGGCTATTTCATGATCTATTGACAACTCCTTGTGTAACCTAATAAATGACTTATAACAAGACCAACGTATTTTATTTACACAGACTAGTGTATCAACACATATACTGACGTTTAAACAATCGTTAATGTGAGTTTTATTACTGTAGTGCAACATTATACACATATACACAATCTGATCTCCTAAAAAGAAGGACATCAGGGTGGGAAAGAGGGACACATGGGAGGTATGTTACGGCTTTCATCTTATCAGTGTTTTACGGGCACACTAACAAAAACTTATCTTGGAACTACGGAACTAACATTAATATTCCAGCAAAGGTGGCAATCTTACACTTAACCCTATGAGTTCCAGGGGGTAGCCAACACATTGGAAAGCAATGGGTTAATGTGCAATTCAATAAGTTAAAGAGGTGCTGTTCTGGAACAAACCAACTGCATTACAGGGAATACATTTAAAATATACCCCCAATTCCCACTGACTGAAATGGAGCTTTTAAAAGAATAGTAATACATCATATTTAAAAATCAGCATCTGGTAGACATTAAAAAAATAAACGAAATGCCACCAGTCCCATCTCTCAAACCTTTATGGTTTGAGAGATAATCGTAGTTAAAGCTCCCCCCTCCATCCCCTTTCCCTGATGTCAGCGCTCTAGCTGACTACAGGGGAATCTGGTCCAGGGACCAGCGGAGGCTCTTCAGCAGAGCCAACATCACATTATTGGAAAAGAAATCCTTCACTGGAATGGACTTCTAAGTGTGCTTGCAAATCAAGAACGTTCCAGTGAAAGACTTCTTTTCTGATAATGCAATCTAGGCTCTGCTGCGGAGCCGCTGGTTGGCCCCAGGAGCAGATTCCCCTGCAGTCAGCTAGAGTGCCGACGTCAAGGAAAGAGGAGGGGGGAACTTTAACTACAATTATCTCTCAAACCATAAAGGTTTGAGAGATGGGACTGGGGGTATTTTGTTTATTTTTTAATGGCTACAAGATGATGATTTTTAAATATGATGTATTACTATTCCTTTAAGCCCTTAAATGCTAGAGAGATACAAAGGGTTAAAAGGATTGCAGCACAAGTTTTTTTTTATCTATTCACTTGCGAACAGTATAAAACAGTGGTTCTCAAACCTTTGTTTGTTCAAAGCTCCTCTGACAAACAGTTTGGAGTTTTCAGATTACCCCTAACATCTTGTAGGCAGCTTGTCTAGGGTAAAATTATTGTATATATTTATTCTTAGGTCCTGAAATCCGAATGAGAGGAAAATAACATGTTTTGCATAAGAATTTCAATAAATATACATTTGAAACTCAACATTCTCATTTTTGTCTATCTTCATAGAGGAAATGAAGCACCTAAGTGGGTGCCTGTAGTATACCAATGTGCCAGGACTGGCCGCACCCACAGTGGTCACTTAAGGACCACGGAGCATTTTTTTTTTTTTTTATTCGATTCCGGACTCCCCAAACGGCATGCAGCAGCACGGGGAGCCCGGAATTCCATCATGGTCCTGGTACTTCATTCTTCCTTAAAGCAAATCCAGCCATGACGTACCAGGACCGTCAAGGGTCCTTAAGGGGTTAAATTAACCCTCTGAGTGCAAGAGGGGTATGCAACTCAATGCGTTGCGTACCCCTCTGGCACTCAAAAGGCCAAATCATTATGCATTGTACCAAAATATTGAATAGTATTTTGAGATTAGCAATACTCAGGTGGACCATTTATTTCTCTTTATTTGAATAAAAAAGAAATATAAAATACAAATAACATACAAACAAAAGAGAAGTGGAAGGAACAAGAAAAACCCCTTCAATCAATGCAATGTTTGCAAAAGAGCATTCATCAGCTGCAACTCAGTCAGTTATTATTAAAGTGACAATCAGCCTCCTTTTTGAGTTTACATATTCTACAACCGAATAATATGTAAATTATTTTTACTATGTTCATGACAGGCAGTTCACTGAAATGTTGTTTACAGGCAGCTTCTGTCAGGGACTGTGGAAGCAGGGACACATATAATGTAACACAATCCCTGCAGCAGAAAAGCCTGTCTCCACAGCATGCAACATGGGCGTCCAACGTGCAGCCTGTGGGCCAAATGCTGCCCAACTGTCACCAGGGTGCGGCCCACCTGATATTTTTAACAAAAACATTTTTCTTACCTAATTAAATACACACATGGACTAGTACGCTAGTAGGCTACAGAACAGTTTGAGAATAGATGACTGTTATATATCCGTACTAGTTTTAAAGCCTGTGTACATGGGCCAACACTGGCGGCGCTGCAGTCATGTGCAGTACAGACTGCCCACTGCGTGGCAGCTGTGGTGCGGGCAGTCTGTACTGCGCATGACTGCAGCGCGCGCAACCGTCTCTACTGCAAATGACGGCTTCTGACAAACATCCATAGCAAATTATTATATAGGATTCTCATTGACTTGATCAGTGACTAGGCCTGTAAATGCATCTTTATACAGCTAAAGCCAAGTCAGCTTTGTTTTTTCACTCATTTTGTATTACTACCAAAAAATATTTTTGAATAGCTGACAGGCTATAAATCACCATAGTTATCAATAAAGAAATGAATGCGGCCCTTACACATACAGATTTCTGATCATGCGGCCCACAATTGATAAAAACGTGGACACCCTGTTATACAACATAGTGTACAGTCAGTGCTGCAGGGATTGTATCACTATTCCCTTTCACATTCCCTGACAGAGAGCTCCGTGGAAACAGAAATTCACTGACCTCTTTGTCAGGAACATGAAAGTATAAAAAAAAGGTGAAGATAAAAACAGAAATTAAATTAGTATAGGCACTGCAGAAAGTGTAAATTCAAAAAGAAGGTTGTCGCTTTAATCCCTTGAATGCACATCTCAGTCACATTGTGAAGCGATGCACTGAAGATATCTCTAGAATCCAAGGGGTTAACTCAGGGCTGGATGTACAACCCACTCTCCCCCAAGTCTAGAAGTCTTTAGATCTGCCCATGGCCACACCCCACTTCTCATATGACCCTGCCCCAAATCCCATGCAATGTTTCCTGGCACAGAAAATAATACCCTTGGGCTATAGAAAGAAAGAAAACAAGTTTTAACCCCTTGGTTGTTTCAATTTAGAATGTAGCTGCGGCCAGTACAGCTGAGGCTCCTCTCAACATTTGTAGCTCTAGGCAGTTGATTATTCTACCTATTGGGAACTCTGGTCCTGAGTTAAGTGAATGAAAAAAGACACTTTCAGAGAACTACGATGATAAATAACAATCTGTTACCTGAAAATAATATATGCTACCAGGCCCTGTATCCATTTCTATATAAAAGTACCAATGCTCTAAAGTCTGAGCTACTGTGAATGATGACATCTCTGCTACACCTAGATACAGTATCAAGATGCTCAGAGTTCTAAAATCAGTCATATATAAATGCTTTGGTCAGATCCATGTAATGTCCATGACTGCCTATGTGCGCGAACATACATAATAAAAGCCCAATCCCCCCCAGTAACAAACACGGACAATTCTCTGGGAAGGAAAAGGCCACAGCTTTATTAAAACATAACAATAATATAACGTTAAGCCTGCATCTCAGCAATTGCCGAGTGGCACGATTAACAAAAAATCAACAAACAAGAGTCTCTGCCCCCACTCGCACTGTTAGCCTGCGAGCAGGGGGGCTAACTCCCCAAAACCCACTAGGGTAATTAACAGCTCAAATAATTACCTGACGAGGACCCACCCCCGACAAATTGCTGTGACAATAAAAAGAAAAAGGGGAGGGAGGGAATAAAGATAAACACCCATGAACTTTTCTCATTCCTCCAGCCCCTATCACTACCGTCTCCTTCAACTGCTGCCAAAAAGCCCCACTGCTTCAAATCTCACTCCCACCTTTCCTCCCTGTCCCTTCTCCTCCTGCTTGCTGCAGGTGACATCTCACCTAACCCAGGCCCCCCCTTCCATTCTGTCCTGTAAACCAACACCCACTCAAAACATGCAACATCCACAACCTACTAACTGTACCACGCCACCTAATCTCCTCCCCCCCTTTTTGTTTTGGTCTCTGGAACGCCCGCTCTGTGTGTAACAAACTAACCGCTGTTCACGACCTATTTATTTCTCACTCCCTAAACCTCCTAGCCATCACTGAAACCTGGCTCACATCATCAGACACTGCCTCCACAGCCGCACTCTCACATGGCGGCCTGCACTTCACCCACACACCTAGGCCCGGCAACAGTAAGGGGGGTGGAGTGGGCATCCTTTTGTCCCCTAACCACACTTTTCAGATAATCCCCTGTCCCCTCTCTCTCCTTCCCTACCTTTGAAGCTCACACAATTCGCCTCTTCTCTCCCTTCCCCCTGCGTGTTGCTGCCATATACAGGCCACCTGGTCCTTCTGCACAATTCCTTGACCACTTCGCTTCTTGGCTCCCTCATTTCATGTCCTCTGACGTCCCCACTCTCATCCTGGGAGACTTCAACATCCCTGTCGATAACCATAACTCCCACCCTGCCATCAAACTCCTTTCTTTAACAGCCTCCTTTGGCCTATCACAATGGACCTGCACTCCCACACACAGTGATGGTCACTCTCTTGACTTGGTCTTCACTAACCTCTGCTCGGTCTCTAATTTTTCAAATGCTCCCTATCCCCTCTCTGACCACCACCTCCTCACTGGAAACCTCATCATACCACGTAAATCCATCCCCTCCACCGGGATCAAGAGCATGCGGAGAAATCTGCATACGCTTGACCTCCAACAATTTTCTACTTCCCTGCAACCTCTTCTCAACCCCATCTTCACACTTGCTTGCCCAGAGCAAACTACTACTCTCTACAACAGCATTCTCACAAAAGCCCTTGACACAGCTGCACCTGCTACTCCACGACACCCCCGCACAACCCCACTACAACCCTGGCACACAAGACAAACGCGATACCTCCAAAGGTGCTCACGCACTGCTGAAAGGCACTGGAGGAAATCGCACTCCACAGCTGACTTCATACACTACAAATTCATTCTACATTCTTATAGCTCTGCACTATCCCTGGCCAAACAGTCATACTTTTCCTCTCTAATCTCTAATCTTTCTTCAAACCCAAAACACCTTTTCTCAACCTTCAAGTCACTTCTACGCCCACCAATGCTAACCCCTGCCACCAACTTCTCGGCCCAAGATCTCGCCACTCACTTCAAGGACAAGATCGACTCCATCCGAAATGACATCTCATCACTTCCACTCCCACCCAGCCAGCCTAGATCCCACACCCCCCACACACACTCACTAAGCTCCTTCTCACCAGTTACAGAGGACGAAGTTTCCCTTCTCCTCACTCGCTCAAATCTAACCACATGCACTCTTGACCCAATCCAATCTCAACTTACTCAAGAACTTTCACCTCTACTAACGCCACCCCTTACTCACTTATTTAACCTCTCTCTATCAACTGGCACCTTCCCATCCTCTTTCAAACATGCTCTAATCACGCCAATTCTAAAGAAACCCTCCCTGGACCCAAACTCATTGTCAAACTACCGGCCCATTTCCCTACTTCCGTTTGCCTCCAAACTCCTTGAGTGTCTCGCATATAGCCAGCTCACTAAATTCCTCTGCTCCCATTCCTGGATTCCGACCTCATCACTCCACCGAGACTGCCCTCACTAAAGTGGCCAATGACTTGCTCTCTGCCAAGTCAAAAGGCCACTACTCCCTACTTATTCTCTTGGACCTGTCTGCTGCCTTTGACACAGTAGATCACCCACTCCTCCTCCAAGCCCTCCACTCTCTAGGTCTCCGTGACACTGCCCTCTCTTGGTTTTCATCATATCTCTGCAACCGCTCCTTCAGTGTGTCCTACTCTGACTCCACCTCCCCACCCCTCCCACTGTCTGTTGGAGTGCCTCAAGGCTCGGTCCTGGGCCTCTTGCTCTTCTCAATTTACACTGCATCCCTGGGTAAACTAATAAACTCCTTTGGGTTTCACCATCATCTCTATGCTGATGACACTCAAATCTATCTTTCCTCCCCTGACCTCTCCCCCTCCCTCCTGTCCCAGGTATCTAACTGTCTGTCCGCTGTGTCTTCCTGGATGTCCTCCCGTCAACTCAAACTTAACCTTGACAAAACTGAACTAATTATCTTCCCTCCCTCTCCTAACAGTCCTACTCCAGATATTACCCTCACTGTCAACAACACTATCATCAAACCAACCCCTACAGCATGTTGCCTGGGGGTCACACTCGACTCCGCCCTATCATTTATTCCTCACATACAGTCAATCTCCAAATCATGCCGCCTCCACCTCCGCAACATCTCTACAATCCGACCCTTCCTTAATGAAGACACCACTAAAATTCTAATCCAAACACTCATCATGTCCCGTCTTGACTACTGTAACTCACTACTAACTGGCCTTCCTCTTGCCCGCCTAACCCCACTACAGTCCATAATGAACTCAGCAGCACGACTAATCTACCTAACCAACCGCTTCTCCAACACCAGTCCCCTCTGCCAATCCCTACACTGGCTCCCATTAGCACACAGAATTAAATTCAAAATCCTAGTGCTCACCTACAGAGCCCTTACTAACACCTCACCCCCCTATATCTCATCTCTCATTTCCAAATACACTCCCACTCGCCATCTTCATTCTGCACAGGACCTTCTCCTCTGCACATCTCTCATTACAACCTCCCACTCCCGCTTACAGGACTTCTCCCATGCTGCACCCAAGAGGCCTCTATGTCCTTTGATAAACTTTATTGTATTTGATTGATAAATTATTCTGCTTGTTACATAGTGAATAGAAATTATAGAATAATAATTACCAATTAGCAGGAAACAATTTGAGTAAACCAAATGCACCATGGGGACAAATGGAAATTCACATTGATTTAAACTGAGCCTTTAACCCCATAAATGCTAGAGAGGTCTCCAACACATTGGTGCAGTAGGTTTGTTCCAAAAGTGCTCCTCTTTAGTTGGCTGAATATGGCCATATGTGTACATACAAGGTTGGATTTACATCTCAGGTGGCCCAAAGCAATTCACATTATGGTGCTCTTAGCCCCACCTTGCACATAACTCCACCCCTAGCCCCACACATCATCATACCTGGGAACTTTTTCTTCTTTAAAGAATAGAATGTAAAGTAGTATGTATGCTGATTAAGTAGCTATAATTAAATAAGGGGTGGGTGTCTGTTGCAGGGGGGCATATATTATTTTGTTTGTATCCACTAATCCATATGTGGGTGTGGCTAGCAAAGCTGAGGTACTCCTCAAAACATGGTGCTCTTGTCAGCTGCCTCTTCTTCCTAATGGGAAATACAGCCCTGTGCAAAGATTCACAGATATAATATACATTCCATTGATAAATATAAATAATGGAAGGTATATACAGTCAAAGGTATGGCTTTATTAAGTGCTGTAAAAACTATCCTGTGCAAATCCTATGTGAATCTGTCAGGCCTAGTTATCAAATGAAGACATAGACTGGTAAAAGCTTTTCAAAGTGAGGTTTAATAGTTGTGTGGTAATATTGTTAAAGCAAAAGAAATTCACATTATTCATACAATGGACTCTTTGGACATAAGAGAGGTCTGCTATGAATGAAATGCGTTGGATAACTCTCTAGTATTCAAAGAGTTTAATGCCCCATTTAAACCAATGGGGATTTTAATTTGGGCTCTGTGGTGCAGAAGGTATGCTCTAGAATTTCACCTCTTTTCCTTTCTGCATATTGCCTGAAGACTACTAACAACTAGAGAACTCTGACTCATGTCATCTTTAACTGAGAGTTGGCCTTAACCCCTTAAGGACCAGCGATTCAGGGAAGTTACCTTCCCTTAAGGACAGCTTTGATCCTTGCAGACACTCCAGTACATGTACTTGTTAAGTGTACCGGCACTTCGAGTTGGAGTCTGAGAGAGACTACTCCATTCTTTGGAGTGGTCAATTTCAGATCCCCACTTTTACTTAAAGTGCCCCTGCAGGAGCTCTGTAAGTAAAAAGTATGTGATGTGCCTGGACCATCACCAGTCCTTAAGGGAAAAAACGCGTGATGGTCCTGGCACGTCACGTGGTCCTTTTAAGGACCAGAGGGGTGTGCAATGAATTGAGAAACAATAAACTGCACACATCCTTGTAGTTAAGGGGTTAAGATGATGGGAGTGGTAGTTCAACAAGAGAGCCACATGTTGCCCACATCTGTGTCGTATTGGTAAAAACGTACAAAAGAGAGAATGTGCTTGTTTCATGTGATTTTTACTGTAGTGAAATGACTTTTTTTGCACATTTCCCAGGTTTCACTTTGCCCAAGTGAAAAGTGCTCATTTCTACATGCATATTGGGTAGATAAATTATAGTATTAGCCATGAAAAATTTGAATGTGCACCAGTTTTTGGTAAATTGCAGTGCTCAATAAAATAATTTTCGTGTATAAAAAAATTAAACCCCTTTTTGCAATGGAAAAGTTTCACATTATAAAATATGAAAAAAACATTTACTTTATAGCAGAGAATTTTTTTGGTACCATATGTACTATTTAAGCCCTTTTGTACAACTACAATAACGTTATTTCTAGTAATGAGCAGAACCTTACAGTTCACTCTTGTGATGAATGGTAGAGATTTTTTTATGTCACAATATGGTATAAATAAGTTTGATGGACCTGAAAAATAGTTTTTTGGCAATTAGGACATGAATCTAAGGCCCCTCTTACATGGGCAAGAACAAAGCAGGAAAGCTGTGTTGGATCTGTCGCTAGTGATGAAAGGCAACATGCTGCGCTCTCTCATGGGTGGCAATTGCCTCATGTGACAGCACTAAAATCCAGCTTGCTGCAGCTTTACTTCATTCCCTAAGAAGCACAGTAAATTTGCAGTAAGCAAGGTCTGCACTGTGAAGGAGGGGCTGCAGGCAGAGCCCAGTTAGAGGTTGCGGTGCTCATCGCAACCTCCAATGTCCAGAAGACACACTCCTTCTATGTTACAGATCAGTGGTGGAACACGGGCTAGAGGTGCATGAACTACTAAGGCAACAAAGCTGTTGCAGAAGCCTGTCTAAAAGAGCTCTAAGGGCCTTATTATTCAAGATAAAGAGGTGCAATTCTGGGACAAACCAACTGCAACATAGGGTTGTTAACCCTTTTTCGAACAATGCAAGAGAGTTCTCCAACACAATACCAAACAATGCTCTGGAGACCTCTCTAGTATTGTAAAACCTAATTCAGACTCAGTGGGAATTTTCATTCCAGTCCAGTGGTGCTGACGGTTTGCTCCAAAATGGCGCATCTTTTGCATGATGATTAAGGCCCTATATCTGTATGCTTTATTTAAATCAACTCCGTATTCATTAAACCTAAATCTTTACCCCTTGGATGCTAGACACATCGACAATGCATGGCTTTTCAATGCATTAGAGCTGTCACTAGCTTCCAAGAGGTTAAAGTCAACTATCAATTAAATATCTATTCCCAAGGTCCCCACACTCCAGTAGCTGCTGGGTCACATCTTGGATCATCAGCTGGATAATCAATTGGAACAGAATCCTTGTGATAGTATTCCAGACGGCCAAGCAGTTTCTTCACCACATCAGGATACTTGTGTGACAAGTCGTGTCGTTCTTCCGGGTCTTGCTCAATATCAAAGAGCCAAAGTTTTTTTCTGGCAGAGTCAGGGGATAGAATCTCAGAGTATTCAGACGGAGGGGGAAACCAGTGACTGCAACCTGGCCACGGACAGAGAAGATCTCAGTTACAATTGAGTAAAAGAACCAACAGACCTGTCTTTTATCTGTTGCAGGGTTTACTTGTGGCTGTCCAGCTGTAGCTGTTCTATAACTATCATCATCTTCAAATGTACGATTGCCAGCAGAGGAGGATGGGAGTTGTAGAACAGCCACAGTTGTAAGGATCTAGAGTTGCCCATCCCTGAATGATTGGCTAAAAATAAGTAATCAGCCTTGATGTACAGTATTAATGGGAAACTAAACCTGCAGAAATAAATGGATCATCCTATATAATAATTTGCTAAAATGTGTGTAACGATGCAGTAATGCGCAGTAGAGACTGCCCGTGCAGCGGCTGATACAGAGCTGGACAAATCAGCCGCAGCGTGGGCAGTCTCTACTGCCCTGCAACTGGCTGGCAGTGGAATTGTGGCCCGTGTAACGGGCTCTTCAACTAGTATTTTATAAAAAGGAACACTAACATCTAAAAAGGAAATGTGAGTGACAGAACTTTAACCCTTTGACTATCATAGGAGTAAGTGGACTTATCAACTTGAATATTCTTTGCATATTTGAAAATGTAATTCAAAACCACCGGGTGTCTAGTTTAGGAGATATTCATACTTTTATTTCTGGGAAAAGTGAAAGTGAAAATTTCCTGATACAGCACAGAGCTTCATTACATATGAAATGCCACTGAAACCTTCATTAGCATATGATAGATCACTGAAATGCTTCATTAGCATATGAAACATCACTTCAATTAGCATACATTAGCATATGATAACAAGTATGAATATCTCCGTAACTGTACATTTGCTGTTTTTTTAGCTAACATGACACATAGGCAGTTTTGAATGCAGTTTTCAAATATGCAGACTTACCGTAAGATGAAATTCTACTTAAATTAGAACCCTAAAATCTAATCATAAGTGGTATCTGACTTCTGTATGAGGGAATTTTACATCCACAATTAAGAATCAGTAGTGTGCCATATTGGAAAGTTTCTCCTGCTAAGTAAAACCAGGATAATCTCACTGCTAGTGGATGCGTCTTTCAGAAATGATTACAGCTCAGAACTTAAAGAAAACCCAGCAATATTCTATTTTAGTCACCAGGGGGTGATGTTGCAATCACTTTCTCTGAAGACCTTTAGTCTAACACTCAAACTCACCCATAGGGGGCAATAGGGAAAAATGGACACCAGTTGGTGCTGTTGTGAACAGTTAAATAAACAAGAAAAAGAAAAACCATATATTTGAGCTTTAACCCTTTGAGTTCCAGAGGTGTGAGCAATGCATTGCTGCACAATGTGTTCCACAGCCCTCTGGCACTCAAAAGGTTAATAGTTTTTGAATGAAGCCTCTAACAGCATGTATATATATATATATATATATATATATATATATATATATATATATATATATATATACACACACACACACACATATATATTTCATCATGAAATGTTACTGTTGCTTTAATCCTGTTATTATAACTTGCCTTAAGCCATATGAGTGGCAGAGGGTAACCACACATTACCCTGCAGTGCATTGGACAACCCTCAGGAACTCAGAAGGATTAGACATTAAAACAATTATTTCCTGTTGATATCATGCAAAAAAGAAGTGTAATGTAGTATGATTGCAGTAATTATGTTGCAGAATTAAGCAGATCATTTTGCTGAGCAAACTTGATGAAGATGAATTTTGTACTTTGCTTTAAAGCAGATTACTTCACTGGTACGGAATGTAAATCTCCATAAATAATGAGCAGCGATGTGGGACAGTAAGAAACACAAACCTATGGTATTTTTTTCATGTGTTTATTACCAGCCTCCACTCGGCACACCATGGTGTTTATACTGTGAGTAAAGGGAAAACTCATTCATTTCAATTGGTTTTCTTCCCACATCTGAGAAAGATCCCACCAGGGTGCAATTATTCACATATCTTATAGATGCTTGAGTTTTGATTCAATTAACTCTTTGAGTGCCAGTGAGATGTGCAGTGCTTTACTCTGCAATGTGTTGTGCACCCCTCTGGCACTGAAGGGGTTAAGGGCCATAGGCACAAAGGAAAGGAGCAATTCTGACGCAAATCAAATGCACTATGCGTGCCAAATAAAATCCCTAATGATTTAAGTGGGAATTTTAACCCCCTGAATGCTAGTGAGTTCTCCAGTGCATTGTAAGGCAATGCTTTGCAGACCATTCATGATTTAAGCAGTTAAAATTGCCATTCACCCTTTAAGGACTGGAGGGATGTGTAACACATTGCTTTGCCTACAAATGGTTTAATTCTCATTAACCCTTTCAGTGTCAGAGGGGTGTCCCAAACTCAGAATGAGACAATGAAGGTCACATTACACCTAATAATTTCTGTAACTATACATTAGAATATAAGCTCGACTATAGCATTTTTGTCAAATTCTTCATATAAAAAGTGTGATACCACTGCTTTAAAGGGTCAGTAATGTCCCCACAAAAATACTTAGAGTTTTGTAGAGCTTCAAAAAATAAACTACATGGCACAAATCCTATCTCTCAAACCTCTATGGTTTGAGAGATATTCACATTCAAAGTCCCCCCTCCCCCCTTCTCCTGATGCCTGCTGTAAAGCTGACAGCAGGAGATTGGAATTGTGCGACTCAAGGAGGCTCTTCAGCAGAGCCGAAGTCGCGTTATTTAAAAATAATTACTTCACTGGAACGGTCTAAAAAGTGTGCATTCAAACCAGGCATACTTTGTAGCCCTTCCCAATGAAGTAATTCTTTTCCAATAACGTGATGTCGGCTCTGCTGCAGAGCCACTGACTGGTCACCAGACCGGGATCTCCTGCTGTCGGGATCTCCTGCTGTCAGCACAGCACTGACGTCAGGAGAAGGAGAGGGAGGGGGAGCTTTCAATGCTCATATCTCTCAAACCATAGCAGTTTGAGAGATAGGATTTTTTGCCATAGAGTTTATTTTTTAAAGCTCTACAAAACTCTAAGATTTTTTTTGGAACATTACTGACCCTTTAGCCCCTTAATGTCCACTGTCGTGCCAGGACAGTCACTGCTGTCTGGCACTTAAGGACCAGTGACGTCCCTGGAATGTCATGGAATTTAGGCCTTGAGTCCTGAATCGGATCGTAAAAAAATTAAAAATGACCCGTGGTC
The DNA here is from genome assembly GCA_037306005.1 of Rhinophrynus dorsalis. NCBI lineage: Eukaryota > Metazoa > Chordata > Amphibia > Anura > Rhinophrynidae > Rhinophrynus > Rhinophrynus dorsalis. The sequence continues at coordinate 607,232,625 of CM074718.1, forward strand.
CTTAAGTGCCGGACAGTTTGTATCTGTTCCTGTGGTGCAATTGGTTTTCTTCAGAATTGCTCCATTTTTCAGTTTTGTATACTGTATGACTCTAAAATTCATCTTGATGCAGTATGTGACCACCTCACCAATGATGAGACCATCTTGATGTGACCATCTCACCATTTTAATGTGGGGCAATAAGGAAAAACACACACTACGTGCTTGTACAGGTTACTGTGCAGTCCTGCAGAAATAAAAGGAGATTTTTGTGTACTTACTGATAACACAGGATCCATGGGGTAAAGTATCCTCCTGCAGGAAGGCAGGGCACTTGCCTTAAAAGGCTTTCAGGGATAGAAGACCCTCCCTTCTTTTGTTTATCCCCACCAGTCTAATCCAGTTTTAATGTATAACAAAGATCCAAAAAAGCAGAAGCAAAGCAAAAAGGAATCCCCTAAACTAGAGAACCCAAGAGGACCCCACTGCCTGGGATTCAAACAGCTGTTTTTTCACCGGGAGGAAAGTGCAGAGTTCCACATGGACTAAGAGGAAAGGATTTTTCAGTAAGTACACAAAAATCCCCTTCTTTCTTACATACTATGTGGAGCACAGGAATCATGGGGACATACCAAAGCATCCGCCACGATTCCAAGGAGGGAAAGAGAAAAAGCCTCCAAACACAAACCTTTCCTTCTGACGTCTGCGCATTCACCCAGCTCGGATAGTCATTCATTGAGCCTCCTCAAATCACACAGGGCTCCCAGGTGAGCCTCCCTCCTCTTCCCCTCCTATTGGCTACTACTTCCTATTTGAACGGGCTACCCCAGGCTTAGGGTGCCCATTCCACAAGCTCAGTAGCGTCTCCTGACCACTGATATTCCGTTAGTCCTCCTGGTTCTGTCCTCAGCCTGCTCCTGACCATTCTGATTCTCCAGCCCCTGGTTCTGACCACAGCCTGCTCTGACTACTCTGATTCTCCAGCCCATGGTTCTGACCACAGTCTGATCTGACCACTCTGATTCTCCAGTCCCTGGTTCTGACCAAAGCCTGCTCTGACTACTCTGATTCTCCAGTTCCTGGCTCTGACCAGGCTCCGTTCCTGCCTTCTGCTTGACCTCCGTTCCTGTAGCACCTCCTGCCTATTTCCTGCCTGTACTGCCGGCCTGGTTCTCTACGTTTCCCAGTGTACTCCTATCCTGGTTGCACCCCGGCTCAGCTGGGGTGGAACAATCTGGTTTCGTGACCAGCACCTCTACTCGGCTTCGGCTGCAGAACAGGAGTACCTGGCACTCCGTCACCAATCTCTAGCTTCGCTCCCTAGCAACGCACCCTAGCTTCTATACCTGTGCCGGCACCACACGGGTCCTTACCCACCAGGTGGTGACAAGGAGTCCTAAATTTCCTCATTAATGATAAATAGGAACAAACACTATAGGAGTCCCCAAAACCTTATTATAGAATAAGGACCATATTCTGTGGTATGCCTTGGATGACACTAGGTTACTAGCTTCAATGTAGTGGAAATAATCCTTCTTCCTCATGATGCTGGCTTCAAGAGCCAACTGTCCACCTCTGGTTGGCAGAGCGGACCCCGAGTCAAGAAGTCTGGACACAGATGGAGCAGAAATGGCTCTAACACTTTGAGTAAGAAGATCTTAAAACCAGGGGCCAGAATGGGAAGATCAGAATTATATGAACCCGTCCTACTCTGATTTACTCCCTTGGGAATATGGCAGTGATGATGGGGCGTAAGGACACTATCCTGTACTGGGATGCAAAATAGTTGAAGAGTTTCAAGTCCCATTCCCACCTACAGGACTTTTCCAGTGCTGAACCCGAGTTCTGAAATTCAGACTGTCCTCCAGCCTTCAAACCTTTAGACACTCCCTGAAAAATCACCTCTTCAGGAAAGCCTACCTCCATAACTGTTATGAGCAAGGCCAGATCAACAGCGCATCCAACTTCTGCTCATGAATAGATGTCTATGAATCGATGACTCTGCATAGGACTGCAAGGAACTATGGACATTAATAAACTACAGGGAGGAAGAGACTTGAAGGCTACACAATACCCTTCCAAAATTACTTGCAAAACCCACTGATCCGCAATGGAAAGTGTCCATTTTTAAAGACATAGAGGACCAAAAAACGAAGGTGCATTAGACACAAATTAAAAGACAGAAAATAAATATAGAATAAGGTAAAAAAATAAACAACTGAAGTAAAATGAATTGAAAATGAATTAAAATTAATCCAGGTGAATAAATATTTAATTTAAAATGAATGGAATCCTCCTCTGGTAAAGGAGACGTATAGTGGGACAGGCAGAGATGTACAGAAATGTGCAGAATGCCAGTCCAGCCAATGCATCACAGATACTAATATGTCTGTGCCCTGGTTCAAACCAACAATGGATGCCAGAGATAGGCTATCTAAGAGAGAATCTTTGGCCATGCACACTCCATGAAGGTCACTTTAAAAACTGGATTAGACTGGTGGAGGTAAAGTGAAACAATGCTACTCTGACAGTCTTTTAAGGAAATTGCCATGGCAAAGCAATGTGTTGCACAACCCTCTGGTTCTCAGGGGGTTAAAATGTGAACTGGTTACATTAGATTTGTACCTGTAAAAATACTAAAGTCTAAAAGGCTGTTTCTCGTGTGATTTCCATGGGACCTCACAGCTAGTTGTGTGTATGTGTGGGCTGATAAAGATGTGATAAGGTAGAGATAACATCTCCAGTGATATCACTTCTCCAAGTCCTATGTTATTTTATGGAGCCTATGCACTAAGATTTCTCCAACTTTGGAGATATTAGTGAATAGACTCTATAGAATAAAACAGGAACTGTAGAATTTATATCACTGGAGAAGCCATCTCCACGTTATCAGTTCTTTATCACACCTTTGTGCATAACCCCCTAGGTGTGACACAATTAAATCATATGTAGTGATGATTTTATGTTCCAGAACTGCCAACTGTGTAATAAAAATGTGTTTTTTATGTGGAAATGTATAGTACAGGGACATATGCACAAAGTGAAAACTGAAGCAATTCATCGGAACCACTGGGAACAAATAAAAATTTCCCAAATTCCCAGTGATTGAAATTTAGCTTTCAAAGTGATAGTCAACCTCCTTCTTGACTTTACATGATTTGCAAGCACAAGTCAAGCTGCCTATTCTTTTTATTCATCTTTTCCATCTTCCCTTATTTTCTACACTTTTATGCCTCTGACAGGGAGCTCACTGAAATTTTATTTCCAGAGAGCTTTCTGTCAGGGACTGGGAAATCAGGGAGATTTAGTGTTACACCATCCCTGCAGTAGAGAAGACAGCCTCCACTCCAGCATACAGGGCACTCATTGATGCAGTTACCACTACACTGCTTCATTGCTGCCTCTGCTACAGCAAACAGGGCACTCATTGTTGCAGTTAATACTACATAGATGCCTCCACTACAGCATACAGAGCACTCATTGCTGCATTTACTACAACATTGCTGCCTCTGTTACAGCATTCAGACCAATCATATGTGAAATTACTACTACACTGCCACATTGCTGCGGTGCTTCCTTGCTGTCTCCATTATAGCATACTAAGCACTCATTGCTGCAGCTACTACACCATTGCTGCAGTGCTACATCGCAATGTCGCTGCCTCTATTACAGCATACAGAGCACTCATTTCTGCAGTTACTACTATACTTCTGCATTGCTGCCTCCACTACAGCATACAGGGCAATCATTGTTGCAGTTAATACTACATTGATGCCTCATCTACAGCATTCAGAGAATTCATTGCTGCAGTTACTACAACACTGCTTCCTCTATTACAGCATTCATTCATTCATACTTGAAATTACTATTACATTGCTACATTGCTGTCTTCCTTACAGCATACGGAGCACTCAGTGCTGCATCCCAATGTCGCTGCCTCTTTCACAGCACACACAGTACTCATTTCTGTAGTTACTACTACACTGCTGCATTGCTACATTGCTGCCTCCATTACATCATAAAGAGCACTCATTTCTGCAGTTAATACTATATTGCTGCCTCCATTACCACATACAAAGTACTCATTTCAGCATTTAATACTACATTGCTGCCTCCATTACCACATACAAAGTGCTCATTTCTGCAGTTAATGCTAAATTGCTGCATTGCTACATTGCTGCTCCATTACAACGTGTAGAGCACTCATTTCTGCAGTTACTACTACATTGCTCCATTGCTGCCTCTGTTACCAAATATAAAGCTCTCATTTCTGCAGTTACTGCTACACTGTTGCATTGCAATGTTGCTGCCTCCATTACAACATACAAAGCACTCATTTCTGCAGTTATTAATACTTTGCTGCCTCCACAACAGCCTACAGAACACTCAGTGCTGTTACACTGTAACACTATGCCGGCTTTCACAATCCCTTACAGCAGGTCTCAAAATTTCCACTCGCCACTAGCCAACGGCGAGTGAAAATTCAGCCCTGGCGAGTAGAATTTCAGCCCTGGTGGGTATGTTTTGGCTTGCAGTGGCGAGTAACTTTTAAGATGTTATAATCCCGTTCAAATCAGCGTGTTATTTGTTCTTATGGTGCTGTTGGCTTGTCCCAGAATTGCTTCCATTTTTTTGCACATATGGCCCCATCTTTGCTACCCATTGGAGCAGCCTTAGTTTTACCTGACGGATGCCCTTTAATGGGCCTTTTGTGCTTCTCTGTCTATAACAGAGATAAATAGTACCTGGATATCCAGTCAGAAGTTTCCATTTCCCGTGCCGTATTGCAGCATGGATAGACACATTGAACAATGAATCTTCCCATTCAAAAGGAACAGTGTTGGATATAAATTTTCCTGTTTCAGGACTTGTGGAGCCTGTAAAAAAATGGTTTTGTTATATACAACAGTATACGATTTCAGAGGGTAATACGAGACAAAGAAGAACATGTAGCTATATTGTTTTCCTTACTGCACCATATCTTGGTTTGGAGAAATCAGTTTAACCCCTTGTTAGGGTTGGAGATATCTAGCATTCAAGTGGGTTAATGTACATAGATAGAAAAAGTTTCTGTTTTATACATGATTCCACCATAGTTGCTTTTTATAAAGAAATTAATATCTGACAATTATATTCTTTAGAAATTTAGAGTCAGCTACTTAAAGGGATATTATCACGTCTCCTTCCAGGCACCCCGTTCTGCTCCCCTGTTGGTGCTCAAGGGCTTAACCCCTTGAGTGCCACAGAGGTATCCAATGCACTGCTACCTCTGTGGCACTCAAAGGGTTAATCATCAGGGGAAATCTTCTGCCAGTAGGACAACTAGCAGATTATAGTTGCATTTTAACCCGTTAAGTACCAGAGGGGTATGCAACGCATTGTGTTGCTCACCTCTCTGGTCATCAAGGACTTATGCAACATATTGAATGATATATGTTTGCATGCCCATCTGGTGCTTAAAGAAGCAGTGACTTCTACCATAAAAGCACTCATTTCTGCAGTCCATTACCGCATACAAAGTGCTAATTTCTGCAGTTAATACTACATTGCTGCACTGCTACATTGCTGCTCCATTACAACATGTAGAGCACTCATTTCTGCAGTTACTACTACATTGCTCCATTGCTGCCTCTGTTACCAAATATAAAGCTCTCATTTCTGCAGTTACTGCTACACTGCTGCATTGCAATGTTGCTGCCTCCATTACAACATGCAAAGCACTCATTTCTGCAGTTATTAATACTTTGCTGCCTCCACAACAGCCTACAGAACACTCAGTGCTGTTACACTGTAACACTATGCCGGCTTTCACAATACCTGACAGAAAGCACTCTGAAAAATCAGTGAGCTCATTGTCGGGGAAAAAAAAGACGAACATGAAAAACAAAAACATAGAAAAACCAGTGACTTCTATGATAAAATTGAGACAAGTATGGAATCATTTTAAATCGAGAAAGTAAATAATATATGAGTTAATTTTTTTTGTCTTCATATTGCTTACTCCCAGAAAAATATTAAAAAACAGTTTAACATGCTTTTTATGTTTCCATGGCAATGTGACAACTGTTTGCTCTCAATCTCTTGCACTCTGGAGATGTCAGTTGCGCAAATCCCACCCATTCTTTTTAGTTCATGCTCTGTTCTTGAATTTTCTTCACTGAGGTTGGGATTTTGATCATCAATGGGAGATTTAAAGGAAGCAATCACAGAAACAAGTTCAGCGGCTACAAGGACGCTTCCCAGTCCATATCCACGCTCCTGGGCTCCAAAACTCCCCGACTCGCAGATATCACGTGCAAAGCCAAGGCTCCCTCTGGCCCCAATATCACAACAGCATGAAGATAAGGCTGCACCGTGGTACAAAGTATCGTCATGAAAGCATCAAATAAAGGTCATGAATAAGAGTGCATGACATGAAACGAGTAGACCGAGAACACTACTGTGTAACGTTAAGGCCTGAGATATTTGAGTTTTTGATGTCTGATGTCCTTTTCTTTTTTTCTGATTACCTCAAATAAATTAAGTGTTTTTATTTGATGCTCTCATGATGACACTTTGTACCACGGTGCAACCTTATCTTCATGCTATAGGTTTAAAGGAAGAAAAGGGCAGAAGGAAGAAAAATTTAAATAATGTTGAAAATATCAAAAACTGTGTATTTTTACATTTTATGGGGCCATTTAGGAGTGCAGGGACAAGCTCCTCAATGGTGTATTTATAAAGAAAAGTAATTGTGTTTCTTGATCTTTGAGACTTAGAGACTTAAGTAATGCACAAAACGTGTTACACTGCTGTTCCCATAGACAACAAATGTTGATGCTGCCTATGGAACATCTTAACCTTAAGTTGTTGACTTCCAAGTCATGTTGTTCAGTTCAAGGACACACACCAAGTCAGTCACATAGGGGCAGTTTTCTGACCCCCTAATTCGGCTATCACTCTAGAAAACAAGGCTCTTATGAGATCAGATCTGCAGCTGTAAGACATAAGTGCAATGACACCCCATCGCCATTAGGATTTTAATAAAATAAGCCCCTTTTGCCTGCCCCATAGCTGGTACAGGAAAATTCAGTAAAGTTACACTATTTCCTCTGAGCATACGTTATTACATGACATTAACCCTTTGAGTGCCAGAAGGGTATGCAACGCATTGCTTTGAAATGCGTTGCTTGCCCCTCTGGCATTCAAAGGGTTAAACAAGGAGTAGAGGACAGGATTGCCCCAAAACACCCACACAGTTCCCTTCAGCCATCTACCTGGCATAAGTATTGTTAAAGCGGAACTACCACCCAATAATAACATTGCACCACATAATTGCCCATCTGGCGACTAGCTGCTCAGTAGCGCTAGTCGCCAGAATTATTACCTGATTAAAGAGAAATCGCTATTATTCCAAGACTGACAGCAGGAAGGAGCACGGACATCTTGCCATAGTGACGTCCGCGCGCCTGCGCTGTCAGTCCCTTTTGGAGCCGGCTGGCTCATAGCAACGCCTCCCAGACCCAGCTGGGACTGACAGCGCAGGTGCGCGGATATCACTATGGCAAGATGTCTGTGCTCAGTCCTGCTGTCAGTCCGGGAAGAATAGCGATTTCTCTTTAATCAGGTAATAATTCTGGTGACTAGCGCTACTGAGCAGCTAGTCGCCAGATGGGCAATTATGTGGTGCAATGTTATTATTGGGTGGTAGTTCTACTTTAAGGGGAGAATTTTGGTTTAAGTTGCTTAGTAATTTGGAGTTAGGCAGAGGGATATAAAGTTTATACAGTGGTTTGGGCACAGAATTGTATTCATACTTCATCCCCTTGGGCATCATCATACTGCAGTGTTTTTGAGATAGCAACACCTGATTACATTACCTAAATCGCAGACCCCCAAGCAAGGAAGAAGGTAATATTATCATGTATTAAACACAAAGACCAACAGAAAGCCTGTATACTGGTGGCTTTGTAGGAAAAAGACTTAACTGAAGAAGTCACAGGGTGCAGATACAATCTCACAGATTGCAGATTTCCACACAATTTATGGTTTTACCCTTAGCAGTTAGTTATTTACTGTGCTATTACAGTTATCATTACTTGGGAGTAGAGAAAGCAACTGATTGCAGGTTGGGCTGCTTTCATGGTCCAGCTGCCCAGAGACTTGGAAAGAGAAGCACGGCTCTGGGCAGGTAAGGGTGAACCACAGTACCAGCCATTATAGCAATGCAAATTGTACTTGCCTAATCCCACCCAGCTAACGGGGAGATAAAAGATAAAATAAGGGACTGTCAATCACCTATTGCCCTTGTGAATCAGTACTGAAGGGATAGTAATGTTTAATGTTACAAGTAGCGCAGATCATTCATCATATGTAATAGTTCTGATGTCCGATGCTCCTACTAGTCAAAATGTGCTAGTTACTCTGTAATGATGTGTTGAATTTGATCCCTCCCTCCCCTTTTCTTGACGTAAGCATCTCTGTCCTTGATCCCACAGCAGATTACAATGAGGGACAATCTACATGCAGTATTAGGAAAAACCTGCGCTCCTTTGTCAAGGAGTGCAGGGTATTCCTTATACTGAAAGAGGGAAGATTGCCCCTCATTGCTAACCCTTTAAAAGGATAGTATTACTTCAAAATTACTATCCCTCATTTTGTAGCCCTTAATAAACTGAGTTAAATGACACCAGCGGCATCTCTCAAACCTTTATGGTTTAAGAGATAGCCGCTTTCAAAGTTTCCTCTCCCCTGCTGTCAGCGTTCTGTTGCCAGCAGGAGAATCCGGTCTCTGAATCAAGAGGAGGCTCTTCAGCAGAGCCGATTATCTCGTTATGGAAGGAAAAATGATTCATTGAAATAGTCTTCTACATGTGCTTGGTAACCAAGCACACGTAGAAGACTGTTTCATACCTCCCAACATTTCAAATTGCCAAAGAGGGACACTTGTGTTTTAAGGGGTGTGGCTGGGGGTGTGGCTTGTGGGCGGGGCATTACCGATAATTTTCAGGCTATTTCATAACCCATTGACACCTCCTTGTGTAATGTAATAAATTAATTATAACAAGACCAAAGTATTTTATTACACACACAGACTAATTTATAAACACATATACTGACGTTTAAACAAACAATAATGTGAGTTTTATTGCTGTAGAGTAATATGATACACTTATATACACACCACACAATCTGATCTCCTAAACACAGGGACATCAGGGTGTGAAAGAGGGATAGAAGGATTTGGATCTAAAAGAGGGAGGTATGCTCTGGCACTCAGTGGGTTAAAAACAATCCTCTTTTCTGTTACGAGGAGCAAGTTGCAAATTAAATTCCGTATTTTGTTTTCAAAATAATTTTATATTTTGACCATTTTTTTCAACATGTTAATGTCTTAAGCACCCAAGGTGTGCAGCGCATTGCTTCTCAAATTGTCGCACATCTCTTTAGTCTTCAAGAGGTTAACTAGATCAGAGTTTATTTTTCTATCATGTGGCCACTAATGCTCAGATCTCTGTTCTCACACCTGTGTCTGCCAATCACAGACTTATTTATTATACTATGTACAAGTAAGAACTGAGATCTCAGCCAGCCCAACAACATTTCTGAAATAAATAACAATTAAATAATCACTTTCCCTTCTATAATAGCCTTTGCCCTGCATACCAATGGGTCATAGGTGCTGTCTCATGCCCAGCGAGCTCAGTTCGAGTTGCAACAATAACAATGCCATGGCCACAGGTCCCCAACCCCCCTCTGGTAAATAAGGAGGTAATCAAATGAATTACCTAGGCTTTTTAATGGTCCCATTGTCAATGGATCTATATATTTTATTTGTGCTGACAAAATTACTCAGAGGGTAGGAGGCCGCGAACACGGAGCACTTTACTAAGTGGAAAGTGACTGTGCACAGCGGCTGCTGGAAGTGGTATCTGCGAGCGCTGCATGACCACTTCTCAGACACAGGACACCACTGTCTGATTGACTGCTCTGTCCGGGCCGCCCAGGGTGTCTGAAAATTGAAATTGATTCAGACACCACCAGCCGGACTTAGGGCTCGATCCAAATGTTGGCGTCGCCAGAAAAAACTGGAGACGCTGGTTTTAACGTCAATTGAGCAATGCAAATGTTCTACTAGAAACAAGCGACACCAGTTCTGAAACAGACATCGCCTGTCGCCAGAACAGCAAGATCTCACCCATAGAGGATAATGTACAAAGGACGCCAAAAGCTATTCAAATGTTGGAGTTAGGGCTAACTCGCGTTAAATTGCAACATTTCTCTCCAGAAATCTAACGCCTATTTTTTTTGGAGTACAGTCCACAAGTAAGAGTAGAAAACCAACGTCTCCAGTTCTGAACAGCATTCTCTGTGCTTTTCCCTACCCAGCCACTAGGGGAACACAGAGAAGGCTTTCAGCACCATGGACAGCTTTGAATGCCATAGGGATGTGCACTGCTCACCCCTGTGGCATTCAAAGGGTTAAAATCAATAAAACTAGTACACCAAGCACTACACAATGCCCCCTTCCACATCCCCCCCCTTAGTATGTCCCATATATTGCATATATGGGACATACTAACCCCATCCACATCCACCTCATGGACTTCCATGTAGTGGACAAATCTGCCTTTTATTCCACAATTAACCCTTTGAGTACCAGAGAGGTAGGAAAGCATTGCTTAGCATGTTTCCTACCCCTCTGGTACCCAAAGGGTTAATAGGCAACGTATGGACTACATACCTTGCCTATATATATATATATATATATATGTGTGTGTTTTAAACTTTTTTTTAATTAAAATAGTATTATTAGACAGTTTAACTTAGATTTCATTTATTGTTAACCCCCTACCTCCTGTGTCCCATTGCTATTAGTACTTTTGCTCCACTCTTCTTCAAACTGAGAGTGGAGCAAAAGTACTAAAAGCAAAGGGACACAGTAAGTATGGCATCATTAATGGTTGAGATCTAAGTTAACCCTTTGGGTGCCAGAGTGGTTCGCAACGCATTGCAAAGCAATGCGTTGAGTACCACTCTGGCACTCAAAGGGTTAACATACAACTGAGGGAGCAGCCTGCACTGTGAATGCAGGGCTTCCCTCAGTTTTAATTATACATCGTTAAGTTTTAATACTGTATTTATTGTTCATATTTCTTAAAGATGAATTATTTATTCTATTTATTTTATTAATCTTCTATTTATTTCCTTGCTGCGGGCGGCTGTGAAGCCCGCAGCATAATACACCGTTGTGCAGAGAGGCATTGGCGACAGCGGGAGGAGGGGACAGAGACATTGGAGGAAGCGGGTGGTAGGCTTGTACTTGCTGCCCGCTTCCTCCAATACCTCTCCTCTAGCGGTGGCATTGTGCCAGGCTGCCTGATCGCCTTGTGCAATTCGTCCCTTTGCACAAGGCGTTGTACAAACACAATAGAAAGGGACACATAGAAGTACAACACAGCTAGATTGGTACAGAAAAAGAGACAAAGCCATGATTATCAGAGAACAGTATATAGGATTTGTTTTTAATTCTGCATTGAAAAGCAATTTGGAGAGATCAGGGGAGAATAACCTGTCATTGTCCTCCAGCTGTGGTTAAACTACAGTCCTCATCATTCTCATGGCAGACATAAGCTGAACGCCAGCAAAAGAATTCTCATTCTATTAGTGCTCCAGTGGGACAGCTCGGTTCCCAGAAGACCTGGGCTCAGACCAATCTAACGCATTACTAGCTCAATATGTAGCCCAGATACACCATTACTTAGCACCAATGAATGCCCCAAGCTGGCAACAAGACCCGGAACTTTAAAGGGAAAACTACAGACTTAATTTGTTTAATAGAAGAACTTTCTTAGGAATTTGTCCTTCACACAGCATTCAGAATGTAACTATTTATAAAGATTTTTTTTCTAAATATGAAGTCTAATATTAAACAGGGACATAAGGGGGTGGAAACTAAACACAGACCCAAAATGTAACAAAGCAAATACAGGCAACTGTAGATTCTATGTAAAAAAATAAATATATGAAGGACACCTAGTTTGTCACTTATTCCTATGCCCTGGTGCAGCTAAATACTGGACCTCCAGCTGTTCAGAACTACAACTCCCATCATCATGAACCAGCTAACAAACAGCTGGTTGGTGATTATGGAAGCTGTAGTCCCCAACACCAGGAAATGCAACATCCCCTGATTATAGTTTTATTATGCATTGGACCTGCAACAATATCCCCCTCAGCCAGTACCTATCAAAGCCCTGGGTTTGCTAAGGCTGTGTCTGTCTGAAATGATGATTATTATTATTCTTTATTTATATAGCGCCAACTAATTCCGCAGCGCTGTACAATTGGGAATAGACATACAGAGGTATTAAATAGTACAATCAGATGTGGAGAACAGGAGGATCAGAGGGCCGTGCTCGTGAGAGCTTACAGTCTAGAGGAAGGTATGATAAAGGCAAAAAGGTGCAAAGGGGGTTTATGGGCAACTGGAAGCCCCCCATCTGTTTTCCCCTGCCAATACAGGAGAGACAGGCACACAAAAAAGTAGAGAGAGACAGGAGCACGCACAACAGCTTGACACACAAAAGCAGGGCAGACACATACTATAGGAATGCAAAATGCAAGCTGAACTGTATCACCAAATCAGTGCATAACAACTTGATCTCAGATTTCCCAGTAACAACCTCAATGGTCATTTGTACAGAGGATAAAACAGGTTGAACAAACATGTCCTTTGTTTAGTTCCATGTCACACATATCTCAGACATGACTGAACTTTTTTTTTCGGTCTTATCAAAGAAGAAAGCTTTAATAATGTTATAGTGAAACAAAGGTTCTACTTTAGCTGCAGGGAGGAAAGGTCTCCTTACTCACCTCTCGGCTTCTTGCCCTCCAGAGGTCAGATAATTAATAACCCGTGTGTGCATTTCAAGTGCAGGGGACCAGAAAGAACCTGGGAATGTGCATTAGGGCCAATTCTCTTAAGCTGTTCAGGTAGGCTAAGATAATAATTATATACTAGCATGCTTCTCTTAATATCAAGGACAAGTAGAAACTGATGGTATCAGATTTCTAAGACACTGGACAATGCCTTGGAGACCTCTCTTCTATTCATGGGTGTTTAACCCTTTGAGTGCCAGAGGGGTATGCAATGCATCAAAGGGTTAAAGAATGTTTTAAACCAATGTTTATTTGTTTCCTACGTTGCAGTTCATTTGCTCCAGAATTGCACCACCCTTATTATGCCCACTGTGATTGATAAGACATCATATAATTCTGTGTGGATTGTTAATCAAAGTGCTAACCTTTTATTTTTAAAAAGAGGTTTAAAGGGATAGTAATACTTCGTTTTAACTTTATTTTATTTTGTAGGCATTAAAAAAACATGAAGAATGATATAAGTCTTATCTCTCAAACCTTTACGGTTTAAGAGAAATTCACAAGCAAAGTTTCCCCCTCCTGCCCCTTTTACCTAGTGTAAGCCATCTCTTCTCAGTTGTGAATCTGGTTGTAAGACCAGACAGATAACAGAAGGGGACAATCTTCTTTGTATGAAAAGAATGAAAGCCCTTCCCCCCTTGACAAGTTTTTCAACTTTTTCCCTTATCTTAATTGAAGATTGTCCCTCTCTGCAGTCTACCTGGGCACCTCCCTTCTGCTCTGACTAAACAGGGGGGGGATACTTTGCTTGTGAATATCTCTTAAACCATAAAGGTTTGAGAGATAAGACTTATATCGTTCTTCATGTTTTTTTAATGCCTACAAAATAAAATAAAGATAAAACGAAGTATTACTATCCCTTTAAATAAGATTTAATCAGAGGTTGCGTAAAAGGGCAATAGGGAGTAACAATGTATGAAACCAGGCAGTTCTCACATTTGTAGTGGGTTAAATTCCAGGCACCATAGCCGACTAGCCCAGCATAACAGGCAATAGCACCAATGCAGCATCTCTGAGTTGGTGTACATTAAAATAATGTAAGGCCCCTTTCATACTGCAGGCACCAACTCAGAGATGCTGCACTGGTGATGCTGACTGTTGTAAAATGTATTATGCTGGGCTAGTCGGCTAGGTTCCCTTTAATATTGCATTTTTACTGCATTCACATAGTAACACAGTAACGATACAGCCTATGGGGCTGCCTGCACCTACCACACTATTGTTGTTGGAGGCTGAGATACTCAATGCAACCTCCAATGAATTGCTGACCCACATGGACGCCAGCCTATTATACTGGCTGTTGCTCACATGGGCCAGCTGTCAGACACGCCTCTCCTGCATCTGGATCATTGGTGGAAAGCAGAATAAACTGAGTGATAGAACACAGTCAACAGAACTACAGCAGGAGGCCACATAACAAGTGTGACTGACTTACATGGAAATTTTAATCCTGTGAATGCTAAAAATAAAAAAAAGTCTCCAATGCATTACTCTGCAATGTACTGGAGACCTTTCTAGCATCCAAAGAGCTATAAACACCATTTATGTCATTTTTATGGATGTACTGCTATAATGTATTTTATTCCCATAAATGCACAAGTATATAATATTACATTTTAGTATCAAAAATAATAATCCTAAACAGAGATGGGTACACAACATAAATTACCACACTATGTGCTTAGCAGAAATTGACACCCAGAGGTAATTAACATCTTCAAAGATGTACTGGTCTATGCATGGTAAACATCGGCGAACTGGAAAAAGTACTAGAATACACAACATAATGAAAGCCAAAGCTACAATTGTTAAGTATGAGATTAGAAGAAACAGGATGAGGGCCAGAGGGTATAGTGAAAGTAAGACACTATTAGGAATAACCAAAACAAAGTAAACAGGAAGAGAAGATGAGAGAGGGAAAGGAAAGGCTAGGACACAGCCACTGGTGTCAGTCTGGGAGAGGTCATCAACTCCAGATGTAGGGAGGTTTGGAAACTACTGCAAGTACACTACATTGATGAGAGGAGTGGAGTGATGCAAGGAGTTGTTAGTGCACAAAGGGAATATTGGAGGGATCAAGATTTTACTTTTAACCATTCCCCCAGTTGATCATGTCAGAAGGGAACTGTACATGGACAGAGCAAACAATGTTTTACTTGTTATGTAGGAGGCTTCCATGTCAGTGCAATCAACATTTTGGCTGCATTCAGCATGATGTGAAGGACACTTGATTTATTATGGATTATGTTAAGGGAGTTTTGATGGTGGAGTTTAATAAACAAAGTACTGGGTCTTTAAAGGGATAGTGATGTTTCATAATAAAAGCAGCTCTAATTAATCATCATAGTATTTGGACTTTGGAGAGTGTTATTTCAGTTCTGTCAGAGTTGTAGTTTAGGAGTAATTCAATGATAAAGTATCCCCCTCCCGCCCCTTTTACTGATGTAACACTGTTCAGCCAGATCAGAAGGGAGGTGCCCAGGTAGACTGCAGAGAGGGGCAATCTTCAATTAAGTTAAGGGAAAAACCTGAAAAAAATGTCAAGGGGGGCAGGGCTTTCATTGTGAGAAGAGATGGCTTACACTAGGTAAAAGGGGAGGGAGGGGGAAACTTTGCTTGAGATAAGATTTATATCGTTCTTCATGTTTTTATAATGCCTACAAAATAAAATAAAGATAAAACAAAGTATTACTATCCCTTTAAGGATATTTAAATATAAAAAAGGGTTCAATTACCTTAAGTATCAGACCCCAGTATGGAGATACAGAGATCAAAGTCTCTGACTAATTGTCCTGAATTAATAACTGTTTCCTTCCATGTATTAAAATCAATCTCCTGAAAAGCTGGAGCGAACTCAGGGTTCCCTATGATGGAGAACAAGGGGAACAGATAAGTTGCTAACTATACCCAAAGCATTTTTGAAATGGCCCAGAGCAGCATGAAAAGTGTCCACATATTTGAACTAATATCTAATTGCATTTGTCCTCTAGTCTGAGTACTGGTCTGAGAAATCTAGATATTTTCAAAGACTGGCTGCTATGTCATATTTACACAAATCACCAGACCACCTCTGTTTGGACTTTGAGAAAGTATCTCAAGTTTCTGCTTGGGATTTTTTGTGAGCCCACACATAGAAACTGATTATAGATTAAAGTTGTTTGAAGTACTTTGGTGGTATTTCAAATTGAATAGTAAATCAACAGTAATTTTTATTTGTCCGCTATGGTGCAATTGGTTTGCTCCAGAATATTTCTAATTTTAATTAGTACATCAACTCCCTTTGTTTATGTATTGTTTACTTTGGATGCGTGGATCATTAGGAAACAAATTGCCCTACTAAAATTAACTGAATTTACTGAAAATGAGCACACATAGTACATTCTAGACCAAAGAGGTCCAAACTAAGGTCCAGGAGATATTTGTAGACCCTGTGCATGGTAACTCTAGATCATCATACAATTTCAAATAAATGTGACTCCTAGCAAAAACAAAATAACAATGAGCTGATTTTTAGCAAAGAAACAGAGAATAATGCTTGATATATAAGTTTATGTAGCTAAAAGTAAGGTAAATTGTGTGCATAGCTGTGAATTACATATAACTGTCCACATAAGCTTTAATTTTGTTTCCCGAATACATATCTTTAATATAGCAATATCTAGTAGTATTTGGCCCTCGATTTAGTTCTTTTCGTAGTCTGAAGAAAGAAGTTTGCACTCACTAGAGCACAAGAATGCTTACACTCCTCTGTCAAAACTAATGCCTGCACTCCCCCAAATACCTCCTCTACACCATGCTCAAGAAAATAGAGTAAAGGTATGCTATTTTCTTTGTGCTTTGTTAGTACATAGTCGGGGCTGTTTTAACAATAGGACAATGTGGTCTGTGCCATTGGCCCACTAGTAGAAGGGTTCCCACAGTCAAGAGGAACCTGTCCATTATACAGTACAGTTTAGAACCTCTGGATTTCCCCACTGCTTGATGATCTGGAGTGCACAATACAGTCTGATCAATGTGTCATGCTGGGTTTGAAGACTCCACATTGTGTATGCATGAGTGTGCAACTGGGAAAAATCAGTACTGCATGCATTTTTTGTGAAAATTTCAGCATTGTGTCAAGCTACTGTATGTGCAAATTCTTAGCATTGTGTAAGCCTAGGTGTGAGCACACAATCAATAAAGTTAACTCAGTGGAAGTTCAAAATTGTGTAGAGCTGTTGCACCTCCATACCATGAGGGAGGTGGTTATTATTTAACTTCTTCTATACCTGAGAGATCTCTAATGCCCTGAGATGAAGAACACGCTAACAAACAAGGTGATAGGAGAGCCAAGTAGTTTATACCTTGCCAATGGCCCAACAGTGAACTGAAACAACCCTGTACATAGTGTTAAATAAGGAGTAAGGAAAGAGCTGTCCCAAAATGTCCATACACTTCCTCACTGCCTTCCCCTTGACAGAACTGATGTACAGAGTACCATTTTTGCGCTTCCACCTCCTCTCCTCTTCCTTACTCCGTCTGACTCTCAATCTCCTCTCAGGTCTGTCTCTCAGGAGGCGAATCTGAAAGGCAAGTGGACCTGAGAGGAAACTGAGAGCCAGACGGAGAGATGGAGTAAGGAAGAGGAGAGGAGGTGGAAGCATAAGACAAGCAGACCAGACAGAAGAGACGTAGTAGAGCATAGGAGGTGTGCTTCCTCACACAGTATGAGCACCTTATAATTTATTCACAGTAGTTGTGCTAATGTTTTCATTGTGAAATGCAAAGAAATGTGTTGGAGGGGTTAAAAGCATTTAAAAAAAAGTGTGAGGCTTTTCTTCTTATTTTTCCAGAACTGCGCAAATTTTTTGTTTGTGCTGGCTGTGTATCTACCCGCCAGTGCGGCCCCTAAGTGGGCAACATTTTTGATGCGGGCGCCCTTTTGAAGGTTGCCCTTTTGATGGTCGCAATATAGGCATTTTGGGGTAAGTAGCATAATAAAATAGCAACAGGCATTTGTAGCACTATAAATTCTGTCCTAGTGCTTATTTTAGTGAGTTATAGTGTTAGTACATCCCCCTACACACAAGGGTTAAAAGGGTGCCGCCAGGCAAGGAGAGAGACTGAGATTGATAACTGGGCACCACTGAATGACAAGAATAGGTGGTAAAAAGAAGATAAAGATTTATAAGAACGAGGGAATCCTATCACCATAACATCATTCTAATAATAGATAAAAGTAAAACAAAAAAAAATTAATTAATCCTCTGACTGACAGCAGGAGTGCCCAGTGCATTGCTATGCAATGCGTTTTGCACCGCTCTGGCACTCAAAACACAAAACTCTTTGAATGAACAGAGTACAGGCACTGCCTATTGTGCACTCTTCTGACTGATGAAAGAGTGAAATTCTTTTGTAATAATAAATTAACAAAAGCCATTTAAATGTGATACCTTTAATGACTAACTGAAAGAAAAGGTCTGTTACTCATTAAATGGATCACCTTTAAATCACTATGGTTATTTTATTACTACATAAGTTTTTCCTCTTTCAT
Source organism: Rhinophrynus dorsalis (assembly GCA_037306005.1). Lineage (NCBI taxonomy): Eukaryota > Metazoa > Chordata > Amphibia > Anura > Rhinophrynidae > Rhinophrynus > Rhinophrynus dorsalis. Next base: position 607,251,058 of record CM074718.1, read on the forward strand.
CAACCATATGGCTGACAATGTACAATCCTCTCTCTTGTCTGAGAGATAAGAGAGGGGTTATTTAGATCTGTATTCAGTAAATTAAAGAGGAGAAATACTGAATGAAGCCAAATGTACCATACATAGCAACTAAAATTCCCCAAGTTCTAATTTATTTAAATGCGGCTTTTTACCCGTTGAATGAAAAAAAAGTCTGTATTGCATTGAATAACTATCTAGAATATAAGGGTTTTAAAAAACCCACTTAAATCAACTGACATTTTCATGACTGAAACACGACCATCCAGCCCCTTTGCCACCCAGACTCACTAAACTCACTTGAACCCTAACCAGCACCAGGCCAAAGTCTGAAGACCCTTTGGGGAAAGCATACCATGCCAGTTGCGTATGCAGTGGTCATATTGTTCAAACGTTTTCCAGTGCCTCAAAAAGGCTCCATATTACCTAAAACTGGCAAAGGAGAAGGAAGAAGTGATGGTGTCCCATCTGCCTGCCATGACATAACTTATTACAGAATCTTACAGAACACAACATAACTAACATGCAAGACTAACTACACCGACCTACATAACAATGCATAATCCCAGCTAATATAGTCAGTCTAGCTAACATTTCCTTGTATACATTTACAGACTTTTGGCTGTGTCTCTGAATGTGCATGCAAATGTGTGTGCGGATGAATGCATGTGTGAATGTGTATGCATGGGTGAGTGAATGTGTGTGTATATGTGTGAAAATGCCTGTGCTCTCAAACAAGTATGCGTGTGAATATATATGCTCACAAATGTGTATATATGCAAATGTGTCATGTGTGTGCGAGCATGAATGTGCATGCACAAATGTGTGCACGTCAAAAAAGTGTTAGTGTTTGGCATGCTCCCCCGTGAGAATGTGTGCATGGGCAAATGTGTGCATGTCAAATGTGTACCCATGAGAATGTGTGCATGGGCAAGTCTTCAAACGCACAAATGGGCAATTGGAAGAATGTACGAAAGTGCATGCAAATATGTGCTCATGCATAAATACATGCAAATGTATGTGTGAGAACATGTGAACATGAATGTGTGGTTTGTGTAGGAATAATCGAAAATGAAAGAAATAGCTTTTGCATTGTTTAGAGCCCACAAACCATACACTTATGATTTTAACAAGACAACTTTTAACGAAACAATTTGCTTCTCTCTAACAATAAATGTATGGCAAACAAAAGTTACAAGCATAACCAGAGATTATTCAGTCGCCAGTCAGTAACTAGAATTAAGGGTGTAACTATAAGGGGCTACAGAGTATACCGTTGTGACTGGCACATCATCCCAGAGTCTTATAGCTTCTCATTATGCCCCTGGGAGAATAACCTGTTTGAACTGGGGCCTTCCAATTACTACTTACACCACAGATTAGCATTATAACAAAAGGCCCAGTGAGTTTTTCCTCTCCCTAATGGCTAAAGATGAAATAGTCTTATTTTCCTTCACTGAACATGTTATATAAAGACCGGTCAAATCAGATATCTGGATGAGAAGGTTGTAATCTGCTTGGATGCAAGCAAAGAATTCCCCACAAGCCCTAAGAAGGGGAATCATGTCAGGGCTGTGGGGGGGTCAAAGAAAGCTTGTAAGGGGTATCTGCCCCTTTAATGTTTAAGAAGGGGTGGGGCATGGGAACCAATATAAGGGGGACACTTGGAGCATCACTTCCTTTTCAGAAGTGAATACCAAAAGTATCGGATCGGCTTACTTGTGCTGTCTTCCATGGCGTCATCTGCTTTTCTGTTGGCTGCAGTCCGGTGGTGGTGATTGGCTGCGGTAGCAGCTTTCTTGGAGGATGGATTCTACTGGCGTGTCTTCGGCAGGGGTGGCCGCCTGGCTTACGGGGAGCTTCCAGACGCAGCCACCTGTTCGACTGAGCCTTGGGACGGACAGTGGAACATCCCTCAGCCTAGCCCAGCCGGCTTTTGGAAGCAGTGGGTCCCCTTTTCTGGCTCCAGTTTCCTGATGCAGGTGTCTGTTGCAGCTCTGCAGCCCTCCAGATGGACTGGGGTTCTGGGGTCCTTTCCTCCTTTCTGTCTCCCTGGGTCCTGTTGCCTCTTTACTGTTCTCCTATTTTGCCTGCCTCAGCTCCTGGTGGCTCTGTTGGGCTGCTTTTGTCTTCCTTGTTTGTTTGCTGGTTTCCCTGTTCTCTCTCTTGTTCTGCTGCCCCTCCCCCCTCACTTTCCTTTTGCCCCTGTTCCTGGCTGCTCTGTCTGCTTTTTCCTTCTTGGTAGGTCCTGTGGGCTTTCTTCTCTTACTGTTTGGGTCTGTTTGTCCTGCTGTGGGTGCTGGGTGTGCTGAGGGTGATACTCTGGGACCCTGTCCTGGTGATGTGTGGTTGCAGGGCTCTACCTGCTGTGTTGAGTATATATAAAAAAAAAAAAAAAAAAAAAAGGTCAAAACAAATGACTGACTAACTATGTATCTGTGTGTGTGTGTGTATATATCTGGAAACTATATATATATGTGTGTGTATATGTAGATGACAAAATGTATATTTGTGTGTGTTTATATTCTAGGTAAAAATATGTGTGTGTTGATATATGAGAACATGCATATGTGTGTGTGTATATATATGGGAACTTATATTTGTGTGTGTGTATATATATGAGAACATATGTGTGTGTGTATGTATATGAGAAAATGTATGTATATCAGTATGTGTATATATCTGTGAACATATGTATGTGTGTGTGTGTGTATGTATATGTGCACATATGTATCTGTGTGTGTGTATTTATATGTGTACATGTATATGTGTGTGTGTGTATTTATATGTGTACATGTATGTGTGTGTGTGTGTATGTATATGTGCACATGTATATGTGTGTGTATGTATATGGGAACATGTATTTGTGTGTGTGTATGTCTATGTGAACGTATATATATTTGTGGGCATATATATGAGACAATATGTGGGTGTGCATATTTATATGACTAAATATGTATGTGTGTGTACATATGGTACGAAATATTTGGTGTGTGTATATATATATATGTATATGTGTGTATATATATGTATGTATGACCAATATGTGTATGTGTGTGTATATATATATATATATTTGGAACAATATATATGTGTTTGTGTATATCTCATGAAATTAGAAGGCATAATAACGGCAAACGGGCATTGATGGTGACGGTGGCCTGCACGGGCCTGGCTATAAAAAAAAAAAAAAAAAAAATTCAATAAAGGCATAAATACTTATTTTAAAAATAAAATAATATTTAGACAGGGTGTGGGGGCCTTGGGTGCCCCTGGTGGGTTTTTTGTTTTTCTTTTTCCTTTGTCCTAGGTGCTGTTTCCTGTTCGGTGGACTGTACTGGCGAGTGGGTTTTTTTGGAGCCCCTGGTTTTGGTTCCCCTTTTTCTTTTCCAGGGTTTACCTGTGTGTCGGATTTCTTCTGCTGGAGCTGATTCTGGTGTGGCATGGATGGGTGCCTCTGCTGAGCTGGCTGCTACGCAGTCTGTACCTCCCATTGTGTGGTGGCAGGTATGGGATTGCCTGGGGCAGTGATTCTCTACCTGGGGTGCCGTGGCACCTTGTGTTGGTTTCCCTTTTCTTTTCAGGGTTCACCTGGGTAGCGGAGTGCTTCAGCTGGTGAGGAGCCTGGTGTGGCACTGATGGGTGCCTCTGCGGAGATGGAAGTTACGCAGTCCGTGCCTCCCGTTGCGATAACAGGTACGGGATTGCCTGGGGCCGTGATTCTCGGCCAGGGTGCATGGCACTGTGGAGTGCCGTGGGGATCAGCTTGGGGTGCCCCATGTTCTCTATGTCGATGTTGACACACTATGTGTATATTTACTTGTGTTTATGTTGCGCGCAACATGTTTAGTTTGTTTTTCTGGTTGTGCAATGTAAAAATACTGTATAATTATGTATTATTCCCTTCAGTATGCGTTTGTTATATTACATTAACAGTTTGGCTGCAGTCCCTGGTGTTGGGGGTCTGGGTTAGCCTAGGTTTGGCATGTTGGGAGCTCTCGGGGACCAGGGAGCGCAGGGGTGATCCCCCCCTCTTGCTCCTGGTGGTGGTGGTGGGTGTTTCTGGGGCTGGTCTTGTTTCTACTGGGGCGCCCGTTGCAGGGGCTGGTGTGGTTATTCCTTCGGCTGCTTCCCAGTTATTGGGGTTAGGGGCTGCGGCTGGGTGTTCACTCTTTTGGGGGGTTCCCATGGCGGCCGTTGGACTGCTTATTTTTGCTGGGCCAGTCCTTTGGGGCTACATTTGAGGGTTGAGGTTCGGGAGAAGTTTTGAAGGTTGTCATGGTTTGACTGATTTCGTCACACGCTATGCTGTTGATTACTGCTGCCTTTCCTTCCCTGGTGGGCTGAGTCGGCTGGAGTTGACCAGACTGCCTTGATCTCTCTGTTGACATGGTTGCGCACCTGCTTGTTTCTCAGCCAATCCCTTCCAGGCTGTTTCACGCAGCTGGCTCCCTTCCTCCTTGCCCTTATGTTTGCTTCGGTGCGAGGGCATTTTCCTGCGTCTGATTATCTGTGCATGACCTGCCTTCCTCTGACGTCCCTTCTGACTCCTGGCTTATTCTTGCTGTTGCTGATCTCTGTATTCCTGATCCTGGCTTGTCTGCGTACCTGCATAGGTTCCTGACCCCGGCTTGTCTTTTGGTCTATGCTCCTGGATTGCGGTTTTGCTTTGGTTGTTTCACTAAGGGGTTTTTTGCACTTTGCATTTGTCTGGTTCCTGGCCTTCCAGAGGAGCAAATTTGTGGATATTTATTCTTGGCTTTCCTTGGAAGAGGCTCCTCCGGACCGGGATATTCAGACTGCTGCTGGGACGAAGGCGGTGAAGTTGTGGTGGTATTGGAGGATACCCAAAGTTTTTTCAGGGATTGCTTTTGGGCGTTTTTTCAATTCTTGCTAGCGTGTTAGGTGGGCATTTTCTGCTGCGTGCTCCTCCTTGTTCTGTTACTAGGCCATGATTTGGCACGCCTGCTGGATTTCTGGGGCTCGAATAGGGTGTTGGATTTGTGTACAGTGGTGGCATGTTCTTTGCGGTTCGGGTCCTTGTTTGGGCTGGATTGGGTTGGCCTCTTTGGCCTGTGACTTGGGGTCTTCCGGTTTGATGAGGGACCTGGTTTTTCCTGGAAGTCTTTCCAATTGTCATCGCTTTTACTTTGTGGGTTGTCAGGATGCAGAATGTAAGGTTGTTTTTTGTACTCTGACGCTATGGGGGTGGTGCTGGCGGTTCATAACTTGTTTTCCTCTTCTGTCCCTGTTCTGTCTGCTTTGTTGTTCGGTGCCATCTGTCTGAGTCCTGATATATCTTTTTGGGAGCGGCGTGTGCCTGGGTTCTGTATGTGGCTGCTGATGCACTTTCTCGATTCCTGGTCGTGGAGTTTGGTAGGCATGTCTGGGGGCGACGGCTGTGGGGTACGCCTTGTCCTGACCACTGGTGGGATCTTGGTGGTCTACAGTTGTATCCGGGGGAGGTATTCATTGGCTCCAGCCTCTTTGGCAAGGTGTGCGGTTGCTTGGGATGAGTGGATCAGTTGGAGGCTGTGGTGGGGGATGCTGTGAGGATTGATGGGGTGTTGTGGTTGGTACTGGAATTGGTTTAGTCGGGGTGTATTCCCGGCGGCTATTGGGGGGCCGGGTGTCTGGGTTGGCTTTTGGGTTGTTGCGGGGGGACAGATTGTTCATAGGAATTTGGGGTGCGCAAGTCTTTGCGGTCTTGACTGGTGCTGGTGCAGTCTGATACTCGGCGCCTGGTTTAGTTCTCACTCTTGCAACAGTTATCTTCCAGGTGTTTGCTCGGCTCATTATGGTCAGTGTTTGGGGTGGCTTTTTGTTTTGCTTTTTTGTGGCTCTGCGTCTGGGGGAGTTGTTTAGTTCTTTTCAATTCAGTCCCGGTGTGTGTTTCTGGATTTTGTGCGTTTGCTTCTGGTTCTCTCTCGTTTCGTATCCGCCGCTTCGAGAGGGATGTCTATGGTTCTGGGGTTTGGGTGACTGTTTTCGGTGGCGGGTTTGGATATCATTGGGGCTGCTATGAAGGCGGATATGACTGGTTTGGGTACTGAGTCTGTTTGCTGTATCGGTCGGTGGGAGTCCGCACGGCTTTCTCTTATGTTAGGCCGGACAGGATGGTTGGGTGTTGAGTTGTAGTTTCTGTTGCTATACTGTGTTTTTTGTTTTCTGTTCAGGTCACGGCCTTGTTGCTGCTGGATTGTTGGCCACTTTCGTTATTTGGGTGTGATGGAGAGCGGCGGATTGTGGTGGTGGGTGCTGCTGTCTTTCGACCCTTTGTTTTTTCGTTGGTGTCCTGGTTTGTCTATCTGGGTCCGCAGTGGTCTCGCTTTCTTCCTGAGGTTGGTTGGTACGTTTAGTGGTCCCCCTTGGGTTCTTGTGGTGCACTTGTGGGGGTAATGACCTTGGCTCTGGCCCAGCTTGGCTTTTGGTGCGGCCATTCATGGGAAATTTTTCTGTTCTCCTTTGCCATTTCCCTGGGCTGGTGTTCCGTGGCCAGTGATTATTCCACGCCAGCGCTGGGTTGGTGACAGGGATCGCAGGGCATTGGAAGTACGGGATTTGTCTGACTCAATGCGTGTTGAGTGTGTCATTCACAATTGGGGGTTGTCTGTGCAACATTCTGTTTTTGTGGATTCGTCTTTTCCTTGTTTAGGTCAGATGGGGTGGCTCACTGTGCGGTTGGGCTACATTTTCTTTTTTCTTTTCGTTTCACTTTGGACATTTTTTGGGGGGGTTTGGAGCAGGCCATAGCTTTCTATGGGGGGAAGGGCCTGGCTGCATAGGATGTACGCATCAGGCCCTGTGGCGCTTTTGGCCCTTGCCAATAGGAAAAATGGTACATCATGTTTGGAATGCATGGTTAACAGGTGGATGTCAGGCCAGCGGCCTTGGGCATTAAGCACCCGGACCACGGTCGCGGGTTGTGGTCACCGCCCCTCATTGAGCTGCACAGACCAGCTAATGGGGTGTGGTGGAATGGAGGAAAAGATGGGTTGAGCCTTTTGGGGCTCAGTAGGGTGGGCATAAGTTTATGCCTAGCATTTGGCAAGGGCTTAAAGTTGTGGTGGTTATTAAATTTTAAGTTAATAAAGCTGTGGCCTGGTTTTTACATCCAAACAAGTTGTGTGTGTCTTTATTTGATCTATACCACATGCCCTAGACAAGAATTCCCCACAAGCCCTAAGAAGGGGAATCATGTCAGGGCTGTGGGGGGGTCAAAGAAAGCTTGTAAGGGGTATCTGCCCCTTTAATGTTTAAGAAGGGGTGGGGCATGGGAACCAATATAAGGGGGACACTTGGAGGATCACTTCCTTTTCAGAAGTGAATACCAAAAGTATCGGCCCTCCCTCCCTCCCTGTATTTGGGTTTTATTGTTAGTTTGGGGTTTGTTTTCTGGTGGGTTTTGGGTCATGAAAGTACCTGGGTTTACTTTATTTGTCACAGCTTTTGTCGCTTTTGGCCCTTGCCAATAGGAAAAATGGTACATCATGTTTGGAATGCATGGTTAACAGGTGGATGTCAGGCCAGCGGCCTTGGGCATTAAGCACCCGGACCACGTTCGCGGGTTGTGGTCACCGCCCCTCATTGAGCTGCACAGACCAGCTAATGGGGTGTGGTGGAATGGAGGAAAAGATGGGTTGAGCCTTTTGGGGCTCAGTAGGGTGGGCATAAGTTTATGCCTAGCATTTGGCAAGGGCTTAAAGTTGTGGTGGTTATTAAATTTTAAGTTAATAAAGCTGTGGCCTGGTTTTTACATCCAAACAAGTTGTGTGTGTCTTTATTTGATCTATACCACATGCCCTAGACATGTCTCCAATGTACCACAAAGCAAAGCAATGGACACATCTCTAGCATTTAAGGGGTTAAAATTCTGCCAAAAATGAAACCATGCACCAAAAAAACCCTAAATTGTTATGTGCTTGTTGACTGAAGTAAATGTCTTCCTTTTTACTAATATTATTAACAACATATTTTTTATAATTTGCTGTAGAAATAATGTAATTAGATTTGCATAAGGAAAGACATTTATTGTAAAGAAAGATAAATAGTTATAACAGCTCAAAGGTGAACTGTAGGAATACGTGGTTCCCAGTTGGACTTACATAGGCAATCTAGCATATCTATTTTTTTCAGGATATATGCAGCTTCCTGTATATAGTGACCTCTGTTGGTCTGCCTCTAGATCACATCTTCTCACAACAAATGATAAGCTTCAATAGACCTGAATAGCTCGTAAAGGTTAATTGTAATTATCAGATTGCAATTTGAAACAAATAAAACAATTACATAAATATAACTGCTGTTTGAAGGACACCTACCTAATCAAGTCCTTCTGTTCATTGAATTAAAGGGGAAATGTACTTATATGAAAAACTGGCTCTTAGTGTGCGGTGTCCTTCATACAGCAGTCAGGTATATCTGTATATATATTTTTGTACAGCATACTTCCCCGTATTTAATGTGAACCATTTCAGTACTGTATTGGTTTTCACTTCTACACTAAAAACCACGTATTTTTAAATGAGATTAGCATATAGAGAGGGAGCCTAATCCATAATTCTAATGGGCAATGTAATGCTTTTCAAGGCATTGATATGTCCCTGTTCATTTATATACTACAGCGGAGTTGTTTCATATGTATAGCTTCCATGTAAATAGAGTCAACTTTCATTTGACTTTACATTTTCTGCAAGGGCATAATGTGCTAAGTCAGATGGCTAACATTTGTATTTATTTATTTCATTTTCGCCTATTTTCGCCTATTTTATCACCCTGCCACACTGAGTGATCTGTATGCTGTAGAGATAAATATTCCAAATTTTGATCCACAAAAGAATTTTACCACTTTTTTTTTTTAAAGGAGGTTGACATATCTTTTACATAAGCATGCTCCTTTAACAAAAATGGTGAACCGGGACTTCTGGGATGCAAATTGCAAGGTAAACAGCCACAAGAGCTAGACAGACTAGATCCTGGATGGTCAACTCCACGGGCCATCTCAGTGGTTAAGATGGCAGTGACCAGGAGTGACAGACTGGACTGCAGCTCTAGTAGGGCAGTTGTGCATGAACATGTTAATCTATGTATTTTTTTTGTTACTGTGTTCTGATTTGGCTGTAAAGCCCCTCACAGTATACACAGTCTCATACAACCTGTCAAAAATGGTTAATAATCTTGTCTATTACTGTGTATGACTGAAGATATATTTTCTTCACTCTCTCCATTACTCTGATTTGGATGTTAATGCTCCTCAGTCTCACAGCACATGCTGCATACCTCCCATGTGTCCCCCTTTAGTAGGGACAGTCCCTCTTTTGGACCCAAATCCTCTGTCCCTCTTTCCCACCCTGATGTCCCTCTTTTTAGGAGATCAGATTGTGTAAATGTGTATAATGTTGCACTACAGCAATAAAACTCACATTAACCCCTTAACCACCGGCCGCGCAGGCACATGGCGGTCACTAAAGGACCACTGAGCATTTTTTTTTTTATTTGGATTCCAGACTCTCCGAACGGCGTGCAGCCACGGGGGGAGCCCAGAATTCCATGACGGTCATAGTAAGTCATGGGTCATTAACTCAGATCGACCCATGAGGTACTATGACCGTCAAGGGTCATTAAGGGGTTAACAATTGTTTAAGCATCCGAATATGTGTTTATACATTAGTATGTGTAAATAAAATACTTTGGTCTTGTTATAAGTCATTTATTAGGTTACACAAGGAGTTGTCAATAGGTCATGAAATAGCCTAAAAATTATCAGTAATGCCCCGCCCACCAGTTACACCCCCAGCAACACCACCTAAAACACAAATGTCCCTCTTTGGCAATTTGAAATGTTGGGAGGTAAGCATGTTGTGTCTAATATATCATGTTAAGAAAGGGTTAATAACCTTATCTGTACTATTTATTACTGAAGAAACGGACCTCTGTGTATTTTTTCACTGCAATTATTTGAATCATGTTTATAATGTAGATCATTTATTGAAAGTTGCAGCACTTAATATTCTTTTGAGACCATTTTATGCTGTCCAAGGGTACATTATATCTCGGGAGCTCTAGTTGGTCTTCCATCAATGATTTCAAATTACAAAAATGTTCTATTGCCAAAAAAAGTTTGGGAAATCATGCTATAGAGACAGGTTTTTTTTTTTTTTACATCATTTCACTGTCACTTTATATTGTTGCACTCTATCTAACATCACAGTCCAGACTAAAATCTTTCTGGGATTAAATTCAGATAGCTCTCTATCAGATAATATCAGTGTAAAAAATACATAAATAAGTGAAGATTATATATAAAAAAAAAGACTTTACATTTGATGCAACTGCAGAATATGTAAATTCAGAAAGGATGTTGATTGTCAGTTTGAGATGTGTATTCCTTGGGTTAGGTTACTGTTTAAAGTTGATAGTAATGTTTCACCAAAAAAAAGCAGCTTTGATTAATCTTCATAGTATTTGGGCTATGGAGAATGTTATTTCAATTCTGTCAGAGTTGTAGTTCAACAGTAATTGAATGATAACGTATCCCCCTCCCGCTCCTTTTACCTAGTGTATGCCACCTCCCCTCAGATGTCGAATCTGGTCTCTTGACCGGTCAGGTTGTTACTATGAGCATAAGGAAAACCCTGCCTCCCTTGTTAGGTTTTTCAGGTCTTTCCTTATGCACCCTGAAGATTGTCCCTCTCTGCGATCCATCTGGACAGTCTTGCTGCTCTGAGGTAAGCAGAAAGGGGCGAGAGGGGGATACTTATCATTCAATTACTCTTGAACTACAACTTGGATGGTATTGAAATAACACTCTCCATGGCCCAAATACTAAGAAGATTAATCGGAGCTGCTTTTTTTGTGAAACATTACTATCCCTTTAAGTATGTTAATCTTTGTGCTTGAGATCAAGGCACCCATTACCGGACAAAAAGTAACAATGTTTAGTTTTCTATTAAAAAGAATCCTTAGGGTATACACACATCTGCAGTTTTACCTCTACAGCAGGTTGCGCAAAATGAGTGTTGTAGTCCAAGAACAGCTGGAAAACTGGAGGTCCCCTCCCCCCTGCCATAACAACTGCATTTGTTTCTCATTTCCCCATATTTTTCAGGAGAACATGTGAACCTTTCTTTGGTCATGCAGTTATTTCCTGCTAACTACCTACATTTCGATTGAGATAATGAATTATTGAACAAACGAGAGCTTTTTTTTGTGATCTAACTGTAAAGACATTTTGTGACCTTTCGAAACTTTATAGTTGTAATGAATTTTATGCGGAGCTCTGTGACCGTCTGTAACTTTATTGAAATAAATAAAAAATGAGGAATAGCAATGACCTTCATATTTTAAAAGGTAATTGAATAGAGCTTTTGAGGGATTGATGAGGCTTCAGTTATTACTCTGAGCTCAGTAAAATGATTCAGATTATAAATATATATAAAAACACACTGTTTTACTTTAAGTGGTTATGTTGTAAAACACAGTGGGCCTTATTCACCAAGCAAAAAATGTGCAATTCTGGAGAAAACTATATATACCATAGGGGGACGTGATACTCTGTAAATTTCCATTGATTTAAATGGGTTTATTAACTGCTTAACCCCTTGAGTGCCAAAGAGGTATCCAGTGCACTAAGAAACAATGTATTGCAGATCTCGCTAGCATTCAAACTTTAAAAATTATACCCAACCCTTTGAGTGCCAGAGGGGTGCTCATCACATGGCAAAGCCATGCGTTGTGCACCCCTCTAAAGGGTTAAGTGAAAGGGACTTTCTATTTCAGCCCTATGGAGAATGTAGTTACCACCAGAATTGCACCTGTTTAGCTTGATAAATACAGGCCAGTGTATTTATCCAGCAATATCTATGAAGTTGTAGATATCCTTCTTTAGCTGGCGCTGTATCATGCTAACCCATGGCAGGGCAATAGTAGACTCTCTAGCTATTCGGGAGTACAACTCCCATCATCCCCTGGCTGGATGGGGATGTTGGGAAATGTAGTTTCCAAGTAAAGTCAATTTTTGTCTAATCTTGTACTAAACAAAAGCAGATGCATTTACGGTCACTAGCTTGGGTGGGTCCAGCGAGTGGTCACTTGGAAAACTCAGCTGAAGGAGTAATCTTGTGGTCAGATTAAATTAGAAGCCTTGTGGTTCAATCCATTGCGTTTGAAGTAGAAGCATCAGATCCAGGGGCCTTGCTAGGTACTAGCCGAGAGGACCAAAGCCCCAGATCTTAAGCTTAGAGCTTCTGGTGTCAGAGTCAACTACACCTGTGTAATGGTGCTAATCTCCCCACTAGTAAGGAGTCATTTGGGCTTCACTGTGCTTTAAGTTGGCCCAAGTCCCCCAACTTTGGGAACCAAACAACTCTCATGGACAAACCAGAGACACATGGAGCCTTATGCACAAAACAGACTAATTCTGCAGCAAACTTCACCATAGGGGAAAATACAAATTCCCAAATACCCATTAATTTAAATGGGGCTTTTAACTTCTTGAATAATAGTGATATTTCAAATGCATTGCTAAGCAATGTGTTAGAGACCTCTTTAGCATTCAGAGGGTTAATAATTCCATTTATATGAACGGGGACTTGGTTTTTTTTTGTATTTGTTCCCTATGTTGCAATTGGTTTGTCCCAGAATAGCCCCACATTTTCTTTGGGTCTACAAACTTCAGAATTAGCTTTAAAGTAAAACAGGAGACAACAGAGATTCCATTATAGCTGATAAATGTTATCTCTGGTTTTATTTCATAGACTAGTTGAAGAGCCCGTTACACAGGCCACAATGCCACTGCCAGCCTGTCGTGGGGCAGTCATGCGCAGTAGAGACTGCCCGCGCCGCAGCTGATACGCCTTGTCACGGGCAGTCTCTACTGCGCATGACTGCAGCACGCGCAGCAGTCTGTACTGAGCATGACTGCGTCGTTACACACGTTTTAGTGAATTATTATATAACTAGTTGAACAGCCCGTTACACGGGCCACAGAGCCTGTGGCAGCCGGTCGCGGGGCAGTCACGCGCGGTAGAGACTGCCCGCGCAACTGCTGATACAGAGCTGGACGCCTCTGTATCAGCCGCAGCGATGGCAGTCTGTACTGCGCATGACTGCCGAACGCGCGGCAGTGTCTACTGCGCATGTCAGGCGTTACACTCAACTTAGCAAATTATTATATATAATTAGTTGAAGAGCCCGTTACACGGGCCACAGTGCCACTGCCAGCCGGTCACGAAGCAGTCATGCGCGGGCAGTCTCTACTGCGCATGACTAAGTCGTTACACACTTTTTAGCAAATTATTATATAAAAAGGAAATAGGAGAATTCCTACTCAAAGTATGTGAGGTAGTTTGGACATAAACAGGTGTTAACCCTTTGAGTGTCAGAGGGGTTCACAACGCATTGCAAAGCAATGTGTTGCATTCCCCTTCTGGCACTCAAAGGGTTAAAGGTCATCAACTGCACAGTAATTCAGTCCAATATCTGATCTAGGCCCTTGAGTCTACTTTTACGGATGACTCCAATGCAGTATTTTGAAATGATACACATTATCACCATGTGCTGAATTTTTACTACATTTATGCAAGATCAGAGAAAAGATGCAGCAAGGAAGGTCTGCACTGCGAGCCTATGGTGCTGCTTCACTGACCCTTTACACAAGCTAAATTGGTAAGTGCCAGCCAATAATATTCAGGCGGTATTCACAAAGATTGGCCATCAGCACCTCCTCTTGCATCTACAACAGTAGGTGAAAGCAGGAGAAAGAGGAGTCCAAAAGAACTGTATCAGGGGTCAAATTTGCCAACACAAAAAACAGATGTGTCTTCAGTGCTTTTGGATCTGTGTATGTAGAGTCCCAAGGAATTAATTTAATAGTTCTGAAATATACTCAACTGTGTGCACTTCTGCTGTGGAAATGCTGGGCACATGTTGTATATTTTGTTGCATTCCACATGTTGTTGGGCTACAGTACCCAACATCCTTAAAGGGATAGTAATGTTTCATAATAAAATAAGCTCTAATTAATCATCGTAGTATTTGTACTTTGGAGAGTGTTATTTCAATTCTGTCAGAGTTATAGTTCAAGAGTAATTCAATGACAAAGTATCCCCCTCCCACCCCTTTTAATGATGTAACACTGCTCATCCAGAGCAGATGGGAGGTGACCAGGTAGACTGCAGAGAGGGACAATCTTCAATTAAGATAAGGGAAAAACCTGAAAAACTTGTCAAGGGGGCAGGGCCTTCATTGTTCTCACAGGAAGAAGATTGTCCCCTTCTGTTATCTGTCTGGTCTTACAACCAGATTCCACATCTGAGAAGAGATGGCTTACACTAGGGGCGGGAGGGGAAACTTTGCTTGTGTTTGAGAGATAAGACTTATATCGTTCTTCATGTTTTTTTAATGCCTACAAAATAAAATAAAGATAAAATGAAGTATTACTGTCCCTTTAAACAGACATATGCCAGTTAAGATAAAAATATAATTTTCAAATAATAGCATAAAAGTCTATATTTGAAAGGGTTAACTGCTAAAATGAAGGGGAAATTAATTCAGTATCTCAATATCAAAATTCAGCACTGCCATCAAGAGGAGAATGGCAAATTGTTCTCTTGAAAGTCTGACTCACAGTTCAGAGCGCTGGAATTGTCTTGTGATTCACTGTATATTGTAAAACGGAAACTAAATGTAAGTATTGCATATGATCTATAACTGAATATCATCACTAGCTTTTGTTAGACATTTATAGTATATAGTTTTTATATTGATTTATTTTTTTGCATTTAATCTGTTGTTTCCTGCAAATTTGTTTCAATTTACAATCTGGTAAAGACAGCTTACCCATAGAAGCCATTCTTCTGGAGAGCCAAGAGATGTCTATCACTGTGGTAGACAATATTTACTACTTCTATGCCAGCCGCAACTACAACCTTAGCTCTAGAACACCATTGGTAAGCTTTTGGACCTAATCTTAGAGCCATTTTAAGTTGTACATAACAAGCAGTATTTTTACATTTTCTATCTAGCTTCAAAATGAATGCCTGTAGAAAAAGAGTAGGCTATAATTATCAATACTGACAATTTATTTGGCTTTGATGGATTCTTATGTGGCAAAACTACTCTATAAATCAAAGAATCCAAACCAGTAACATGTTTACATTGGCAAAGATATGCCATTAAATTCTTTTTATGGATTTAGCAAAAGGGCTGACACTGATGTGCTTCTATAATTGTTCTTGATTAGGTCACTGTAACCACAGTCTCTCATCTGACTTGTGATTATATGTTAAACCTTGAAAAATTAAGAATAGATTAGTTGAGTAAAAACATACACGTTATATATACTGAGTAGGTAATGCTCAAAAGTTTGTTAATGCTAACACGGCATTAATGAGTGGAAGGAATCTGGCTTGAGCTGGCCCTGTATTCCCATTTATTTCTGCCAGCTTCTTCCTATGCTGGAACAATGACATATATCCCACTTACATATAGAATGGTTAAGCTTTGCCTATGAACCCAGCATCCTCTAGGGCAGAGAACATATCACTGTCTACTAGAGAACATTCACTAATGAGGAGTTAGGAGAAATTTTTAATCTTTGGAACCAGAAAGGAGGAAGGGCATTTGGATCATATTCAGAAAGCTATAGAGGAACAATTCTAGAGAGAACCAGCTGCATCATAAGGGACAAATGAAAATTCCCAGTCATTAAATGGAGCATTTAATCCCTTGAAATTTAGAGAAATGTTTCTGATTTATTTCTTTAGATCATAAGCTTCCAGTTTTGCTATATAAATAAAGGTATTCATTCATAGTACTTCACAATGCACTGGGAGCCTCTTTCACACTTTTTCATTTGGGAAAAGTACTCCATAAACTGAAACTGCTAAGAATGTCTCCCAGAAGTCCACAGAGAGGGAAGCTGAATCTGAGCAAAAGAAAAAAAAAAAAAGGTGTTGGACTTACATGAGGTCCAGCATATCAACATGTAGCTCTCCATTGCAGGATTCATGCATATTGGTGATGTCCTCATTCTCATATGTGATGATTTCACTAGACTGCCAGGAAGTAAATCTAAACAAATCATTGCGACCCCAGTCCTTAATTCCCACATACTAGGCAAAAATGAATAAAGTGTAAGTAAATTGCAAAGTTAGGAGCAGGAGTGGCTAACTGAGCCCATATCTAAACCCCCTGCATCAGATCTTTCAGGAGGGTTCCATTCCATTGATAGTACTTAAAGGGATAGTAATTCTTTGTTTTAACTTTATTTTATTTTGTAGGCATTAAAAAACATGAAGAATGATATAAGTCTTATCTCTCAAACATTTATGGTTTAAGAGATATTCACAAGCAAAGTTTTCCCTACCTGCCCCTTTTTCCTAGTGTAAGCCATCTCTTCTGAGATGTGAATCTAGTTGTAAGACCAGACAGATAACAGAAGGGGACAATCTTCTTTGTATGAAAAGAATGAAAGCCCTGCCCCCCTTAACAAGTTTTTCAGCTTTTTCCCTTATCTTAATTGAAGATTGTCCCTCTCTGAAGTCTACCTGGGGACCTCCCTTCTGATCTGGCTGAACAGGGGGATGGATACTTTGCTTGTGAATATCTCTTAAACCATAATGGTTTGAGAGATAACTTATATCGTTCTTCATGTTTTTTTAATGCCTACAAAATAAAATAAAGATAAAACGAAGTATTACTATCCCTTTAAGAGGGTTTATTAAAGACTTTTTCCTTTGGTGGTCCAATTGGAATTTGTATTAAAATTATTTTTGGCTATTCTGGGTAGCATAGAACTCCTTTACCACTTTTGATTTACAGCTCACAGAGATCTGCAATTCTGGCTGGCATCAGCTCCTTACTTGGTGCTCATGATTGATTTATTTCCTCTCTGTACAAGCCCATTGATGATAGATTCACCAACTTGTGGGACTTGTGAGGAGAGGACAACAAACATGCTTTCATAAGTGCCTTGAAATCTCTGTGATCTGCAAGGCAATGTGCAGATGTCTACAAAGTGTGCCTGCAAACCAGGAACACTTTGTAGACCATTCCAATAAAGTATTTCTTTTTAGATATTGGTATTTTGACTCTGCTGAAGAGCCGCATCGAGTCAGCTGTAAAGCTGACAGCAGGGAGAGGGGAAACTTAAAATATTATATCTCTCAAACCGTAAAGGTTTGAGAGATCGGACTTGCTCCACATAATTTATTTTTGTTAAATCTACAGTACTGACTAAATTTATATCCAGACATTACTAACACTTTAAGATCCTCCTTCTGATTCTGGAACCTGCACAGCAAATTGACCCCCCCAAAAAATAGATGTGATGAATATTTACTTTTTCCAGACCAATTCAGACAAAGTGTTACTCACATTATCGCATGCTCCAAGAATGGAAACATTCAGAAAATAAACAAGGAAGAGAGGGGAAAAACATACTCACAGCAACATATGGAATATAGCTGAGCACACAATGAAAACCAAAGGAAATTATTAAAGAGAAGATGACAATACTCCTTCAATATAAGTAATAATATCTTTCTGTCATATAAAATATGACTTTTAGAATAGATGAGTTTAAACACACACCTGAGAGCACTGTAATGAAATACCCTTGGATAGGAGATTAATGTAGCATAGTCCTTGCCCTTTCTAACTTTTACCAAAATGTTAAGTTTGCTCAACGTAACAACATAAAGGTTTTCTATCTATCCCATGTGGGATTTTGTACAATCATATATCTATGCCAGCTTTACAAATTTCAGATTCATGCCCTTATTTCTTTATCAGTTATATTTTATGTTCAGATCAAACATTGTCTGTATTCATTATAATCTTTCAAATGTGCAGGCACTGGTGCTAAATAGGGGCTTTATGAAGAAAGCAAAAGATGCGCAATTCTGAAGTATACCAACTGCACCATAGGGGAAAATAAAACTTCCCCAAAATGTCACTGATTTAAAAGCAGCTCTTAACCCTTTGAAATCAATGCAATGGACACCTCTAGCATTCAATGGGTTGAAAGCCCCATTTATATTAAATAAAAGTTGTATTTGTCCCATCTGGCGCACATGGTTTGTTCCAGTACTGTTTATCTTTTGCTTAAAGGGATAATAATGTTTCACAAAAACAGCAGCTCCAGTTAATCTTCATAGTATTTGAGCCATAGAGAGCGTTATTTCATTACTGTCAGAGTTGTAGTTCAAGAGTTATTGAATGATAAAGTTTCCCCCTCCCCCCCTTTTACCTAGTGTAAACCACCTCCTCTCAGATGTGGAATCTGTTCCACAGATCAGACAGAGCACAGCAAGGGACAATCTTCTTATTCTGAGAACAATGAAAGCCCTGCCCCCATTGACAGGTTTTTCAGGTTTTTACCTTATCTTAATTGAATATTGTCTCTCTGCATTCCACTTTGACACCACACTGCTGCTCTGAGCTGAGCAGTGACATCAGTAAAAGGGACAGCAGGGGGATATTTTATCATTCAATAACTCTTGAACTACAACTCTGACAGTAATTAAATAACACTCTCAATGGCCCAAATACTATGAAGATTAATTGGAGCTGCTTTTATTATGAAACATTACTATTCCTTTAAGACCCTAAATCAGGCGTGAGCAATATAAGAGGCCCTCCAGCTACTGCCAGCCTACAACTTTAGCTACGATTATGAGATATTTAACATTATGAGTGCCAGAGAGGTACCCAAAGCATTAGGTAGCTCCCTGGCACTGAAATGGTTAACTTTAATTAACTTTATGTTAATTATCCTGAGAGTGGCATGTTAATATCTGACACTCCAGGCTGGTCAGCTAGTACCTAATTTACATAAACCTACAACAAAAGTAAAGTATCTTGTAACCTGTATTTTTAAATAAAGGACAGTGAACATATAATATAAAATACAGGTGATTTAGAATATTATTTCAAAATCACTTAAGTTAGTGTTAGTTCCACTCTCAGTCAGTAAGGCTTATTATGACATTAATAGGAACTGATTTAAAATACAGGCATCCAATGTGCAGCAATTTTTTTTCGTTTATATAAATAGCTAACCCTAGGTCTATGAACTACCAGTCCACTATACCTTGCTTGAGGGTTTAAAAGTAAATGTGTGTCTCAGTGTACAATTTCTGTAGCAATCCCTTGCATACCCAAATCACACTGCCATCCAAAACCACTGCTGCAAATAAAGGCCTGTGCTTCAATATTTGGGCAGGCCACATAATAAACTGGGGGATGTGCATTGAAGTCTAACTATTAAGCACCAGTGCCTTCTCTCTGCCCCTCTTTTGCTTCTCATAGTAACAGTCTTGCTTTCTTGCCCCCCATGTAACCCTGTTGCACCTGTAGCAGCTCTTGCCCCTCTGCTGTCCTCATAGCCTCTTTGTGTCCCCCTGAACCCTTCTTCAGATTGTGTCATCTGTAGTACCTCTGTTAACTCTGTTGTCTCACTGTGCCCTCTGTCTCCTCACTTTTTGCTCTTCTGTTAACCCAATCGCCCCCACATTTCATCACCATGTGACTATGTTATGGCATATTGCCCAGTTACATTTATTTAGTATTCCCTATAAGTCTTTTATAATTATTATGTATTGCCTTGCTGGTCTCATGTAATACTCTGCTGATCACATGTAATGGTAAATTTCTCAGCTTGTATTGCAACGTTGTTCTCTTGTGCAGAGCACATACATGTGCACACACACACTCTCCCTCACACACACACTTATGCACACACACTCTCTCTTACACATACACTCTCACTCTTACACACACAAACTTATATACACACACACTCTCTGTCTCTCTCTTTTACACACACTTATACACACACACATACTCTCGCTTACACACACAAACACTCTCTCTTACACACTCTCACACCACACACACACTCTCTCTTACACACACACACACACACAAACTCTCTCTCCTACACACACACTCTCTCTCTTATACACACACACACACACTCTCTCTCTCATACCACACACACACTCTCTCTCTTACACGACACACTCTCTCTCTTACACCACACACACACTCTCTTACACCACACACACACATTCACCACACACACTCTCTCTCTTACACACACACACTCTCTCTTACACACACACACACACACACAAACTCTCTCTCCTACACACACACACACTCTCTCTCTTATACACACACACACACACTCTCTCTCTCTCATACCACACACACTCTCTCTCTTACACCACACACACTCTCTCTCTCTTACACCACACACTCTCTCTCTTACACCACACACACATACACACTCTCTTACACCACACACACACACACACATACACACACACACACACACACACAAACACACACTCACACTCTCTCTTACACCACACACACACACTCTCTTACACCACACACACACACACACACTCTCTTACACCACACACACACACACACACACACTCTTACACACACACACTCTCTCTCTTACACACACACACTCTCTCTCTTACACACACACACACACACACACACACACTCTCTCTCTCTTACACCACACACACTCTCTCACACACACACTCTCTCTCTTACACCACACACACTCTCTCTCTCTCTCTCTTACACCACACACACATTCTCTTTCTTACACCACACACACACACTCTTTTACACCACACACACATACACACACTCTCTCTTACACCACACACTCTCTCTTGCACCACACACTCACACTCTCTTACACACACACACACACACACTCACACTGTCTTACACACACACACTCTCTTACAACCCACTTATACTTGGACTACAATGCTTTAACGCAGTTGCTTATTGTCTAAAAAAACTTTGTACTCAGAAATCACACATCTACATAATTAACATATTTAAACACCATAAGTGTTTGTAAAAAGATGTTTTACTTTGTAACCTTTCCTCTTTAAAGAAAACAAGGTTTAAATATAATTATTTTTTATTTAACTCTTTGAGTGCCAGCGGGATGTTCAGCTTACATTAAGTTTGCACATTTGAAAAATTAATTCAAAACTCACTGTGTATATTAGGCATAAGACCAGCACATTGATACTTTTATTTACAATGCAACTGAGACCTGTCTAGCATTCAATGGATTAAAAGCCCCATTTACATTAATGGGAATCTTCATTTCCCACATATGGTGCTGCTGATGTTTAGTTTCCTGAATAAAGCTGTTTGTGCTATGGCATGCTGTGCTATAAATTGTGTTTTGCTATACTGTATTTTACTTAAAAAAATAAATGGGTATTAAAAGAAATATTTTCAGCAAAATAACTGTGTTATGAAGAAAAACATCTGGATAATGGTGCACAATGATTTTCAGATTGTAATATCTTGATAAGAAAGAACATGTTGTCTTGGTCTGTAATGGGAATGCTGATAACAGAAAACAGCAAAATGAGTGCACCAAATAAATGGGCCTGAGAAAACACTGACATTAACCCCTTGGCGCTATAGATGTCTAGCGTGTATGGCTTTGAATTGTGTCAGAGACGTCGCTATCCTCCAAGGGTCTAATTGCCACATTCCAGAAAACAGCTGAAAATCCTTTTCATTATAAAATATGGAATACGGAACTTTCACTCAAATTAAAGTGCCCCCCAAATCATTATTTGCATAGTGAAACGCATATCAATACTAGTATTATCCTGAATAAGTCCGGCATTATTGACAAATCCAACTTTTTCTCCGAGACTCACCGGCAGGCATCTTCCTGTAGTGGCATCTGTGCGTCTGCACTGTCAGTCCCTTTCTGTACCTTGAGGTACAGTGCAACTCCCCCTCACCAATCCTAGAGGAGACTAGGATGGACAGAGCAGACTCACAGATGTCTCTAAGGCAAGATGTCTGTCCTGATGCCTGAATCTCGGAACAAGTTGGATTTCTCAATAATGCAGGATATAATTCAGGATAATACTAGCAATGATATGGGTATCTCTATGTGAATAATGATTTGGGGGGGGCACTTTAATCTGAGAGGAAGTTCTGCTTTAAGAAAACAAAGTCTTGGAATTCACATATTTATTGCATTTTGCCAATATAAAACATGTACATCTAAAAGTAATATTTCTGTATTTGAATATTTGGAAAATTGGTTTCCATCCATTTCTTCAAAAAGCCTGGAATAACCTACCCTAAAAGGTCCCTCCTGTGCCTTGTTGCATGCACTAACAAGGCATGGACCATTTTCTCGTGCATTTTATGGGGCAGGTGTTAGGCACTTAGGGCCGTATGCTCAAAAGCAAAGAGGAGTTTTGGTGCAAAACATTTGCACTACAGGAGAGAACTAAAAATTCCCATTGATTTAAATGGGGATAACCCCTTGAATGTTAGAGAGGTCTCCAAAACATTGTGAAGCATGGAGCTGGAGATCTCTCTAGCATCCAAGGGGTTAAAATCAATCGTGTGTGAATTTTTTAAATTTTAGTTCTCCCTTATAGTGTAAATGGTTTGCACCAGAACTCCTCCACTTTTCTTTTGAACATAAGGCTCTTACTGGCAATAAAGTCTTAACAACAGAGGAGTCAGTGTACTGGTTTGTAATAAAGTGATCATACCCTCTAGTGCATATCTCCTCCCCCCTCCCCAGTGTCCAGCCAATGGTTGGAGGATAACGCCAGTGGAAAAGAACAGTCACATTTGTTCAATCCCTTCAATATCTTTACAGTAATACCTGACATTGACATTACAACCTGTCTGTATCCATATATTACACCTTTCCATGTGCAGGCTAGCAGTCTGATGGCTTTCTCTGTTTGGTATCATTGCCAGTCTACTTTTAACAACATTGTTGCTGTAGTGATTTGCTTTGCTATGATTCTGAGACCCATCTACCTATACCAACTTCATCTTTATAGTGAATATCATAGGATTAGCCATAACTAAGGTATAGGTGCTGGTTTAGATTCAGAGTCCCACCTCGAAGACAAGGGAATGGAGTCAATGACTGCTATAACTATATGGCTCACAATGATGTCCTGAGATTGACATCTGAGGAAGTGACAGCAGCTCCGAACATGTAGGGAGATTCGTACAAATTTGCTATTATATTTTATATGTTTGATTTTATAACTACTATTTTTTTTTTGTACAAGTAAAATAAAACTTTTAGTCTGGACGCACTAAGGTTAACCCTCTGATTTCTTCATCCACGGCTTCTTGGATTCTATTCCCCCTTATCAAGGCTTTTTTTCTTTGATTATTTGGTAAGTGGGGTATTTTCAGAGAGGGGTAGGTCATTCTCATCCAACAGTATTACCCTTAGAGGGCTTGTGCCCTAGCGTTCTCCTTTATATCTTTGAAGATACATGGGAATCCCCTGGAGCCTGTGGTGAAGTACAGGAGGGAGAGTCTCTGAACATACGAGGTGTGGACCGGAATAGTGCCATCCCAGGTGATCATCCCATTTTACATTTTATGCCTGATATCATCTTATATAGTGTGAGTACAAGCACATTAGATAGGGCTTTTTTGAAGCATTTATAATAGATGCTACTCTCATATGTTGTTGCTCTCTTTCGTTCTTTTTTCTAATAGACTTTATCTTTGGAGGTGTAACTGTGTGCAACCGCTAAGAAGCAGCAACCCTGAGAAAGCAAAATAAGACTGGTTAAAAGACTTTTAAGATTTTAGTCTTACCTGTTAAATCCTCTTCTCTTAGTCCATAAAGGTTACTGGTAACTTTGGGAAGGCAACCACCCCTTTAAGTAGGTAGGAACAATTATGGTAAGAAATGCTGGGTGGAGCCTTCCTCCTCTCCTTAGCTGGTCCCCAGCCAATCCCCATCCAGTAAGATGTGAAAACTCACTATTGACTAGGTAGTAAGAAGGGAAAAGAAGACTCCTGTGAGCATGAACCCAAAAGGACTCCCAAGTTCAGTCACAGGAGAACCAAGCATGGTCCCTTGGTGGGAAACCAGTAACCTATACAGACTAAGAGAAAAGGATTTAACAGGCAAGACTAAAATCCTCTTTTCTCTGTCGTCCAGAGGTACTGCCTCCAGGATCTTCCTCCCAAAGCTGGCATCGGTCGATGCCAGAACATCAACATGGTAGTGTTTAGAGAAGGTGTGCACAGACGACCAAGTAGCCGCCCTGCACAACTAATCAGCTGAGGCCTGATTCTTGTAGGTCCAAGATGTCCCAATAGATCTGGTGGAATGAACCATGACACAAAACGGAACAGGCTTCTTCCTCAGTTTGTAGGCCTTACGAATAGTAGACTTAATCCAGGAAGCTATGGTAACCTTAGATGCCAGTCTACCTGCCCTGGGACCCCCAGGAATGATGAAAAGTGCATCAGGTTGATGACTGGACTCAGGTGTAGGGTCAGGACAGAAAGAGGGCACCACAATTTCCTGATTAATGTGGAATTCAGAGACCAACGTCGGGAGGAACTCCTCAGAAGTGCAAAGAACCGCCTTGTCCTTGTGAAACACCAAAAAGGATGGTTTACAAGACAGTGCATGCAACTCAGTGAACAGACACTATCGCCAGGAGAAAAACCATATTCCAAGTCAGCAGACGTAGAGGAATAGCGGCCAAGGACTCAAATGGGGGGCACTGAAGGACGCCCAAAACCAAGTTAAGATCCCACTGAGGAGTGGGGTTCTTAAAAGCAGGACGAGCATGAACACCCTAAAAGAAAACCTTGATGTCCGGAAGGATGGCAATGTGCCTCTGAAAGAAAACAGAGCATGAAAGTCTGAACCCTAAGGGAACTCAAGCTGAGCCCCTTATTTACCCCGTCCTGCAAAAAGGACAGAACGGTAGAAAGATCAAAGTCGTGGGAAAGATCCCTATCAGCACACCAAGAGAGAAAGGTGGACCAGACCCTGTGGTACACTTTAGAGGAAACAGGCTTCCAGGCACTAAGCATAGTGGCTGCCACACCTGAAGAGAAACCCTTCTTCAATATTGAGGATTCAGTTTCCATCCTGTCAAACCCAGACGGTCCACATCCTCCTTCCACAGGTATCCCTGTAGAAGAAGATCTGTAAGGCGGGTAAGCCGAAAGGGCTCCGCCACAGAGAGATCCAGGAGCTGTGGAAACCAAGCCTGACTAGGCCAGTACGGAGCAATCAGAATGACTGGAGAACCCTCCAGACGCAGTTTCCACAACACCCTGTGTAGCATGGGAATGGGAGGAAAGATGGACACCAGAGGGACGTGCCATGTGATCAACATGGCATCCACCAATTGTGCCTTGATGCCATCAGATCAATGCAAGGAAGTCCCCACTTCTGAACAATGATGTTGAACACTTCTTGATGCAGTTCCCACTCTCCGCTGTCCACAGTGCGTCAACTGAGGAAGTCTGCCAGAACATTATCTACGTCGGGAATGTGAACTGCGTATATGGCAGGAACATGTTCTTCTGCCAAGACAAAATAGCTTTGGCTTCCAATCAAGCTGCGAGACTACTTGTTCCGACTTGCTTGTTGATGTAAGCCACAGCCATGGCATTGTTGGACTGGACTCTAACTGGGCAGTCCTCCAGCTGGAACGTCCAGTACCGGACAGCATGACAGATCGCTCAAAGCTCCAGGACGTTGATGGGAAGGAGACACTCCTCCAGAGACCAGTAGGGACTGGATTGGAGGCCAGGACAGCAGACACCTTGTGGGAGATTTGGTGAGCTACCTCGTCCGTGAGAAACACCATGCCCTGCTTGGTATCGAAGAAAAGACCAAGAAATACCAATCTCTGGGATGGAGTCAGACCTGACTTGTCCATGTTAAGGATCCATCCATGATGTGTGAGGACATGAATGCAATCCTTGACCTGCTGATGAAGGCGTTCCATAGAGGGGGCCTTCAGGAGCAAGTCGTCCATGTATGGAGTGACTCTGATGCCGTCCCTGTGGAGGACGGAAACTGAAGCACCCAGGACACGACTGAAGACTTGGGGGGGCTATAGTCAGACCAAAGGGAAGAGCAGAAAACTGAAAATGCCCTTGGTCGCAAGCAAACCGGAGGTACTGCCGGCTCTTTGGATGGATGTCTATATGCAGATATGCATCCTGAAGGTCCAGAGAGGTGAGAAATTCCCCAGGATACATGGCTGCGATAACCATCCTTAGGGACTCCTGGTGATAATGAGTCTTGACCAGGAAGGAATTGAGAGTCTTGAGGTCCAAAATCGGATGACAGCTGCCGTCCTTCTTGGAAACCACAAACAGGTTGGAATAGAAGCCCAAACCCTGTTTCAGCTCAGGAACCAGTTCCAGAACTTTCTTGTCTAAAAGGGTCTGGATGACACCATTGAAGAGACAGCGCTTCTCCACTCCCTGAGGAGTGTGAGAAGGAAAGAACCTGAATGAAGGAAGAGAAGTGAAAGGGATGCTGTACCCCTCTGAGACTATCTTCAAAACCTACTGATCCACCACACTGAGGAAGTGGAGCAAAAGGCCACCCACTGGCACGTGGGGACCGGGGTTCGGCGAGTCATGCCGAATTAGGTTTGGCGGTCTTGGGCTTAGTGGAGAACTGCTTGGACCTATATTGTTTCTTGGGCTTGGAGGAGGAGTGCGGGGCATGGGGAACCGCCTGGTTCGTGGCACTCTCCTCAGCCTGAAAGGGATGAAAAAGCTGATTCAGTTTAGTCAGATGCTTCTTCTTAGGAACTAAGGGTAATGGAGTGCTCTTACACCCAGTGGCCTCACTGATGATGTCATTAAGCTCCGGCGCAAACAAAGACGTTCCCTGAAAGGGTAACGAAAGTAAGGTTTCTTAGAGGTAGTGTCTGCAGACCAGATCTTGAGCCAAAGAGCCCGTCTGGCCATCACAGACATGGTAGAAACCCTAGCCACCAACCGGATGGCATCAAAGATAGCTGCATAAACATAATGCTGAGTGTCAGAGATGTTGGCCAGAAGCCGCAACAGGTCAGCAGTGGGAGACACAGTTAGCTGTTCAGTCCAAACTGCAATGGCCCTGTTCACCCAAGCAGCAGAAAATGAGGGAAGCAATGAAGTGCCTGCAGAGAGCAAAGATGGCCTTTAGCAAGGCCTCAAGTTTCCTGTCAGTCCAATCCCTAAGGAGAGATGTATCCACAACAGGCAGAGCAATGGATTTAGAGAGTCTATAAACTGGGGTGTCCACCTTAGGGGGATGAGCCCATTGCGCTAGGACCATGCCAGAGAAGGGATACAGCTTAGCAAACTTCCTAGACACAGTAGATTTCTTACCAGGTAACTTCCGCTCATCTAACACAAGTTGGTCAAGAGTTGGATTAGGTGGAAAGAAGGTACACTGCTTCTTAGGTTCATGAAAAACATCAGAAGGGTCCTTGGTAGTCTCAGAAACCAGGGGAATGTTCAGCGTAGTGAGTACTGCCCTGATCAGGCCCTCAGCTGGGGGATCAGGGTCAGCTTCAAAAGGGTCTCCAAAGAATTGGGAGGATACCACCTCAGAGCATTCACCCTCATCTGAGTCCACCAGCAGTTCCTCCTCAGAGGAGTCTGATACATCAGGTACACCCTGTGGCTTAGGTAGGGAAGACCTGATAGAAGTAGGGGGCTGCCAGGACTGGAAGACCCCCTGTAATAGGTATGAAATTAGTTGTAAGGCAGACCTTAGGTCTCTCGTAGTGGCCTTAAACTCTTGCATCCACAGTGGCTCTAGTGCATGGCTGGAGGTCCCTGGGGGAGATGCAGGGGCAGCAGCTCATGAAGGGCATAAGTGACCTGAGTTTTCTCTAGGTAGCCCTGATTGACATGAGGAGCAATGTGCAATGGGGGTCACAGACAACCAGTATCCTTAGTCATGGGCCAAGCCCCAAGTTCTACCGGAGTTGACATCCTCACAGTGCCTAAACGTTTGAAAGTATATGGAATATCCAAATACTGTGCTTAAATTAAGAAATTCACCCCAGAAATAGCTTGAAAGCACTTATCTGGCAGGCGAAGGGTTAATCTAAGGAGAGAAGGAGAGTCCAAGCCCTGCATAGGATACTCATGAAGGGAAGGCAGAAAATGGCGTCCGCTATGGCAGCCAATCAGAAACAAGCACACGAAACGGCTGCTCATGGGAAATGTAGTTTCCCTTCAAATACCCCAAAAACAGTGCTCTAAGCCCCCTGAGCCCCCCAAAACACTCAGAATGTTACCGGATGATAGAACATGGGTAGACAAACAAAATGAGCCATCTCTGTAAAGTCCCATAGTGGTGAATGGTAAATGGAGCATGGTGCCTATGCGCAGAACTCAAATAAGTCAAAATTTCAGAATGTGTGTGAACAGTAGTAAAACACATCAGAAAACATAAAATAAACAAACAAAAACTGCACCCAGTAGGGAAAGTGCAGTAAACCCTCCAAAAGTGCCCAACAGCAAACAAAGGGTAAAATCTACCAGACAAACCCAGTTGCTCTAAAACCCAAACAGACATACAGATAAACCTTATGAGTGTAGGAGTATGCAGTAGGAACTCCAAAGGAGACCCCTTTGTGGAGATTAAGCATGGCACATGTGGACCTCAGCACTCAAAGGGTTGCTCACCTTTTTAGCAGGTCTTCGGATTACCATTTGCTAAAGAAGAAGCTTCAGTGGGCGACTTCCAGGGAAAAACATGCTACACAAGCTTTTCCCCTTCAGGGCTGACAGGTCCATCACAGCACCTGGAAACTGAGCTATCCAACTTGGCAATGTCAGTAATACGCCTAATGGTTGGTATTCCATATCTAACAGAAAATAAATATAACTAAAACTACAGCAGAATTGTTCTCATGCCTTGCTTCATCAAGGAACAAATCTTACTGGATGGGGATTGGCTGGGGACCAACTAAAGAGAGGAGAAAGTCTCCACCTAGCATTTCTTACCAAAATTGTCCCTGCCTACTTAAAGGGGGGGTTGCCTTCCCAAAGTTACCAGTAACCTATATTGGACGACAGAAATATATTTATAAACATAAACACTCTATGTACTATATGTATTGTTGAGACTAAGGGCATTGGATTACTTTTTTATTAAAAACATTGCCTCCTTTCTGAACTCACCTGGATTTCGGGGGCGAATACAACCACTTTTTTTAACCCTATTAGACAACAGTACCAAACGCCACCCCCAATATTTGAGGTAGAATCGGATCAATTTATGAGGCAGTCGTGATAGGTACAGAATTAAAACTTAGCTTTTCTTAACTATCAGTAAAATGAAAAAACTGCAAGTTAAAAATCTAAATAAAAGTGATCTGGCCATATACATCAAAAGTATGTGTGATTTGATGAGGTATAGTGACCACTTTAGTATATAGAGACAGCTTTATTACAAGTAGTTTTTATGTGTCACACTCATTCACAAACAAGCAAAGATAATTGCAGGAATCTAAACCTGCATCTATGCTTGTAAAGGTAATTTGTTACTTCATGCTAATGTTATACCGTATAGGCAAGAAGTAATTATGATTAGCTTGTTGTTTAGTGTGTGCTTATGATACGGCACAACACTGTGTCGAAATCTTAGAAGCTACAAGTGCAATCTTTTAATATAATTCGTAGCTAGCAATCAGATAGTATTTGAAATCTTAATTGGTAACCGAGATTCCTTTATTCTATGTTACTAACAGTGTTCCTTTCATCAGATGCACCTCTTGTAGCTAAAATTAGAATCTATCAAGATGAATGTGACCGTTAATTCTAGCAATCACTGTATAGGATCCCCATGAATTCAAAGGGTTCCCTGTTATAGTTATTCTAAGATTCCAAATACTGCAGTTGGGTGGTACAACAATGTCCCCCAGTACTCATAAATGATGTCTGGGGGACCTCAGCCTACAGGTGTACGCAGTATACAGAGTAATGAAAACTACAGAAGGAATGGGTTCTAATAGCTTCCTCCCTCCGAGCTTTTCTGTGGCAGAGAATGGTACATTGCACCACTCTCCCTGTATTAACTACCGACTCAGTGATGTACACAGTAAAATCAATATAAATGTAAATTTATGCAAAATAAACAGTCGGATAGAAATGTTACTATCACTTTAAACCCTACAATTCTAGAGAGGTTCTAAGAGCATTGAGTTCCCTTGCATTTTAGGGGTTAAATTAGTTTTGTAACACATCAATATATAAACAATAATATAAGAGATTTATTTATAATAAAAGCAGCAGTAGATCATTATTTGTAGGAGGAAAGTGCTGTAGCTGATTTATTTCTAGCTCAGCCCATGGTTTGGCAGCACTACTAAATGACGTAAACGCTTCCATCCTGCAAGATCTGCTTTCTATGAGACCCTGGTGATTCAGCTGACTGCAACCTACTGGGCTTGTGCCTTAATTACCCTGAAAGCTAAATGTAAACATATTACTGACCACACAGCCACCAGCACAGACCACTCCTGAATATTAGCACACCATGGGCTTTGATGCTCTGCTTTTGACGTCTTTGAAAGAGTTAAATAATCATACCTAATTATTGATCCAGGCTACACTTATTTAATCCAGTGGTGGGCAACGTCAGGACATCCAACTGTTGTCTGACTATAACAGCCAAAGGATGGTGGTGAATGATGGGATTTGTAGTCTTGAAGCAGTATGATGGCCTCATGTTGCCCATTCCAGATTAAAAGCTCCTTCATAGATATATCTGTGCCTCAAAAGTCCTTGAGTCTACAGAACAACATTATCATTGGAGAGGTCTCACTGTGAGGTTTAGACACTGCACAGTGCATGGCTGGACAACCAGTGGCTTAACAGCTGTTGCTGGACTACAACTACCGTCATCGTTATTGCCCCCATATTTGAGGAAGGGATATAGTAAAAAGTTAAACCTTTGAGTGCCAGAGGGGTACACAACACATTGTAAATCAATGCGTTGTGTACCCCTATGGCACTCAAAGGGTTAATCCTCCTTTCTAGCAGGTGATACTAATGTAGCAATGATGCACTGGTTATGTCGCTCATGGTGAATGGTAAGCTGCTAAGCTTTGCTGCCCTTCACACAGGCAACTATCACACCAAAGATCAGTAAACTGTAACTATGCTGCACTTATGCTGGAAACCAGTATGCAGAATATCATATATTGAAAACAAGCTACAATGGACGTTGTGATGATCATCACAATCTCCAATTAATGGCCCAATCACATGAACTTCAGGCAATAATATTCAGCTGATACTCATGTGGGCCAGCTGTCAGCCACACTGCCCCAGTGATGGGATCAGCCAGGGAACACAGAATAAGGTGAATGAAGGAATATGGGTGACAGACATGTTAAAGGGGATAGAGTCTCACACATTCCAGCATGTTCAGATCAATACCGTTCTGTTTTCAGACTGTTAAAACAAAGATAAACTTTAGATTCCTTTATTTAAAGTCATCATCTTTGCTCTTCAGTTTAATTGCCAAAATAAATAAAGTTGCCGAGTGGATCTTTCTGATGTTAACAGTTTACACCTCCACTTCAGATTTTGTTGTGCTATAAAATAAGCCATGAAAATCCAAGCAAACTTGTAATCTTCATCAGTGTAGGAGTGCTTTTTTTTATTGCGGCAATGATCCAAGTTCCAGAAATGCAGAGGAGTTGTAAAGGAAAAAGAAAAGAAGGAAAAAAAAGACAATTTCCTTCCTAATGTTTCCCAGATGGATTACACGGATTTAAAATGTGATTCTTGTTTGTGAAGTGATAAAATGTTGCCCAAATATCACACAACAAATAGGAAAAGAAGGCAGCAATATCACTGAAGGTGGTGACTCACAGAGTAATATTTTGGACAATATTTACTAGTCTCTGAATTGCATCATTGTACGTGCAGTAGGGGGCAAGCAACATTTATATGGTCATCTTCCATTCTGTGGTATTTGCCTAAGGCAGGTGATATCAATTGCTCCCGCTGCTGGGAAATACAACTCCCAATGTCCCTAACCAGCCGATTGATGATAGTTATAGTTCCCAACATCTGCAAGTCCAAAAAGTGACGACTTGGCCTAAGGTAGGGGAGGGCTGGCCTGGGGGGCAATTGCCCCCAGGGCCGGCCATATGTCTGGGCCAGTGGGTCACTGCCTCACTTAATCTCCATCTTGTTGCTATAAGTCAAGTTATACTAGTGATACCACAGATCTTCCAACTGAAACAGAACTACACAAATGATATCACAGAGCTACAATCCAAATGAAGCTACACTAGTAATATAATGTATTTCCCTTGTAAACTCTATACTATTACTAGTGTAGCTTTGCTTAAATTATAAGCTCTGTAGTATCAGTAGTGTAGCCCGTTTCTTCTGTGAGCTACGTGGTATTGCTTTACTTCATGATATTAATGCCACTTTTAAAATTAACAAAAGGGTGTGGGCTGGGACAGTGGGCTCAAACAACAGTAGAAATGGGCCACTTGATCGTATTTGCCCTCCAGGCCACAAGTTGCCAGCCCTCCCCTGGCCTAAGGGATTATGGATTGCATTCAGAAAGCTGAAGATGAGCATTTCAGGTTCAAACCAACTGCACTATACGGCATAAATAAACCTTACAATTGATCTAAATGGGTATTTTAATCCCTTGAATGGTAACGAGGCCTCCATCGCATGGTGAAGCAATCCATTAGAGACATTTCTATCAGGAGTTTTATTCATAAAAGCCTGCCACTAATGGAGACAATAAGACTAAAAGGTAGCTTTTCACTTTTACTTATATTCATAAGTGGTCCATAGAAAGATACAAACCTCAAAAGAAAAAACAGACAGTGGGGACAATTCTCCTAGTATATATATCTGATACTACTTAGTGCTGATTGTAATATAGAGTTATTGTATGAGCCACATGCTGGACATCCAAGCTTAAAGGGATAGTAATACTTTATTATTACTATCCCCCATATTGTACATATTTGTAAAATAATGTAATAGCCCACAGGTTCAACTCTCAAACCTTCATGGTTTGAGAGATAACCGAAGGCAAAGTTCCCCCTACCTCCCCCTTCCCTGAAGTCAGCATTGTACTGACTGCAGGGGAAGTCTGTCGTATGACAGGCTTGCGGCTCTGCAG
This sequence comes from Rhinophrynus dorsalis, assembly GCA_037306005.1. Lineage (NCBI taxonomy): Eukaryota > Metazoa > Chordata > Amphibia > Anura > Rhinophrynidae > Rhinophrynus > Rhinophrynus dorsalis. The sequence continues at coordinate 607,284,083 of CM074718.1, forward strand.
CAGAGCCGAGATCCCGTTAGTGACAAAATTATTTCCCTGAAACGATCTTCTACATGTGCTTGGTTTGTGCTTGGTTTGCAAGCACGTGGAGAAGACCGTTTCAGTGAAATCATTATTTGTCACTAACGTGATTGCAGCTCTGCTGCAGAGCCGCATGATTAAAGTCAGACTGGATATCCACAACGCTGACTTCAGGGAAGGGGGAGGGAGGGGGGAACTTTGCCTTCGGTTATCTCTCAAATCATAAAGGTTTGAGAGATGAACCTGGGGCTATTACATTATTTTACAAATATGCACAATATGGGGGATAGTAATAATAAAGTATTACTATCCCTTTAAGTGCAACAAACAGGTGTTGTTAATTTCATATGCTTTTTATGATGTGTTGCATGGCCAGTCATTTAGTTTGTACATATCATTTTTTAATATTGAAACATTATTATTTGTATCTCTGGTGTACACAGAGTAGGGGAGATTCACTAAGTGGTGATAAAGTGGAGATCACTTCTCCAGTTCCTATGCTATTCTATGGCGCTTATGCACTAAGATTTCTTCAAATTTTGACATCTTAGTGAATAGGCTCCATAGAAAAACATAGGAACTGGAGAAGTAATATCACTGAAGAAGTTATCTCCACTTTATCACCGCTTAGTGAATCTCCCCCATTTTCTTTTGTGTTTAGTGGTGGTGATTATTTGGCCAGATGGGAAACATCCTGTTTTCTGGTTACTACCTTTCAAGCTCTATACTTCTGCCAAAGTTTCCTGTTTTGGGGTTTGGGGACACGTGTTCTAGGGCTATAGACATATGTCCCTGTGGTGCTTTTTATTTTGGATTGTAATGTATAACCCCCCAAGCCATCATGAAACTGTGAGTACAATAACTCTTTATTATAATCAGCACGCAATTATTTCAAGCATATAGTTGTATGCCAAAGTTCGTGCACCCCTGGCCAAATTACACGTTCATTTTCTAAGTGAAAAGACATTAACCCACCCTCTGCAGAGAACAGAGTTAAGTAAAAAAATTAAAACAGAAAATGTGGAATGTGGAAAGTTTTGGTACCCTTCTAGTTGATTTACTAGTATTATTTTTTGTAAGGTCTCAGAAATTAATTGACTCGTTAGGCCTTAATCTAAGTTAGATGCTGACAATTCCTGAAATTAAAAATTCCTGGACCCTTTGAACTTCTCAGGTGTTGTGCTTACACTCAACCACCATGGGCTCCTCTAAGCAGCTGACTGAGAATCAGAAAATAAAGATATTTGACTCTTCCATAGCAGGGGAAGGCTATAACAATATCGCATTTTTCCTGTTTGCAATTTCCACTGTTCAAAATGTCATTAATATATGGAAGTTATGGGGAATTGTTTAAATCAAGACAAAATGTGTAAGACTAAAAAATATCTGACAGAATGGTTAGGAAAGCAAAGCAAATCCCCTATGTCAATGAAATGGACCCGCATAAAAGTTTAGCTGGTACAGGAGTCAGGGTGCAAATCCTGGAAGCTAATATCACACAGTCAGTGAAGAAACTGAAGCTGAAAAGAGGCTGGATATTACTAGTTAATGATACAAAGCAGGCCTCAAAATCAACCATGAACTACTTCAAGAAACGAAAACTTATGACTATAGAATGGCCTCCACAGTCCCCAGACTTGAATACTATTGAAAATCTGTGGGTAGATCTCAAACATGCAGTGCATGAAAGATGACCCAAGAATATTTCTGAATTAGAAAGGAAGAGTGGAAAAAAAAATCCTAAAGCAAGAATATAAAGACAGTTACCTGGCTACAAGAAATGTTTGGAGGCTGGGACTTCTGCCAAAGGGGGTGTTACTAAGTACTGACAGTGCGCCCAGACTTATGCACTTGACACACGTCAATTACATCCCCCAGCAGCATCAGAAAGTTCCCAGGTATGTGAATTAATCCCTAAGGGTCTTATTTATCAAGGTAAACAGGTGCAATTCTGGAGCAAACAAACTGCAGCTTAAGAGGGGACTGAAAATTCCCATTGATTTCAATAGGATTTTCACCCCTTCAAGAGGTTCCCAACACATTGATTTCTCTAACATTCAAAAGGGTTAAAGCGGAACAACCATGTCACAAAATGTTTAGCTTAAGTCCCCTTCTGGCTACTAGCTGCTTAGTATCGCTTGTCGCCAGAATTATTACCTTATTTAATAGATATATGCTTTATTCCCCAGCTGTCAGTAGCACGGAGTGCAGACATCTTACCATAGTGACGTCAGCGCTCCTGCTCTGTCAGTCCCAGCCGGGTCTAGGAGGCGTTGTTAGGAGACCATCGGCTCCGGCTGAGACTAACAGTGCAGGTATGCGGACATCATTCTGGCAAGATGTTCACGCTCCGTGCTACTGACAGCTGGGGAATAAAGCATATATCTATTAAATATGGTAATAATTCTGGCGACTAGCGCTACTAAGCAGCTAGTCGCCAGAAGGGGACTTAGTTAAGCTAAACATTTTGTGACATGGTAGTTCCGCTTTAAACTTTTCATTTAAATAAATGAGAGCTTGCATCATCCCCCCCAATAAAGCCTGATTTGCTCCAAAATTGCACCACTTTATCTTGATGAATTAAGCAACTGGAACCTTATTCATCAAGTTAAATTGGAACAATTGTGAAGCAATCCGACAGTAGCACAGAGGACAAATAAACTTCCCCAAATTATCATTGATTTAAATTGGGCACTTTACTCTTTGAATGCCAGTGAAGTCTACAACAGATTTCTTAAATGCTAGAGAGGTCTCCAGAGAGGGGCAGTTGGTTTGCTCCAGAATAGATCCACTTCAGCTTGATAAATATGGTCCTTAAAGCCATAAACTGTGTTGTGATTTACACAATGTGTTTTCTTTCATATAATGTTCCTTTTTCATATCTGATGGCCAGTGTATTAGGTACTAACTTTGGTCCTTAGAACATCCTGTAGTCGTTGGGGTAGGAACTCCTGCATTAGTGGCCGTAAGAAGTACCATGACAACAAGCCCTACACCATCATACCTCCAGCCAATAGTGTTGAAACCTAGCATGATAAGTCCACTGATTCTTGTTGCTGTTGCCATAAACTGGCCCTGCCATCAGTGTTGGTGTTCCAATGCCCAGCCATAGCTGCTTGATTTTTAGCTGACAAGAGTGGGATATGATGAGGCCCTTTGCAAATAATTCCCATCAAGGGGTCTATCCCATCATGCATTCTGATATGCCTCCTTGCATACAACTGTTCTATTGTGCACTCAGATGTTATATTGTGCGCTTATTAAATTGAGCACTCAGATGATACTCAATACTCCTGCTTTTGTTGTTCTTTGAGGCTTTTTGTTTTAAGATTAACCCCTTAGGGACCCTTGACGTACCAGGACCGTCAAGGGTAAACTTGCTTGAAAGACCCTTGACAGTCCTGGTACGTCACGTACTTTTTACTTACAGCGCTCTACCGGGAGCGCTGTAAGTAAAAATAGGGCATGAAATAGACCGCTCCAAGATCGGAGCGATCTGTTTCAAGCCCCATAGTGACGCGCCGATACACGTGACAGGTCACGTGTACCGGCGCCTCAAAGTGCCCCTATGCGGTCGTTATGGGACGGAAATGTCCCATAACGTCCGGTCCTTAAGGGGTTAAAGGGATAGTAACCCCCCGAACAACGTGACGCCAAAAGACAGCAATCATACAAACATACTGAACTCCCTTATTCCGATCTCTCAAACCTTTATGGTTTGAGAGATGTAAGGCAAGACAGACCTCCGGTCCCACTCCCTTCTGCCTGACGAGCTGTAAAGCTGTCAGAGGCAGAATCCGGTCTGGCGACTTTCGGCGGTTCTGCAGGAGCGCTGTCATCTAGATATCTCAGTATAATTACTTCATCTGAATGGTCTACAACATGTGCTTGCAAGTCAGGCACACGTTTTAGACCATACCCATGAAGTAATAATACGGAGATATCTAGATGACAGTGCTCCTGTAGAGCCGCCGCCTGGTGCTGGAAGCAGGATCTCATGATGTCCGCTATAAAGCGGACGTATGAGAAGGGGGAGGGAGCGGAGGTTTGTCTTGCCTTACAACTCTCAAACCATAAAGGTTTGAGAGATGGGACTAAGGGAGTTCAGTATATTTGTACGATTGCTGTCATTTGGCGTCACGTTGTTCGGGGGGGGGTGTTACTATCCCTTTAAGGGCACATTTAGACTTGTACAAACTTTTAGGCATTAATTGTCACACACGAGTCAATAAAATACATTCTCTGTATGCATCAATAAACTACAACAAATGGGCAACAGACTTAAATATTATATTCAAAATGTATAAAAAATGCATTGATACAAATATAAACCTTTGAGTGCCAGAGGGGTACATGACACATTGCTTTGAAATGTGTTGCGTACCCGTTTAGCACTCAAAGGGTTAACAGTCAGTTCCTAGGTCACACACTGGGCACAAATCTGAGTCTAAAGGGGGAATTTTAACTAACCGAGGAACACAAAGCTGCAATGTATTCCTTCACAATGCATTGTGTACCCCTCTGGTTACTGGAGAAAACTGCTGCATTTTCTGCTGTGTTTACAAGTTGCTTATTTATCCAGGAGCAAAGTACCAGGAAATGTCAGTTACGTTAGAAGCCACTTGCCCTGTCTACTCTATGGGACAAAACACACACAAACTGTAAACTGTTTTGTTCTCAGTGGTGTCAGTAGGGCTTTATGCAGGATAAGCCTATTTAAACTAATTCCATGTAGTGTGAGGCAGTGCATGCTTCAACAAGAAAAAACCTGAACATTAATTAATACTCAAACGAGCACAGAGGAGTCCAGTTTATTATTAGAGGTACGCAGAAGATAAAGACATGCAATTCTGGAGTAAACCATCTGTTTTATGGGGGGAATTGACAAAGTCCAGTGATATAAATAGGGCTTTTAAACCTTTGAAAGCTAGAAAGATCTCCAACACATTGCAGTACATCCCCATTAACTACCCTTTGATGCACACATAGAGTATGTACCTGTGTGTGTTTCTATACACTGAGCACCAGTTATCTGGCTTGACACAACGACTGTAACAGTTGGCGTCACTAGCTGTAGGCAGGCTGGGACTGGGGGTTAGCGTAGGCATATAATCAGGTCTTGCCTCAACTGGTCTTAAGTGGCTGGGGCTTTGTGGTATTTATGACTTAGTAGCAGTTCTTAACATTTTCTGTTATCAAACAGATGTGACTAGTTTTTTAATTGCTAAACAAAGTGTCTTGTCTATTTTCAACAGAAAACATATGTTGAGAGCTAAAATGTTAACTCCTAGAGGTATTATGTTACAGAGACCTGGCAGCATTGATTGTCATTATTTTCTTTTTGATTTTAATGTCATGCTTTCCCTGACATGGGGTTATTGCTGTAGCTTGGATAGTATGTTAAGGGTTTGCTCTAGCCTCTTGCGCCTTTCCAGGGCTGAAGAACGTTAGGCTTGTATTTTCATTACAGGCGGCTGAGAACCATGGGTGGAGGTAGGCTTTCCAGTGGATCAAGAGCCACTTGGGGAGAAAGGTAAATGTCTGAGTTGCTTTAAAAGTAAAAGTGAGTTGAGAGGGAGGGTTATCTGATTTCCAGGTCATCAGTAAGTCGAATGGGGAAAGCCTAAGCCTGTTTCAGCTGTAGCAGGCACTGAGCAATTTCATGGTAAAAAAATGACAACTTGGAACATAAGTTAGAACCAAGAAGACTTAATTTTATATACCCTTGTGTCTCTTTCATGTGTGATACCTATTCACTCTACATACACTACTTACACAGATGCCAATCATGGCAAAAATATATAGAGAGATGACAATCTACACTCTGCAGCAGTGGTGCATATAGGATATCTTTAGAGAATAGGAACCATGTGAAAATGAGATGTTATATAGCTCTCACTGGCCAAGTCGTGTTCTTAGAAACATAGGGGGAGATTTATAAAAAAAGGAGTAATGAGAAATATGGTGTAATTTTGGCATTAAACTTAAGTTCTGCATTAAAAAGTAAGGAATGCCAGTTTTGGAAGTCTTGAACTTATGTAGTAGTGTTCCTGGAGGCGTGACTTTAGTAAGAACCACAAAATTCCACTGCAGTGAGTTTCCATAGAAATGTCACTAAATGCGACATTTTACAGACATTTGCAAAATAATATTAACACCAGGTATAAATCGGTGTTAATTAATTTGTTAATTCTCCAAATAGCGGCATATTTATAAACGCTGCCCTTCCTCATCATGGGTGTCCCTAGAAATTTTTCGGAGGGGGGGGTCAAAGATATAATTTGACCCCCAGGCCAGTCCTCTCTGCCCCCAATGTTTATATGGAGGGGACAAGTATGGGGGCCCTTCCGGGTGCCCATGTCCCCCATAGGACCTTATGTAAAAAGTGAAAGTGGAAAAATTCTGGAGCATACAAGCAGTATCATAGGGGACAAATAAAAGTTCCCAAAACTCCCACTGATATAGATAGTTCTTATTAGTCACTTGAATACTAGAGATGTCTCCAGTCAATTAAATGGGTTCGAAGTTCCATTTGAGTCAAAGGTGATTTTTATTTTTGCTCTATAACTGCCCTACAAAGGCCCATACATTTTCATGGCAGATAATTGATTGGCCCATTTGGTCTGCCCAAATTCTGAATTGATATATCCTTTTCAGAATAGAATTAAGCCTACCCCAGGTATTCTTGAATTCCTTGAATGCATAATTTTTAACACTTTAAGAATTAACACTGAACACTGTTGCTAAAGTAGCTTCCTAACCAACTAGTACATTGTATTTTCTCACGGCTTTAATTAATTGCTTGCCCATGTTTGTTATCTGAAACAATAACTATTTCCTCTGCTGTTGTTGTAAATGAATTACTATAAGTCCTACATTTTGTGTTGGATTTTGTGACCTAAATACATTATTTCACCTTGTTAAATTAAATTTTAGATTCCATACAATTTCCAATTACTACGATTTTTTGTAAATCACCATGTATGGCGTTTATCCCCTCTGGAATGACAGTCCTGTTACAGATTTTTGTATTGCCTCAAAATTGAAATGTAATTAAAAAATGCAAAGCTAAATATTACTAATGGAGAAAACCTGAAAAAAATGGACACATAGCTAATAATATACAGAGAATAATGTTTAATTAATAATAATTCCAATTTTGAAGTGATTCTGCATAGCAAAATTACATATTTCATTGATATGTGGTAGCACTGAATAATTTATGGAATCTGACTATTTTAACCCCTTCAGGACCAAGCAATGTAATGCACATTCCTCTGGTCCAAAAGGGGTTAATAAAATCATATTTTTTTCTAAGTCATTTAGCATATAATTCATAATTAGTTACTGTGCAATTAACACCTTCATCACTGTCCTCTTATTTGTAGTAATTAATGGATCTCAAAGCTTTAAGGGTGTGGTACCCTGCCCGTACTAGCAATGATTTAATTAACTGGGGTGTAAGAAGAAAAAAAGAATAACCAACAAAAGCACATCTAATGAAAGATCACATGACTCAGTAATAAAAATCCTGCCTGTGTGTGGGCCTGCTCGCTGAACTCTCTAAAGAAGACTCCCTGAAAATGTAGCCATAAATCTCAGACATAACCCTGCAAAGTTTTAATTCATGTAACAATCTGTAGAGATTAGAGTCATTATTATTTAGACCAGACATCTCTTGTACTTCTTCCAAGCCTTGTAATGTGTTACTGTATGGGATCTTTCACACAGCCGCCAGATCTGTACAACCCTCTGCTACAGTTCTGTCTCCCATGTTCATTCACACACCTTCTCCTGCACTCCACCTCCAATCCGGATGCAGGAGAGACATTTCTAGTGGCTGAGTTAGTGCCAGCCAGTATTACTGACTGGCAACCACACTGGTCAGATATTTATTGGTGGTTAAGATGACCATTGCAAAATCCAACAACGCTCAAGTAAAATGTCTACCAGTGTCCCCATAGGCTGCTGTGCAGACTGTCCTTGTGGCAACTTCACTGAGTTCCTGTTTGAACATAGTAAATGTAATATGCTGGACTTTGGTGGGTTCACATGAAGTGATAGTCAGTATTGGCTCGATGCAAGAAATGTGTGCAATCGCTATTTGCCATGTGAAAACCACTAGGGAATAGATTTACGCATGATTTTGTTGAATTGCGCATGAAAAATCAAGATTAGCGAACAGCTGCGCATATTTATTTTTTGTGGGCGTGGCCAGGATTAACGAATCTGTGTGAGTGGAATAGCGAATTCGCCTAATGCAGTAAGTGCTATTGGCAACAAATCTATACGTCTGTGTACTGTTTTCTTACAAAATAATTTTTTTATGAGCAATTCAAGAAGCGTTCTGTATTCAGCTGGATTAGAACATGCGCAAAATCTAGGCGCAAAACCTCTGAATAAACATTTCTCTGTAATGGAAGTCCCTTGTTTTACTCAGCAGTATAAACCTTGCCAATTTATATATTTTCCATTTTAAGCATTAATATACCTTTAAGAAGATTAAAAAACACCTAATAACATTGAATGATTATATAATTTACGTATATAAGCAAGTTAGTTTTATAAAATATATTCAAAGCATAAAAGTGCTGAATCTACTCAAGGAATTTTGCATACTAAAACAGTAAATGCCTGTAATACTCGTGACTGCTCTGGTAAAGAAGTGCATTGTCCTTTCCGTTTTGAACATGAGCCCTGATAGAGATACCCCCTGTTACACTCTCAGCCACTCTGACTGCAGCGTGATCAGGAAACTGCAGGGCAGGCGACAGGAAGGTCAGCAGATAACTCTTGTTGTGCTGCCTTGCATTTAGTTTTTTTTTTTTTTTTTTTTTTAACAGGACCTTTTCAAAATCAACTAGAAAATGTATAAACTACTGTTATTCAGAAAATTAGTTTTTGGGTTTAGATTTATAGATTATACTAATCTGCTGTGCAGATACTTCCTGTCTTAGCCCTATATATCCTCCCCCACTAACTGACACATAAAATGCAGTCTTACACAGTTATCTGAATAGAGTAACAAACAACCTAGAGCTGTATTGGCCACTCCCACATTATGAATTGTGGGTGGGTCCAAAATAATCACAATGTTCCTGCACCAGTTTATATACTCCATAACAAGCTATTATATAACCGCTTGTAAAGTAAAGAGATATTCACCGTATTGCAAAGCAATGCTTTGGAGATCTCTCTAGCAATGCATGGGTTAATGCTTTTTTTTTTTGTCCTTGATTGTTATAGACCAAAGGTATTTTCTGTGCCAAGAAACAGTGTGTTTGACTGGGGGAGGGGTCATGTGAGAAATGGGGGTGTGCCCACCTGAGATATTAATCCGGCTCAGTACAGGGTATTAAGAAATCAGTAACACATTCAAATAAAGCAGCCTGACATTGATAGGAAAGTTAACTCATCATACATGTAACCCTTTCAATGCCTGAGGAGTGTACAACGCATTGCATGGCAATGCACTGCAAACTCCTTTACCACTCAGAGGGCTAGGGATTTAATTACTGTGACAATATGAATAGCCATCCTATATAATAATTCCCTAAATGTGTGTTTGTCAGAAGTCGTCATGCGGAGTAGAGACAGCTGCGCACACTTCAGTCATGTGCAGTAAAGACTGCACGCGTGCACGGCTGATAAAGGAGCGGGACTCCGAATTCAAACCGCAGTCCTCGACTATGGTCTGAATTCGGAGCACCCCACTCCGTATCAGCCGCGGTGCAGGAAATCTCTACTGTGCATGACTGCAGCTCGGCCGTTGCTGAGTGGCACTGTGGCCCTTGTACACAGGCTCTTCAGCTAGTAAAGTAATAAATACATGATCTGATCTCAACAGATCAGAATATCAATATAACAAAACCACATCCATTAACCCAGTGAGTGCCAGAGGCAACATGTTGCACACCCTTCTAGCACTGAAAGGTTTAATACAGTATGGGAAAGAGTAGAGAAGAAGACACCTAACTCTGCAATAAAACTCAAAAACATATAATTGTTTTTTCATAATTGCATCATTGCATCACAAAAACTACCAGACAACACCAAATTTGGTAACATAAGGGAACATGCACTTAGTGACTCACAGTTAGTGAGTCTTAGTGCCAATAATCACAAGTCACAGTTAGTGAGTCTTAGTGATAATAATCACAAGTCACAGTTAGTGAGTCTTAGTGCCAATAATGCACAAGTCACAGTTAGTGAGTCTTAGTGATAATAATCACAAGTCACAGTTAGTGAGTCTTAGTGCCAATAATGCACAAGTCACAGTTAGTGAGTCTTAGTGATAATAATCACAAGTCACAGTTAGTGAGTCTTAGTGATAATAATGCACAAGTCACAGTTAGTGAGTCTTAGTGCCAATAATGCACAAGTCACAGTTAGTGAGTCTTAGTGCCAATAATGCACAAGTCACAGTTAGTGAGTCTTAGTGATAATAATGCACAAGTCACAGTTAGTGAGTCTTAGTGCCAATAATGCACAAGTCACAGTTAGTGAGTCTTAGTGCCAATAATGCACAAGTCACAGTTAGTGAGTCTTAGTGCCAATAATGCACAAGTCACAGTTAGTGAGTCTTAGTGATAATAATGCACAAGTCACAGTTGGTGAGTCTTAGTGATAATAATGCACAAGTCACAGTTAGTGAGTCTTAGTGCCAATAATGCACAAGTCACAGTTAGTGAGTCTTAGTGCCAATAATGCACAAGTCACAGTTAGTGAGTCTTAGTGCCAATAATGCACACATGTAAAATCTTGTACAATTTCATTCAGAGCTGATTAACCCAGCAGTGGATGCACAAAAGTCCTCATAAACTGCAAAAGGACGGGAAACTACACAAATAAAAATAAGTGTATCTTCTTATTATTATATACAACACACTTACACAAATGGTGAAGAGGATACTGGTGGCAAGAGCTTACAATTTAAAGCACCGACAGGCAACCAGATTTACCCCAGGAGCTGAATATGTGGCTCTCAACTATCCCAAAGGGCCACACATTATAGTTTAAGATTGTAATAGGGGTATAAAAATAACCCCTTGAATGCTAGAAAAATCTACAACTCATTGTTTCACAGTGTATCGGAGTCCTCTGAAGCATCTAAAAGGTTAAGATGAAGCGTTGTGGGTGTGAAGGGGATTATGATCTTAGACAAGGTGAGGTGACAACTGATGTACATGATTTTGGAGAAGAAAACATAAGGACCTTATTATACTGACGACATAGACAAAGCAATCTTATTGCAATACTAATCGCTAGAAAATAGACATCAGGCAATCCCAGGTAAAGTTACCACAGCAGCTGTTAGCCACACCTTAAAATGTATGTCACCACACCCATGTCCCTATCCACTCGGGAGATGAAGGCTGGCAGAAAGGAGATAGAGAATAGGGAGAATGGATGTAGCCTGCAGGGCAGGCAGACTTTGGGATAAATGAATGAGGGATAAAGGCTGGAGAGAAGAAGAGAAGCCCATGTGGGAGTAGTTGCTGGGAAACTGGAAAAAAAAGAAGAGAGAAATACAGAATCTGGTGTTGCATGAACCTTTCAGGCTCTTTTGTCGTGGGCAGCCTTTAAAGGGATAGTAATACTTAAAAAGTAAAAAAAATATATGTTGTAGGGTTTATCCCCCTGAGTAAAACAAGGGTATTCCCACTGCTGAGAGATATTTTATAAAAAAATTATAACAGCTCAAATGTGAATTTTTTAGGTGCAATATCACAGTGGCCTGAAAATTTACAGTGGCGCTGTTGCTACACCATCCTATGGACTGCTCTGGTCTGTAGACCCTAAATCTCCATAGGATGGTGTAGCAACAACGCCACTGTAAATTTTCAGGCCACTGAGATATTGCACCTAAAAAATGCACGTTTGAGCTGTTAAAATTTTTTAATAAAATATTTCTCAGCAGTGGGAGTACCCTTGTTTTACTCAGGGGGATAAACCCTACAACATATTGTTTTTTACATCTTAAGCATTACTATCCCTTTAAACTGAATTTCCTCTGCTAGGTTATCCCTAAATTCAGCTTTTGTATAAAAAAGGCTGTTTGGCAAGACAACAATTTCTTCTCATGAACCTGTCATTTTGTTTCTGCCATTTACTTTATTAACTACTCAGATAGCTGGAAAAGCATTTACGTGATGTGTACATGAATTAAAAAAAAAAAAAGTAGTTCACTTACCTTTGACAACAATCAGAGCACGCTCCTGTGTTTGGCACCTTCTTTTGGAGGGTCTCCAGGACATGTTACCCACATTGCTCTCCCCTTCTTCTGTAACCCACTCTTTTCCATACTCCTCCCATACCCCTGGCCAAATTCTTTGTCTCTCCCTCCCGTATTAAATTTAATGTCTTTAAGGCCCACTTTCTCTGTCTAACCTTTCAGCCCCCACCTCCTGTCCCAATCCCCTCTTACCAGCAAATACTAAGCTTTCTCTTCCTGTCCCATATTTTGCTCCCTCTCGGATACCTCCCAAAATTCCAGATGGTCAAAGAGGGACAATTTTGTTTCAGGTGATGTTGCTGTGGGTTCGACTGGTGGGTGGGGCATCACTGAGAATGTTGAGGTTATGTAATGACCTACTGAAAGCTCTTGATGCAATTGAATAAATGATTTAAAACAAGATCAACATATTTTATTTACACAATCTAATTCATAAATATATACTGACGTTTCAACAAACATGTGAGTTGCATTGCTGTGGAACAATGTGATATACATATATACACAGGACAGGAAAGAGGAACAGAGGTATTTGGGTCTCAAAGAGAAACTGTCCCTCCCAAAGAGAGACACTTGGGAAGTATGATCTGGTTCCTTTCACTCCCACCCCCTCTAGCTCTCCAATGATCACCTACTCATGCCCACTCTCTTCCTTTCTTACATTTACATTGTCCCTTCTTTTCACTGCCCCATGCTGCCAACACACATTGTTAACTATACCGGATCCATACTGTGGGGACCTGAAATTTCCTCCAGGTCCTCTGGCTCAATATGAAAAACAAATTGCAGATGTTCTACTCATCCCTACTCACCATCCTGCAACTAGATCCCTGGGCTCCACAGGTAAGTTACAAGATTTGAAAGGAACAATATCATATCTATTCATGAATACAGTATTATTACACATATTAGCCACTTGAGGAAAACTATTTCCAACATCTGTATTTTCAAATTATTCCAAATTTACTTTCAACTACTGCTATAGGGATCAATCAGTAAAGCATAGCTAAACATCCCTCTAAATTAGTTAGGTTTCAAACAGCATGTTATTTTTGTAATACAAAACCTCCCCGGCAAAAGCTTTGATTCTGTATCTGGATGTCAACATGTTTTAACATATTAAGCATAGAAAAAGCCAGGTCAATTGTAAAATTGGAAGCAGGAAAGATATAAAAAATACTAAACATTACTAAACTGGCTCAGATAATCCAACCACTCAAAAAGCTTTGGATGTTAAAACAAACCATACATTTAATTGATAGAGGATTAAACATGCTAGATCAAAGAAAAGCAATCGATAAATGGCAGGGATTAGTGAAAACAAACATGGAGCTGGGCAACATAACAGTTCCTTTTATTAACATTGTACACAGAATGTGGAATTTTCAAAATGTAATTGCCTTTAAGATGACCCTGCAGAAGGAGATGAATCACAGAGCCCCCTATGTCTATCTTAAACAGTATTGTTTATCTACTCTACTTAAAAATTTTTATCAAGAACAATAAGAGATGACGTTTGTCTTTGGGAATATCCCCAAAGGAAACAGAGGTTTGCATTAGGAGGCTTTGGACTTTGTTCATGCTCTCTAGCCCAGAGGTTCTCAACCCGCGCCCTCAGTGGCCACTAACAGGCCAGGACTTAGGAATTTCCCTGCTAGAACACAAGTGTGTTGATCAGAGGCTCAGTCATATTGATTAACTCACCTGTGCTCTTAAAAGGAAATTCTCAAATCCTGGCCTGTTAGTAGCCACTGAGGGCACGGGTTGAGAACCACTGCTCTAGCCTGTAAAACTGATATCTTATTGGTGGCAACATTTCTCTTCTCCCCCACTGTAGTGCATCGTGTTTTATAGGTGACTTTATAAGTTGTAATTAACCCTTAAGTGAAATTTGATAGCATGAATTAAGTGGGATAGATCCATATTGGAGCATTTGAGGGGGAAAACAACTTCACAATGAGGTTGTTTGAGACGCATTCAAGGTGTTTAACCTCTTAAGGGCGACATACCAATGTTTCTGCCATAAGGACCAGTGACAGCCATAGCACGTCACATACATTTTACTTACAGCGCTCCTCCTGGAGCACTGTAAGCAAACCCAGGGTCTGAATTTGATCGCTGCAAGCCTGGAGCGGTCTTTCTCAGCCCCCAATGCGGCACGTCGGTATATGTAACAGGTCACGTGTGCCAGCACATCGGAAAGGATCAAAGTGGTCCTTAAGGGAAGGATACTTCCCAGGACCTTGGTCTTTCAGGGGTTAAATCAATGTGAATGTTGAGAATTTTTATTTGTCCCCTATGGTGTTGATGTTTTGCTTAGAACTACTTCAGTTCATCTTAATCCTTTGAGTGCCAAAGGGGTACGCAACGAATGGCTTTGCAATGCGTTGTGTACCCCTCTGGCACTCAAAAGTGTTAAAATGCCCCCTCCCCTCAGTATGTAACAAATAAATATGCCTGCTCATTTAAATGCAAATCTTAACCCTTTGGGTGCTAGAAAGGTCTACACATCAATGTGAATCAACGCTGTGCATTTTATAAACACTTTACAGAAGTTTTGTCTTTATCCATATGACCCTATGGTGGTCTCAGATCATAGTTCTTTAATGTGATCAAGACCTCTTCAGTACCCAAGGAGTTAAGGACTATCCATTGTACTTACATGGAGAAGTATCATCAAAGAGGGGGTCTATATTGTGCAGCAACTCGATTCTAGGAGAAGGGCTTCCTTCACTAGGACAGAAATAAAAAGACATGGAAAAGATTACTATCTTTCTAACCACATCTGCTAATTGTATATTCTATTTTAATACTTCCTTTGTTTTAAATTTAGGAAATAACTCATTTGACACAACCATTTCTTACATCTTCTTCTTCAACAGTAAACACTCACACGTAGCCAATCATCAAATCTTCATAGAGTATTAATACAATTTTCTTCTCCTACATCTGCCAATGTACTCATTTGTTAACCCCAAAAATTCTCCACTTAATACTGTTTGAGCCAAGGGGAGGGCATTATGTTTTAACCCTTTGAGTTCCAGAGGAGTACAGCACACATTGTAAAGCACAGATGAAAAGGATTACCAAACTCTGTTTGCCTGTGCATACTAGATTGAAGGCTTTCAGGCCTTGCTGGCCTTAACACCAGTGTGTTCACCAGTAAGTAATATAGCAACGTGCATGAGTTGGAGGCTAATGCAAGAAGAGTTGTGTTAGTGGATGTGTACATTTACAATTCTATTAACACTGTAACAACCCTTGACGTGCCAGGACCTTCACAACGGTCGCAGCACTTAAGGACTCAAAAAATTACAGGGACCCCGGAATCGAATGGCAAAAAAAAAAGTCTCATGGTCCTTAACTGCTGTCCGTGCACTGCAGCGGCTGGTCGTTAAGGGGTTAATTACCCATTATAAAATGCGTGAACTCCCTGAAGACCTCCCAGGCATCCAAGGGATTAATAAATGGATACAAAATAAATGCCAAAAAGTTATTGATTTACTGTTGACAGCAGATTATTCCAAGTATATCTGAATTATAGTAAAAAAAAGAATGGATAGATTATTTTGTACATCTAAATTATCTTGTGTAACATATTTATTAAAGCAGTTTTCATCAATGTAGTTAGTTGCAATTTTGAACATTTGGGAATTTTGGAGTTTTATCAAAGAAGTATTCATGAAAGTTGTTGTAAGTGCACTGTAACGAAACAACACAAAAAACAAGCACAGTCCATAAAACGGCCCAGGTATGTGGTACCCTATATTTTATCAAACTACTAATTCTTCATTAAAAAAATCACTTTTATTGTTTTAAAAACATTTTAAAAGTCACTGATACAGGGGAAAGTAGATTATTCCATTAAGTTGTCATCTGACATATTTCATGCAGTATCCATCTTCACTTCATCTTGGATGGCAACTCCGTTGTGTAATATACCTTCCCTCTGTATACAGTGGCTGTAATGCAACAATAAAGTGATGGTTTTGAATGAAGAGCCAATGAAGTATAAATAAGTTTACTGAAGGATGAGGTACTACATGTTCTCTGGAGTGAGCTTGGTTTCTGTGTCATTTTGTGGCCATTTTGCAGATGTGGATCAGAGTGCCTGTTAGAGTGGGCTTCACCATGGTTGACAGGAAAGCAAAGGGAACGGACACCAACGGTACAGTGAGCTGTGTTTTTTTTTTGCTATTTTGGAAAAAAGTATTATTATATGACCTATTTTCTTATAATGTCCCCAGAAGACTAAGGTTGTGAGTCTTCTCCATTGAGGACATGTGATATTTTTCTGTCTATCAAACTGTACAACTCCAGGATGTTCACAAAATAATTGAATTCAGAAAGTTCAACACCTTTAGCACCAGGATGGGTCATGAAGCCTCTCAATTTGTACATCCTTGGTACAAATGGGCACTTGTTCCCCAGGGACACATCACTTACGACCTCCTGCACCAGCTTTACTTTTCACAAGGGTGTTGATTCCATTGGATATGCGTGTGTCCGATGCACAAGGAATTCACAGCAATGCACCAGCGTGTTTCAAGCAAACAAATTTGTTTGAGACAGACAGACAATAGGTATTTTCTTCTGCACATAATCCGCCAGGCTAATACAGGATCTGTGTCCTTCGAGAGACTCTGCTTTGTATTCTCTATTGCTGTCTTTCTCATAAAAGTTTCTGCTTCATGATGCTTATATAATTCATGCAGGCCCTCATTATTTGCCTCACTCTGCACCTCGTTATAGGTCCAGATCTAGGGTTCCTCCACATACTAGGAGAGAGTTACTCCTGCATGAAGTCTCTCTTCTGCTGCAAATGCTCTTTCTCTCCCAAGGGCCCAGAAAACTACTAGACATCCTACTATATACCACTCTGCTAAGCCCCCCCCCCCCCCAATCCCCATACCAACCCATGGAATGTCCCATGACATAGAGTAATGGGTTATTAATGCAGTGCCAACATTATACCTTTAAGGGTATTTTCACATGGATGTCAGAACTGTAGCAGCCCCCTGTGATAGTTATCACCTGCTGTCACTTGCCAATGGGAGCGCCGTACAAATATTATTGTCTGGAACCTACATGTTGGCCATTCACTGAAGCTTCAGATGAGAATCGCATTCTCCCACATTGCTCGTGTGAAAGGTCTGCTGGTCGTCTCACAGGACACTACGCAAATGTGTTGTGCTGCATTTTTACTTTGTTTCTGTGCAAAAGGAGTAAGCTTTCTGGACTTTGTCTTGTTCTTAGGAGGCAATAGTCACCCATGTGAAAGGCACCATGGTCCAGATTTTGCCAGCCACCACTGGTGAAATAACTAATAGATTTTTCTGAAGTCTGCTTGCATTAGTCAGTGTTGGTTATGTTTTTTTAAGCTAAATCTAATAAAAATCATAATTGAACTATATGAAATGTTTCAATCTTCCCTACACCCACTGGTTGTCACAGAACCACACATACACCATCTTTCACCTCAGCCTTGTTCCACGGTCCACTATTATTTACTTTTGGACTGTACAGTCCCTTGTGCTAATTCAGCGATCCATGAAGTTCCCAGGAACCCAATATGAAAAAAAGTGCATTAAGCATTGAGAAATGAATATAAGAAGTCCTTAATGGGAAGCATTCACATATATTGCAGAGAGAGAGATCATAATATTATTGAGGAAATTAAACATTCCATTCTTAATGAAAACTGATTTCCTTATTTCATTGAAATGTTCACCTGTGAAATGTAAACCTTTTTTTCAATAATGAGATTCTGATTATTAAAGCATTGTAGCTTAAAGAAAATGTCCTTCCACAATTATGTAACAATATATAAAGAGGAGTTAAAAAGTTGGTAAATGGTAACAGTTCAATTGCACTATCCAGCCAGGAAAAAAATTATATCTCAGATGAGCAAGAAAAGAACACTTTCCCCAATCAGGGCTAGATTTCCCAACACGCAGACTAAGGCAGCCGCCTAGAGTTGTGAGGGTGCCTGCTGTGTGAGCCACACCTACATTCTGAATTGTGGGAGTGGCCAGAGCAATCACAATGTACCTGAACCAGTTCTTTACCCAATTACGAGCTATTATGATTTAATCCCTTGAATGCTAGAGAATGGATGGAACTGGTGGCGGTATCATGTGAGGAATGGGGTTGTGTAACGGTTTGTTTGACACAGACACAGTAGGTTTGGATAAAACACAATTTTATTGAACAATGATAATAACAATAACCCTCACAGGTCCTGTAATATATACACAATATAATACAGACACAAGACAGGTTATAATGAGGTAAGCCCACACGGGTCCAGTATATGCAGGTAATGCAGAGTTCAATATACTGACACAGGTCAGGCAGTTCTTGTGTGATTCTCAGCTGGACAGCACTGAATGGGTTACTATTAGGCCGAGAGTACTGACAGGCCCTAATAGTGCAAGGCCCTTTAAGGAGCTCAATCAAAAGGAGAGAGCACAAAATCGAGTAATGGAGACCAGATCAACTTGAGGACTGCCGTAGCAGTAACGGAGACTGAGCAACTTGTGACTGCCGTAAAAGTAATGGAGACTGAGCAACTTGGGCACTGCCGTAGCAGTAACGGAGACTGCGCAACTTGCCCTGGGAGGCACCCAACCGGGGACTGCACAAGGAAGAGGACGCACAGAAATGTCGCCTGGGCGACACTGAGGCAACAGAGACCAGACTGCAGTGAACTGTCCGAAGACAGCGAGGATCCTGACACCACCCCAACTGGAGACCGGATAAGGTGTGCAGGAGAGGAACGCAACCACAGTAGCCCAGCCGGGCTGGAACAACACACACACCGAGCAGGAAAGTCAGCCAATCCGAGTCGGTACACCAAACAGGAACGTCAGCTGGGCCTGGTCGGTACACAGAGCAGGAAATTCAGCCAATCCGAGTCGGTACACAGAGCAGGAATGTCAGCCAGGCTGGGTCGGTACACGAAGCAGGAACGTCAGCCAATCCAAGTCGGTGCACGGAGCAGGAACGAGATGCAGAATAGTCAGACAGTCTGGGTCGGTACAGGGCAGGAACAAGATGCAGAGTCGTCAGGCAGGCCGGGTCGGTACACTGAGATCACACGAATAACAGGAAGAAGCACTGGTACTGAAACACCACGAAAGGGCACTGGAGAAGTGCCAGAACCCAGCATTTTTAGGACAAATACTGGGCGGGACAATAACAGTGCAGCCAATAGCGTAAGCAGGAGTGGAAACTGAAACTGACAGAATGTCGCCAAATATCACGGGTACCGTGATAGGTTGTGGCCATTTACAGAACTAATGGCTCCTAGGGTGCTACGTCTAGCAGCACCTAGGATATAAATCTGCCCCTGTTCCCATCCGCAAATTGAGAGCTGGTTTCCATTCCCTTAGAAACCCCTGCCACTCTTTCACGCATTTGCCCCTATCAAATCAGGGGGACATAGCCCCAACAATAATGAAAAATATGTGATACTTTTGTGCATTTGTTTATGCTAGGGGTGGGCAAACCGCAGCCTTCTAGTTGCTGTTGGACTACAGCTTCCATGACAATTTTAACAATAGGACAACATGGGCAGCTTCCCTGGGCTAGTGGCGTAAGAGCCCCTCAAGGAGAATATATGACTGTCATGCAACAGGGTTTGGAACTCTCTAGATCTCCCATTCCCTAATGTTACTGAATTTTAAATGTGTGAAGCCAGGTGCGAAAACTCTGTACAATTTGAAGATGGTGTGAAAACCGAACATTGTGTGAAGATGGTGGGAACACTCAGTGAAAACAGTATTTTGTGTGCACAACATTCTATGAAGCTATAAACGTGTAACACTATTATACTCTTTATTACTCACAATCTTTGTTATAATTTAACCCCTTGGATGCCAGAGATGTCTTCAGTGCACTGCTTTGTGGCTGGACCTTATTGCACCCTTACATTACTCTGACACTGGGACAAACCGTTATACTTGTCCCTCCTGCAACCCAGTCACTCTCTTCCATGATGCTATCAGCTAAATGTTCAGCCCTACAGTTCCTTATAGCACTTGTCACTTTCTTCTTCCTACTGTGTAACAGTCTGTGCCAGAACCACTCAGCAACTCCAAGCACGTAGACCTTCCATATCAGTCCCTCACTTCTTATAGATTGTAAGCGCTAGCGAGCAGGACCCTCATCCTTCTGTTTCCAATTTTGACTTTAACCCCTTAAGGACCAGCGGTCCCGGGGTGTCTGGTCCTTTAAGGACCAGATAGGCGAGTTTGACGTGCGGTCCCACGTGACTGATTACGTGTTCCGGCACGTCGAACGAGGGACTGAGAGAGAGATCGCTCCGGTCTTGGAGCGATCAAGTTCAGTCCCCGGTGTTACTCACCGTGCTCCTGCAGGAGCACAGTGAGTAAAAGTACGTGACGTCCCAGGACCGTCACTGGTCCTTAAGTGCCGGACCAGCGTGACGGTCCGGGTACGTCACAGGACGCGAAGGGGTTAAACAGCCTTATATATTTTAATCCGCTGTACTTTGTTATGTGGGCTTGTTTAACCCTTTGAGTGCCAGATAGGTGTCCAACGCATTGCAATGCATTAGATTCCTCTCTGACACTCAAAGGGTAACCCTTTTAGTGCCAGAGGGATCCACAATGCATTGCTTTGCAGTGTGTTGCTTACCCCTCTGCCATTCAAAGGGCTAAGTACTGTAAAGAGATTTATAAACAAATAATGATAGAGGTCTGCGGTGCATTGTGATGCAATGCACTGGATCTTTCTCTAGCACTCAAGGGGTTAAAAGCAACATTTAAATCAATGAAAGTATTGGTGATATTAATTTATTTCCTACTAGTGTAAAAGCCTGTGTACACGGGCCAAAGTGCCACCCAGTGGCCTTGGCTGCTGCCCCAGAGCTGGGAGCGAAGACAGGCAGTGAGCCCCAGGGAGGAGGAGTATTGAGCAGCCTCTCATCCTTAGGCCGGAGCCAGCTGTACCGCCTTTCCCTCACTCTGGATCAGCCGGTGCGTTCGGGCAGTCTCTACTGCGCATGACTGCATCGGACATACATCCTAGCGTTTTATTATATAGGACTAGTGTAAAAGCCCATGTACACGGGCCAAGGTCCAGGTGATGTTAACCCTTTGAATGCCAGAGGGTTAAGAGGCCAGTCCTGCTCTGTGTCCTACCGCCGACGCAGTCTTGCACTGTAGAGACAGCCCGAAAGCACAGAATGTTCCCAACACAAAACTCCCAGCATTCTGTGAGTTCGGGCAGTCTCTACTGCACATGATGGCTTCTGACAAACATCGTAGCAAATTATTATATAGGATGGTGCATCTGCTTGAGACTTGCCTCTAATTTTTCTTATGAATTAGGTCTATAGTTTGTTTAACCCCTTAAGGATCGGCATCACAGCTGGCAGTTAACCCTTTGAGTGCCAAAGGGGTACACAACACATTGCAAAGCAATGCGTTGAGCACCCCTCTGGCAGTCAAAGGGCTAAGACCACAGGGCTTTTTTTTCGGCATTCGATTCAGGGGCCCCTGAGTGAGTGCAGCCGCGCAGGGACCCCTGAATTCCGCGACATCCCAGGACAGCCGTGACGGTCTTGGTACATCATTGGTCATTAAGGGGTTAACAGTAGGACTTAGAAGTCTTTCTTGCAGCAGTACAGTCTGATGTACAAGTATTCATTTGCATTTTATCTGCATCTGCCTGTAATAGCCAAATGTAATTTGAAATCTCTATTTAGTTCTCAAGTCCGTACAACTGATAACAAGCAGAATGACAAGCCTCATAGAAAGACACCAATCCATAGCTTTGCTATGTAATAAGATGAGATTACTTTCCTGGCTTTTTCATTTTATGGTGCCGCTTTTGTTAGTGTTGCCTAAGGTCACCTTTTATCCCTCAAAACAGCTCTCCATAGACTGCAACAGCAAAAGAGCTGACAAAAATGGAAACAGGCAAGTCATTGAATATCCTAGAGCCCCAGGCAGTCAAACTAAATTGTTCGCCCTATTGGAAAAGACTCATTAGAAATCACTATGTCATTAAGTTCTCCTCCGCTTTTTCTCCTTGGACAAGAAAATATGAATTGCTAAACAGACACCATCCCTGGATCAAAATGTCCTTATTTAATTATTGTATATGGTTAAGAAATATGACAACTGTCAAATGTGCTTTTTCATAAAGTTTGTAAGGGTAATTAATCATCTGTTATGGAATCAAACTTGGTAAATATGGCTTCTATTAGCCGGTAGAGAGAGGTCAACCACAAACTTCATAGGCTTTGCATGCAGCATCCTTACAACCCTCACTCGAAGCCCAGTGAAACTGAACTGCAATTTGAAAGTCTTGCACGTCAGTCTCTCTTGTGGGACAAATAAGGGAGCACTGGGGGGTCACTATATAGATCCTCCCCCTCATCCACTAAGGCTCACAATGCACCTCTGGCGCCATCTCCAGATCTGCTCCTAGAGGAATACACATGGCAATAGGGCACTATTCGAGCAATAGTGCCCTTTAACCCTTATAATACCTCTGACACAGAAAAAGTTAAAATATATTTTTTCCATCAATAACACAAAAAAGGCAAAATATATATATTACTAGAATTGAAATGTGTGAATATGAAGTAATGTATGTACCTGATCGTTTTCCATACATCAAAGCCATCCAGGGGTTTGGTGCTATTTGTAGATCCTCCAGCAAGGTGCACTAATGTCGGCAGCCAATCAGAAATATGGATAAGCTCTTTATTAGTGACTCCCTTCTGTTTTAACAAGGGGCTAGCAACAAAGCCCACACCTCGTACTCCCCCTTCCCAGAGGGTCCACTTTCTCCCTCGCAAAGGCCAGTTGTTTCCACCTTCCAAGGTCTGGCCACCGTTATCTGCAAAGACAGATGATACAAACAAGTAGAGACAAGCACATAGTGTTTAATGGAACATCAGGCTGTATTCTGGAAGCTGAAGAGGTGCAATTCTGCAGCAAAACAACTGCACCATAAGGGACAAATATAAATTCTCACAATTTCCACTTATTTAAATTGGGCTTTTAACCCCTTGAAAAGTGCAAAGGTCTACAATGCATTACGTCTCTCTCTAGCATTCGAGAGATTAAAAGCTTCATTTAAATCAAAAGGAATTTTCTTTTGTTCACCACAGTGCAGCTGGTTTGCTCCAAAATTGCTCCTGTTCAGCTGTATGCATATGACCCTTCTTAAAAGAAAACTAACACTTCCTACTAATAAATCCCCACTTATCTTAATCCTTATCCTAATCACCACTATGAATCTACTAATCTGCATGGATTAGTTCCCCAAATGTAATCTCTAATTTACGAGGAGGCAGCCATGATGCTTTGTTGCAGGAGACAGTCACTCCAAACTCCTCCCACAGAAGAGTTCCTAATTCAATGGAAGAGACTGGAATTCTGGAATCCTGCAACAATGAATCAAGTCTGCCTCCAGTGATCTAATATCTATAGTAATCAGAGATTACATTTTGGGAAGCAATCCATGCAGAATTCATTTTTATTGTTCATCCTGGTTAACAGTTCACATTAAGGTAAGTGGGGTGTTGTTATTAGGAGGTGTTAGTGTTTGCTTAAAAACATTACTGAAATTGGATTTAGGCACACATCGCCACTGGAGCACAGTCTAAAAATTACACACAAAATATAGCACATTGGTTAAACCTTTAAGTGCCAGAGATGTATCCAAGACATTGCAAATAACTTAGTAGTTAAAAAACTAACATGCATAAGCATAAACACAAGCTTGGTGCAAATGTCTAAAATTAGCTCCTTGGATGCTAGAGAGGTCTCAAAACACTTGCACTTGCTTTTTTTTAAAAAATCAATGGGAATGTGTTAATGATCCATACAGTGCCACTGTTTAGTCACAGAATTGCTCCTTTATATGGTCTTGTTATCTGTTGTGGGTGCGAGTACCTCGTGTATGTAGCTCAGTGGCTGCAGTAACGCATTGTGCGCCACATGTTAATAACAGCTACTGGCTGGTAGTGGATGATGGGAGTGGAAGACCACAACAGCTGGAGGTCCAACAATTCACTCTCCCTGATCTAAGGGGTTAGAAAAGGAAACAAAAACAGTTTTTTTTATCACTATACTAACATTACTGAGGGCTTTTCTCTGTTTGAGTCTTGTACTATTTGTCTCACAATAGTTTCTTGTGAATATGAGCACTGGCAGTGTTATCCTCTGCTGTCAGGCACCAGGGAATCTTCATGTTGTTCCTGTTATTTTCCTTTCCAGCTCCCTGCCCTGGTAAACGGTTTGCATTGGGTTGAAGGGGATAGCAATTGGATATAGGAATGACTATGTCAGGGAAGAGCAGATGGGGAGTAAGCGGTAGATGGTGAGCGTATGTAAATATTGGAAATGAATAACTAATACTATGATACAAACCAGGGAATATGCTAAACTAAGAGACCATCTCTGTCCACGTTGGGATATGCAAACAAGATCTCAGTTTGGATTTTGTATTAATAGCATGTATTATTACTTTAGAAGATATGCAGTCTTCTTAGGGTCTTCAGAGTATGACTTTCTGGACAAATCCAAGTAAACCAGTTTCCTCTATTGGCTGGCAGCTGCTGACATTATCATACACTGCAAGCCAGTATGAGCACCAGAGAGGTCTTGCTAAGCAATGCACTGGACTCCCCTCTAAGACTGAAATGGCTAATTATCAACATGTAGGTCATGCATCAAGATACAGAGGTTCCCTGGAACTGCAAATGAATTGCTTCTCCTCTACATCTTTCTCCATTATACAAAAACCTTGCAGATCCTCTTGAGATGAAGTGCACAGTGGGTGCACATGACAACTTGCTTTAGCACTTTAAGTAAGGTCTGTTTTGGGAAGAATTATTCAAACTTTCTACAGACGAAGGAGGGGGCCAAGCGTCAGATTTCACCCTTGGGCCCAGCAGGTCCTAGTTACCCTTCTGGTCCAGCTAGAAGATGCCATGGTGAACCCCAAATTTCTTATATATACCACGATGGGAGGGCAATATTAAACAAGAAATCCTAAGGTCAGGGGGGATAAAATGATTACACTTTATCATGAAAACTGAGATAAGTACAGTAACACATCAATAGGAAAACAAATTAGGTCTGCGTTTTCATTTCCAGACGGATATCACTTACAGACATATTTATTAAGAAAACAAAAAGAGTTTTTCTTGTCTAAGTGGCCCTGACCTTTTAACCCTTTGAGTGCCAGAGGGGTACGCAACGTATTGCAAAGCAATGCGTTCTGTACCCCTCTGGCACTCAAAGGGTTAAGCACCTGCTTTAACCCTTTGGGTACCAAAATGGTATCCAATGCATTGCAACTTAATACACTGGATACCTCTCTGGCACTCAAAAGGTTAAACTGTGAATTCATTTTGTTTGCCGGACTCTGTCAGCTTGATGGAAGAAAATGTAAGCAAGTTACCAGTGTTGAATTAGAAGTTGTGTCTCCAACATCTTGAACCTGCCACCCTATAATGTCAGATCATGACCGTGTTATCTTGTTGAAGAACTTCTTGCCAGGGACATTTCCATGGCTGAGGGGACTAAATCTCAGCTTTCATGTTTAGAGAGCCGGGTTGCTGCCAGCTCAAAGCGAGTAGAAGTGCTAATCTCATTAACTAGTAAAGGTGCGGTTGGACTGGTTGGTGCAATAAAACGGTATGAGGTTGGCCCAATCCCCTGGTATGTTGGTAACTTAGCAACTCCCCTGTTTCTTGCCAATACCACACCAGCTGTAGGAATTTAAAGTTTGAGACAACTATTTTCTCTACCACAATTCCCAAAGACCCATCAAAATGGATGAGCAGAAGAAAACATCTGCACATTTGGAATCAATGAAGAAGATCCCGAGGGTGCATCAGGGGAACAGAGACAAATAGATGGAAACACTTCACAGCCTCAGAAATGTCAGAGGTCTGTGTTTGTCTACAGAAACAAGACACAGAGGGCCTATGTATACAATCAAAGAGGAGCAATTCTGGGGCAAATAACATTTCCAATTCATTTAAATGGGGCTTTTAACCCACTAAACGCTAGATGTCTTCAATACATTGCAAAGCAATGCAGTGGCGACGTCTCTATTATTCAAAGGTTTAAAACCTCATTCAATTCTATGACCATTCTAATGGAGAAATTCTGGAGCAAACCAGCTGCACCATGGGGGGAAAAATAGACACTTTTAACTCTTTGAATGCTGTATTGAATAATTGCATTAGAGACCTCTCTAGCATTCAAAGGGTTAAAATACCCATTTAATTTAAGGGGAATTTTTACTTGTCCTCTATGATGCATTTTGTTTGCCCCAGAATTGCTCCAAATTGTCTTAGTACGTCAGCCCTCCAAGAGGCCATGTATGAAACAGTATAGTGATTAGCTGACATGTAAATGTCCCTTTATGACTACTTTGCCTCCATGTTTGAAGGACTCTGAATCCAAAGATGGCTGCTTTGCCACATCTGCTCTCAGGTCTGCAGAATGCATACTAAGAAAGAGAAAACAAGATAGGTGTTTCCAGTTGCCTCTGGTCCTCTTTTTCTCTATATTTATATCAGAGCGATGTCATAGCTTTACCAACCCAATAATGAGACATGAATGATGTTGATTTTGTCAGGGTTGGGAAACCAGCAGCTTGAGGGTGATATGCACACAGTCCAATAACAGCTGGAGGGTTGCTGGTTCTCAGCTGTGGCCTATAAACATGTGAACACATTAGGGTTTATGTGCAAAACAGCACAGGTTTTACTTTTGCACAGGTGTCAGTCATTAGTTCAGTGATTTTTGAAAGAACAAACTGCAGTGTCTCAACGCTTTAGCCCTTTGACTGCCAAAGGGGTACGGAAAGCATTGCTTGCTGGCACTTAAAGGGTTATTAATACAGTCTGAGACCCCTGCTTTTGATTTTTTGGAAGTCACTGTGTGGAAATCCTGGTCCTGTGATGTAAACACAAAGCTGTAAGAGAGGATATCACAAGGAGGCTCTTTCATGGGGGATATAAAATGGAGCATGGGCTGTCCACCTTATCAGCCAGAAGAACACAGGGGATTTAGGGTGTTTTTGTCCCCTAAGAACAAAGAAATAGATGAACCTGATATTATGAAAAGGTTGTATTATACACTAAGGGCTTGTTTTCGCTGGCAAATCTAATACTGTGTTTTCAAAACATAAAAAGTTATGAATTTGGTATGGGCGATGTGAAAAATGGACATTCACTTAATGCAGGTGACAGGTCAATGCAATGTGCTGCATTTCAGGTCCAACCATGTATTTCTACTCTGACAAAATGGTACTATATGTTATTAGCATTGTAACAAAATCACAATGGAATTACACAAATTTAACAAGTAGTTTGTTTTTCATTCAGCGCTGTCCTGCTGTTTATATTGAGAGCAAGAGATGCTAGGAGCTTCTAACAGCACTAATTCCACAAAAACAGATCATCTTGCTATCTATGGGAATGTTCACATGGGTGACTGTCGTCTTACATGATGCAGCATTGCTGCATCTTTTTTACTGTGTTTCAAGCAACCATGCTGGGCATTCAAACTGGCGGCTGTTGTTGAGATACTCATCACAACGATTCAATCAGTGGCTGCCCACAGTGTTTCAGCCACTGATGTTTGGGAAACACCACTGTGGTCCATCTTTTGAGCACACCTCTAGCACATCTGCCCCCTCCCCAGCAAACACGACCACTGGAGGAATGTAGGAACATTGGAGGTGAGTTCTATGGCTAGCTTGATATGCTACACAACTCAACTCTGTTAATTCACCAGTGTAAATCTAACAATTTATCTGCTCTACATAGGCTGACCATATTTCCTTGAGACAAACACAGGATGGAGTGTGGGACAGACAGACAGTGGGACTCCATCACTCCGAGTCCGATCGTAGTAAGCTGCAAGCAGCGAGAACACGTTTGCTCCGTCTCTTACTTGTGGTGTTCTCTCTCTCTGGCCAAAAAGCCTGTACCTGAAGTAAATCAGAACGTCCTCTATTCCTCACTCAAACTAGTGGTTTTACTGTGTTTACTGTACACACTGATTACCATAGAGTCTTATGACTCGTCGTCATATCACTGTCTAAGAGACTCTATGGTAATGTACCATAGACTCGAGAGTCTTAGACAGTTATGAGTCACTCGAGTCATAAGACTATAGTAATCAATGTGTACAGTAAAACCACTCGTGTGACGAAAGGAATTTTCGATTAGCTTTATCTTATGAGAAATAAACAAGCCATGTTCAGTTTTTTACAAAAAATTTAAAACTATATAAAAGTTATATTAAAAAACGGGACAAAATTGACATTTATATTAAAAAGACGGGATGGTCTGGAAATATGAAAAAAACGGTACTGTCCCATTTAAAACGGTACGTATGGTCAGCCTAGCTCTACGTGTTGAAACACCCTCATAAAACCCGATAAGTATAAAAACCCAGCGAGTGAAAAATCAGTAAAAACACATCTCTCTAGGTACATAATCCACTTCATACATCACATACAATATGAAATGAGCTATTAAGTGACAAGTGCCTCTTTAGTAAATCTAGGCCTCTTAATGACAGCCACAGTGGCATCGTTCTGAGCAGCCCAGGAGGCTGATGCACAAATTAGAACTGAAATAAACCAAAGACACAAATAACAATTGCCCAAATTCTCATTGATTTAAATGGGGCTTTTAACCCCATTAATGCCAGAGAGGTCTCCAATGCATTGCAAAGCTATTAATTTGAGACTTTTAAAGCATTCAGTGGGTTAAATACCCTATTTAAGTTAATGGAAATGTTTATTTCTCCCCAATGGTGCACTTGGTTTACTCCACAGTTGTTTCAGTTCTTATTCTTACATCAGCCCCTTGTCGCTCTCATTGTTGATACAATTTACCATAAAAGGTCAGACCATATAATGGCAACAGACATTAATCAACTTTGTAATGTGCTTTAATAGTGTTAAGGACACCATAGAAAATAACAATTCATTCTTTTCATGTGGATCAATTAAATTCTAAATCTTTCTAATTTAAAAAGAATGTAAGGATGATTATGGAATTTTAATTACTTCCCCGAAGGATTGAGGGTGGGTGGATGCTTCGTGCTCTAAAATTATTGTTTTAAGCGGATTTCATAGAAATAAAGAAATTGGATGAAAATAAAATGAATTGGCCCACCCATCCCACTCACCCCTTCCTCCTTAACCAAGGATATTCAGCACAATTTGATCCTTTGTTTTCTTAGATATAATGAATATCATATACCTAATTAAAACCGTATTGTCTACAGCAGAGTTGTATTAAGCTGTGGTTGGATTAAAAACTCCCATCTTTGACCGTTGGCCTATTGAGGATGATGAGAGTTGCAGTCCAGCAACAGCTGTCAACCCCCGTAGAAAATGTGTTCTATTTTTTAATTGCAAAACTTGATATGAAATAAATGCTTAGATTACTAATTAAACTTACATGATCCTTAACTGACAGCTCTGCACTTAGCAATGCTAGCTTTATTTTATGTAGCAATTGTTATCTGATTATTCCCTTTGATAGAACTTTACAGAGTAACCAGCTGCCTGAAAATTGCCCTCCAAATCAGACACTGTCATGTCTGAAACAGATCAGAAAACCTGTCTCTAGTAAAAAAATCCAGAACTTATAATGGTTAATGGGATAGTAATACTTAGTTGTATCTTTATTTTATTTTGTAGGCATTAAAAAAAACATGAAGAATGATATAAGTCTTATCTCTCAAACCTTTATGGTTTGAGAGACATTCACAAGCAAAGTTTCCCCTCCCGCCCCTTTTACCTAGTGTAAGCCATATCTTCTTAGATGTGGAATCTGGTTGTAAGACCAGACAGATAACAGAAGGGGACAATCTTCTTCCTATGAGAACAATGAAAGCCCTGCCCCCCTTGACAAGTTTTTCAGGTTTTTCCCTTATCTTAATTGAAGATTGTCCCTCTCTGCTGTCTACCTGGACACCTCCCTTCTGATCTGGCTGAACAGTGTTACATCAGTAAAAGAGGCGGGAGGGGGATACTTTGTCATTGAATTACTCTTGAACTACAACTCTGACAGTACTGAAATAACACTCTCCAAAGTCCAAATACTATGGTGATTAATTAGAGCTGCTTTTATTATGAAACATTACTATCCCTTTAAGGTTATGTGGTTTAGAGTTTGTCTGAATTAATAATAGATTGTCTGGAGTATAAAAGCATATGAAAACATTTTAAAATGACAGACATGTCGGATTTTAAAAGAGGACATATTGTCAGTGTACGTTTAGCTGAAGCATCTCCGGCAGAAACAGTTTGTTAGGCACCTCCAGAGAAACTGTGTCCAAAGTTATGATGGCATACACAAATTATGGGAAGACAACATCTGCTAAGAGAAATAGTGGCGGATAACCTAAACTAACTGGATGAGATTTCACTGCTGTTTCCATTATTTTGTCCAACCCCTATATTATGTTTCCAAAAAATAACAATATTGGTTCCATAGCTTATGCTTGCTGTTTTCATAGATTATACAGCAAAGCACAAATTGGAAATAACAAAACCAATCATGAAAGACACCAGAACCTTCATATGTATAGTTTGGAGGATAGAAGAGAAAGGGGTGATATGGTTGAAACCTTCAAATATATTAAAGGGATAGTAATACTTCTTTTTAACTTTATTTTATTTTGTAGGCATTAAAAAAATGAAGAATGATATAAGTCTTATCTCTCAAACCTTTATGGTTTATGAGATATTCAAAAGCAAAGTTTCCCCCTCCCACCCCTTTTACCTAGTGTAAACAATCTCATCTCAGATGTGGAATGCAGTCCATAGACCAGACAGATAACAGAAGGGGACAATCTTCTTCCTATGAAAACAATGAAAGCCCTTCCCCCCTTGACAAGCTTTTCAGGTTTTTCCCTTATCTTAATTGAAGATTGTCTCTCTCTGCAGTCTACCTGGGAACCTCTCTTCTGCTCTGGCTGAACAGTGTGACATCAGTAAAAGGGCGGGAGGGGGACACTTTGTCATTGAATTACCATGGAACTACAACTCGGACAGAATTGAAATAACACTCTCCAAAGTCCAAATACTATGATGATTAATTAGAGCTGCTTTTATTATGAAACATTACTATCCCTTTAAGGGATGTAATAAAGTTCAGACAAGATCCATTTTTAAGAATAAAAGGAATACTAGAATGATGATGGACAATAAGAAGAAAGATAAGAAAAAAAAAGACTTTTCCTTAAAACAGATACAAGCAATAGCCTCTGAGCAGGAGTGGCTGAGACTAAAACAGCAGATGAATACTTGGGATAGAAATATGGCTATTCTAATAATAAAATAAGTCTGAGTTAAGTAGATAGGGAAATGGGAGGACTAGATGGGCCAGTTTGTTGTTATCTGGCAACACATTCTATATTTATTTATGTTTCTTTCACAGTATTATAAATCTGAAAAAAGTGTACATCTTGTGGAGTGAATGAGCGAAAAAATAAACTACATTACATCCACACATATGAACCATCTATAAGCCACAGCTGTATCATGTTTCTTCTTAAATGTTTATTGGCAAATATCTGTTAGTTATGTTATTTAGTATAAACAGGCATTACTCTTTTCTTTGTTTAAATTTCTTTAGAACTACTGGTACGGCTACACAGTTACTCATTTTTTACATAAAACACCATGTAGCCCTTTGAATGCAGAGGGGTGTCCGGACGCATTTGTTTTGCAATGAGTTGCATACTGTTCTGGCATTCAGTGGGGTAATGACCGACACAGTAGCTGTGGAAGTCGCTAAAAGCATTCCCCATACATTATAGTGGTAAAGTGGTGACAGGGTCCAAGGGGGACCATCAGTTCTGAACTATGTTGCAAGTTGCAACTCCTAAGAATCGGAACAGTTTCCTATCATGGCTAGTGGTCACTTATATCACACATGGCAGCTGCCAGCCCGTAACATAATAATGTTGGTGCGTCCCATCACAAGGTAGTAACTACAGGGAGTGCCGAGGGTATAGTTGTGTAGGACCCTGCATTCAAGGTGGGCCATTATCTCTCCACCATACCTGTGAACTTTTTCTTCTGGGGGAAGTCATGTGGTGGATTTGGGGGAGATAAATGACGCAATCTGCTTCAAAAGTGGGTGTGGCCTAATTGTGAGTGGGGCGGGGCTTAAGAAACTAGTCAAAAGTAGGCTGAATAGATTGTGGATGGAGGAGAAGTGGGTGGGGAGTGGGAGGAACAGACAGGGAGGAAGGAGAAGTGGGCAGAGTTTCATTAGAAACTCCCCACATCCGGAGAATCAGACTCTGCTCCAGAGACCCGGCAATGCTGCGTCAAACCGGAGTCTCTGGGGCAAATCTGGAGAGTTCCCAGCTAATCTGGAGAGTTCCACCCTCCTGCAACCCCTGTATTGGCTGGTCAGTATGTTAAGAATAGCACTGGTGAGCCCATTCCCTTTTCTATATTAACCCTTTAAGTACCAGAGGTGTCCAATCATTGCAAAGATCTGTATCTGTGTGTATTATTCAAACTTGCTCCACACTGTGTGTGTGGTGGTGGAAAGGACAACTTCAGCCTCAGATTTCCCCCCCAAGACCAAGCCTCAAATTCTGCCCCAGGGCCCGTGGGATCTAGATACTCCTGCCCCCTTCTATTTTATTTCATTGAACCTCTGAGCACTGGAGAGGTGTCTAATGTATTGCTAGACTGGGGACTGCAGATTCAAGTTGCAGATCACACACTTGCTAAGGATAATACAAGTATAGAGATCCTTAACGCCATTTTAAAAATAATTATGGGGTCACATTAAAATACATGAAAGTTCTGCTTTAAAGGGTTAGTAATGCCCAAAATAAAGTTGATGCTATATGTTAGATTTTACAAACATAACATATATGGAAAAAGTCCTATCTCTCAATCCTTTATGGTTTGAGAGATATGATCTGCTAAAGTTCCCCTTCTCTTGATGTCAGCTGTAAAGCTGACAGAAGGAGATCCTTGTCGGTCGACATGAGGAGGCTCTTCAGCACAGCCGCAATAGCGCAATTTAAGAAGAAATACTTCTTTGGAATGGTCTAAAAAGTGTGAATGGAAACCAAGCACACCTTGTAGACCATTCCAAAGAAGTATTTCTTTTTAAATCTCGCTATTGCGGCTCTTCTGAAGAGCCGCCTGTCGATCTGTGGACCAGGAACTCCTGCTGTCAGCTTACAGCTGACGTCAGGAGAAGGAGAGGGAGAGGTTAACTTTAACAGAGTATATCTCTCAAACCATAATAGGAGATAGGACTTTTTACAAATATGTTATTTTTGTAAAATCTAACATATAGCATCAACTATATTTTGGTCATTACTAACCCATTAAGAGAGAAGATGTGTTTTAAAAATAACATGGGGTCTGGAGCTCCCATATAAATAAAACAATTGGAAGGGCTCCCTATGATCTTTTCCACCAACCACCCCACCTCACCCCCAGAAATGTACGTGTTAAATCCATATACTCTGTCTGATGTTGGAGGACCAGAGCAGGGGTTCCCAACCAGGGTGCCGTGGCAGTTTGGTGTGCCACGGACAGCAACTTAGGGTGCCCCATGTTTTCTATGAAGACTTTCACAAACATGTGTATATTGAGTTTTAAATTATTATTTGTGGAAATTGTTCTGCACAATGTGTTTATTTTTGTTAGCATGGTTGTGAGACCTTATAATAACTGTTTATTTATGTACTAGTTGAAGAGCCCGTTACATGGGCCACAGTGCCACTGCCAGTCGGTCACGGGGCAGTCATGCGCAATAGAGACTGCCAGATTGAAAACCACTGGTCCAGAGGTATCTGTGATGCCCTGTTCCTCCTAATCATTGACCAAAAAAAATTGAAAGAAATAAAAAAAAATGTCTAAAAACTTACAAGCTCATTTCTTACCACTAAACAAACAACAACGCCAAAAAAAATAAGTGAAACCCCTGCTTGGGCTTTAACCCAGGTCACAGTGTGGAAAAAAAAACAGGGATTGGCTTTCAAATGGCCAATTCCTGTTTACATTATTTTATCCACTGTCTCACTGTCTGTGTGGATTGACTGATTGGCTTGCGAGGAAAGGGTCATGTATTGCACATGCGTGACCTCATCCCTCTCATCCATGATAGTCTGGGAAGTAAGGTTATTCTGAGGCACTTTTCAGTTCAGTGAGAGGATATCAAAGCACTGAGAGGTACTTAGTCTCAATTATTGTTTTTTTTTTTTTTTTTTGCTGGTCCTGTAATATATCTCTTCCTCTTCAGCCATGTTTTCTTGGTCCCTCACACCCTTATTAGTGTGGGCGGATGCATGCACATTATCATATTTAACCCTTTGAGTGCCAGAGGGGTATGCAACATAGCACTCAGAATGTTAAGCACAGTGGATTCTAATATTGTCCTTTATATTGCTGGTATTTTGTTTAAAATTGGCCCAAACTGCTGCAGGTGCATTACAGGCATATAACTGAGCAGTGAGACTATAAAACATGGGCAAACATCTTATATAGCTAAATTTTAAAGGGGGCAGAGCCTCCAAGTTTAACCCTTTGAATGATAGAGGGATATCCAATGTATTGTGAAGAAATGTTTTGCACACTCTTCTGGCACTCAAAGGGTTAAAGAGGAACTCTCACCGCTTTTTAAATAAATCTACCATGGTAATACATGTTGAATCTTTGTTTTTAAAAAATAAATGCAGTATTTTTGGGGATTTGGGTTTTTTAATTCTGTCCCATGACATCAGTTCAGGACAGGCTGCTCTGTACTGCCGCCTGTCAATCTTTGTCTCTCCCTCTCTGACGGAGGAATCCAGCATGTGAGTTGGAGCTCTCTCTTGCCAATGAGATCGCTCCGGCTCACGAGCTGGATTCTTCAGTCAGAGGAGGAGGAGGTAAAGGGGAACAACTCGGGAGGGGAAGAGAAGAAGACTGACAGGCTGTAGTACAGAGCTGTACTGCGCTGACGTCATGGGACTGAATTAAAAAGCCCAAATTAAAACAAAATCCGGATTCAACATGTATTACCATGGAAATTTATTTTAAGAAGCGGTTTAGTGGAGGTGAGAGTTCCCCTTTAACCCCTTAAGGAAGAAAGGGATCTGCAGCAAATTGCATAGCAATGTGTTTTACACCCACTGGTCCATAAGGAGTTAACACATTTTAATAATTGCATTTGGCAGTTTATCACTGATACTTCTAATGGCCTCAAAAATCTTAAAAATGTATGTTTAGTTTTTAATAATAATAATAATATTATTATTATCTGAATTTATCTATGGCACCTTAATTCAGCTGCTTTCTTATTCCTGCTGCCCCTTTCTTCCTTAACATACATATCTCAATTTTGTCCTAAGAGGCTCAGCTGCTTTAAAGTTGAACTTTCACCTTAATTCAAGTCTGCATATTTAAAAAGTGCATTAAAAACTGCCTATGTGTCATGTTAGCCCAAAGTCCAGCAGATGTATAGTTTAGGAGATATTCACACTTATGTCTGGGAAAGTGAAACTAAAACTAAACACTTCCTGGTACTGCACAAAGCTTCATTAAAGGGGATCTATCACCCCTATACAAGTATGTGTTAAATGTTACTTTATATAGCGACTAGGTGGATTTCTTTATTAATTTTTTTTAACACTATTTGTCCAAACATTAATGTTTAAAGAGTGCACTTCTGACAGACTGCGGTTACAGTCCTGTGCTGTACCACAGTCTGTCACTCTGCCTCTGCTCCCCTCCCTCAATGCAGTCTTCTCTGATGATGGAGGTTTTCTGTCTGTAAGCTGGAGTGAATGAGATCGGACAGCTCTTCTGCAGAGCCAAAATAACATCGCAGAGAAAGAGAATTTTCATGTGAACGGTCTACAAAGTGTGTCTGGTTTAAAGGGATGGTAATGTCCCAGAATTTTTTTTTGCATTCTGTAGGGATTAAAAAGTTGACTTGAATATAAAAAAAAACTATCTCTCAAACCACTATAGCTGGAGAGATATCTGCATTCAAATGTTGACATTTCCTGCTGTCAGCTGTAAAGCTGTCAGCAGGAGATCCGTGTTGGTCGACATGGAAGCTCTTCAGCAGAGCCACAATCGCGTTTTTTTTTTTTGTTTTTTTTTTTAAAGAATGATTGTACTGGAATGGTCTACAAAGTGTGCTTACAAACCAGGCACACTTTGCAGACTATTCCAATGCAGTCATTTTTTTTAAAAAACACGATTGTAGTTAAAAAAAAACATGAGAGCATTTAGCTAATAAGTTTAAAATGCTATTTTAAAAAAAAAACAAACAAACATTATTTGCGCAAAAATTAAAGCGGAACTACCACCTGAACACAACGTTAGCTTAAATAACTCCCCATCTAGTTGCTTAGTAGCACTAGTCGGCAGAATTATTACCATGACAAACAGATTTAGCCTTTCTTCCCGGGCTAACAGCATCACGGAATGCAGACATCTTGCCATAATGACGTCAGCGTGCCTGCGCTGTCAGTCCCTTTTTGGAGCCGGAGGCTCCTAGCAATGCCTCCTAGACCCAGCTGGGACTGACAGCGCAGGCGTGCAGACGTCATTGTGGCAAGATGTCCGCGTTCCGTGATGCAGTCAGTCTGGGAAGAGTGGATAAATTCAATTACCAAGCCGTCAAAGCTAGCCGATGAACATTCTCCTTCCACAGGTAACCCTGTAGAAGAAGATCTGCACGGTAAGGGAGCCAGTATGGCTCACCACAGACAGCTCCAGAAGTTCAGGAAACCAAGCCTGTCAAGGCCAGTATGGAGCAATCAGAATAACTCAATTTCCGTAACACCATGTGCAACATGGGGAGGGGAGGAAAGATGTAAGCCAAAGGAAATAACCAAGGAACCTCGGAACCTTCCGGTTGTGTCTTGTCGACATCAGGTCGATGCAAGGAAGACCTCACTTCTGAACAATGAGGGTGAACACCTCTGGGTGCAGTTCCCACTCTCCACTGTCCACCGTGTGTCGACTGAGGAAGTCCGCCATGACGTTGTCTACGCCAGGAATGTGCACTGCGGATATAGCAGGAAAGTGTTCTTCTGCCCAGGACAAAATAGCCTTGACCTCTAACCAAGCGGCGAGACTTCTGGTTCCGTCCTGCTTGTTGATGTAAGCCACAGCCATGGCATTGTCGGACTGTACCTGGACTGGGCAGTCTTCCAGCTGGGGTGTCCAATAACGAAGGGCATGAAATATCGCCCGAAGCTCCAACACGTTGATGGGAAGGAGAGATTCCTCGAGAGACCATCGACCCCGAGCACTTAGGTGACCCAGGACCACTCCCCAGCTGGAGAAGTTGGCATCCGTCATCACCGTGATCCAGAAGGACACCAGGAAGGACTTGCCCTTCAGCAGATTGGAGAGGTCGAGCCACCACGACAAACTCAGTTCCACATGAAGAGGAAGGGATACCGACATCTTCAGGAGTTCCGGCTGCCCCCTGCACACCTGAATCACAAACTTCTGGAGTTCCCTGGTGTGAGCCATGGCAAATGGGACTGCTTCTATGGTGGAGATGAATTTCCCCACTAAAGAGGATAGCTTCTTGGCTGTAACTGGATCGTAAGCCAGAACAGCAGAAACCCTGTAGGCGATCTGGTGAGCTACCTCGGTGAGAAACACCATGCTCTGCTGAGTGTCGATGAGAAGGCCCAGGAAGACCAGATGCTGGGATGGGACAAGATCCGACTTGTCCATGTTGATGATCCACCTATGATGGGTGAGAGCATGAATGCAGTCCTGAACCTGCTGATGAAAAAGTTCCACAGAGGGGGCTTTCAGAAGGAGGTTGTCCATGTATGGAGTAACTCTGATGCCATCCCGGTGGAGGACGGATACTAAAGCTCCCAGGACACAGTTGAAGACTTGAGGAGCTGTAGTCAGAGCAAACGGAAGAGCCAAAAACTGAAAGTGCCCTTGGTCGCAGGCAAATCAGAGATACTGCCGGCTCTCTGGATGAATGGCGATGTGTAGATACATGTCCTGAAGATCCACAGAGGCAAGGAATTCCCCCGGGAACATGGCAGCAATCACCATCCTTAGGGACTCCTGGTGATAATGAGTCCTGATCACAAAGGAATTGAGATCCTTCAAATCCAAAATGGGACGACAACCGCCGTCCTTCTTGGAGAACACAAAGAGGTTTGAGTAAAAACCTATATCTCTGTCCTGAACTGGAACAGGATCTAGAACATCCTTGTCCAGAAGGCCCTGGATAGCGCTATTGAACAAACAGCGTTTCTCTGCGCCCTGGGGCATATGAGAGGGAAAAAAGTGATAGGGAGGAAGAGAGATG
Organism: Rhinophrynus dorsalis; assembly: GCA_037306005.1. NCBI lineage: Eukaryota > Metazoa > Chordata > Amphibia > Anura > Rhinophrynidae > Rhinophrynus > Rhinophrynus dorsalis. The sequence goes on from CM074718.1 coordinate 607,322,692, forward strand.
AAAGGGATCCTGTACCCTTCTGTCACCAACTGTAAAACCTACGGGTCCACCACTGAATCCTCCCAGACGCTGTAGTAGTGACGCAGACGGCCATCCACAGCTGAATGGGGACCTGGGTTCGGCGAGTCATGCCGAAGAAGGCTTGGAAGCCTAAGGCTTGGAGGAAACCTTGGGCTTCCATTGCTGTTTGGGCTGGAGGAGGCACGCGGAGCTGAGGGAACCATCTGGTTTGCCGGATGTGTCTCAGTCTGGAAGGAATGAAAAAAACGATTATGCTTGAGAGGCGTTTTCTTCCTGGGGACCAAAGGCAGAAGGGTACTTATACCCCCTGTGGCCTCACTAATCAGATCCTTAGGATCTGGCCCAAACAATGATGTGCCTTGAAAAGGCAAGGAGATTAAGGCTTTCTTGGAAGCAGTGTCAGCAGACCAGATCTTGAGCTAAATAGCTCATCTGGCAACCACAGACATGGTGGAAACCCTTGCCATCAAATGGATGATATCAAATAAGGCAGCAGAAACATAGTGCTGGGCCTCAGAAATGTTGGCAAGAAGCCGCAACATATCCGAAGTAGGAGCACCCTGTCGGACAGCCAGGGTGAACTGTTCAGTCCAGACCACAATGGTCAGTTTAACCCATGCAGCAGTGAACGCTGGACACATGGCAGTACCAGCAGTGGCAAAAATGGAATTGAGGGAAACCTCAAGTTTTTTGTCAGTCCAGTCTTTCAGAGCAGATGCATCAGAAACTGACAAGGCAATAGACTTAAATAGCCTAGAGATAGGAGCATCCACTTTAGGAGGATGAACTCACTGAGCAAGCGCCGCCTCAGAGAAGGGGTAAAGCTTGGCAAATTTCTTGGAAAAAAAAAGGTTTCCTGTCCGGAGATTTCCACTAATCAGACACAAGGCGGTCAAGAGTGGGGTTAGGTGGAAAACAAGTATGGGGCTTGTTAGGCTCCTGAAATACATCAGAGGGATCTGAAGAAACCTCTTGAACTAAGGGAATGTTTAGGGTAGTTAAGACAGCCCTGATCAGGCCCTCAACCGAGGGATCAGGGTCAGCCTCAAAGGGGTCCCCAAAAAACTGAGAGGAGCCCACAGCAGAACACATTCCTCAACATCTGAATCCACCAACAGTTCCTCCTCAGAGGAATCTGATACATCAGGTACTCCCAGCAGTTTCGGCAGGGAAGATCTGACTGAAGAAGGGGTCTGCCATGAGTGGAAGACCCCCTGTAAGTGGTATGGAAAGAGCTGCAATGTAGACCGAAGGTCTCTAGTAGCAGCCTTGAACTCTTGCACCTAAACTGGCTCTAATGCATGGCTGGAGGTCCCTGGGAGAAACTCAGGGACATCAGAACATGCTGGGCATAAATGACCTGAGAATTCTGTAGGTAACCCTGAATGACATGAGGAGCAATGAGCAATACGGGACACAGAGACCCCAGCTTGGCCCCAAGCTCCAACGGATTAGACATTCTCACAGTGTCAAAAACGTTTAAAGTATAAGGAAATCACCCAAATACAGTGTGTAAGATTAAAATTTCACCCCAGAAATCCCTAAAATACACTTATCTGGCAGTTGAAGGGTTAATATACAGAGAAGAGAAGAAGAGTCCAAGCCCTGCGTAGGATACTTGTTCTGGAAAAGGCACAAAATGGCTGCCGCGTCGGGAGCCAATCAGAAATGAGCGCACGAAGCAAGTGCTCATGGGAAATGTCATTTTCCCAGAAAAAGTACCCCAACAGTGCCCGAAGCCCCCTGAGCCCCCAACACATTTAAAACATTAACCGGATGACAGAGCAAGGGCAGACAATTAAAGTGAGTCATCTCTGAAGTCGCTACGATGAGCAGTTGCAGAGATATGTCCCAGACTGTACAGTCCCATAGAAGTGAATGGAGCAATGGCGTCTATGCGGTAAAGCGCGCCTTTACACAAATTTTGCAAAGTTGAAACTACTAATTAAATGTATATGAAATATCACTAAAACATGTTAGAAGACCCAAAAAACCACTGAACCCAGAAGGGAAAGTGCCAATAACCCCCAAAAGATGCAAAACCAGCAGCTAAAGGGTTAAGTTACCACATAAACTTGCTCCCAAACACCCAACAGACATACAAATAAACCCAGTGAGTACAGGAGTGTGCAATAGGAACTCCAAAGGACAAACCCCTGTGCGGAGAGGCAATGTGGGAAATGTGGACCTGCAGCACTCAAAGGGTTGCTCACCTTTCCTGCAGATCTTCTATCTTCAGACTACCATGTATTAAGAAGAAGCCTTGGTGGGCAACTCCTGAGGAAAGAACTTGAACCCAAAATTTTCCCTCCAGGGCTTAAGGTCCATAAAAAGCACCTGGATACTGAGCTAGCCACATCTAAGGGCATTGTCAGTTATGGTAATCCGCCTAATGGTGGTATTCCATTTCTAACAGAAAAATATTTTTTTTTCTAAAACTATAGCACAACTGTTCTCTTGCCTGTGTCTTCACCAAGTAACAAATCTTACTGGAGCTGGCTGGCTAGCTGCAGCCAAGGAGGGAAGGTAGGCTCTACCCCCTGCATTCAATTCAATTCTAGAATTGTTCCTGCCTAATTAAAGGGGCGGATCGCCTACCCAAAGTTACCAGTAACCTGTATTGGACGACAGAGAAAATAAATAATACAGATAATACACAGTTGTTATAGCTTAAATTCTGCATCAACAGATCAAAAGATCAAGTTACCAGAGGAAACAGTTAAAGCTGTTTTTGTAAGACCTTTTAAACCTATGCGCTTGCTCTGTGTGGCCAGATAATCTACAGGAAATGTCATTGTTTTGCAAAGATACTGCAAACAGCAACATTTCTTTTTACATGATAATACTGATTCTTAGAATTAAGGTTGAACATTTCATGCAGGCAGATCCTCAAAATAATTGAATAATTTAAGGATTTATTCCAGGGATTTGGTAAATACAAGTAGAGCAATTGTTGGAATTTTTCTGAGTTTTCCTCTGATTGTCTGCCAGTCGCTGAATGTTTTGACTACAGGGGACTCTATTTGTGTGTAATATACACAAAACCACCAGACATTCTTGTACCAAAATTAGTCTTTTGAAGGGATATCTGCTCTGAGATTTTAATCAGCATAAGTTTGAGCAAGACAACATTGGAATCTTATTATAATATTAGAATTTTATGACAGGGATTTTGTGGCATTTCATTTATCTCAATGTCATCTAATCAGATGCCTTTCATATTTAGTCAAGAATAGCTAGGCTGGAAGTAGGAGAAAAGGGTTATGCCAAGCATGTTTCATGACCTCACAGCAAAGGGGTGGGAAGAGAAGACCTTTAACCCCTTGGTGGCTACAGAGATCTCCAATGCCTTACTTCACAAGGCTTTGAGGACATCTCTAACATTCAAAGGGGTTAGAATAGACAAAAAATGCTTTAAAAATATTTTATGGTTTAAAACATAAGGGTGAATTTACAATTTTCCAGTGCTGCCCCATTGGTGTTTCCTCTGGTTTTGTTTTGTCTGGTACTTTGTCGAGTTGCTGTGCACCTACTCTATTTGACGTTGTGCACCAGAGAATACTACTCTAGTCTTTTGTGTATTATATATATATATATATATATATATATATATATATATATATATTTATTTATAAAAAATGTCTGGCACTCACTTTCTTTAATTAAAAACACACTTGGAAAACCAGGTGCAGTTAACCATAAATGCAAATATGTGAAAAAAACACACTCACGGTTTTATAAATATCAAATCTTCATTTTATGTATGAAAATCTTTGACCATCATGGGTTTTAGTGTTAACAGAATAAAGAAAAACGGCAACGTTTGAGTCCGCTACACGGGACCTTCCTCAAGCCAACCAAATATGTGAAATTTACAGTGTTTAAATACTTAATGTTATTCAACACGTGCAAAGAATCATCGGATCCACCGGAAATACTCAAGCGTTACTATACTCATGCCTGTTAGTCGCACCACTAGTGACGTGTGTTACAAACTTCATATATAATCCAATCATCAAAACTCAGTGTCTGTGCTTAAAGGGATAGTAATACTTTGTTTTAACTTTATTTTATTTTGTAGGCATTAAAAAAACATGAAGAATGATATAAGTCTTATCTCTCAAACCTTTATGGTTTATGAGATATTCACAAGCAAAGTTTCCCCTCCCCGCCCCTTTTACCTATTGTAAGCCATCTCTTCTCAGAGGTGAGTCTGGTTGTATGACAGGACAGATAACAAAAGGGGACAATTTTCTTTGTATGAAAACAATGAAAGCCCTTCCCCCCTTGACAAGTTTTTCATCTTTTTCCATTATCTTAATTGAAGATTGTCCCTCTCTGCAGTCTACTTGGGCATCTCCCTTCTGATCTGGTTGAACAGGGGGGGGATACTTTGTTTGTGAATATCTCTTAAACCATAAAGGTTTCAGAGATAAGACTTATATCATTCTTCATGTTTTTTTAATGCCTACAAAATAAAATAAAGTTAAAATGAAGTATTACTATCCCTTTAAAAACAAATGATAAAACCAGTTCATGTCTATTGTCCATGGACAAAAATACCAAAACAATAGACCATGAAAAAGGAAGAATCAAAGGACGAACTAACACGGACTCATATTGTATATAACTGATTAGTACATTAATATCTCGGCAACAAGAGGCTCTCTAGCCAACATTCGTGAATACAGATTTAAGTTAGTATATTAACTTACACAAGACCCATAGATTAGTGTGACAGAAAGGATATAGATAAACTATATATATATATACTCCACAAAATAATAATAATAACCAATAAATATAAAATAAAAAATGTAAAAAATGAAAATAAAATAGAACAAAAATAAAAAAAAAAATAATAAACAAAATCTTAAATAAAAAATAACATTTTTAAATTTTTTTTATTTAAAAAATGTTTAAACAAAAATCATGGTCCATTGCATTGGTATTTTTGTCCATGGACAATGGACATGACTAATCTGGTTTTATCATTTGTTTTTAACTCTTGTGTTATTGGGCTTTTATCTATTTTCTCACACTGTTTATAGGCACCATAATGGTTGTATATTAAACGTATATTAAAAATCTGAACTCTGTGTAGAATATACTTCACAGAGAATAAGCAGACTGCTAGATTTTATATCTATATAACTCACACATCAAAGTTCAGTGTCTATGCTTGCATTCCAAGCCATAACTAAGATGCCATTATGTGATCGGTACAACTATTATGGTTATTAAGCGCCAGAGATGTTCAACTAGGAACGAACCTGCAACACAAATTTGCAGGCGCTCTAGGAATGGTGTCCTACCCAGGGTGCAGTGTCTTTTAGCCCACTAGTGCCTTTCACAGAGATAAAATATCCTAAAGCATATCATATTGGTCCTGCCCTTACAGCAGTCCAACCATGAAATGCCAGGCAATTCCTCTCTGAACAAGAGGCGCAGGTGCACAGACGTCACTATGGAAAGATGTCTGCGCGGTTTCCTGCCTGTCATTCCCGGAGCAGTCTATAAATCTCATGAACGCGGTAAGAAATCTGGCGACTAGTGATACTGAGCAGCTAGTCGCCAGATGGGTTGGTTTTTTGGGCCATGTTTCTAAGGGGTGGTAGTTCCGCTTTAAACATATTTTAGACAAACTGTGAGACAAACCCCTCATTTTTAAACAATTTAATTAATATGTTATAATATTTGCTCTACAAAGGGTTCAAATTAAAGTAATTTGTATAAAGTAGAACAGGACTGACTTCTGTCTTTGATTCTGAAGCTAAACCTATGTCGTAAAATTGCACTGTGTTATAAAAATTACCACTGCAGTCCTTGGGCTAGATTATGCAGGATAGGGTAAAATATTTGTGGTTTGCTGGGCATTTTTACTTTTGTGGGGTAGGGGGCAAAGTTGGAATGTGACAGTTCCACTTTAAAAAAAAAAAAAAAAAAAAAAGCAAAAATACTTTTGACTGGTAGGTGCCAGGCAGGAGTTCATATTTCTACAACTGAGCCCAGAGAGACAGAGACATCATCAGACATTATTTTCAGACTTACAAAACATCACTCCATAGGCAAAAAGCTTTGTCATATACTTTACAAGAAATGTCAACAGCAAATCATCTTCAGCATCACTATCACCGCCCATCAAAAAACACTACTGTTGACTAAGTAGCAACACAGGTCAACATCCGCAACCCTAGCTATGAGTGTTTCTGCTGCTGTTTGAAGTCCAGTGCCACTGATACCTACTGCTAGTACTATTGCAACAGTGGATTTCTCTGTTTTAGCACTCAGCAGCAATAGTATCACAGTAGGTAATCACGCTGCCATGGAAAGCAAACAAACGAACAAAAAACGCAGGACTTTTCATCCATCTCTATGTATCACTGAGAATAATGTATGCACAGCAGTGGGTGCTCAGACCTGCCCTAAACTCCCCTTACAGTGCAGTTTCCTCAGTTAAACACAAGTGAATGTCCTTAACTCAGGCAGATCCTTCAGATTGACTGAACCACTGACTGATTTACCTGTGTTCATGTGAGGAGGTTTGGAAAATCTGCATTTTCTGGGGGACCTGAGGACAAGTTTGAGCGCACCAGATATGGAGCACAGATTAGTGATTTCGCTGCATTTATAAATGACTGAGACAGGATTTAGAAATTTCCCTGACTGTGCGCATAGACCACAGTTAAGAAGACAGATATACTGACTCACTTCTATGCATAGTCAAGGATATCCCAATGCATTGCACATTGCTCTGGGATTCAAATAAGATGATATAGCCCAACTTTTATCTATTGTAACCACATCTCCATTTTCCTTCTGCTGAAATGCAAAGGAACCAGTGCAAAGCGTGTTTTCATTAGCGTCATTCATATCGATGGTGATCTTTATCACATTACTTTTAGTCGCTCAAATAACAATCTCCCCTAGCATTTAACCCTTTGAGTGCTGGGGGTACGCAACGCATTGCTCCGTAATGTGTTGCATATCCCTCTGGCACTCAAAGGGTTAAGGGGTATAATCCTCATTGAGGAAATTATGTTTATTTGTCACATATGGTGCACATGATTTGCCCCAGAACTGTTCCCGCTCTTATTACTACATCAGCCTCCAAGCACTTCAGCCTGGTACAGCCTGTTCTTGGAAAATGGGACAGCTGGCAGGTATGGGTTGCTGGGAGCTGTTCGGCTCCAAAAGGAACTAACAGTGCAGGCGTGCAGACGTCACTATGGAAAGATGTCTGCGCTCTTTACTGCCTGTCAGCCTCAGAGCAGGGTATAATTCTAATTAACCAGGTAATTATTCTGGCAACTAGCATTACTGAGTAGCTAGTCGTCAGATGGGTAATTATTTGCCACAAAGTTTAAAATGGGTGGTAGTTCCGCTTTAAGCTAAAACATGCACTGATGAACATTTCTTTTCCGCTGAGGCTACCTAACATTTACTGTATGTAATAAGCCAGAAGCAGGCAATTGTGGGACCTTCAGTTGTAAATTGTAGACCCCAAATAGCTGGAGGCCTGACAACGGACTACTCTTGTATTAAACAATCAACACTGACAATTCTCCTCTTTACACCACTTACTCCAAGTGGAGTATGGGAGTGTGTGTTTGGACATTTCTGGACATTTTATACCTCTGCTAATTGTTTCTATATTCTTATAAGGCAGAGAGTAAATCGGCATAAATTCATTTTAATGATGGTGACTGTGTGCAACGGTAAGCACTAAATCGATTGTACATACCACGAGGTGCAGTTGCATGGTTCCTGTGCAAATGTTTAAGCACAGAAAATAAACTGTGCCTGTGGATTCATACTTTCCATCAAAATGTTTCCATATATAGAACTTATAGCCATATTTTCCCCAAGAATGGGAAGTAATTCTGACACAAAGCAACTACATGCTTTAAAACAACACATACGCTTAAGGAACTAAAGTTTATCACATATTTGCGGTTTGCGCACCTAGGAGCATTTTTCCCAATGTTGACTAAGAATACATCACATTTAAAAGGGTATTTTCATTTAATACATATTTTATTAAAATATAACTGTCAAGTGAGACAAGTGTATAAGCAATCTCAGTTACACAATCATAAATGCTAAATTTTCAAATATGAAGGGGTGCTGTGTGTAACCTTTGTGTATCCATAATGCTGCAAAAGAGAAGGAACGTAGAACAGGATAGAGGAATAGGGGAATCATGGTACATATTCTACATTCAAGTCCACCACTTGTTGATGGATGGACCATGAGGACCAGATCAGATTGAACTTGTCTGTTCTACCATTTGAGATTTTGCAGAGCAATTCCATCTGGAATTTACCTTTAACAGGAGCAATGAAGTCCACCTATCTTTTTTTCTGGTTGTAGCCAATGTGTTGATATAGCAAAATGTGCTGAAAGAACTGCATTTAACCAGTTGCTTGAGAGGCTGTCTACGTGTTTATTCAGTTTAAGGAGATATGTCCCTTTGAGGTAATGTTCATTTATGCTAAATTGCTCAAAAGGCCCCGTGTCCCTTATCCGAGCTGTCCCTTTTGTGATCCTGCAGCTGGGGATGGGATGGAGGAGATGTGCTTAATTAGTGGCTTAAGCTGGTGTCAGCCAGACCTATTTAGCGGATACCCCTTTGAGTCAGCCACTGAATTGATAATTACAGTGAGCAATGCAACAATCCAATCGCCCTATAGACTGCTCTGTTGAAACATTCCTGCATTCTGCGTAGAATACAGGAATGCGTCAGCAAGCTGCATTTAGACTGAGAATAAAGGGAGAACAGAGCCATGTACAAAGTCCAGTACACAGCAATGTGAAAAAATTCTCTACTGAATACCGCTTACAGGAAGGCAGTGGGGTAGTCAATGGGTGTTTTGGGACATTTCTTTCCTCTATGTTTTGTTTAACACCATGTACTAAACAAGGAGCAACGGAAATAGTATAACTTTAAGTAATTTTCCTGCATATGTTATGGAGCAGGCGTAAGAACCTTGCTGACATTAAAGTCTGAACAACGGTTGAGAATGTCTGCAGATTTGCAGTAAAGTGACCGTATGTTATAGTGCATGACCCCCTAGCAGGGCTGGATGTACTTCTGAGGCACCCCTTGGCAAAACCATCCAAGGTGCTCTTAGCTTCACCCACGACCACAACTACACTACTAATAAGACCCCACCCACTTGCCTGATATACAAAATACTCTCACCCTACAACATAAAAGTACTAATAAAGCTCTTATTCCCATGGTTGCTAGAAAGAGCTCCAACACGGAAACCCCTCTAGCATCCAACTGGTTAGATAATGGCTAGTAAACGGGGTTTCTAAACTGGTAAATAAACAGACCACCATAAACCAGGAGCATTGGAATTATTCTGACCACACCCACAATTCAGAATGTTGGTGTGGCCACTGGCAGTACAGCTGATGTGAGCCTGAGAACTTGATGCTGTAGGTAGTTCACTACTCTGCCTAATCAACCTAACTATGTAATAATGTAACAAACAATATGATTAATTAATTTATCTCCTCTGAGTCAACATTTCTTCTTTGCACACTGAATACATTTTTTTGTGTAACATGTTTATGTAATGGAATGATGGTTTAAGTCTGCACCCAGCATGTCTGTGGAAACTTGCGCCAATGCACACTCGAGATGCAAGACTATGGCTCCACAATATGGGTGGCTCATTTCAAGCTGTTAGACTACAACTCTCATCATCCTCAGCTGTATGGCTGAGGGATTTGTAGTCCAAAAGCAAACAGAGAGCCCCAGGTTGCTCACTCCCACTTTACAGTATCATTGTATTTTGTTATCTCACACAAAATAAATGGAACAATCTGGAGCTAATTTAAGGGCCCTGCCAGTTGCCATATCAGGATACAGCTGGGAAACATTTTAAGAAAGAAAAGAAAAAAACTTCAACAATAGTGCTGTGAAGCTTCAGTAGCAGAGAGCACAGGAAGGCTGTGGAGACAGCTTGGCAGACAGCTGTCAGCCATTCCAATAACAAGTCCAGCAAGCAATCAAACCAGGCAGTGTCTGTGTTCTCAATGAGCTCAGAAAGTGAAAGAATAATAAAGAATATTAATAAAGAGATATAGGGGGATCCAGCCCAGTATCATGACACACATTAGTGCTATCCTTTCACATTTGATGACACAACTTTTGAAAATATTATGACATAAGGAAAATGCAGAAAAAAAATCAGCTAATGGAAAATGGCTCTATTAGTTTTAAAGGAACAGCAACATTCTAAAATCATAATCTAACTAACAAGAAGATTCTGGCTTTAAAAATGAGACCAAGGGGATCACGTGACCTCAGCTAGTACCTAGAAACATCATAGTTCAATGTACAATTGTCAACAACAGTCTTCATGGTTTCAGCATGCTGCAACATTCCCACCACTAGAGGCAGTTGTAACAAGGCACATATGCTTGTAGCCTATCTGGCCACTGTTCAGGAGAATACACAGGAGATTTTGCTGTTGTAAATCATATAATAAAGTGTCCAGTCTGTGGGGGGAGGGAGGAAGCATGACAGTGATTTAGACATGGCTAATGTCATCACTGCTTTACCTTCCATTGATTACTCTGACTGCTTCTCAAGGCAGCTGCAATGGTTTCAACAGCCTATGGACAAATAAATGGACGTTATTCTTACAGCAATAAACATAGTTTAAATACATGTTACGAAATATTCTGATAGATTTCTGTTTTACAGACCGCTAGTGATAATTTTGGTGCCAACTAGGTTATCCCAGGGTGACAGGTAACAGCATTTAAAGCAAGGTTTCATGCTAGTGCTAATCATTTTACTAATAATGGTGAAATTTGGGCTGCACAGTACATTAACACGTTGAGTTTCACAGAGGTATCTAACGCATTGCAACACTATGCACTGGATACCTCTCTGTCATGCAAAGGGTTAATAATGCATTAAATTGGATTACCTCCTGTGTCTTTTATAACCTAGCAACTTCTGTCAGTTAATTCCCATAGATATTGGCTATCACTCTAGCACAGTGGCATACCTCCCAAGTGTCCCTCTTTAGGAGATATTAGGAGTCCATACCTCCCAAGTGTCCCTCTTTAGGAGACATTAGGAGTCCATACCTCCCAAGTGTCCCTCTTTAGGAGACATTAGGAGCCCATACCTCACAAGTGTACCTCTTTAACCCCTTGAGGACTTAGTGGGAAGGGGATTTTTTACTCTTGATGACTAGCTCCATTTTATCTGGAGAGCCGGTCGGTACATGTGAATGATCATGTGTCCCGGCTTGCCAAGAGAGAGGCTGAAACTGACTTCTCTGTTCTTGGAGAAGTCAGTTTTACACTCCCGATGTGATCACAGAGCACTTTGATAAAAAAAAAATCTCATGATGTGCCAGGGCTGTTACTGGTCCTTAAAAGACCGACAGTTGTGATGATCCTGGCACATCCACGGTCCTGAAGGGGAGAAGAGAGACAGTCCCTCTGTGAGACCCATGTCCTTCTGTCCCTCTTTCCCACCCCGGTGTCCCTCTTTTTTAGGAGATAAGACTATGTGATGTGTATATAAATATATCTCACTAGCAAAAGGGGCGCGGCGTTGCACGTAGGGATTAAGCCCTTTGAGTGCTTCAGTGGTATTGAACACATTGAGAATGGTTTGTGTACGTTTGTGGTAATGAAGGGGTTAAGCGTTTGACAGCCAAAGACGTATCCATGCAGTGAAATGTGTTGGATACTTCTTTGGCACTGAAGGAACCCAACATATTTGCCATTTTCTTTGCTTTGTTTAAAGGTGTTCAGTGGCAAAGAGGTATCCAACACATTCCACTGCATGGATACATGTTTTGGCATCCAACCCTTTCATTACAGCAAACTTACCCATACAACTGACTATCAATGCGTTGAATACCCCTCACGCAGTCAAAGGAGTTAATCCCTACGGGCAACGCCGTGGCCCTTTCACTAGTTTTACCTATAACTTTAGTTGAAAGCAGAGGGAAAGTGGGCATTTGTTTGTTCTCTGTGGTGCTGTTGCTTTGAGCCAGCATTGATACACTTCTGTTTTATGCATATTGCCCCATGTGCATTTATTACAGAAGTGCATGCTCCTAACATTTTTCACCCTTGGTGTAAACATTACTCCTGGTTTATGTAACATAGTTCTGAATTTGTGGCCTGTCCGTGGCCCTGGCCTGGCAGATATGCTTGTATTTGTGTGATTACGACATTTTGTCTTTGTTACTCTGGGGCCCTGTTGTAGAAGGCTTTGACAATAGTGGAGTTTAAATGTATATTTATGGTCCCCACTTGCAGATAGAACTCCCACCCTTAGGGATCCCATGGGAGACATTCACCAGCACCCTTTTGCTGCAGGTAAAGTCCCCACACCTGGCTTTGCTCCCACATGCAGTCCCCAGAACCGGGTGTCTCAATCTTGTAAGTGCCAGAGAGGTTCTCTACGCATTGCTGTGCAATGCATTCCGTATCTCCCTGGCAGTCAAAGGGTTAAGCGTGTTCTTTATAATTGGGTTCTTTTCCAGAGTAAATGAGACTCCCTAGGGACAGTTCCTCCTCTGGCAGTTTAAGGTTCTATCTTGGCGATGTGTTGTCCTGCAATTCAGGACTGGGTGAGTCAAAATCAGAATTGAGGCAAGGGTGCTTCAACCATACTGAGTGACACAGGCTGATCTCTGCAGTGCCGACCTGGAAGCAGCTGGGGAGCGCAGTGCTGCTGACCTGGGCTGTCTGTCTCTCTGATCTCCCCACTCTGTGTCTGAGATGTCCCCGGTCTGTATGTCACATTTGGTCACAATACACTGGAGAAGAAGCTACCTTGTAAGTGCTATTTACTATTCATATGACTTACAACATTGTACAACCAACCAAATGCCTGACATACGTGCAACAGCAGCAATGTGAATGTCTCTTCCAAGGCATGCACAGAAAATAATTACTGAACCCTTGTGTGCCAGAGGTGTATGCAAAGGGTAAAGTAATTGTTTGTTGTGCATGGCTTGTCCACGGCATTCACATTGCCACTGCTGCACGTAATGCAGAGTATGTCAGGAGTTTTGTTGGTTGTAGAAGGATGTAAGTCATATGAATAGTAAGCAGTACTTGGAAGGTAGCCTCTTCTATAGTGCATTGGGACTGGAGCTCCCCCCTGTACCTGCAGCACTGAGTGCATAGTGGAGGAAGAAGCTGATCCACACAGCAGGCAGACCGAAGAAAGATGAAATTTGTTCACAGCCGGGGTGGAGATACAGGTAGCAGGACCGAGGCCATGGTTGGCATCTGAGGCATAAGGAAAGAGCAGGGATCTTGAGGGAGGAGTAGGTCTGTGAGATGGTGTGTAGTACCACTGTTGGTGATCAAAATCACACGCAGTAAGGCACTGAAGTATTAGTAAATAAGTGGCCTTAGTTGATTACTGTGTATTGAGTGCATATGGTAGTTGACTATCCCCTGTTAAGAAAGGTGCAGAAGGGTGCACCAAGAACATTAGGCATGCTGTGGACCAAGCGGAGGAGAGAAAATGCAAGGTGGCCGGAGAGGAGACACATACGCATGAAGCAGGGCAACATGAAGACACACACTCAACAGACAATGCTGATTTGCAATATGCTGTGAGCACACAGTGGTAAAGGAAGGGTACGGCTTTACGAAGCAAAAAATATTAATGGGCTGAATGACATCCTTGTTTCGGTTACTTTAAAGCATTAGGGGCCCCAATGACATTCCCTTACTCACACCGTGGTCTGTGCCCTTTGCCATGAGAGGCGGTGTTTGTGAGGCTTCAAAACACCAGCTGTTTGTGTGGGGCGGTCAGTGTTTAAAGTGTGTTTTGAAATTGCTCCCTACAAACTCTGTGTCCATGTGTTGATATTAATGCTGGTAATTGCTATCCACAGAGTCGTACAGAAAGTAAGCAGAATGAACGCTGACAATAGTCCATTTACTGTGCTAAGTTGGTGTATGTGTGTGCGGAGAGGAGTTGGCAGCATGGAAATCAGCCCAGAGACACAGAGTGTGTAGTGAGTGAAGTTGTGGCAGATTAAGTACATGCGGACTCAGTAAGTGAATTTAAATAATAAAGAATAGTAAATGTTGTTACAGCTAACTATTCCAGTAATGATTTGTTCATTGGGCTTTTGGTGTGATTTGCGCTATGCTGTTCCATTCAGCTTTTGGTCTGTTTGCACTGTGCTGTTCCAATTACAAAACATATCTGTCTTGCATTGCGGAGCACTATATGATGAATAACATTGCACAATAAGACATTTGCTTTAGCCGCCCTGATCGCAAAGTTGCCGAGCATTGTGCCGGTGTGTTTCTCCCCTTCTCTGTGTGCACAATGACAGGGCGGAGTAGAACACACAGAGAAGGAGAGAAAAACACCGGAACAGCGCTCAGCAACATTGGGATGAGGGTAAGGCAAATGTCATATTGTGGGATGTTATTAATGATCTATTGCTCGGCTGTGCAAGTCAGCTAGTGAAGATGAAGCTTAAAGTAGTTGGGTGTTTGTGAGGTCCGCTTTTCACTTGATGCCTTCCCACTTCTGAGTTGCGATGTGAGTGTGTGTATGGCACATGCGTTCCCTCCCCTGTCTCAGTTCAGGTGAGGCAGGTGTTGTTCAGAAACTGTAGGGGCAGGCACCGGAATGTACCGTGTGTTCAAGTTGTGTAGAAGCGAGCCTGTCAGTGTGTTGGGCTGGATACTGGGGGCAGACCAACTCCTTGCAGTGATTTTAACAGGTGTAGCAGGCCCCTGTCTCTTTAGTCTCTTTAACCCCTTAACGACCCATGACGTACATGTCAGGATTTGTATACTATTAGTTCATTACAAAAAATACCCCTAAATATATTAATTTGCTTCTCCTGAATATAAGAGTACCCCATATGCCTAGTATTTTAATCCCTTTCTCACATTTACAAGGTAAATATTACAAGATGGATGCCATTATTTCCAACTTGTAATTTTTCAACAATTGGCATGTGAACATCATAGCTTAGTTGATGGTGTCAGAACCAAAAATTGTCCCACAAAGGTATATGTTCTGAAAACTAGACAACATAAGGTAAATAATCAGGAGAATTTTGGAGTTTTTTATGCAGCTATTTTTCCAGAAATATTTTTCAAAATTGTGGTAATATTTTGTTTTTTTTGCAGTTTTCATGCTTACATTTCAATATTACTGTTTATATCAAGCACAGGATAGTTGAAATTTTAAAAATATCCATTGTTTAGTGTTCAGCTCCTTCTTCTGAGTATGGCAATACCCCATATGCATAGGTTTCTCAAAGTTTGGGGGAGCTACAGGGCCCAAATTGGAACATGTGCGTTTCCAGTTTAACACTTTGAATTTTCACAGCTTGCGTCACTGGTGCCATGTCTCATTTGGGGCTGTGTAACAGTGCTCCACTCTGAGATTTCCCCCCAAAACTATATATTTTTGGAAAGTAGATACCCCAGGCTTTCATTTTATGTATGTTTTCAAATTTTTTACAAAGCCATTTTACCAACAATTGCTTGTAAATCTTGACATAAGTATAAAAAAAAAAAAAAAAAAAAAAAAGCGTTTTTCACACTTTGTCTTCAATGTTGATGCGAATTTCAAGCACAGAATAGGTGAAGATTTTATAAACTGCATTGATTAGTGTTCGGCTCCTTCTTCTGAGTACAGCAATACCCCATACGCATAGGTTTGTCAGGGTATGGGGGAGCAACTGGGCCCAGTTGGAACATGCAATTTTTACAGCTGGTGCCTTGTCTCATTTCAGACTGTTTGGCAATGCTGCAATTAATTTTACTTTCATTCTATTTGCATTCTATCAATTTTTTCGCTGCCACTCTATCACCAATCCCTCCCAAAACCTGCAGTAAGGCAGGAAACACCATTTTTCACACTTATATTTTAGTGTTGCTCTGGATTTCAATCAGATGATATTTGCAGATTTTTTTAAGTGCTTTACATTAGTGGTGAGTTACATCGTCCGAGTATGGCAATGCCCCATATGCATAGGTTTGTCAGGGTTTGGGGGAGCTACTGGACCCAGTAGGGAACATGTGTGTTTCCATTATCAGAGGTGGAAAAACTTAGGTTGCTTTGCTTCCCATTATATTTTGATAGTCTTAGATCTAAGGAGGGATGTGTTTTGAAAAATAAAAAAACAGGATATTTTAGAGGGGAAAAGTGGCCAAATAATAAGAGAAGCTTTACAGCACTACTGCACTGTGCCTGAATGGTATTCCTTGAAGCAGTCACCAATGCAGAGGCCAGGTTTGGAAGGGCAATCAGGACAGTAAGTGGTGGTGTCTGTCTGTATTCCCTTGCTATAGCAAACCCTGCAGCGCTTCTGTGGTTTGTTCTTTTGGGGAGTTGGGGGATTTTATAAATAAAGTGTTCTTCTCCGGGTCTTGATGGAATGATTTCTGGCACACTGTGAAACAAAAATAGGGAAATGAGTTGTAGCTGATATTGTAAAAAGCTACATTTTGGATTGGGGTTTACCAGTTTGAAAATTATGTACTGCAGTCTGCATCATATAGATGGCAACTTTATTGTACCATGCCCTACACTTGCTCATTGCGAGGTATGGCTGCATTAGTTGATCACACAGATCAACTCCCCCCATGTTTTTATTATAGTCCCTGATGTAGACTGGCTTTCTCAGTACCCTTCTCCTGCCATGAACAGTGACTGCCACAGTTCTGTCCTCATGCATGGTGGTCAACATGTAAACATCTTTTCTGTCCTTGAACTTAACTGCCAGCAGCTCCTGTTGGCACAAAGATAAGGACGTCCCAGTTGTTAGTTTGGAATCTATGAGTTTTTTGGGCAACTCCCTGCAATTGCGTCTAACAGTGCCACAGGCCACGGTGTCAAAACAAAAAAGGCGACTTAAATAAAAGGGGGCTGGTGTAATAGTTATCAACGAATAACTGATAACCTTTATTTAATAAGGGGTAAATTAGATCCCAAATGATTTTCCCATTTGTTCCCATAAATTTGGGGCAACCAGGAGGATCAAGTTGGCTGTCCTTGCCCTCATAAATTCTTTTCACACAATTTATAAAATTTAACACCAAACTTGGAATGCTTGGAGGGGATGTATTGCTTGAACCCTAACCTGCCTTTATATTTCATTATGGATTCATCTATACTAATCTCTTTTTGGGGCATATATATTTGGTCAAACTTTTTCTGTAAATGATGTATTAGGGGACGAATTATGTACAGTCTGTCATACTGGGGGTGTTCTTTTGGGAGGCACAGGGTATTATCACTAAAATGCATAAAGTGCAAAATTACTTCAAATCTAGACATGGTCATTGTTTTGGGGAATATAGGGGTATCACATACGGGGTTTTTGCTCCAGTAGGATCCGATACTTGCCTTTTTTATTATCCCCATTGCCATTATTAAGGCCCAGAATTGCTTAAATTCTGTGATGTCTGTGGGTTTCCATACTTCTTGCTTAACAACGAAAGCTGTAGGGTTGGCGGCAATATAATGGGCTGCATAGAAATTGGTTTGGGACACAATTTCCCCCAAAATGTCTTCCCCCAAAAACAAATCAAAAAAATTATCATGGGTAAATCCTTCCACATCAATTTGATTCCCTGGGTTGCCTGTGACTTCTGGGATTTGTGGGCTTAAATTGGTTGGTGATACCCATTCATTAGGATCAGGAGTGGCAGGTGTTGGGGCATTTCTTTGGGCAGCACTTGGGGCATTACTTTGGGCAGGTCTTTTGTCAGGTGCTGGGGCAGTTGCCAAGGCAGCACATCTTTTCTTTACAGAAGGCCCAGCGTCATCACTAGAGCTGCTCTCACTCTATGAAAACTGTATTATATCAAAGTCTGACACAGTGGCTGTGGCTTCTGAGTCAGACGCCAAAAAGGCATATGCCTCTTCTACACTGTACCTCCGCTGCATTTTGTACACTTACTCTAAAAAACTTTTTTTTTGTTTTTTTTCTTACGCTACCCCTAAATCTAAACCTAAACCCTACCCTAACCTACGTATACCCTGAACCTACCTAACCCAAGTCAATTACCTTTTTCTTTCTTTATTTATATTTATATAGCGCACACAGATTACGCAGCGCTTTACACTCATATTGGTCTCTGTCCCCATTGGGGCTCACAATCTAAATTCACCAATCAGTATGTTTTCTGGAGTGTGGGAGGAAACCGGAGTACCCGGAGGAAACCCACGCAAACACAGTGAGAACATACAAACTCATTGCAGATGTTTTCCTTGGTGGGATTTGAACCCAGGACCCCAGCGCAGCAAGGCAACAGTGCTAACCACTGAGTCACCGTGCTATTTAAACTATAATTATTATATTTTTCGTTTTTTATTTTTTTCATTTTTTTTCCGTACTCTACTCCTAAACCTAAATCTAACCCTACACCTTTCCCTAACACACGTCTACACTAAACCTACCCAGCTACCTACCTAAACTATAGAAAATAATCACATTTTATTAAAAAAAAACTTAAAAAAAATTTAAAAATACAAGGGGGATGGGGATGTACCACAGATCAGCAAACGCTAATCTGCAGCAAACTGATCACTACTGGAGTGATCAGATGGGGGGGAACTGTATTGATCACTGCAGAACAGTGATCAAAGGGTTAATCTCTTTTTTTTTTTTTTAACTTTTTTTTCCACACGAACACTACAGCAGGCTCTGGAACGCTGTGACACGATGTCTCTCTGTCTCTCTCCACCTCAGCAGTGTGCAAGATGGAGGGAGGCAGAGAGATGTCTGTCATTCGGCTTTTGCAAAAAGCGATTCACTCATCAAGCGAATCACATGTTGCAACAATGTTTCTACTGGCTGTTACTAAGTACTCCAGTACCGGGGCACTTAGTAACAACCAGCCCGCGCTCTCCCATTGCTCTGTGTGCCCGTGATGAGAGAGTTTAACCTATGACGTACCGGGACCATCATGGGTCCTTGGAGCAAATCTACCCATGACGGTCCCGATATATCGTTGGTCGTTAAGAGGTTAAGTGTAGCCACGTGCGTGCGCGGTCAGTCCTTAAGGAGTTAAATCAAATACTTTGGTCTTATTATAAATCAATCACTTTATTTGGTCATAAAATAACATACAAATTCCCAGGAAATGCCAACCACCAGCCAAACGCCCAGCAACATCGCCAAAAACAAATGTGTTCCTCTTTGGCCATTTGAAATGTTGGGAGGTATAAAGGGTTTTTCAACCCACAAACAGGCCAGGATAGGAGGATTTCCTTGTTTGACAAGTTGAGCTAAACAAAATGATTAAGCTCTTGAATAACCTTTTGAGTGCCAGAGGGGTATGCATTGCTCTGCACTCTAGCAAGGAAATCCTCCAATCCTGGCCTGTTAGTGGGCACTGAGGGCACTGGTTAAAGGGATAGTAATACTTAGTTTTATCCTTATTTTATTTTGTAGGCATTAAAAAAACATAAAGAACGATATGTCTTATCTCTCAAACCTTTATGGTTTGAGAGATATTAGCAAGCAAAGTTTTCCCTCCCGACCATTTTACCTAGTGTAAGCCATCTCTTCTCAGATGTGGAATCCAGTCTATAGACCATACAGATAACAGCAGGGGATAATCTTCTTCCTATGAGAACAATGAAAGCCCTGTCCCCCCCCTTGACAAGTTTTTCAGGTTTTTCCCTTATCTTATTTGAAGATTGCCCCTTTCTGCAATCTACCTGGGCACCTCCCTTCTGCTCTGGCTGAACAGTGTTACATCAGTAAAAGGGGAGGGGGATACTTTGTCATTGAATTACTCTTGAACTACAAGTCTGACAGTATTGATATAACACTCTCCAAAGTCCAAATACTATGATGATTAATCAGAGCCGCTTTTATTATGAAACATTACTATCCCTTTAAGAACCACAGTCTAGCACACAGAAGAGTTAAACCAGTACCCTGTGAATTATATTCCTCTAAAATGGATAATGAACAGACACACCTCTGTGTTTATTTACAGACACTAAACAAGAAAGCATTGATCTCTGACACGCTGGGTATTCTGAGCCAAAGTTACATCCTGTGCATGCACACTGAAACCAGCATAACATTCTTTGGACATTAATCCCTTTGCAGACACAGGGGGCATCAAAAGTACAGCTTCTCTATGTTTGCTTTTTTTTTTTCTTGCAAAAAAAGTATATTAATGTATATTAACCCTGTGACTGCTTGAGGGTTGAGCAACGCACTTCTCGGAAATGTGTTGCCCAGTATTCCGTCACTCAGAAAGTTGCTACTGCAACCTCAGATTCTTTCAGAACTATACTCATACATGTGAATAGGAAAAAAGGCCAGCACTAAAATCTTTTCCAGAGGCCTGACATGTGATCGCTGACTTTATGGGAAAAAAGTGCACCATATGTTCTTTTAATAAATGACAAGTTTGAGGTGAAGCTCAAATGCTTGCATGCTGCTATTAAGTTTTTATTGGAAAGCAATCAGAAATCAGTTTTGAAACCTTTTGAGTGCGAGAGAGGTTTCAACGCATTGGTTGTGTAGTCACTTTACATAACTCACTAAAATTAGATTTCAATTAAATATTTAGTCGTTAGCAACTATTCTTGAAGAAGAAACAAACCACATTTGAGCAAACTTAGTAATATGTAAAAATTGCCTTTTAAATCCCATTAGGCAAAGCTAGCATCTGTACAAATTCTCTATTTAACATCTGAGGTCTTAAATCTTGTCGTAAAGGGACATTAACAACTTCTAATGAAGTTGTCCCTATTACCTTAATACAAGTAGAGATGCATCCTAGACACATCTAAAGTTTTATGAGGGGCTCCTTTCACCAGATGGAACCCCCTCCCACTGATACCCTGCAACCACTTGGGAGACAAGTCAACAATTTAACTCTCTGCTTTCTGGTCGACATGATGCTGGACATACAGCTACTTCTGGTGGCACTTACACAGAGACACATAGGTCACACAGAAGCAGACCAAGGGGGAGATACACTAAAGCGTGATAAAGAGGTGATAAAGTGGAGATGACTATTACAGTGATATTGCTTCTCCAGTTCCTGTGTTATTCTATGGAGCCTATGCACTAAGATCTCCAAAGTTCTAGAAATCTTAGTGAATTGGCTCCATAGAATAACACAGGAACTGGAGAAGTGATATCACTGGAGAAGTTATCTCAACTTTATCACCTCTTTATCACGTCTTAGTGAATCTTCCCCATGTGTCATTGCAAATGGAGAGCCCAAGAGCCTTTCACATGGGGGAGATGGCTGCTGCTTTGGGCAGCTTTGGGGTTCCAATGGGGGCGCCATCTGAAACAAGTAATCCTCAGCTCCAGAATGCATTTCTACTAAATTTAAGGTGAAAGGGACACCTTTGAAAGAATGAGATAGTTTCCCTTTAAATATGTCTTGCAGAACATGAATTCATGCTTTGTTCAGTACCTGCAGGACTCCATTAGCATAAGCAATCTACACAAGTGTCTCTGACGTAATTGTGAAGTAAGTAATGCCTGTAAGCTATAAGCGATACGATAACTACCTTTATGAATATTCAAATTAAAGGTCAGAGATGCTCAACCAAGAAAGAGCCTGCCAGGGTGATAACAGGTTGTACAAGACCTTATCCTCACCAGGGTACAACCTCTTTCAGCTCACAGGTATCATAAGTACTGAAGAAATATTGTGAAGCACATCATACTGATCCCGCCAGAAATGACAATCCAGCTACAAAATGCCAGGTAAACCCACCGTGAATGAGAAAAGCTGCTAAAACCAGACATAATTTTTGGCCTTCTTCAACCTCATCAATGAGGTGCTGCTGTCCTCTCTAGACACCTGTAGAGCAAGGAGTCCAGGTTTGGATTCCCCTTAACCCTCAGGGAGTCCCAAGCCCAATGATTATTTGCATATGCATATTAAAAGTCCGAGATGCTGAACTAGGAATGAGCCTGCCAGTGTGTATAGCAGGCTCCATAAAAGCTTAACCTAGCCAAGGTCCAATCTGTTTTAGCTCACAGGTGACATACATAGAGAAGAAATATCATGAAGCACATCATACTGATCTGCCAGAAGTGATGGTGAAACAACAAAGTACCAGGCAACTCAACTCGGAAAGAGAGAGGTGGCAAACTCCAGACATATACATTTCAACCTCCTTTGTTTGGCCTTGTCAGTGAGGTGCACCTATTCTCATTACATACCTGAGAAGAAGGGGTCAATGTCTGTATCCCCCGATAAACCGTCGGAAGAAGAAGCACAAGGGTTATTTGCATATCTAAATAAAAGATGCATTAACTGCCTTAGATCTTGTCTCTGATTACAAGATTACAATAGTCATCAGTGACTGTTAAGAACATCCAGCAGCAGAATAGCAAGTTTAGGATTAGAGTCTAAGGGCGAAATTCAAGAAAAGTGTGAAAATGCTGTTTACAGTGTTACTGAATTGCATGTTCTTTCAGAATTGGCGAATGTTTGCACTTACTTTTGAGAATACATTTCAAAAAGTGGGCATGGCTAAAATGTCCACCATTTTGTGAGAAAATTAGTGATTGTACCTAATTCAGCAAAGAAATCAGCACATGTTTTCATATGTCTAGGCGCATGTGCTATTCAGCATCAAGGTGTTAGTATGTTTATTGCATCAAAGCATCAAAACATGAGCAATTGGCTTTTACTGTATATACTAATCAAGTCTTCTTCTGTAAAGAAGCCCAATCTGGGTAGTCTTTCTTTAAGTTAATTACATTTATCAGCTTTGTTGCACGTCTCTATACTCTTTCCATTTCAGAATTTTGCTTTATAAGAAGTGGTGTTTGATCCTGCACATTGCTGTATGATCAGTTGTCTTCAAGTATTTCCAAATCCTTCTGTAACAAAGACTCCCAAGCGTTGCCCAATTCAGTGTTTATAAAGTGAGCTTTTTTCTCACAAACCAGGTGCATAATTTAGCAATTATTTATAAGCTAACTGCAAGTAACCTATAACGAGATGTGTTCATGTTCTGCCATGCTAAGAAATTATCCAGAAAGATTTGCATTTCAAATTATCCTTTCTGCTCAATTTCTTGCAATAATTAGCAGAAGCATATAGGAATGGGGGTAGAGAGAAACCAGTTTAGAAGCAGCAGAATAATTGGGTAAAATGTTCAGAAATATACTCAAAGGAGCAGTACATTTTTATGAAAAATGTATGCTACACGGCTTTCATTGCTTAGTAGAACAGGTAAAACACTGCTGGAAGATTTCCCATCCAAAGGCCATTATTCTTAGCAAGAGCACCAACTAGTGTCCAAAAGACAAATTTGTTCTTTATAATGTACTCTATGAGAGAGAACTTATGTTGTAGACTACAGCACTCCAGTGATAACAGCAGCACCCCCTACAGTTTATCTTAAAAAAAGAAAAAAAAAAAAGGTTTGCACTGTAATTGCAAACGAATGATATTTCCAGCAGTGAATATGTCCTAGTTGCACTTAGTAGGAAAAGCCCTAGAACTTTTTCTTAAATTATAAACGGTTTAGTACTTCTTTAAAACACATTAAATAAGCTGTAAATTTACTTGAGACATTACAGGCAGTTGAAATGTAATTGCTGCTACAGAGAGGGCTGGGCAGTTTATAGCCCCAAAATATTTAGTTTTACTTAAAAAAAAGAGAAAGCAAGACGTGTGTTGTTAACAGACAAACTATATAGAAGAGAGTGAGTAAGCCTTTAATTATCATGTTGTAAGGCAAACACTAAACAGAAACCAGGGCTTGGTACTGAAGACAAAAAGCTTTTAAGCCATGTATGATCAATTTAGCACAGCTTGAAAAGCTATTACCTCCAATTAATCCATTGGACACTGCAGATGTCTCCATGGTATGCACAGCAATGCACTGGAGACATGTCCAGAACCTAAGGGGGTTAACCCTTTGAGTGCCAGAGAGGTACCTAATGCGTTGCAGTGCTAGGATTAAAGGAACCCTATCACCTAAAACAACTGAGGGGTTATGCACTAAGGCGTGATAAAGAGGTGATAAAGTAAAGATGACTTCTCCAGTGATAACACTTCTCCAGTTCCTATGTTATTCTATAGAACCTATGCACTAAGATCTCTAAAGCTGGAGAAATCTTAGTGCATTGGCTTCATAGAATAACATAGAAATTGGATAAGTGATATCACTGGAGAAGTCATAGCTGCTTTATCACCTATTCATCACACCTTAGGGAATCTCTCCCATGGGGGGAGATGATCTAAGGTAAGATAAATAATGATAAAGCGGAGATGAATTGTCCAATAATATGACCCCAGGCCAGCTTCCCCAGCCCCTCTGTTTATATGGAAACGTCCCCCTTGCCCCATCTCTGGATGCCCCTGGTCCTATGTTATTTTATAGAGCCAATGCACTGATTCATCCTACTCTGGAGATTTTAGTGCATAGAATAACATAGGAACTGGAGAAGCGATATCACTGGAGAAGTCATCTCCACTTTATCACCTCTTTATCACTCCTTAGTGCATAACCTTACCCCCAATGATTTTGAAAAAAAGCTTTCATAATCACCTATACTTTCCATTAGAAATTTGCTTTTCATCTAAAAAACTATTTTTTTTAGTTATTTATATATTACTAGTTGAAAAGCCCGTGTACATGGGCCACGGTGCCACCCAGCAACCTCAGCTGGTGGCTGGATCCTCTCTTCTCAGTGGTCACGCTGCAGTCATGTACAGTACTGACAGCCCAAACGCGCTGCGGCTGATATGGAGTGGGGCACTCCAAATTCATACCATAGTCCTCTCTGCGCACCTTCCTGGGACCAATACGTATGATGGCTTCTGACAAACATCCTAGCGAATTATTATATAGGATGATGATGATAATAAAGACATCTGGTGCTGAAACATCCTATGTTAGGCCACCTTTATCTCCACCACTTATTGTCACTTAACCCTATGAATTTTGCTCTTGTGCCTTTGTTCAAGTGACAGTATCTTCATGTAAGTCATTTTCATGGAGGCGGACATGACAGTTGTTAGCAGAACAACAGGAGTTCAAACACTGCTCGCTGCACATGGTAATCTTAACCCTTTAAAGAGGAACTTTCAAGTAATACTAAGTCATCATGCATTCATTAAACGCATGGAGACTAGCTTGAAACTAGATGTCTTACTGTTAAATAGTAGCTCTGGCTAAAGTAATCCATCCCGTTTGGAGACCGGAACCCAGGCTACAACGCAGACATCTTGCAGTGCAGTGGAAGGGATTGACGGCGCAGGCGCACAGACCGCACTAACCTGCCTGTCAGTCCCGAAACGTTGTAATGTGTTGTACCCCTCTGTTCCTTAAAGGGTTAAGTAGGCCAGTTTGAAAAACTTCCAGCAACTGTTGTATCTGTCTCAATGGACTTGACATACAGCACTGACCAACGATATTGTCGCTTCAACAAAGGAACAAGGGCAAAAATCCACAGAGGCCATTTCCAGCCTAGCAATGTAAGTTATTATTAGGTAGTAACTCTCTATTAACCCTTTGAGCGCCAGAGGGTTAGCCAACACATTGTAAAGCAATGCGTTGGATACCCCTTTGGCACTCAAAAGATTAATGAGAAACACCTTTACAACCACTATCAGCTTCCTTTCTTTTGTATACTATTCTACTTAACCCTTTGAGCAAAGCAATGCATTCCGTACTCCTCTGGCACTCAAAGGGTTAATCCAAAGGACACGAACCCTTGTAGGTTTCTGGATGCTGACAAAATGCTAAAACGTGGAGAATAAATTACAAGCAGATTCCATTTCCTCTCACAAACATGGATGTCTGCACAGTGAGATCTGTGGCCTGCACATCATCACAAGTGTGCTCCCAACCTGAAAAAACACATGGTTTGTTTTTCATTATGGCTCAGACAGGGCAATGTTTCAACACTGGTTTTATTGCAGGTGGTAACATAAACGTGTGGTATATTTGTTCGTTGCAGATGTATCACAATAACCCGTTAAGGACCATAATGATGTGCATCGCATGGCCTTGTCCTCAAGTAGTTACAATTTTTAACGTATACATTTGCCTTTTCATGAAACTAATTTACAACAACAAAGGCAATGTGTTGGACATCTCTACAGCATTGAAGGGGTTAACCCTTTGAGTTTTAGGGGGTATCCAATGCATTGCATTGTGGTGGATACCCCTCTGGCACACAAAGGGTTAAAGGCTTTTTTTTTTTTTTTTTTTTTTTTTTTTTTTTTTTTTTTTTTTAAATCTATGGGAATTTGGGGAAAAGTTTTTGTTCCTTGTGGTGCAGTTAGTTTACTCCAGAATTCCCTCATTTTTATTTTGTGCATATGGCATTTAGAGTGCCAGCCAAAAACTAAAAAGAAGATTCTTCACCAGGTAGGACAGGGGTACACGCAACATGGCTGGTAAGGGATGGTAACTGTAGTCCTCAACAGCTGGAGGGGTTTAGGTTGCCTATACCAAAGTACATGATACAGTAATGTGACTGGATCAGTACATGATAATGTGATAGGATCTGTAGATGATAGAGTAATATGACAGGATCAGTACATGATAATGTGATAGTGTCTGTAGATGACAGAGTAATGTGACTGGATCAGTACATGATAACGTGATAGGATCTGTAAATGATACAGTAATGTGACAGTATCATTACATGATAACGTGATAGGATATGTAGATGATACAGTAATGTCACTGGATCAGTACATGATAATGTGAAAGTATATGTAGATGATAGAGTAATGTGACTGGATCAGTACATGATAATGTGATATGATATGTAGATGATAGAGTAATGTGACAGGATCAGTACATGTTAACGTGATAGGATCTGTAGATGATAGAGTAATGTGACTGGATCAGTACATGATAATGTGATAGTATATGTAGATGACAGAGTAATGTGACAGGATCAGTACATGATAATGTGATAGGATCTGTAGATGATAGAGTAATGTGACAGGATCAGTACATGATAATGTGACAGGATCAGTACATGATAATGTGATAGGATCTGTAGATGATAGAGTAATGTGACAGGATCAGTACATGATAACGTGATAGGGTCTGTAGATGATACAGTAATGTGACAGGATCAGTACATGATAACGTGATAGGATCTGTAGATGATAGAGTAATGTGACAGGATCAGTACATGATAATGTGATAGGGTCTGTAGATGATACAGTAATGTGACAGGATCAGTACATGATAACGTGATAGGGTCTGTAGATGATACAGTAATGTGACAGGATCAGTACATGATAATGTGATAGTGTCTGTAGATGATAGAGTAATGTGACTGGATCAGTACATGATAACGTGATAGGGTCTGTAGATGATACAGTAATGTGACAGGATCAGTACATGTTAATGTGATAGGATCTGTAGATGATAGAGTAATATGACAGGATCAGTACATGATAATGTGATAGTGTCTGTAGATGATAGAGTAATGTGACTGGATCAGTACATGATAATGTGATAGGATCTGTAGATGATAGAGTAATATGACAGGATCAGTACATGATAATATGATAGTGTCTGTAGATGATAGAGTAATGTGACTGGATCAGTACATGATAATGTGATAGGATCTGTAGATGATAGAGTAATGTGACTGGATCAGTACATGATAATGTGATAGGATCTGTAGATGATAGAGTAATATGACAGGATCAATACATGATAACGTGATAGGATCTGTAGATGATACAGTAATGTGACAGGATCAGTACATGATAACGTGATAGGATCTGTAGATGATAGAGTAATGTGACTGGATCAGTACATGATAATGTGATAGTATCTGTAGATGATACAGTAATGTGACAGGATCAGTACATGATAACGTGATAGGATCTGTAGATGATACAGTAATGTGACAGGATCAGTACATGATAACGTGATAGGATCTGTAGATGATACAGTAATGTGACAGGATCAGTACATGATAATGTGATAGGATATGTAGATGATAGAGTAATGTGACAGGATCAGTACATGATAACGTGATAGGATCTGTAGATGATAGAGTAATGTGACAGGATCAGTACATGATAATGTGATAGGATCTGTAGATGATACAGTAATGTGACAGGATCAATACATGATAATGTGATAGGATATGTAGATGATAGAGTAATATGACTGGATCAGTACATGATAATGTGACAGTATATGTAGATAGAGTAATGTGACAGGATCAGTATATGATAATGTGATAGGATATGTAGATGATACAGTAATGTGACAGGATCAGTACATGATAACGTGATAGGATCTGTAGATGATAGAGTAATGTGACAGGATCAGTACATGATAATGTGATAGGATATGTAGATGATAGAGTAATGTGACAGGATCAGTACATGATAACGTGATAGGATCTGTAGATGACAGAGTAATGTGACAGGATCAGTACATGATAATGTGATGGTATATGTAGATGATAGAGTAATGTGACTGGATCAGTACATGATAATGTGACAGTATATGTAGATGATAGAGTAATGTGACAGGATCAGTACATGATAATGTGACAGTATATGTAGATGATAGAGTAATGTGACAGGATCAGTATATGATAATGTGATAGGATCTGTAGATGATACAGTAATGTGACAGGATCAGTACATGATAATGTGATAGGATATGTAGATGATAGAGTAATGTGACAGGATCAGTACATGATAACGTGATAGGATATGTAGATGATAGAGTAATGTGACAGGATCAGTACATGATAACGTGATAGGATCTGTAGATGATAGAGTAATATGACAGGATCAGTACATGATAATGTGATAGTGTCTGTAGATGATAGAGTAATGTGACAGGATCAGTACATGATAATGTGATAGGATCTGTAGATGATACAGTAATGTGACAGGATCAATACATGATAATGTGATAGGATATGTAGATGATAGAGTAATATGACAGGATCAGTACATGATAATGTGATAGGATATGTAGATGATACAGTAATGTGACAGGATCAATACATGATAATGTGATAGGATATGTAGATGATAGAGTAATGTGACAGGATCAGTACATGATAACGTGATAGGATCTGTAGATGATACAGTAATGTGACAGGATCAGTACATGCTAATGTGATAGGATATGTAGATGATAGAGTAATGTGACAGGATCAGTACATGATAACGTGATAGGATCTGTAGATGATACAGTAATGTGACAGGATCAGTACATGATAATGTGATAGGATATGTAGATGATAGAGTAATGTGACAGGATCAGTACATGATAACGTGATAGGATCTGTAGATGATACAGTAATGTGACAGGATCAGTACATGATAATGTGATAGGATCTGTAGATGATACAATAATGTGACAGGATCAATACATGATAATGTGATAGGATATGTAGATGATAGAGTAATATGACAGGATCAGTACATGATAATGTGATAGGATATGTAGATGATACAGTAATGTGACAGGATCAATACATGATAATGTGATAGGATATGTAGATGATAGAGTAATATGACAGGATCAGTACATGATAATGTGATAGTGTCTGTAGATGACAGAGTAATGTGACTGGATCAGTACATGATAACGTGATAGGATCTGTAGATGATACAGTAATGTGACAGGATCATTACATGATAACGTGATAGGATCTGTAGATGATAGAGTAATGTCACTGGATCAGTACATGATAATGTGATAGTATATGTAGATGATAGAGTAATGTGACTGGATCAGTACATGATAATGTGATAGGATATGTAGATGATAGAGTAATGTGACTGGATCAGTACATGATAATGTGACAGTATATGTAGATAGAGTAATGTGACTGGATCAGTACATGATAATGTGACAGTATATGTAGATAGAGTAATGTGACAGGATCAGTATATGATAATGTGATAGGATATGTAGATGATACAGTAATGTGACAGGATCAGTACATGATAACGTGATAGGATCTGTAGATGATAGAGTAATGTGACAGGATCAGTACATGATAATGTGATAGGATATGTAGATGATAGAGTAATGTGACAGGATCAGTACATGATAACGTGATAGGATCTGTAGATGACAGAGTAATGTGACAGGATCAGTACATGATAATGTGATGGTATATGTAGATGATAGAGTAATGTGACTGGATCAGTACATGATAATGTGACAGTATATGTAGATGATAGAGTAATGTGACAGGATCAGTACATGATAATGTGACAGTATATGTAGATGATAGAGTAATGTGACAGGATCAGTATATGATAATGTGATAGGATCTGTAGATGATAGAGTAATGTGACAGGATCAGTACATGATAATGTGATAGGATCTGTAGATGATAGAGTAATGTGACTGGATCAGTACATGATAATGTGACAGTATATGTAGATGATAGAGTAATGTGACAGGATCAGTACATGATAACGTGATAGGATCTGTAGATGATACAGTAATGTGACAGGATCAGTACATGATATCATGATAGGATCTGTAGATGATAGAGTAATGTGACAGGATCAGAACATGATAATGTGATAGTGTCTGTAAATGAGTAAATTGACTGGATCATCATTTAATGTGGGATTCTTGATACATTGTCATTCTACAGGATTGCAAGAACCAATGTGTTATGATAGGCCAGTTAGAAAACAGAGGGGGTTTCAGAACTTTTTAATTTGCAGGGTAAGAGTGTCAGCAGCTTGTGGAGACAGTTTGTTAACTACATTGAGGGTTTCTTTAGCCCATACTCATATAAAAGCAAACAGGAATTATTCTGGAGTAAACCAGCTGCACCACAGGGGACAGATACAAATTCCAGTTAAACTTAAATAAATCTTTTATCTCCTGGATTGCTAGAGAGGTATCCAATGCATTGCTAAGCAATGCATTGGAGACCTCTCTCACATTCTCGGGGTTAAAAAGCTCTATTCAAGTGAATGGGAATTTAGGAATTTTTATTTGTCCCTTATGGTGCAGTTGGTTTACTACAGAATCACTACAGTTTATATAAGGAAGTGCAGCCTAACCAGGACTGCTGGAAGAGACCGGGCCTGAAGCCATCTTGAACACTGGCTTCTCTGCTGCTATTCTGTCTTCCACTTGGGTACTACTCAGATCTGCATGTTAAATAAGGGTCTAAGATTTGTCTGAAATGTCTGCATATAATTGTTATTTATTAGTATTTATGAATGCCTTAATTTAGAGTCCCTTGTTGAGTTTTTGCCATGGTGTATATACTTTAATGTATTAAGTGTATATTCAAAAATATAGCACAGACTTTTGTATAATAATTTGGTAGAGTTGTTAAATGTTCCTTGACCCAGAGCAGAAGGTAGCCAAAGCTGGTTTATGGCTCTAGGATCCTCTGATGGGTATTGTTGATTTGAGATACATACTGCTAACTGTATCTCCTTGTCGCAACTGGTGGGTGCAGTAGGATTCCATTAAGAAATTATCTCAGGCTTGGGTACTCTGTTTATGAGCAATGTGAATCATAGTTTGTGCTACATCAGTGGTACAAAATATCACCCTAGGATCAGCTACTACCCAGAGACATAACAACTCTGTGAGAGGGTTAATGGGACCCTCAAGAGCATATTGATGGCCTAATGGGAGGTCCCCCAAAACTCTAAAAGATTCTTGAGTCAAGAGTCCCCTTCAGCTGATCTTGAGTCAAGAGTCCCCTTCAGCTGGGAAAGAAAACACATGGAATCAGGGTAGGTCATTGTGCCGTACACTGAATATATGAACCCAGTTTTAGTAGTTCATATCTCTGGCCACAGGAAACTGCAAAGCTGCTCAGTGGAAACAAAAATGACCAGAATGTGTGCATTCACTCTTATATGGAAGGGCAGGAAGTCTTAGTACTTAGACCCAGCAAGGAATGACAAAATGCAAGCTGCATGGACTAGGTCCCATAAGATTGTCAGGCTAGTTAATGATAAAAACTACGTAGTAGACAGACAAGGCAATCCAGGAGTTCACAGTACCCACAAGTATATATAATAAAGTAATGTCACACTTGTAGGAGGTGGCTATGATTGTGTGAGAATCAAATAATGAAATGGAGGATGGAGATGATGGAAAGGGAGCTCTCCCTTTGAATCCATAGGGTTCTACCCGGAACTGACAGCCACCCAAAAAGCTGCGTTGCAGCAGGATTTGCTCCCCTTCAAGAACATTTTCTGCAGTCTACATGGAAGAGTAAAGAACATTAAACATTATGTGGACACAGCAGATGTTGTGCTCATTCATACCCATCCCAACAGGGTCAGACAAGTTGCCCTAAGGTATGTATAGATGGAAATGCAGGAAATGCTGGTTGGGTATGATCACTAGATCACAGTAGAGATTGGGCTACACCTAGTATTCCAGTAAAGAAGCCAGATGGTTCCATCCAGTTCTGTAATGGACATAAGAGGCTAAACAAAGCCACAAGGGACGATCCTGTTGAATGCCCAGGGTGGATGAAATCCTGGACAGACTAGGTCCTACCTGTTCTTTTTTTTGCACAACAGACCTGACAAAAGTGGTACTGGCAAGTGGAGCTGACTGAATAGGCCAGAGTCAGATCAGCCTTTACCTGCCTCCTTTTACAATATGAGTATAAGGTCATGCCGTTTTGCATGAGAAATTCCCATGGGATTTTTCAAAACGTTATGAACAAGGTTCTGGCTGGTTTGGGGCCATAGCATATCTAAAAGCTATTGCCATATGCACCTTAGACTGGAAGTCTCACCTCAATCATCTACAGAAAGTACTAGATCATATTTTGGAGGCAGGATTAATGGTGAAAGCACAGAACTGTCTATTAACTAGAAGGGAGGTAACCTATCTGGGACATATTGTGGGAAAGGGGCAGTTAAAGCCCATGAAGGCTAAGATGGAGGCCAGCGAGGCATGGCCTGTACCCCAGATACAAGTGAGAGTTTTCCTGGGAACACAGTATTCTTATTTTGCAGCATCTCTGACAGGGAGGCTTAAAAAGAAAATCCCCAGTACGTATCCCAGCCTGCCAAAAGAGTTTTGACTCTATTAAGACATTCATGTGCCAGAAGCCTGTACTGATTAGCCCTGACCTGGAAAGGCCTTCTATATACAGACAGATGCATCTAAGACAGGAATCAGAGACGTCATAAGCCAAAAGGATGAAAGGGATCAACATAGGCCTATTGTATACCTTTCCAGGAAGTTATTGCCCTGGGAGAAAAAAATGGTCAGTGACTGGAAGGGTGTGCTGGGCAGTTGTATGGGCATTAAAGAAGCTGCAGTCATGTCTGCATGGGGCACACATTATAATCCAAACTGACCATAATCCCTTGACCTTCCTATACTCATTGGGGTATGCCAGTGGAAAAACTCTGAGATGGTCTCTGGCCATGCAGAGGTATCATTGGTGCACTCCCACATTCTGGACCTCACATAGCTAATGGTTCTACATACCCATCCGGGACTCATATAGTTAATGTTCATAGTTAACTTTGTGCCCACACCTCCCCAGCACACACACAGTTCATGATTCCACCCCTCCCCCAGCACTCACTAGTTAATGGTGCACCCATCCATTTTGGCATGCGCATAGTTAAACCTTTGAGTGCCCAAGAGGTATCCAATGCATTGCAGAGCCCCTCTGCCACTCAAAGGGTTAATGGTAAAATAACACCCACCCCTCGTTCTGGCTCTCACACACTTTATGAGATGTCTCTCTTTTCCCATGCTTTTGGAAGCCTTTCCAATCCTGACTGGCTCCCCAACTGATGACACCACCTCTGAACCAGCTGAAGTGTCTCTGTGAGTCGCTTCTGCACTGATCTCAGTCACCTCCTGTCTCTCCACAGGAACTAACAGAGTTTACTGCAGAACAGAGATTCACTGAGACAACACTCTCCAGCCACATCAGTTTCCAGGTGGGTAGCTGTTCAGACTGGAATGTCTTCAATAGAAGGCATGGGAGGAAGGACAGAGAGAGACACATTTCATAAACTTTCTGAGCAGCTACATGTGGCGTAGAAGGTGCTGTTGCACCATTAACCTTTTGAGGAACAGAGAGAATTGCAATGGATTGCAATGTGCTGTGCTCCTCTCTGGGCCTCAAGGAGTTAACTAGGTGAATGCCAGAGTGTGTGTGGGGGAGTGCACCAATAACTATGTGTGGTGTAGTGATTTATACCTAGAAAAAGCCTCTGGCTGGTGCTAATTACAGCTGTGAGATAATGCTTATTATTTCCACACTGCAGCAATTAAAACTCTAAGCAATTAATTCTGATCTGCTTTGGTGATATTGCCTGTTTTTTCCTGTCTTCAGTTTCCTGAACCTATTTAGGGGCATACGAACAAAGTAATATAGAGCAATTTTGGTGCAATCTAACTGTACCAGAGGGGTCAAATTAAAATTCTGATAGTAATGTCAACAGATAAATTTACATGGGATTGTTCATTGTAATTCTATATAATTCATACTGTCGTTTGAATTGTCCTTATCTTTGTATATTGCTTGTAATTTGATTTGAAAGTTTCTCCCTTCTGCCCCTTTCCATTACATCACTCTTGTTCCCTCAGATTTGGAAGCCAGTCGATTGACCGGATAGATCACAAACAAAATTGTGTGTGTCAGTGTATGAAACCCTGCCTCCTTGATGAGGGGGAGCAGGGTTTTCCTTCTACTGACACAATATTGTCCCTTGTTGTGATCTGTCCGGTTCCTGTTGAGGCTTCCTTTGTAGCAGTTTTATCTCGCTTTCCCCCCTGGGAAATACAGCCTTTCCTCTGCTACTGTAGCTCTAATAGCTTGCATCTCCTATTCGGAACTGCTGCTTCTACTCTGTATTTGGGATCCTGTCTTCAGGGTCTGGCTTTACCCACCAGAGTACTTTATTCCCATCCTGGTCAGGGCCTCAGCTTAACTGAGGTCAGACATCTGGCTTTGCAGCCAGCATATTTAATCAGGCTTGGGCCACAGCAAGGGAACATAGGGAACATTGGTAACTGGCAGCAAATGCTAACAACGTCCTCTAGTACCACATTCAAGCAAATCGAACCAGACCAATCAGATTCCTGACAACTGTCTTATGCTCGGCCTGGTCCTGGGATGTGATAAGAAGGGGAACAAAGTTTACATCCTTACCTTCTATGATGGCCCTTCGGCTGTGGGGAGGTATCATCTGCTCAGGAGTGAACAGGGAGAGTGAGAGAAGGAGGTACCTGGCTGGGGAATGGAAGCTGCTGGATACATGACGGGAGTACTAGCAGAGGAAGTGCTCTCTAGGGCTGTCAATCTTGCCTGGATATCCACAAGTGTGGACCACATATCTGTCAGAATATGAGCCAACTGGCCGATCTCAGGAATGGAGGAGAAAGGGTGGTGTGACTGGGGAGTAAACAGTGCTGGTGTGAACAAAAGGCTAAAGTTCTGCCTCCCTGGCAGAAGCTGGATATGGGACATGTCAATGGTTCAGCTCTGCCATGAGTTTGGGGACTGCCCAATTCCTGAGAGACTGGCTGTGGGGCCTGGGAGTCGAGGGCATGTTTACCAGAAAGGTTACTGGTTCTGCACTGAGTTGAACTTCCGGAGCTTCATTACTGAACCTTCAGATGGGGGGAGGAGAGAGAAAGTAATGAGTACTTACAAACAAGACTATCCTCCTGTCAGGTGCTGGTGAGTGAACAGGATGCTGCCACCACCATGCTTCCCTGTGGGGATGGCGTTCTCGGGTTGATAAGAGGTGTTGGGTTTGCACCAGTCATTGCGTTTTCCTTGATGACCAAAAAGCTCAATTTTAGTCTCATCTGACCAGAGTACCTTCTTCCATATGTGTGGGGAGTCGCCCACATGCCTTTTGGTGAACAGCAAACATGTTTGCTTATTTTTTTTCTTTAAGCAATGGCTTTCTTCTCACCACTCTTCCGTGAAGCCCAGCTCTGTGGAGTGTACGGCTTAAAGTAGTCCTATAGACAGATACTCCAATCTCTGCTGTGGAGCTTTGCAGCTCCTTAAGGGTTATCTTTGGTCTCTTTCTTGCCTCTTTGATTAATGCCCACCTTGCCTGGTCCACGAGTTTTGGCTGGTTTGTTGTGGTATCATATTCTTTCCATTTTTTAATTATGGATTTAATGGTGCTCCGTAGGATGTTCTATGTTTGGGATATTTTTTTTTTTTTTATAACCCAGCCCTGATCTGTACTTCTCCACAACTTTGTCCCTGACTTTCATGGTGCAGCTTGCTTGGTGGTGTTGCAGACTCTGGGGCCTTTCAGAACAGGTGTAGATATACTGAGATCATGTGACAGATCATGTGACATTTAGATTGCACACTGGTGGACTTTAACCAATTCTGTGACTTCTGAAGGTAATTGGTTGCACCAGATCTTATTTAGGGGCCTCATAGCAAAGGGGATGAATACATATGCACGCACCACATTTTTTATTTTTAAGATTTTTTTTTTTCACTTCACTAATTTGGACTATTTTGTATATGTCCATTACATGACATCCAAATTAAAATCCACTTTAATTCCAGGTTGTAATGCAACAGAATAGGAAATATGGCAAGGGGGGTGAATACTTTTACAAAGCACTATATATAACAAGTGGTATGTTTGTAAGTTTTCTGTGTTTAATCATTTTTACAGCTCTTTTTGTCGGTATGTTATATATTTTAATATTTTATAATATGCACTATGAATCTTTTTATCAGATTAAATCAATAATTGAATAAATTCTGTTGGTCTAAGAAACTTCCGCCTACTGAAGTGAGTGATAGCAACCGTTATAATGCACTTTTATTAACCCTTTGAATGCCAGAGGGGTACGCTTCACAATGTGTTGTGTACCCCTCTGGCACGCAAAGAGTTATATTTGTGTGGGTTTTGTTTTGGTCTGTGCGTAGATGGGGTGACATAAGCCTTAGGTATCTAATAACCATAATCTGTGGGCACAAAAGGGTGTGAGAGAGACAAACTAGGCATCTGGTTTGTGGTACCCATTTATACCTCCCATAGCCAATAGCCCTTCCATGATAGTGTTCCATTAAGTTTATTAAAACAGAACTAACATCTCCTAATAATAATTCCCAGTTACCTTGCCACT
This sequence comes from Rhinophrynus dorsalis, assembly GCA_037306005.1. Taxonomy (NCBI): domain Eukaryota; kingdom Metazoa; phylum Chordata; class Amphibia; order Anura; family Rhinophrynidae; genus Rhinophrynus; species Rhinophrynus dorsalis. Next base: position 607,359,812 of record CM074718.1, read on the forward strand.
GCCAGAAAATAGTAATGGCCCCAGTTAGTTTTGCTCTTGCCCTTAGTTTTGAGAACACATTCAATCAGTGCTAGATATCATGCACATGGAAGCGGACATGACAGTTGCTGGCAGTTTTTCAGACTGAAGCAGAGTACATGAGCCTACTAACCCTTTAAGCACTAGGGAGATTTTGCAATGCATTGCAACAAAATGCGTCACACACCAGAGTGGTGTGTGACGCATTTTGTTGCAATGCATTGCAAAATCTTAAAGAGTTATGATTATCATGTGAAGTGGGCAGAGTTTGTGTCCTGTGGTCCTGCTAGCAACTGTCAGTTTACGTCCACCCCCATGCATTTGACATCCAGGACTGATTTATGATGTTATCTCTTGAATGCACAGGAGTCATTGGGAATTTATGGTAAGGTGTGTGTGTATAGGTGGGGAGGTATTATTAGGAGGTGTTACTGCCCCTTTAACTTCAATACTTTTTTTTTTTTTTGGAAGGGTTGTACCTTTTAACCCTTGTGTAGTATAACATCATTTTTTGTTTGCTTCCTATCCAGAATCTCACCATGTTCTATAATCTGGTTTATTGCCTCTTGTAATTTTTAGTCTCTGATCTATAACTCGTTGTACAATATTATGATCAATCGTTACACTTACAGTCTCATAAAAAATAAACCTGTCTGAACCAGACTGAGGTCACTTACATTTCTTTTTTTATCACCCAATTGTGAAAAATAAAACCATAAGAAGGTCTGTGTCATTATTAATCTTATCTGTTCCTGTCTAGACTGGTGCCCTATGTGCAAATCTACATCTGCTGTTGCCTGAAAAAATCAATCCACACAATAGTATCATTATCCCACATTGTCCAGTTGTCTCATCTTTGTCACTCTTCAATAAGACCACAGTAGGGGTGAGCATTCTACAGCCCTCTATGTTTCTGGACTGCAACGAGAATCATCCTCAGGCAGCCAGTGGCCAACAGAGGATGAAATGAGCTAGTCCATGTAATGCTTGGACCATAAGTTGCTCATGGGTAAGGACATACCTTCCACAAATGAGCTGTAGCCATAACATGTTCCAGAATCCAGGCAAGACGCACAGGCACGCTAGCTACATGGGGGTATTGGTTTATCTTCCTCTTCCAGCTGTGCAGTCAGAGTTTTTAGGTGGGCTGATACTCTGCCCAATCCCAGAGTGACTTTATTGCCTTGAGCCAGGAAAGTACTCCATCACTGGTTGGGGACAATCAAGGTACATCTGTCCATCTGTCTATTGCCACATTTTTTCAGACCTATCACCATCAAATGACATAGAGGCATTTGTTCCTTTTTTGTATATCCTAAAACCTCTCTAAAGGTTAGAGGGATAACCAATAGGAGTTTACTTTCTTCAGCCTTTATTCTAACAAGCCTGATAAAGAGACCAAAGATGTTGTGAACGCTTGCATTCTAAAGCTATTCAGTTAGCCATTGAAGATATCACATTTACTCTACCAGTCTCCTGCTTTTCATGCAGCTAACACTGTACCACCCTTTACCTACTATATTCATGGGATACCTCTTTAAAGTCCTTCTCAATATTTAATTATGTTACCCCATCTTTTTATCCTAACCTCTAGTGGCAGGGTATATATATCCAGTATCCCTATCATATTGTCATAGGAAGAAGGTAAAGATGCAGATGATTCTTCTCTTACCCTGGGGATTCCCTTGAGGAGGACCCAGGGAGCTCGGTAGAAGGACTGATTAGGGCGTTATTATAAAGTCCCCAGATCTCTGAGACCCCCTCAGTGAAGTCCTCTCTGTACATTTTTAAAAAGGTATAGAAGGCATGCTGTGCACTTCCCCTCTTATGACTCTCTTGATCAAGTTGTACTTGAGGAACGGAAGTCGCCTCATAAAAGGGTTTTCTATCTAAGCACTTTCCCTTTTTCCTAGCTACAGTTATGGGCAATTGATCCTACAATTTCTCACCTCTCCAAGCACACAGCTCTACTAGTAGCAGATCAGGTGGATAAGTACCTAGACTTCTCAAAATTAACTTTTGGTAAGTACACACAAATCCCCTTATTGTGAATAACAATTTAGTAAAATATACACTTAAAACTCAGTATTCACATTTCATAGAAAAAAGTCCACCTCAAAGCGGAACTATCACCTTAAACCAAAGTTTTACCATGCGTTTTAATGTTTAACCCGACATTAGTGCTGTTTGTTTGTGTTCTTCAAGTTGCCTGGTAGTGGAGATATTTGCCCTGCAAAATCGGGCACTTCTGCGTTCCGCTCCATGGTGTTCACGCTCCCATTCAAAGCTGGATTTCTGTGATGTAGCATTACAGTAAACTCAGTTTCCAATGCTACTGAGACTGCATAATATATAAAGAAACATATATTCTGTTCAACTTATTCTTAATGCAAAAAAGTTGCTGATTCGAACTGGGCCTTTTGAATGACTGAACTGCAGCAATAGCAGAAAATGCATGGTTTCTTTTTAACGTGCTTCTATACGTAATGTTAACAGATGGGCATTATAAGCTCTCATGAGCAGGGCCCTCTGATCCTTCTGTTCTCCACATCTGATTGTACTATTTAATATCTCTGTATGTCCATTCTCAATTGTACAGTGCTGCGGAATTAGTTGGCGCTATATAAAGAATAATCCATATAATAATTTGTTAAAACGTATGTAACGACGTAGTCATGTGCAGTAGAGACTGCTGCGTGTGCTGCACTCATGCGCAGTAGAGATTGCCCATGGCGCGACTGATTCGGAGCATCCAGCTCTGTATCAGCCGCGGCGTGGGCAGTCTCTACTGCACATGACTGCCCCACGACAGGCTGGCACTGGCACTGTGGCCCATGTAACGGGCTCTTAATACTAGTAAGTATTAAACTAGTAATAATAATCATTCAGCAGTTTAATGAACAACACACACTGCATGATTGCACTGGTTCATGCACAGTTCAGCAATGTGAAATTTGGAATTCAGATCCATTTAATTATGTTTAGAACATATTTTAACAAATTGTATTTTAACCCTTTGGATGATAGAGCAGTGTATTTCACCACATGTTGGAGACTTTTAACATCCAGGGGGATTAAACTTCACTGACATACAATTCTAGATTTATCAAGTAATGAAAAAACTCTTTAAATACAAAGCACTTTAGTTCATGTCTTATTCTGTGACCTCTCATTAGCAAGGTGATAAGTAGATGACCAAAGAATACCATAAGACTGGGAGAAACTTTTATAAGGAATCGCAGGTTCTTATGTTGAAAAGAAAATTGGAACAATTTTGCCACAAACAAACTGTACTGTAGGAGACGGATGAATATTCCTGCTTCTTTAAAATAGGATCTTAGTGACACCATTAAATACTTTTCTCTTAGTCCATAAGGAAGACAGGTACCATGGGGTTAAGCTCCCCTCCTGCAAAGGGCAGTGCACTTAAAAAGGCAGGGCCTTTGAGACTGCGACTCAGCACTCCAGCTTTACCCCTCTCCCTCCAATTTCAAGTAGCCTCCCTCAAGATGTGGCAAAAGATGGCACTTTTCTTAGATTTTAGACTTTTTTATCTTTTACTTAGATATGGTGGTATATAATCCAACATTAGGCAGGTTCCTAATAACTGGCATCCCTGGAGTTGTATGGTCCAGTTCACAGGTGTATTTCTGAACCATTTCCCTGTGGAGATTGACTTTATTATAAGTCTGTTCCTCAATACTGAACTTCTCTGAGGTTCTGTACTTTATAATGAGAGCCTGAAGAAAGACGACTAGTAGGTTAACCAGTTAAGTGCTATGGTTCTGTTTCTAAATGTCCCATTTTGTTCTTGGTACCCACTACATGTGGTATTTCTGCTTAGTTTGCACTCAACCTTTAGCTCAATCTTTATCTAATTTCATTGTATGATATAAAGGTGCATGCTATTCTGATTAAGGTGTTATTAACCCTTTCATAAACATCTCGGAGTGTTGTGTGCCACGCATTGCTAAGCAATGCTTTGCACTTCCCCTTGCACACCAAGGATTAACCCCTTGAATGTTAGAGAGGACTACAATGCATCATGTTGCGTTGTGTTGGAGATCTCTCTAGCTTTCAAGGAGTTAATCCTCTGAATAGCAGATTGGCATTCAATGTGTTGCACTCCCCTCTGGAACTCAAATGGTTAAACCCTTGAATGTTAGAGAGGTCTACAATGCACAGAAACCTCTTTAGCATTGAAACAGTTAATCCTTTAAATGCCAGATTGGGGTACAAAAGGTTAAAAGCTCCATCTAACTCATTGTGAGGCTGAGGGTTTTTCATTCAATTGGTTTACTCGAGAATTGGTCCACTTTTTCTTAATACACTTGGCCTAATATGCAAAACATATTTCCCATCTAAATAAAACAACAGAGATTCAGCTGTTTTTTTTTTTTTATTGCCACCTGTGCTATCAATGGTCTCATTGTATAGCCTCCCTACTTGGCAAAATTAAAAACCGCCAGACCATTTGTTATCAGTCTAAACATTTCCATGCTGCACTTTCCCAAGCTTCCTGCAGTGTTTTTGAGAATGGTCCAGTGCTGTGTCCCATTTCTTCTCTCAGTGCGAAGTTGGAGTAAGCACCTGTGTTTTCATTATTACTAAACCATGAGAGCAGTATTCAGTGAGATTATGGAAATAGAAGCACTGTGTTGCTATGCTCGTTTTTGTAGCAATCCATTTTTACAAACTATCACATACTGTTTATCAGTAGGCAGATCGGGAAGGTCTGATAAAGACTAACTTAATTGGTAGCAGGAAAGCCATAAAATTCTCAGTTACTGGGGTATGAGGAGAAGGTTGAACTTTGATGGACTTGTGTCTTTATTCAACCTAATTTACTATGTTACATGAAAAATTTGAGATTTACTGAGTAAAACAAAGGTACTCTTGCTGGTAGTTACTTTGTTCAAACTCATAACATTTCAAATTGTCATTAAGTGATGGAGTTTTTGTCATCACATTACCGCTATATGTGAGAATTATGGTCAGTGTAGTGTTTCATCTCTCTCATAGAATGCAAAATAATAATTGCTTGGACACCAGGTGAACAGGTGGGCACCCTTTCTGACGGATTAATTAATAATAAATAAAAAAAAATGGATAAATGTCTTCCTTCAGTATGAGTACCCTAGTTTTACTCATGAGCAAAAGCCTGACATTATATGTCTTTTTTCTGACATAAAAATTAACAAGCCCTTTAAGGTACTTCTATTTTACTGTGTTTCCACTTTGTATCTTTATCATTTACTATTATTAATTACCTATTATTGCTTAAGACTTCCATCAGTAAATTCCAGTCAAAAGCTTCTCTGCGGTCTAAATGTATGACAGTGAAAACGGAACAATACGTGTTTTTTCTAGACATCTGGTTTGCAGCTATTAATATAAACACTATGTTACAACTGAATGTTACACGATGAGCAAAATGCAGTTTGGTAGGTAAAGACATAGTAAAAATACAACACTATAGTTATTGTTAGTAGACATCTCTGTAACTTGATATATAGTTGCTAATGCACGGTAAAAACAGATGTGACCCATATATCAGCAGCATTTTACATACTAAGACGAAAAGGGTGGGTTTTCACTGACACCTAATGCATTTCAGATAGGAAAAATAATGTGAGCAGAGAAATGTGGGCTTCATCTGAGAATCATAAAGTGGCATAGATAACGAAGATGTTTGAAATTGATCGCTTTGGATCTTATGTTCCAAAGAAACGTACAGGAATTCTGGGGCAAACCAACTGCAACATATGAATTTTGCCCTTTTGTCTCTGTTCAAGAGATAACATTCAGTCATATTCAGTTGAGGCAGACATAACAGTTTTTGGAGGGACCACAGGACCTCAAACTCTTCTAACTGTACATGGCAATTGTAATGGGCCTAATAGATGTAACAGATGCTGGACCTCTGTTTTAAGAAAATTATTGGGACTACAATCTTACATGGGCCTGCAGGGGTTAAATTGTTGTGTTTTTGTGTGTTATGACCATGTCCCACCATCTGGTCCAGGTTTGATTAGGTGTTACTTCCCTAATCCCTTTACCACTGTTATGTATTCACCAATGTTGTCTGTATGATGAGATTAGTCTGGTGCCATGGTTGTCTGTAAAACCAGCTTCCATTATGCTGTGCTAATTGTATTAATCTAAAGATCTAAAGCGTCCCCTTTGACTCCCATTCCTCAGGTCCTCACAACTTTGACAAGCACAGCTACCCCTTTGTAGCCGCATCTCAGAGAGAGAAGCCCGGCATGATGGCCAAGGACTACATGGGTCCCCTGGTTTATGTTACAGTAATCTTAAAGCTGTATGCATCAGAGGGGTGTGCAATGTACACACCCAGTGAATCGCCAAGGGGCAGTGATTTTGAAGAGCGGCCAAGGGGAGAGAAGCCACAGTATCCACTCCTGGCAACATCGCTGCAGCGAGATTCAAAGTGGCAGCAATTTTCACAGGAGTGGCTGGGGGGGCTGCAGCAAGATTCACAGGGTTGTCGATTATAAGAGGATTTTAGTGTTACCTGTTAAATTCTTTTCTCTTAGTCCATACAGGTTACTGGTAACTCTGGGTAGGCAATCCGCTCCTTTAAGTAGGCAGAAACAATTCTATAATTGATTGCACAGGGTGGAGCTTATATTCCCTCCTTGGCTGCAGCTAGCCAACCAGCTCCAGAAAGATTTGAGACACTAACTATTGACTAGATAGTGAAGGGAAAGAAGACTCCTGTGAGCATGACCCCGAAGGACCCCCACTGCCTGCAACAGAAGAGCCAAGCACAGTTCCCTTGACAGGTTGGGAAACCAGTAACCTGTATGGACCAAGAGAAAAGGATTTAACAGGTAAGACTAAAATCCACTTTTCTCTGTCGTCCAATACAGATTACTGGTAACTCTGGGATGTCCAACCATTGTGTTTCCCAGAGGCGGGAAGTAAGGCAAGGACCAGGCGCAAGGTCCCCAAAGTCACCAGTGCAGATATGAACCATCAGATCAGAGGTAGCCCAACAAAACAACTGAAGTGTCAACGGACACTGAACAGGGGTAAGAACAACCAAGGAACTGTTACACAGCACACTGAACTAGAGCCAACAGGGCTCAAAAGTGAAGGAAGCACCAAGAACCAAAGGAAATCCTAGACAGGCAAGACGGCCTCCAGGATTTTCCTCCCAAAGCTGGCGTCAGCCAATGCCAGCACATCAACAAGGGTGGTGCTTCGAAAACGTGTGCACAGAAGACCAAGTGGCCGCCTTGCACAACTGATCAGCAGAGGCCTGATTCTTGTAAGCCCAAGAGGCCCCAATAGATCTTGTAGAATGAGCCGTGACCCTGAAAGGGACAGGCTTTTTCCTCAGCTCATAAGCCTTACGAATAGTGGACTTGATCCAAGAAGCAACAGTCACATTGGATGCAGGTCTCCCTGCCCTAGGACCCTCAGGAATGATGATGAACAGTGCGTCTGATTGCCTGATAGACTCAGTGCGATGTACATAAAACTTGAGGCAACACATCATGTCAAGTAGAGATCCCTTTTCTTGTCAGAGGTGGGGTCTGGCAGAAAGAGGGCACCACAATCTCCTGATTGATGTGGAACACAGAGACCACCTTCGGGAGAAACTCCTGAGAAGTTCAAAGCAACGCCTTGTCCTTGTGAAACACCAAATAGGGTGGTTTACAGGAGAGAGCATGTAACTCCGCGACAAGGCGGACAGACACAATCACCAGGAGAAAGGCCATTTTCCACATCAACAGGCATAGAGGAATAGTAGCCAAAGACTCAAAAGGGGGGTGCTGAAGAACGCCCAAAACCAAGTTAAGATCCCACTGAGGAGCAGGAATCTTAAAGGAAGGACGAGCATGAGCAACGCCCTGGAAGAAAACCTTGACAACAGGAAGGATGGCAATGCGCCTCTGAAAGAAAACAGAAAGCGCAGAAGTCTGAACCTTAATGGACTCATAATGAGGCCCTTATCCACACCACCCTGCAAGAAGGCCAGGACGCAGGCAGATCAAAATCCTGAGTCAGGTCCTTGTCAGCACACCAAGACAGAAAAGTCGACCAGACACGATAGTTGATCTTGGAAGAAACAGGTTTGCGGTCACTGAGCATAGTAGCCACCACACCAGAAGAGAACCCTTTCTTCTTCAATATTGAGGATTCAATTTCCAAGCTGTCAAAGCTAGCCGATGAACATCCTCTTTCCACAGGTAACCCTGTAGAAGAAGATCTGGACAGCAAGAGAGCTGAAATGGCTCCACCACAGACAGATCCAGAAGCTCCGGAAACCAAGACTGACGAGGCCAGTAAGGAGCAATCAAAATAACTGGACAACGCTCCAGTTGTAATTTCCGTAACACCCTGTGCAACATTGGGAGGGGAGGAAAGATGAAGGCCAGAGGGAATAACTAAGGAATGGACATCGCATCTACCGCCAGAGCCAGAGGATCTCTCCACCAACAGCAGAACCTCAGTACCTTCCTGTTGTGTCTTGTCGCCATCAGGTGGATGTAAGGAAGACCCCATTTCTGAACAATGAGGTGGAACACCTCTGGGTGCAGCTCCCACTCTCCGCTGTCCACTGTGTGTCGACTGAGGAAGTCTGCCATGACGTTGTGTACGCCATGAATGTGCACTGCGGAAATGGCAGGAACGTGATCTTCTGCCCAGGACAAAATAGCCTTGACCTCCAACCAAGCGGCGAGACTTCCACTGTAGTTCCGCCCTGCTTGTTGATGTAAGCCACGGCCGTGGCATTATCGGACTCTGCTCGGACCGGACAGTATTCCAACTGAGATGTCCACTGTAGAAGGGCATGAAATATCACCTGAAGCTCCAATATGTTGATCGGAAAGAGAGGTTCCTCCGGAGACCACCAACCCTGAGTGTTCAGGCGACCCAGGACCACTCCCCAGCCGGAGAGGCTGGCATCCATCATCACCGTGGTCCAGAAGGATACCAGGAAGGACTTGCCTTTCAGCAGGTTGGAGAGGTCGAGCCACCATGACAAACTCAGTTCCACATGAAGAGGAAGAGACACTGACGTCTTCAGAAGGTCCAGTTGACCCTTGCACACCTGGATCACGAACCTCTGGAGCTCCCTGGTGTGTGCCGTGGCAAACAGGACTGCTTCTACTGCAGAGATAGAGAGGACAGCTTCTTGGCTGGAACTGGATCTTGAGCCAGAACCGCAGAAAACCTGTGGGCGATCTGGTGAGCCACCTCGTCCGTGAGGAACACCATGCTCTTCTGAGTGTCAAAGAGAAGACCCAGGAAGACCAGACACTGGGATGGGATAAGGTCTGACTTGTCCAAGTTGATGATCCACCCGTGATGGGGGAGAGCATGAATGCATTGCTGAACCTGCTGATGAAGTAGTTCCGCAGAAGGGGCTTTCAGAAGAAGGTCGTCCATGTATGGAGTAACTCTGATGCCGTTCTGGTGGAGGACGGACACTAAGGCTCCCAGGACACTGTTGAAGACCTGAGGAGCTGTCGTCAGACCAAATGGAAGAGCTGAGAACTGAAAATGTCCCCAGTCGCAGGCAAACCGGAGGTACTGACGGCTCTCTGGATGAATGGCAATGTGTAAGTACACGTCCTGAAGATCCAGAGAAGCAAGGAATTCCCCCAGGGACATGGCAGCAATCACCGTCCTTAGAGACTCCTGGTGATGAGTCAGGGTCACAAAGGAATTGAGATCCTTCAAGTCCAAAATGGGACGACAACTGCCATCCTTCTTGGAGACCACAAAGAGGTTTGAGTAAAAACCCATACCTCTGTCCTGAACTGGAACCGGCTTGTCCAAAAGAGCCTGAACAGCACTGTTGAACAGATGGCGTTTCTCTGCGCCCTGAGGCGTGTGAGAAGGAAGAAAGCGAAAGGGAGGAAGAGAGATGAAAGGGATCCTGTACCCTTCTGTCACCACCTGCAAAACCCATGGATCCATCATTGAATCCTCCCAAATGCTGTGATAGTGTTGCAGACGACCACCCACAGCAGAGTATGGACCCGGGTTCGGTGAGTCATGCCGAAGAAGGCTTGGAAGCCTTGGGACTGGAGGAGACCTTGGGCTTCCATTGTTGTTTGGGCTTGGAGGAGGTACGCGGAGCTGAGGGAACCATCTGGTTCGCCAGACGTGTCTCATTCTGAAAGGAACGAAAATACTGATTATGCTTAATGGCAATTTCTTCCTGGGAACCCCCTGTGGCCTCACTGACCAGTTCCTTAAGATCTGGCCCAAACAAAGAGGTACCCTGAAAGGGTAGGGAGAGCAGTGCTTTTTTAGAAGCAGTGTCAACAGACCAGGTCTTGAGCCAAAGAGCTCGTCTGGCCACCACAGACATGGTGGAAACCCTAGCCACCAAATGGATGGCATCAAATAAGGCAGCAGAAACATAGTGCTGTGCCTCAGAACTTTTGGCGAGAAGGCGCAACTTATCCGAAGTAGGAATATCCTGACAGACAGCCAGGGTGAACTGTTCAGTCCAGACCGCAATGGCCCGGTTCACCCATACAGCAGTGAATGCTGGATGCATGGCAGAACCAGCAGTGGCAAAGATGGATTTGAGGGAGACCTCAAGTTTCTTGTCAGTCCAGTCCTTCAAAGCAGACACATCAGAGACTGGTAAGGTAGTAGACTTAGATAACCTGGAAATAGAAGCATCCACTTTGGGAGGATGAAGCCACTGAGTAAGCGCAACATCAGAAAAGGGATAAAGCTTGGCAAATTTTATGGACACAGACGGTTTCCTGTTCAGGGATTTCCACTCCTCAGACACAAGGCGGTCAAGAGTAGGGTTAGGTGGAAAGTAAGTAAGGGGCTTTTTCGGCTCCTGGAACACATCAGAGGGGTCAGAAGGAACCTCCTGAATTAAGGGAATGTTAAGAGTAGTCAAGACAGCCCTGATCAGGCCCTCAGCGGAGGGCTCAGGATCAGCCTCAAAAGGATCCCCAAAAAACTGAGAGGAGCCCAGAGCAGAACATTTCTGAACATCTGAATCCACCAGCAGTTCCTCCTCAGAGGAATCTGATACGTCAGGTACTCCCTGGGCAGGGAAGACTTGACTGAGGAGGGGGCCTGCCAAGAATGAAAGACCCCCTGTAACTGGGATGGAAAGAGTTGCAATGTGGACCTAAGGTCCCTAGTAGCAGCTCTGAACTCTTGCACCCAAACTGGCTCTAATGCATGGCTGGAGGTCCCTGGAATACTTTCAGGGACATCAGAACATGCTGGGCATAAGTGACCTGAGAATTCTCTAGGTAGCCTTGAGTGACAGGAAGAGCAATGTGCAATGGGGCATACAGAGACCCCAGCCTCCTTAGTCTTAGGTCTGGCCCCAAGCTCCAGCGGTAGAGACATTCTCACAGTGTCAAATAACCTTACTGTATAAGAAATCAGCCAATTATAGTATGTAGGATTAAAGTTTCACCCCAGAAATCGCTAAAATAAACTTTTCTGGCAGGCGAAGGGTTAATCAGCAGAGGAGAGAAGGCGAGTCCAAGCCCTGCATAGGATACTTGTTCTGGAAATAGCACAAAATGGCTGCCGTGGCGGAAGCCAATCAGAAACGAGCGCACGAAGCCCCCTGAGCTGCTGTTTCACAGTGTGGCTGCTGTACTAGGGAAAAGTGGTGGAATTCTGGAGCAAACCAAATACACCACAGGGCACCAATACAAATACCCCACAAAAACCACTGATTTAATAGGGATATTAACCCCTCAAATGCTAGAGAGATCTCCAATGCATTGCTCTGCAATGCAATGGACATCTCTCTAGCATTCAAGGGGTTAAAAGCCCCATTTAAATCAATGGTAATTTTTATTTGTTCCCTAAGGAGCAGTTGGTTTGCACCAACCTTCTTAATACATCAGCCCCAGTAAATTAAATAAAAGACTTTAGTATGTTTCCACTGAGCAAATCAAGGGTACTATCGCTCCTGGGAGATGTTTTATTCAAAAGTTATTATAGAGCAAGGCTGTACTATTTGAGTGCAGTATATTCATGTCCTGTCCACCGTTTGTGGCATTCTTGCTATTGCTCTATATCTGAACAGCTTTTGACCAGAGGAAGGCTGGTAACTTGTGGCCTGGAGGGAAATACAGTCAAGCGTCCCATTTCTACTATTGTTAAAGTCCCCTGTCCCAGCCAACCCCCTTTTCTTAATTTACAAATTGCCATTAATGTTGCAAAGTAAGGTAAGTGATATCACATAGCTTCCACTTAAAATGGGCATACAACAGAGCTTATAATTTAAAGCTACATTAGTGATACTTTAGAGCTTACAAAGGGAAATGGGCAGGGGGGGCTGGCAACTTGTGGCCTGGGGGGTAAATAAAATCTGCTGGCCCATTTCTTCAGTCTCTCCAGCCCACTGTCCCAGCCTGTCCCCTTTAGTTACTTTTAATGTTGGCATTCATACTGTTAAGTAAGGCAAATGAGACCACATAGCTTACAGTTCAAATGCGGCTACTCTAGTGATACCATAGCGCTTACAATGTAAGTACAGTAACATGACTGATACCATAGAGCTAACAAGGGAAATAAGTTATGCTGCTGGTGTATTTCTATTTGCATTTTAGCTCTTTGGTATCATTTGTGTAGTTCCATTTCAGTTGCAAGCTATGTGGAATCAGTAGTGTATCTCCATTTACAGCAGCAATTGGGAGATTGAGTGAGGCAGTGGCCCACTGGCCCAGACATGTGACCAGCCCAGGGGGCAATTGCCCCTCTGCCCCCCAGGCCAGCCCTCCCCTGGAAATGGGTTATGCTACAACATAGCTCCATTTGAATTATAGCTCTGTGAGAGAGTTTGTGCAACTCAATTTTGATTGTATCTCTGTGGTATAATTTGTGTAGGCCCATTTCAGTTGTAAGCTCTGTAGTATCATAGTATAACTTCATTTACAGCAGCAAGTGGGAGACTGAATGAGGCAGTAGCCCACCAGTCCAGACATGTGACCAGCCAAGGGGGCAATTGCGCCGAGGCCAGCCCTCCCCTGCTTTTGACATTCATAGTAGCTTTATTTCCACAGACTGCATCAGCAAAAGCACCAACATAAATTGGATAGACCATGAAACTGCAGATGTGCATTGTAATAAAGAAGGTCAGCAAGAGAAACCAATTTGTTATGTTGGCCTGTATTCCATTGAAAGTGATAATTGTATTACTGGTTTTATCATAACATTTCTCCACTGATTTCAACAGGGATCTGTGAGCAAAATACAGTGATAACATTTATCATGTGAAATGGAATTGAGCCCAGAAAGTTATATTTTCACCTTTAAATGGGCAATAGTGAGCAACAACATACCCTTCCAAAGCAAAGTGTTGCTCACTGCTCTGGCACTGAAAAGACTAATATGCATACTTGTTTATTGCAACTTTAACCTCTTCTTACAGTAATGGTAGGTTCAAACTCAAATTATCTGAACAATGTCATGCAGGAAGAAAACAACAATGGACCCCAGTCGGGTGGTTTACATGGACAACTACCACCTAGTAGGTACATAGCCTGAATACAGATATATCAGTTAAAAAAGTCCTCCAGCAAGTCATTAATAGAAATGATGAAAACAGAGAGGGGGGGTGTAGGAAACTGCCAGTGCAGCTTTGATAGAGCTAACCTACAATGCCTGCTCTCTAGGGTATGCACTAGAGCGTATTGTCCCTTAAGTTCATACCAGCGAACACACTTATGCTTCGATAAGACTTAAACAGCAGCAAGGTCTGTACACCTCCCCATAGCATGCAGAGGCAAATGGAGAAGCATTCCACCATTTCCTCTGTGGCTTGTTAACGTACATAACATAAAACAAGGTGCAGAGGAAGGGAACACCCTAAAATATTCCTAAACTTCTCCCACTGCTCACCCTTGGCTCATTTGGTTTGAGGGGAGAATTGTCTACAAACGTAGCTAAGTAAAGTAGTGTTAGGCAGGTGCAGATTTAGAAAAAAATGTGTCCTGAATCATAGTAGTACTTCCGAGAGTGTACATAATATTGCATGTCCCTTTTTTCTCTGCACAGAACAAAGTCTACACATGGTAAATTCACCTCTTGAGGATCAGAGGGGTGTGTGATACACTGTTTCACAATGTGTTGTTCAACCTTCTGGTCAGGGGTGGTCTAGAACGGTATCCTTTTGAAATGTCACAGACTTAAAGGGATAGTAATACTTCCTTTTATCTTTATTTTATTTTGTAGGCATTAAAAAAACACGAAGAATGATATGTCTTATCCCTCAAACTAGGGGTGCACTGAAATGAAAATTCTGAACCGAAACAGAAACCGAAACTTCAGGATGCTCTTGGCCGAAAACCGAAACTGAAAAATGACTTTTTAATTTATAGGGCGATGCCTAACAAAAGAAATAAAAAATATAGTAGAGCAAGTGCCCCCACCAGATTTAACTTGCCCCCTACCAGCACTACTTTGCCCATCAGCTCCAGGTTCCAACTTGTCCCCCATCAGCTCCACTTTGCCCCCATCAGCTCCAACTTGCCCTCCATCAGCTCCACTTTGCCCCCCCACCAGCTTCAACTTGCCCCCCATCAGCTCCAATTTGCCCCCACCAGCTCTATTTTGCCCATCAGCTCCAAGTTCCAACTTTCCCCCCATCAGCTCCAACTTGCCCCCATCAGCTCTACTTTGCCCATCAGCTCCAACCTGCCCCCACCAGCTCCACTTTGCCCCAACCAGCTTCAACTTGCCCCCCATCAGCTCCAATTTGCCCCCACCAGCTCTACTTTGCCCATCAGCTCCAAGTTCCAACTTGACCCCCATCAGCTCCAACTTGCCCCCATCAGCTCAACTTTGCCCCATCAGCTCCAACTTTCCCCTACCAGCTCTACTTTGCCCATCAGCTCCAAGTTGCCCTCCCATCAGCTCCAACTTGCCCCCCCATCAGCTCCACTTTGTCCCCATCAGCTCCAACTTGCCCCCGCATCACATACCTGTAGCTGCTGGAGCTCCCATTTGTTCTCTTTAGTAATGCAGAGCGCTGGGAGATTATGTCATCTCCCAACGCGCTCTGCATTACTAAAGAGGCAACGGCGACGAGGGAGCTCAGAAGCTACAGGTCTGTGCTGAAGACCGCACAGACCTGTATGTACTGCGGTGCCGGGCGGGGGAGTCCAAAACGAGTGAATTAAATCTGCAGCACAGCACACGGATGCACTTCAGCTGCAGCACACGGGGACATCACCAGCACAGCCACATACATCACTGCTGTTCTTGTTTAGAGCCTCCGTGTGCTGAATCTGAAGCGCGTCTGTGTGCTGTGCTGAAGATTTTACTTCACTTGTTTCTGCTCTCCGTTTCGGTCATTTTTTTTATTTCGGCTTTTTGCCGAAAATGCCATTTTCGGCCGAAACATTTCGACCGTCGAAATTTCGGTGCATCCCTACCTCAAACCTTTATGGTTTGAGAGATATTCACAAGCAAAGTTTCCCCTCCCGCCCCTTTTACCTAGTGTAAGCCATCTCTTCTCAGATGTGGAATCCAGTCCATAGACCAGACAGATAACAGAAGGGGACAATCTTCTTCCTATGAGAACAATTAAAGCCCTGACCCCCTTGACAAGTTTTTCAGGTTTTTCCCTTACCTTAATAGAAGACTGTCCCTCTCTGCAGTCTACCTGGGCACCTCCCTTCTTATCTGGCTGAACAGTGTTACATCAGTAAAAGGGGAGGGAGGGGGATACTTTATCATTGAATTACTCTTGAACTACAACTCTGAGTGAATTGAAATAACACTCTCCAAGGTCCAAATACTATGATGATTAATTAGAGCTGCTTTTATTATGAAACATTACTATTCCTTTAAGAGCGTGTGACCTTTTAACTCATTCACCACATCGCCATGATCAAAATGGCGACATGACAATCTCGCACTGCATGACAGGGTGAGATTGTCATGAAGCCTAATTAATGGTCGCATACATGGAATTCAAACTACCCGCTCATTCACCCCAAGCATGCACAGTTACAAATAAGCTGTGATAAAACACTGGGAGCTGGGATAAAACACTAAATGATCACACACCATATAGAAGTATAGAGGAGGTGGCATCTTCCCTGTGCCACAAAAGATTTTAAACAGCTGGAGCGCCTCGGTGTGCTGTATACATAATATGTATGCAGCACACGGAGTCACTGAAGCTGTTAACCCTTTGAATGCCAGAGGGGTACAGAATGCATTGCTTTCCAATGCATTCTGCACCCCTCTGGCACTCAAAGGGCTAAAAATCTTTTGTGCTGCCATCTCCTCTATACTTCTATAAAGTGTGTGTTCATTCAGTGTTTTATCCCATCTTCCAGTGTTTTATCACAGCTCCTTTGTAACTGTGCGTGCTTGGCGTGAATGAGCACAGGCACTGCAATCGATCCCACTTGTGCATCTGCTGGCCCATAGATAACTCAGAGGGTTAAACTGTATCAGTAAGTGACTTTTCTTATTTTCTTTCTGAAGTATATTACACATGACATTTTGACACTATATACATACACAATTCTAGATAACCTCAGTGTATGCAACCATTAAGTAGGCGACATGACAATCTCAGTGCGAGATTATAATGTCGCCATTTTGATCATGGCAATGTGGTGAAGTAGTTAAAAGGTTGCACGCTCTTTCGCGTGCGACCTTTCAAAAGTAAACCTTCTAGAACTTACTAGGTCCTGGGGTGAAATCTGAGGCTGCCCCTCTCACCCAACCCCCGCACACATACAGCTGCAGCATTTTTTTTAATAATGCACAGACACAGACTTTTATAATGTATTGGACACCTGTCTAGTGCTCAAAGAGTTAATAAATAAAAAGGTCTCACTGACACTATTCTAATATCACTGGCTGACTGTGTGATGATGATGTCAGCAGTCACCAGTCAGGATAAAGAACTGGTGTGATTGTAAGGGGTTGCAATGGGCCCTCTTGAATACAGTGAATCATCACAATGACACCCTTGGCACCCCTGTAGTCTTCGATAGGGTTTTACAGCAAAACTTTCACTGTGTGAACAATCACCAGCCTCCAAGTAGTTTTTGAATTACATAGAAACATAGAATTTGACGGCAGATAAGAACCAATCGGCCCATCTAGTCTGCCCAATTTCCTACTGTGTTAAAAAACACAACCTCAAACCTTTTTTGGTCCTTGGTCTTTTCTTATGTTAAGGACCGCCTTATGCCTATCCCATGCATGCTTAAATTACAACATCCATCATCCCCAACCAGCCAGTGGCTGGCTGAGGATGATGGGAATGGTAGCTCAACAACTGCTGGAGAGGTGCAGGTTGCCCACCATTGCCTTAAACTAAAAAAAAATAACACAGATTTATCCCACCGAGTTGTAAATTTAACTTTAACTCTTCCTGGTTTCTTTCCAAAAAGTAAGAGGAAACGTTCTTCCTTTCCCAGCAATGTGATATATGTATTTTTTATGGCTCTCATAGATTGTTACTTCAGTGTCAGATGTAATAAAAGTCATTAACCACAGAAGTGCTCTAAAGAATACTAGCACTGTATTTAACTCAGGGACAGCCAATGTGAGGCCCTGCAACTGCTGCCAGACTGCAATTCCCAACGGCTGGCGGTGAATGATGGGAGTTGTAGTCAGGCAACAGCTGGAGGGCCTCATGTTGCACACCACTAACATAACCTTTTGAGAGAATGAGTGTGTGTGTGTGTGTGTGAAATACAACTCCCCCAAATCCAACCCATCTGGGAGTCACAGAACAAAAATGTTGCATAAGAAGTGAAAATACAGCACTAATTTACTATGTTTATTAAGTGTAATAGCAGGGCTGAATTATCAAGTACGCTAAGTAAGCAAATGTCTAGACTGCTAAATGTTGAGGGCTGCCTCCCACAGGTGTGCAGGCCACACCCACATTCTGAATTACGGGTGTGGCCAGAGTAATCTCAATAATCCTGCATAAGGCACTGGCTCCTGGTTTATTTACTACTTTGGAAAGTGTACTTATCAGGTTACAAACACATTTAATGACCATTATTTAACCACTTGGATGATAAAGAGGTCTTTTGGAGAAGTTGGGATTTGACCACTGGGGGATAATAGGGTCTAAGTTGGAGCAGTTTGATTTTCACATTGCCTATCCTTGCACACGTGTAAACCAGAAAGCACCAGGTCTGCATCTTGAACCCCCAACATCACACATTGCTGAGTATCAGACAAGACACTACTTATCCTGTTTGATCTGTCAGCTACTTCTGGACACTGTGGATCACGCCCTCTTCCACATCCATAATTCCTCTTGTATCCATCACTTAGCTCCGAACTGGCTACACTCTTATATTTCTAACTGATCTATTTTGTCATCTCCTGTACACCTCTCTGTTTGGGTGCCTTAACCACTGGAGCGCCAGAGAGGTATCCAAAGTATTGCAACACAATGTGTTGGATACCACTTTGGCACTCAAAGGGTTAAGGTTCTGTCCTAGGATCACTCTGTTCTCATTATACACAAACACTTATTCAGACTCAGGCATCACCTGTATGCAGATGACATTCAGCTATTCTTATGCACACATCAACTGACTCATCTTCCAGTCCTGAGACACAGATTGCCTGTCTTCAATTTCAGATTGGATGGCCCTCAAACACATCAAATATATCAAGTCTATAACTGAGCTCATCCTTATTTCAGCTAGACCCGGTTCAGTCGTGCCCTTCCAGGTAAAGTAGATGACACCACCATAGATCCAGGCTCTGACACACAGTGACTATGTGTGAACATGTATTCAGCTCCAAAATCCCTCTTTTCCTGTGCTCCAACAAAACTAAAATCATTATGCAAGCACTCATTTTCCCCTGGGCTTGTCCCTGTCTCTCTCCTTTCCATTGCTCTTGAATGGTTGTCACAAAAAATACTCCTTTCATCCAAGGCCCTCCACTCATCTACCCCTACCCACACAAACACACACACATTGCCACCCTAATTTCCCACTATACCCTATCTCGCCCCTTATGATCAACCAAGTACACTTTCCTCACACCTCATTGTGTCCACAACGCTAGAGTCAAGCTCGTTATCAGTGGACGCATAACCTGCCGAACTGCAGCATTGAACTTCTCTCAGCGTTTCCATGTCTCACTTGCAAGTGGACCTCCACAATTAACCATTTACTCACTAGTGGCACTTCCACTCTTTGTCTCTCTAATGTACTCTTAACCTGCTCTTCTATGCAGTATTATGCACTTAATCCTTATGAACTCTGCATGCCTTTCTTAATTAATTTATGTTGTATAGCTGTGCCTCCACTCCCATTTCTTTCCTCTGTATATGACTTGTGTTAACCAGTACGGTCTGAACTCAAAAATTATAATGTGTTGTGTACACGTGACACCATAAAAACCATTCTTTCTTTAATCAACTGGAGATGTAAATCCTGTCAGGGCCTGAAATTCTCTGTCCTTTATAAGGGAGAATCCCCCCTTGAGTTTACAAATGGGGGATTGTTTCCCAGTAAGGGGGCCCATTTTATGAGACCCACATGATTGAGCATAGATGAGTGCCTCCTTAAGCAAAATATCTTATTATCACCATAGTTGAAAAAATTAACAATTAAACACCTTTCATGTGGAAGCATCCTTTTCATGTGGAATAGGAAGCATGAGACAGGAGGTTTGTCCATTCATAGAAATACAGCTGCCATAATTCTGACATAATTCTGCCATGAAAATGGCTGCCTAGTTTGCCTAGTGCTTGCCCTGGACCTCCTACTGCCAAGATTACTATGCTATTAAGGCAAATACCATCTAGTTTTTGTCTGACAGATTCCCTACACCATGTGTGTGTCCAGATCACTCTACTGAAGAAGTCAGCACACCCACACACCCAGCTGCAAAACGATTAATGTCAGAATGAGAGCACTGATTATATTCCTGCTGTCTGGCATTGCTGTGAATATGTGTAACCTATTGTCTGCTGGATGGTCAGCCAGTGCAATGCACAGCAATTAGGGTCAATGGATTAAGCAAGTTATTTGGGGAGTGTGACTTTTTGCTTGCATTTTATTCCAGGGATGAGCATGTTTAGGCTGCTAGCAGCCTTTTGAAATGCTGCCAATTTCAACTGCTTGATATATGTTTCTAAAGCAATGTATATTTTATTAAGGCGGATTTTCCTTCTGCTAATGTATAGGCCTCTTAAAGGGGAACTAAGAACATGTGCCTCTTAATTTGTTTAAAGGGACAGTAATACTTAATATGTAATATTATATATATATATATATATATATATATATATATATATATATAAATAAAAAAAACTTCTCCAAAGACAATGCTTCAGGATTAGGGAATTAAATACAATTAGTCCGTTAGGGCTGAATGAATATATCAACTTTAATTGTTTCCTTTCTGATAGATGAATGTTTTCGATTAAGTAAGCCCAGTATTATGATTAATCAGTCTATTCATAATTTTAATTATTCTCTTGCTGGTAGATGAAGGTTTTTGATTTAATAAGCTTAATATCACAAGTAAATAAGCCTATGCATAAGAGTTCTAGATTCAGTCGGTTGATAATTTTGTATCTAGGATTGATACTATTTAGTACATTTTTGATAAGTCCAGATAATGCAAGTATGTAACAAGCTATTAATGTTACTTTGTATCGTTTTGTATGATGCTTACATTCTGTTCTCATCTGCATGTGTTTCCTCCCTTGACACTAGGTGGCACTATTTGGTGCGTTTCATTGGGTCTATTGGGTTCTATGGTTCTGGTGCTGTCTATCATTCTCAATTCTACTTCTCTTTGTACGTCATTACATTGGGTCATTGGGTTGCCACGAGGTGAGTGTCTTTTCACTATATATAGTATATTGTGTTACTTATTTGTTATGTTTGCTTGACAAAGGCCCCGATCTGTGGACCGAAACGTTGCAGTTTTATTACCATTAAATTGGTTTTTGCTAATTAAAAAAATTAGAGAGTGCCCAACTTGTCACTATATATACATTCATGTTTCTGGAGCACCCAGTAACCTATTGTTAAGCGTGAGTGCTTATTTGAGAGAACTTTATATATATATATATATATATATATATATATATATATATATATATATATATATAGTAATGTTTATTCCCCTGAGTAAAACAAGGGCACCCCCATTGCTGAGAGGGATTTTATTCAAAAGTTATCGCAACTCAAACATACATTTTTTTAGGTGTAGTATCTCAGTGGCCTGAAATTGTACAGTGGTGCTGTTGCTACACCACCCTATGGACAGCTCTGGTCGGTTCACCATAATTCTCCATAGGTTGGTGCAGCAACAGCGCCACTGTACAATTTCAGGCTATGGTAATACTGCACCTAAAATATCTGCATTTTCCTGTACATAGTTATCTCTGTTGAAGTCTGTCACTAGATTTCAAACAATACTGCTTCAATACACCTGAGTGAATCATAAGGGTAGTGGTGCCCTGGGTGTGCATCCATATTGGCAGGGTAATGAAAACCATACATCTTCCACTGAAAAAAAAAGTGGAATGTTTCAATGTTTCCTTTGCATATTTAAATCTGACTTAATAAGCTATTAAGCTTATTTTCATATTTCTGAAGGTGAGTTTATTTTTAAATGTGACTTTTTGCTGCATGCACTAAGCTCCAATAGCTGGTGATGCTATCAGAGCTCACAGGAACAAATTCGCCTCACTGAGACTGGTGAATCGTGGATTTTCTCATAGCTTTCTATGGAGTCCTCAGTCCTCCTGGAGATCAGTTCTCTATGATTCAAAGGGAAGAAGAGTTTGCCATATTTCACACTAGCCTTGTTATCAACCTAACCGCATATATACCATTACAACACATCGCCAGCTTTACACCAACATCATATGCCAAGTATCAACAACCCAGTTATCCTGGAGTAAACCAACTGCTCCACTGGGCTTTTAACCCCTTGAATGCTAGAGATGTCTTCAATGCATTGCACAACACATTCCTTCAGATAGTATTGTGCACTTCTCTGTTAACCAAGTAAATTATTAGGAATTTTGGAAATCTTGTTTGATGAGTTTGGTTTGCCTTATAATTTTCCACTTTGTCTTTATACTTAAGCCACATTTCTCCTTTTGTTTTTTTTGTATGTCACTGGAAAAATAACGGTGGAATTAAATGTACACAATTTCCTGGTAGACCAATTAAACAGAGGGGTTTAGTCATATAATGGATGCAGACTCTCAGTATAACAACACTATGGTAGTAGACCTGTGACCCCTTGTGGAAGTCAGAGTACATTGCAGCTTACTTATTAAATGGAATTTGTAAAGTAAAACAAGACAGGATTAACTTTTAAAAATGTAAAAGATCCCATGTTACCACAGTTTTATAAGCACACAGTGGTAATATTCTATTTTTTAAGAGAAATAAAAGAATTAAAGTGCAAATTGTAAACTTAAACCCTTAAGAACACATGACGTGCCAGAACCGTCATGGGAAATCTTCCCCTATGGATCCATGAGAAATTAAAAAAAAAAGTCCATAGTCCTTAAGTGCCAGCCATGCCGCCACTCCTTAAGGGGTTAAGTTCAGCTTGTTTACATTTGTTAATCGTAAACAAATGTAAATCCCCCAGAAAAGATTTATTGCTCTATTGAGAGGATATTCATGTTTTCACAGCCTCTGCCGCACAGTAATCTATTTTACAACAAATGGAAGCTCTCAGAAGGCCTGTAAAACCTTTCACTTTCTAAAGGAAAAGTCCACAGAACAAGAATGATTAAATAAATACCATACATTATATTAAATTAATGAAGCCCACCTAATCTGTGTAGTATAATTAGATGACGAGGCATCTCCTTGTTTGCCGATTCAGATACTGTAAGAGGACTGATTCCATTCACACACATATATTATATATATTATACTAGTGTAAAAGCCCGTGTACACGGGCCAAGGTCCGGGTGATGATGAGAGGCCAGTCCTGCTCTGCGTCCTGCCGCCGACGCAGTCATGCACTGTAGAGACTGCCCGAAAGCACAGAATGCTCCCAGCACAGAACTCCCAGCATTCTGTGCTCCCAGCATTCCTACATCTCCCAGCATTCTGTGCATTCGGGCAGTCTCTACTGCGCATGACTGCTTCTGACAAACATACTGGCAAGTTATTATATAGGATATATATATATATGCCGTTTTATTTTTTAGAATGAGAATTCAGTTTATGAACAGTCTCCAATAGGTGGCCCAGTTGTTATTTATTTGAATAGAGAACTACAGTCAGAGATCAAAATTCTTTAACCCTTTGAGTGCCAGAGGGGTACGCAACGGTACCCCTGTGGCACTCTAAGGGTTAAAGTCGACATCAGAAAACTATTTTGTGGTCTGATTTGCATTTTAATATTGAATGAAGCATCACCATGCAATAAGACTACTCATTATTTACTCTGCAGTATAAGGCCATCCCCTACCAGGTGTCACCATTTTTTTTTTTTTTTTTATTGAGCACTACTATTAACCAATGAAAAATAGACAAAGCTACTCTAAAACATATACAAGAAACATATGAATGTATAACTATACATATTAAATACCCAGAGTGATTTTCACAAATTCTTTGTTTATTCCCATACTTTAACAATAACAAAATGTTGCACAGGAAATGAGTGACCTCCTTATCAGTGTGATAAGAGTCTGTTACAGTACATATAATTATTAGCAGAAATAATCCATATTCACTATAAAAGACAAAGCCTTTGGCTCTCCAGTGAGCCACACGTTTTCTGATTTATAGTGCCTTACCATCTTTAAAGGGGTAGTAATACTTAAATGTAACTATACTTTATCTTGTAGCCCTTAAAAAACAAATTGAATGCTCTCAGTGCCATCTCTCAAACCTTTATGGTTTGTGAGATATCCGCTTTCAAAGCCCCCCCCCCCCCCCCCGACATCAACGCTCTAGCTGACTGCAGCGGAATCCGGTCTCGGGACAAGTGGAGACTCTTCAGCAGAGCTGAGATCACGTTATGGAAAAATAAATTCTTCACTGGAACGGTCTTCTACGTGTGCTTGGGTTCTTTTTCATTAACGCGATCTCAGCCACCAGCTGATCCCAGGATCGGATTCCCCTGCAGTAAGCTAGAGCGCTGACGTTAGGGTGGGACGACTTTGATTTGTTTTTTAAGGGCTACAAGATGGAGTATAGTTAAATTTAAGTATTACTATCCCTTTAATTGCAGTATCTTATATTATGATACAAGTCTACATTTATTTGAGAGTTTTATTAAATATAACAGAAATTAGGCAAACTTTGTTAGGTGAGTCACACTCTGGCCCCATATTCTTTTACCCACACACTGCCCACAACACTAACTATAGATGTCATCTTCACAAAGCATTCAGATTAATCCATAAGTAGCAGGTCATTCAAGAGCAAATATGGTAACTTTTGGCATGAATAGCACCCTATCTGCATTACTATCTGGTTGGTTACTGCAGGGTAATGCAGATGAGAGCTTTGCCCAGATTGTCTGCTGCCAATCAGGAAGAAGATTTCAACCACTGGACCTGACTGGAGTCAAGTAAGCTACTCACTGGTAGCTGGAGAGCTACATGCAGTTCACGAGCTACTCGTTGGAGATGCGTGCCCTACACTATGTATATTTGCATAATGAGGCAATACTTTAAGGCAGCGCATTTATTATTATAATAACATACTGAATATTTAAAAAAAAAAAAAAATTAGTATTAATATTAATAACTTTAATTATTATTATATACAGCTGACCTAGTGACAAAACATATTCCTCCATTATACTATAAGATAAATGTTCCATCCTACAGGTCTTTATAGCATGTTCACTTTCCTCTCCCTACTGTTTCACAGTATGTGGCTGGGTCACTCAGCAACTCCAGGCACTTAGTGCTTTTGTATCAGTCTCTCACTTCCTATAGATTGTAAACTCTAGTGAGCAGGGCCCTCCTAGGCTTCCGTTTCCAATGCCTTTTAATGTTGATTGTAAATATCCTTATATATTGTACCCAACAGTACACTGTTCCCCTGTCCTTTTTATCTGTGATACAGAGCTGTGGAATGTGTTAGAGCTTTAGAAATAAATGATATTAATAATCATCATATTTAGCCCACAGGGTGTAGAGTTCTATGCTCTGACAAATCCAACAGGATTATATTTTCTGGTACAAGAGAAGTCCTTAGGATGCTGTATTAGAGAGAGTTAATCTGCAGTAAACTGGAAACATATCTGACACTCACAGGACTTACATAAAGCGTTCCACCACAAAATGAAAAGTGCAAAATTGTAAGAGTTAAATTTCCTTTATAAAATCCTATATGATATAAATGTATTAATCCAACTAGGTGACAAAATTCTGTTGAATCAATCTTACCTGTAGAGAATATGAAGACTGTGTTGTTCCAAAGTCCTTGCTTTTTCAGAGCCTTTGTAACATTTCCCACTGCTTCATCCAAAGCGGACACCATCCCAGCATATTGTCGCCTGTTCTTGTTCTGGATAAAGCTATATGATTCTACATATTGCTGAGGGACTTGCAGAGGAGCGTGGACTGACTGGTATGCCAGGTAGAGAAACATGGGCTGCAAAACAAGGTACACAGAAATGCATCCAAGGGGTTAAATATCAAAAACAGTGTACGAATGATACGTACGGTGGTGCTGTACAGAAGAAGGAGGAGATATAGCAATACACAGCTGCCCAACATGAACCTTTACTCCATAAGTTAAAAAAAAAAAAAAAGTCAATGTTTATATGGTCTGGTGCTCGAGTAATTGTTGGGGTCATGAAATGATTTACACCAGAATAACTTCAAATTGTTTTTATAAATATGGGTCAATGTTTTTTATATATTAAAGGGATAGTAATACATAATTTTGACAGATGTTCAACTTGTAGGTATTTAAAAAAGAAATTAAATGCCCCCAGTCCCATCTCTCAAACCTTTATGGTTTGAGAGATATTTGATCTGAAAGTTCCCCCCTCCCTCCCCTGACATGAGCATTCTAGTTAACTGCAGGGGAATCTGGTCCTGGGACCAGCCAGCAGCTCTGCAGCAGAGCAGAGATCGAGATATTGGAAAAGAAATTCTTCACTGGAACGGACTTCTAAGTGTGCTTGCAAACAAAGCACACTTTGTAGACCATTCCAGTGAAGGATTTCTTCTTCAATAACGAGCTCTCGGCTCTGCTGAAGAGCCTCTTCCGGTTCTGGGACCAGATTCCCCTGCAGTCAGCTAGAACGCTGACATCAGTGGAAGGATGGGACTGGGGGCATTTCATTTCTTTTTTAATTACCTACAAATTAACATTTGTCAGAATGATGTATTACTATCCCTTTAAGTAACATGCATTGAAAGAAAGCTTATTCCTGTTTTCCATTCAGGGGAACTATATCCTAGGATTGAGTGTATCTTAGTTTGTTTAACTGAAGGATTTCCTTAGACAGGTGTCCTTCAAATAACAGTCAAGATGTCTAAAATTGTTTAGCATTGTATCTGCATTTTAATGTATGTAATGATAACCTTTTCAAGCATGAATTTAGTCCAAATCTCCTCACAACAGACATCCACTCTCTGAATGAAAATAAAAAGCCCCATCTGCATTCTGAAGAACCTAAGCAGTTCAGAGAGTGAAAAGACACTGTTCTGCTTTATATTACAATACACAGAATCAACTATAAAGATAAACCTATTATATTTATGAAACCTGCCTAGGTAAGACTTTCTGTTGAACCAATCAAAAGTCAACATTTCTGAAATGTTATAGCTCTCCCTTTAAAGGGATAGTAATGTTTTACAAAAAAAGCAGCTCCGATTAATCTTCATAGTATTTAGTTCATGGAGAGCGTCATTTCAATACTGTCCGAGTTGCAGTTTAAGAGGAATTGAATGATAAAGTATGCCCATCTCGACCATTTTACTGATGTAACACTGCTCACATCAGAGCAGCAAGACTGTCTGGATGGATCGCAGATAGGGACAATCTTCAGTGAGCAGAAGGAAAAACCTGAAAATCCTGTCAAGGGGGGCAGGGTTCTCCTTATGCTCACAGTAAGAAAATTGTCCCTTGCTGTGACCTGTCCGTTCAAGAAACCAGGTTCCACATCTGAGGGGATGCTTCTTACACTAGGTAGAAGGGGCAGGAGGGGGATACTTTATCATTCAATTACTCTTGAACTACAAGTCTGACAGTATTGAAATAACACTCTCCATGGCCCAAATACTATGAAGATTAATTGGAGTGTTTTTTGTGAAACATTACTACTCCTTTCAGGAACTCTTAAATGAATAGTAATGTTTAAAACCAACTATAGATAAATCTGTTGGCTGTTGCACCACTATTAAGAGTGACTGTATAAAATGCAGCTCTTTTAAAGTTATAATTAATTTACCCCCCTCCCTTTTCTGACATAACCCTTAAGCAGTGAAGGGGTTGATACAGATGAATGGTTCACTACTGAAATGTCACCATCTACTGGGCAACCAGCAAAAAGGCGCATTAAAAATGTTGCCCGAATCAAAAGGGTGGCGTTTTCATGTCGTCTGCTTAAAAGGATAGTAATGTTTCATAGTAAAAGCAGCCCTAATTAATCATCATAGTATTTGGACTTTGGAGAGTGTTATTTCAATTCTGTCAGAGTTGTAGTTCAAGAGTAATTCAATGACAAAGTATCCCCCTCCCGCCCCTTTCACTGATGTAACACTGCTCAGCCAGAGAAGAAGGGAGGTGCCCAGGTAGATTGCAGAGAGGGACAGTCTTCAGTTAAGATAAGGGAAAAACCTGAAAAGCTTGTCAAGGGGGGCAGGGCTTTCATCGTTCTCATAGGAAGAAGATTGTCCCCTTCTGTTATCTGTCTGGTCTATGGACTGGATTCCACATCTGAGAAGAGATGGCTTACACTAGGTAAAAGGGGCGGGAGGGGATACTTTGCTTGTGAATATCTCTCAAACCATAAAGGTTTGAGAGATAAGACTTATATCGTTCTTCATGTTTTTTAATGCCTACAAAATAAAATAAATGATAAAACGAAATATTACTATCGCTTTAAAGGTTGCATTAAACAGCCCCTGCAATGCAACAGAATACTGACCTAAACCCTTGAATGCCAGTGTTTTGGATAGCTCTCTGGCATTCAATGGGGATTTTAATTCTATCTTTATGCTTCTCCCAGAACCACCAGTGGCAGACTCAACAATCTTGAAATTATTAACCCTTCACTGGGTGCGTGTACGTGCCCCTCCTTGCACCATTTACTGACTCTTCCCTACAGTAACTTTGCATCCGAACCAAAATATCTCAGCCGCAGCCTCATCGTAAGATAATGTCTGCTTAACATCCAGTCAATCAGCGTGTGGGATATAAGAGAATTAATTTGGCAACGTGTGCTGGCGCTGAGGCTTTGGCTGAGATATATCCGAGAAATATGTTTTGTAAAACCATATGATATTATTGCAGGGTCAACTGAAGTACTGTACTAAGCGGGAGCTTATTCAACACACATCATGATTGACACATGTATGGATAACCATTAATTAAAGTATTTATTTGGTGCAAGTCTCTCACTTCTTAATATTTCATTCATAAAAGAGGATACAAGTTACAAGTTAATATCCAACGCAACATTGTATATGATGTGTGAGATTCTCTACATGGACACAGATCAGACCCATTGAAAGCCGGCTTGTTGTATATACGAGCATTAATTAATCATTTCCTTTTTATCACACAAGGAGTTAATTCCATTTGCAAACTAAGTTATGGATTACCCTTGAACGTAGGATCGCTTCTTAACCCTTTGAGTGCCAGAGGGGTACGGAACGCATTGCTTTGCAATGCGTTTCTGTACCCATCTGGCACTCAAAGGGTTAAGTTTAACAATATGTAGTATGGATATCTTATTGCCTTGTTATAAAGACCTGTGATATATACATTACCAGTGTGGTGTTGACATTACTTCTAATGCGTGTGCATATGGGGGATCTTTTGAAGTCCCATGTATGTGTCCTAAGACCACTCGCTTCTGTTTCTCTATATCACTTAGTTAACATATGCCAGCTGCAATGTGCTTGAGACCCTGTGTATTCTATGGATAGAAAATGTTTCTCTGTCTAGTTGGACTAAGCTTTGGGATTATTGTCCCATATGCTTTGACTTTTCTATCGGGTGCTTGCAAAACTGAAAATCCCCATTAACAGCCAGAGAGCTATCCAAAGCACTTACATTCAAAGGGTCAAGTCAGTATTCTATTGCATTGCAGGGGCTATTTAATGCGACCTTTAAGTGGGCGATAAGAGAATGTCGCTCTTTTGATTGGGGCTACATTCTGATGTAGCCCTTTTGATTTGGGCAGCATTTTTAATGCGCCTTTTTGCTGGTCGCCCAATAGATGGCAACATTTCAATAGGATACCCAGCTGAATGAACTAGGGTTTCCATGGCAACCTCACTCAGAAATTAGGTGGAGGTTCCATGTCTATCCATCATTTCACAGGATTTTTTAGCACTAACTTCAACACAGTAAGTACTAATCATTCAGTCAAATGACTCACAGACCAGGAATTTCAACCTCCATCTCATTAATGAGTAGCGTTGCCATGGTCATGTCAGCTCCTTCACTGCTGATGAAGCTGATCATAGAGACAGTCACTGAGGTATGAATCACACCTCAGTAATAAATTAGTTTGTAACACAACTTCCAGTCAAAAATAAAACTAGTGGGTATGCATGTTGCCAGAAACTTTGCTTTTTATAAATGAAACGTGTAAGTATCATATACCGTATTTAAATTTGAAACTAAGAGAATCCACTCTGTTAAAATCGTTTTATCTAAAAAAAAAAAACAATTATTAACCCTTTAAGGACAAGGGGGTTTGCAAAACACTGCACGCTCCTCAAGTTCTTAAAGGAGACATGGCACCAGAGGGCTTCCTTCCTGCACCATAAGGAAAGGGAGGGATTGACTTAGTTGTGTTGGTTGTGCCCCGTAGTTATTGGTTGATCTCTTGGCTGGATGTCATCAGGTATTCAAGTTTATAAATTCTCTCCCTGCGAGACTATCATCACTTTTATCTTATCATTGCTGACAGCCTCACAGGGATAAGAAAAGGAAAAAAGGTTTTGTTCCCACCTTCCCTCCCTACTTATTTAGTGTTGTCACAACATTTGAGTTGTGGCAGTTATGGCCCTCGCCGGGGGGGGGGGGGGGGGTTAATGAACTGTTATATCGCCTTACGGGTGTTTGGGGACTAAGTCCACCCCCACTGGCTATTGGCTCGGAGGGGGACAGAGACTCTGGTGTTGGTGTGTATTATTGTGCCACCTGGAACATGCCAGGATGCTGGCATTTTGTTTACCGTTTTTGTTAATGTTAATAAAGCTGTGACCTTTTCTTACCCAAAATTGGTTGTCAGTCTGTTTTTATTGGGTGGCAAAGGGTCATTAGGTGGCTGTTTGGATTATGTGCCCTTCTAGGCAGTCAAACAACACATACTGTATTATATCTACTAGTACGTTAAATTACAATAGCATTTACACATTTTTTAAGTGAATCTAGCATCAAGGAAGCCTGGCATTTCACAGTGATGACAGTTTCCTTCATTTTCCTGGGTGTTGTGATTTTAGATATACTATACAGGTAAAATAAATGTTTTTGGTACCAATACAAATTATTTTAGTTTCCGAACTGAATGGAGAGACACTTTAAATAGGTGTTACTGTAATAAAATAATTTGTTTTACACCTGAAGAACTGATAAATCTATGTTTGGCTGCATAATATGGCATTGTTGTCTAAAGCAGAGCTGGGCAGCATGCCAGTCTCTGCCTGCTGTTGGACTACAACTGAATTCAGCCTCATTTTTCCAACAGCCAGTTGAAGATGATGGGAATTGTAGTCCAACAACAGCTGAAGGGCTACAGGTTACCCTTATTCTAGAGGCAGACTTTGTTTCCACAGCAACTCGTGCAGTGTACCTACCTTCTCAGGCTGGTGATTAGCTATAAGATCCAATGCTCGTTCTGTAAATATGTGTGCTGAGTATGAGTTTTTATAGCCAGTGGCGGCTGCTTCTCCATCTCGGAAGTCAAGTGCACACCTTGTAACATTCAGGGATGTGATTGGATAACATCTTTCATGGCTATAGTAATCCTCGCTGCCCAACAAATACCCTACAGAAAGAACACAGGTAATACAATAATATTGTATTACTATATGGTGTTTCAGTTTGTGATTGTACTTATGAATAAAAAGCAATGTTCCACTTTTATATGTGTGTTTGCTACTTTTAAGACTAACAATCAGAGACAAGGTGGAAATTGGTCATTTTATTTTTTACAGACATTAAAGAAGCTATAAAACCAGGATTATTCATAATACAAAATATGATCAGCTTGTTCTGTGTAGCAGATTATTTGATTAGCTCCCACTAGAAAAAAATGTTTTTCCCAGAGTTTTCTTTTGAGTGGCTGAAAATACCAAGGTAGGAAAAATGAGAAAAGAGGCTCTACCTGTTGCTAGAGCATCACAACAACCTTATTATACTGTGTGAATAAGAGATGTGAAGATAAAATAAAACAGGTCTGATCTCACTTTTGTCCTAGGAAGTACTGCCCCTTAGACGTCTGCCCTGTATATGGCCATTGAGGACAGGTTCGGTCACCTCCCATTTATGATGTTTCTCAGTCTGATTGCAGTACCCCCCCTAAAAAAATTTTTATAGTAGAAACTGAGAGTATATGATTGAAGATGAAATATGTAGTACTATATCCAACCAGTCTTCTGCACCTGCTGCTGCAGACGTTCTATAAACATGTATGCATAAAGAGGAAATTGCCTAGGGTCAGTAAATGTTATAGGCTATAGACACTAGGAGCAGAGTCCAGACCAACTCCCCTGCATGGAATTTCACTTTACTCCACTTTAGTATCAACAGCACTAAGCCCTTTAGTTGAAAAAAGATGGAGTACGGTGATTCTGAGGCAAACCAACTGCAGCATAGGGGACAAATAAAATTATACTCATTGATTTAAATTATGCTTTAACCCTTTGAATGCTACTGAGGTCTCCCAATGCATTGCTTGGGAGATACCTCTAGCATTCAAGGGTTAACCCTCTGGCACTCAAAGGGTTAAAAGTCTCATGTATATCAAGGTGAATATTTCTCCCCCGTGGTGCACTTGGCTTACTCTACAGTTATTCCATTTCTTAGTACATTACTCTCTTTTCTTTATGTAAGTAAAATATTACATAATTATATTTCGATACATTCATGAATTTGAGATCACAGATTTGCTATATCATAAGTTAACTTTATAAAATAAACTAAGGAACAATTTTGATAAAATTGAACTTTCTATTCAATTCTATTAAGCAGATTCTTAACACCCAGTAAATGTGCATATACCCACTTGTTTGTTAATGCTTTTTGATGGACAGTGTTTGTGTAATTTTGGTGTTTCATATATTTCCTCTTGATATAGTTCACTGTATCTTGGGCTAGTCATGAAATTAATTTCTCAAATAAAGTAAATAAATATCCCACTGCATCTAATGTTCTCTGGGTGAGCCTCTTTGAATGTGAATATTTGGGTACATCCTCAAAAGATGCAGATATTGCTAAATGCTAAATTTTGTAAAATGCTAAATTATGTTAACTCTTTGAGTGCCAGAGGGGTATGCAACACATTGCAGAGCAATGCTTTGCATATCCCTCTGGCTCTCAAAGGGCTAAACATTACACTGCATTTTTAAATACTTGCCTGTAGATATCTATTGAAATTAAATATACCGGCACGGTTTCTATTACATGTGATACATTTATTACTTGTTTTATTTCTACATTTCCCTGTAGAGAACATTAGGAAATGTTGAGATTCAGAGAAATATTGAGATTCAGAGACACATTTATCAGCTCCATTTGAATCACTGGGAATTGCTATGTGCTCCTTCCCCGTGGTACAGACTGTTTGCTCCACAATTCATCTTCAATAGCTTTGTGACTATGGCTCTTAGGCCCTGATTTATAAGAGCAAACTGGAGTTATTCTGGAGTAAACTAACTGCGTTATAGGAGATAAATAACATGCCATAAATGCCCATACACTTGAATAAAGCTTTTTAACCCACTGAATGTCAGCATTCAAGGAGTTAAAAGTCCAATTTAATTTAACAGGAATTTTAATTTGTCCCCTATGGTGCAGTTGGTTTACTCCAGAATAACTCCAGTTTTGTTCCTGTTTGATATTTATAAAGTCCATTGAACAGTTAAAGAAATGGATGTTACCAAAATAAGTGTTGAATCCTCTGCGAGTGGGCAGGCAGTCTTTTTTATACATGCCTAGGTGCCATTTTCCTACCATATGGGTGACATATCCCGCTTCCTTTAAGAACTCAGGCAGCAGTTTTTCATCTAGTGGATGGCAATAAGGCTGGCACGGCCATATTATCTGATGCTGCAAGCCTGTATGGATCTTTAAAAAAAAAAAAAACAAATAAAAAAAACTGGTGAAAAGAGAAAATTAGATTCTTAAAGGAGAACTAAATAACCTCCAATTCACTTACTATGGTCAGAAAATCCTAATAACTTCTATGAATGTTTCCTTTGCTCCATGGCTCACGAGATAACATATTCAGTGGCTCATGGATGTTACTTCCATGGAGGCAGACATAACAGTTGCTAGCAGGTCCACAAACTCTGCTCACTGAACATGGTAATCTAAACCCTTTAAGGAAAAGAGGGGTGTGCAATACATTGCTTTGCAATGTGTTGCACACCCAATTGATCTTTAAAGCGTTAAGTGGGCTCAATGCACAATGCTTCAGTACAAAAACACCAACTATTATGTCTGCATCCATGTTTATGATATCCAAGACTGATTATTATTATTTATTTATATAGTGCCAAATGATTCTGCAGGGCTGTACAATAGGGAATAGACATAAAGAGACATTAAAGGGACAGTAATGTCCCCCCAAAAAATGTCCAGTTTTGTAGAGGTTAAAATCGGTATGCTTCAAACCCTAGCTCTCAAACCGCTATGGTTTGAAAGATAAAGAGATTCAAATCCCCCCCCCTTCTCCTGTCAGCTGTAAAGCTGACAGCAGGACAATCGAGTTGTACGACTTGAGAGGCTCTGCAGCAGAGACGAAATCACATTATTACTAAAGAATTAATTAATTGGAATGGTCTACAAAGTGTGCTTGCAAACTAGGCACACCATTTAGACCTTTCCAATGAATTAATTCTTTAGCAATAACATGATTTTGGCTCTGCTGCAGAGCCGCCTGCTAGTTCCCGGACCAGAATCTCCTGCTGTCAGCACAGCACTGATGTCAGGAGAAGGGGAGGGGGGGACTTCAAATCCCTATATCTCTCAAACCATAGCGGTTTGAGAGATAGGGTTTGGAGCATATTGATTAATATTTTAACCTCCACAAAACTTGACATTTTTTTGGGACATTACTGTCCCTTTAAACAGTACAAATCAAATACGGAGAACAAAAGGATCAGAGGGTCCTGCTCCTGAGAACTTACAGTCTAGAGGAAGGTAGGCTGGACACAGAAGGAGTAAGTGCTATAGGGTGTAAGTGCCTTCTGCCACAAGAACTGCCAGTCACTGGGTGGGAGAGAGATAAGTGCTGCTGAGTAGTGCTAATGAGAGTGATTGAAAATGTTTTATCTTGAACAATGGCAAAAGAGCAAAATTCACAGAGGCCATTAGAATTCTTTGTCCGTAATAAGGCAAGTGTGTGTCTGTATAGAAGGGATGTTATATGATGAGGAGGTGTTAATTCTGCTTCAAATAAACAGCAACATTGTATTACTAAAAATATATAATGTAGGGTCTTTTCTTTCTTTAACCCCTTAAGGACCCTAGATGTGCCAGAACCAGCACTACAGTCCCGACACTTATGGACCAGTGATGGTCCTGGCACTTCATGGAATTGTGGGATGGCAGCGCAGCTGTGTGCCGCTCTGCCATTCCAGAGTTCAAATCGCTAAAAAAATCCTGTGTGTTCCTTAACGACCACCCACACACTGGATTGGAGGGGTTAATTAAACTGTTAGGGAATACATGAGTCTTAGACTACAGAACTGCATAGAAAAGGATAGCAACAGTGCTACCTGTTCACAGCAATAGACAATTGCAATAAAAACAAGTTTGATCTGTAAAACTAAAGTATATATCAACAGTGGGAGTACCCTTGTATTACTCAGCATGAAAACGCCTACAGTTTATAATTTTCATAGTCAAACACTAATATTATCTTATTAGACCTGTCCGGATGTAGCACACATTTGGGCCTTTTTCTCAATATCCTGTGGCCTTACTCAGAAATTAGAGAAATTAGTAGGAAGTAAATCATTTTATGGTAGTAGCCCAGGCACATTGTATTATGTGCATCTTATCTGGGGGGTGGTAAGAAGCAGAAACAGTGGGCAGGCACTTAGTGCCCCTATGCCTCCTTGCTGCAACTTATTTGCAATCATTGCCTGTTGCAGGAAAGTTGCAAAATGATGCATGTGGTTTTAATTGTCCATATGAACAGTCTCATAAGGCATCATAGTAACTATACCACATATCTGTAGCTGCTTTTCCATTCCCCATGTGAGCCTGGCCTTAAAGGGATAATTTTTATTTTTAATGGTTAATTTTTTTTCATATTGTAGGAATTAAAAAAAATATTAACAACAAAGTAAGTCTTATAGTTTGAGAGATATAACGTGCTAAAGATACCTCTTCCTGGCTGTTTGAGAGAAGTCAGCGGTCTAGCTGACAGCTGCAGAATCCGGGCATTTGACCGGCCGGCAGCTCTTCGGCAGAGATGAAATCGTGCTATTTTGAAGTAAATACTTAATTGGAACAGTCTACAAAGTGTGCTTGCAAACAAGGCACACTTTGTAGACTGTTCCAATGAAGTATTTATTTAGAAATAGCACGATTTCGGCTCTGCTGAAGAGCCACCGGCTGGTGAAATGACTGGATTCTGCAGCTGTCAGCTACAGCACTGACTTCTCTCAAACAGCCAGGAAGAGGTAACTTTAGCATGGTATATCTCTCAAACTATAAGACTTACTTTGTTGTTAATATTTTTTTAATGCCTACAATATGAAAAAACATAAAATTAACCATTACTATCCCTTTAAAGTAACTGAATTCATAGATCTTTGTAAACAAAGTAGTTCTCTAAAGAACATTAATCAAAATTTTAAGTTGTTAATTTAAACAGAGGTTCTTTGAAAATGACAACATGCACTTTAACCCCTTAACGACCCATGACGTACCTGGACCATCATGGGTAGATTTGCTCCAAGGACCCATGACGGTCCTGGTATGTCATGGGTTAAACTCTCCCATCGCGGCCGCACGGAGCGATGGGAGAGCGCGGGTTGGTTGTAACAGCTAGTAGAAACATTGTTGCAACATGTGATTCGCTTGATGAGCGAATTACATGTTGCAAAAGCCGAATACTGTCCCTGTCACATCTCTCTGCCTCCCTCCATCTTGCACACTGCTGAGGTGGAGAGAGACAGAGAGAGATCGTGTTCCAGCGTTCCAGATCGTATTCCAGCATTCCTGTAAAAAAAAAAAGTTAAAAAAAAGACAAAATTAACCCTTTGATCACTGTTCTGCAGTGACCAATACAGTTTTCCCCCATCTGATCACTCTAGCAGTGATCAGTTTGCTGCAGATCAGAGTTTGCTGATCTGTGGTACATCCCCCTTGTATTTTTTTTATTTTTTTTAAAAAAATGTGATTATTTTCTATAGATTAGGTAGGTAGTTGGGTAGGTTTAGTGTAGACATGTGTTAGGGAAAGGTTTAGGGTTAGATTTAGTTTTAAGAGTAGAGTAGGGAAAAAAACACAACCCCCCCACACAAAAAATATAATAACTATAGTTTAGATAGGTAATTGACTTGGGTTAGGTAGGTTCAGGGTATACGTAGTTTAGGGTTAGATTTAGGTTTACTCTAAAAGTGTTTTAGAGTAAGTGTACAAAATGCAGCGGAGGTACAGTGTAGAAGAAGCATATGCCTTTTTGGCATCTGACTCAGAAGCCACAGACACTGTGTCAGACTTTGATTTAACGCAGTTTTCATAGAGTGAGAGCAGCTCTAGTGATGACATTGGGCCTTCTGTAAAGAAAAGATGTACTGCCCCAAGACCGGCCCTGGAAACTGCCCCAGCAACTGCCAAAAGACCTGCCAAAATAAATGCCCCAAGTGCTGCCCAAAGAAATGCCCCAACATCTGCCACTCCTGATCCTAATGAATGGGTATCACCAACCAATTTATGCCCACAAATCCCAGAATTCACAGGCAACCCAGGGATTCAAATTGATGTGGAAGGATTTAACCATGATAATTTTATTGATTTGTTTTTGAGGGAAGACTTTTTGGGGGAAATTGTGTCCCAAACCAATTTTTATGCAACCCAGTATATTGCCGCCATCCCCTCCAAGTGTTCCAAGTTTGGTGTAAAATTTTATAAATTGTGCGAAAGTGCCACAGGCTACACCCAGGCTTTTAGAATTTATGAGGGCAAGGACAGCCAACTTGATCCTCCTGGTTGCCCCGAATTTATGGGAACAAATGGGAAAATCATTTGGGATCTAATTTACCCCTTATTAAATAAAGGTTATCAGTTATTCGTTGATACCTATTACACCAGCCCCCTTTTATTTCAGTTTCGTTTTTTTTTTGACTCCGTGGCCTGTGGCACTGTTAGGAGCAATTGCAGGGAGTTGCCCAAAAAACTCGTAGATACCAAACTAACAAATGGGATGTCCTTATCGTTGTGCCAACAAGAGCTGCTGGCAGTTAAGTTTAAGGACAAAAAAGATGTCTACGTGCTGACCACCATGAATGAGGACAGAACTGTGGCAGTCACTGTTCGTGGCAGGAGAGGGGTACTTTGCTTGTGAATATCTCATAAACCATAAAGGTTTGAGAGATAAGACTTATATCATTCTTCATGTTTTTTTAATGCCTACAAAATAAAATAAAGTTAAAACGAAGTATTACTATCCCTTTAAGGAACTTAGTTCAGTAATAACAAGTCCACTATACTTAATGTTTATGAACGTTCATCAGGCATAGTGCCCTGTGATTGGAGGAAAGCTGATGTAGTTCCATTGTTCAAAAAGGGGGCAAGATTCAAACCAGGACATTATAGACCTGTGAGCTTGACTTCCGTAGTGGGTAAGATATTAGAAGGGTTACTGACAGTATTCAGAACTAAACCGGAACTACCACCCATGTTAAACTTTCTGCCAAATAATTACTCATCTGGCGACTAGCTGCTCAATAGTGCTAGTCGCCAGAATATTACCTGGTTAATGAGAATTATGCACTGCTCCTGGACCATGCTGTCAGTCCCTTCCGTACCTTAAGGTCCCAAGCAATGCCTCTTACAGCAGACTGGGACTGACAGTGCAGGTGTCACTGTGTAAAGATGTCTGCGCTGTTTCCTGCCCATCAGTCTGGGAGCGGTGTAAAATTCTCATTAACCAGGTAACAATTCTGGCGACTAGCACTATTGAGCAGCAAGTTGCCAGATGGGTAATTATTTGGCACAAAGTTTAACATGGGTGGTAGTTTTGCTTAAGTGAAAACAAACAATATTATTAGTAGGAGTTGGCATGGTTTTATGAAGAATAAATCAAGTCAGAATAATTTACTTGCATTTAATGAAAGACTGAGTAATAATTTGGACAGGGAAATTGCTGTTGATGTAACATATTTGGATTTTACAAAAGCATTTGATACAGTGCCTCACAACAGTTACTGCATACATTAAAAGGCTTCACTTTGGGATGTGATATCTGTACATGGATTCAGAACTAGTTAATTGATAAATGGCAGAGAGTTGTTGTAAATTGAACCTTTTCAAGCTGGTATAAAGATGTAAGCGGGGTGCCACAGGGTTCAATTATTTTTAATTTGTTTATTAATGATGTAGAAGTGGGAATTGAAAGTAGAGTCTCAGTTTTTGCTGATGACACTAAACTATGTTTCTTACATACAGGACTGGATGTTTTCTTCTCTGCAGAAGGATTTAGGTAAACTGAGTGAATGGGAAGAAAAGTGGCAGATGACATTTAATGTAGATAAGTGTATGGTTATGCAATTGGGCTGTAGAAACAAACATTCTACATATACAATAAATGGTAAACAACTTAGGGAATCCTCATTAGACAAAGATTTAGGAGTACTGATAGACTATAGACTTCACAGAAGTATGCAGAGTCCCACAGCTATTGCAAGAGAAAATAGGGTACTAGCCTGCAAAAAAGAGGCGTAGATGCACAGGATGGTAATATAATTCTACATCTATATAAATCCTTGGTTAGGCCTCATCTAGATATGGAGTACATTTTGGGACACACATTCTTAAAAAAAATACATTATTGAGCTGGAAACTACAAAATGTTCCCACATCTAACTACCCAAAAGAGCTCAAATAATCATGGAAGGACTCCCTTCTAATACTAGAGACCACCTGGAGGCCCTTATTCTGGAAGTCTCAAGGGTGGGATGCTTCTATATGTTTCCTAAAATACACAATTAAGGGCATTCTGAAAGGCCGATGATATCTGCAAGGGACACAATTGCTAAAAATATCACTGGTTGAGTACAGAGTATTCTGAAACCATTGATAAAAAAACAGCTATGTACAGGACACAACCAATCTCTAAAACAAACTATCTGACCTTGGCTCCATATCAAACAAAACCATTGTAGCCATTATAGATGTGGAATCATTGTACACCAATATTGCAGCCTGCAAAGCATTCCTAGAGCAAGAGGGCTTACCCACAGAACCTGTAACCCAGTTAATACACTTTATACTAACGCATAATTATTTCATATTTGGCATGATTCCCCCCCCCCCCCCCCGAGATTCTAGTGTAGTAAATTAGCACCAGCAAAGAAAATGTATAGGTCCTTAATACTAATAAAAAACTCGAATAACAAATGCATATCTTAGAACAGAAGTCACATCCCAATCCAGCTGAAGTCATCATTCCCCTGATCTGTATTCATTATAGAATGACGCCAGTTTGGGAATGAGGAGAACCCCACCATCTTCAGTTTGCGCTGTAAGCAATAGTGGGGTCTGAAATTGTTCGGTGCGCTGGTACACGTCATCAGTTGCCAGTGCACCGACCAACTTCAAACCGGTCCTTAAGGGGAGTTGACTTCCTGTATTTCTCATCCTTGACGGGTTAAGGATTCCCATGATTAAGCACAGGTGAGTCTTTCAAAATGAATGAGCCACTGATTAACCCACCTGTGTTTAATCAGGGAAATCATTACATCCTGGCCTGTTGGTGGCCCTTGAGGACTGAACTTGGACAGCTCTGGTCTAGCAGATTTTAATAAATAATTATCCTTTTCTCTTTATGTAAATTGAGTGGACCAGTAATTTTTCACCTCTCAGCTAGTAATTTTTTTTAACTAACGGGTGAACCTCACAAATAGTTTTCCAGCCTTGCTCTTGAATAAAATCCATATGAGTAATTTTAACAACTTGATTTTAAAGTAGATGTTTCCTAAAGATGTTTTTAAACCATTGCTTCACAAACAGTTGGTGACCTTTCCAAGATCCAATGAGTTAAAGGGCCAAGGAAGCGTTCAAAGTCATCTGATCCGGAAACCAAATCCATCCGTTATTATAGCAGTGTGGTTGTGCAGCTACAGTTAAAGGGATAATAATGTCTACATTAAAGGGAAACATTCACCTCTTAAAATGTTTTTACCATATGTTTAGTTATTAAAGTAGTATTAGGAAACTTGTTTGTTTGTTTTGTTTTTTCATTTACGTACTTTTAAAGATATTTAAAGCTGTGCATTTCCACATAATGTGGCACAATGAATCTTTGGACACAGCTATTCAGGACTTCCTAGTGCTATTTAATTCTCCTCCCGCCTCCTTCCCAGCTGCCCCAGGGAGCGCATTCACTCTTCCCTTCAGTGTGGTGTGAACCACTTCTATCTTAAGAGCAAGCTCTGGTTATCATTATACTGACCTTGCAACCTCAGTATAATGTTACTTGGAAAGGAGGGGTATTGCTGCACATATAATGTTAACAAAACATTGTCCAGGTTTTATATGAGTGAGAAATGTGATGTTTTCTAACAAAATGTTTTATTTTTGTTTTGCTTTTTTTAACCTTTAAATTCTTTTCCAAAAAGAACTGGAGCAATTCTGGAGCAAACTAACTGCACCACAGCATACATATAAACATACACTGAATTCCACACCCTGCAACTGTGCCTTTTTAGTCCTTTTTGTACCTTATAAAACAGAATAAGCATATTGGACTTTTTCAGCAGAAAGGAAAAGACGGTTATGTTGGGTTCCTCCTGCAGGTAGCAGAATGAAACTCAGGCGCAGGAGTGATCACAGACATACACTTAGAATTAATTTATAAAACATAAAAATATCATGCCATGTGGAAAAAAATATCCTCATTAAAAT
Organism: Rhinophrynus dorsalis; assembly: GCA_037306005.1. Classification (NCBI taxonomy): domain Eukaryota; kingdom Metazoa; phylum Chordata; class Amphibia; order Anura; family Rhinophrynidae; genus Rhinophrynus; species Rhinophrynus dorsalis. The sequence continues at coordinate 607,401,319 of CM074718.1, forward strand.
GCAATGCATTGGATACCTCTCTGGAACTCAAAAATGTTATGCCTGTGACCATTTTGTGCATTGTGCTGTGTGTGTGGCCTTTATCAGATCAGTATAAACTTGGGGCTGTATGTTCTAACAATATAAACCTTAACACTTAAATAAATAACAGATTTACTTAAAAACCCTCTTGCTGTGACAAATCCAAACTTTTTTTTTTTTAATTTTATTTTTATACTGGGGACAGGTGGGTTGGGAACTGATGGAACTCTGAAGTTGCTACTTAAACGATGAGAGAAACGGGGGAAAAACAAGGGTGTATTAACCCGCCTTTCCCACCCAAAGCCCCTACCTAGAGAGAGGTAACATCTAAGCCACCAATAAACGCTCTGGCGGGAATAGCAGGCAACTAAAAATAGCAATGCTGTTGCTACCTACAAACTTAAAGGGGAACTACCACCTGCAATAACTTAACATGCATTCATTCTTCATCTGGCGACTAGCTGCTTAGTAGCGCTAGTCGCCAGAAATATTACCTGGTTGCAAAGATTTTGCCGTTTTACTGATGCTCACAGGAGCAGGAAGCACGGACATCTCGTCACAGTGACGTCTGTGCTCCTGCGCTGTCAGTCCCTTTTGGAGCCACTTGGCTACTAAGCAGCTAGTCGCCAGATGAAGAATGAATCCATGTTAAGTTATTGCGGGGTGGTAGTTCCCCTTTAAAAGGGAATACCCTATTAATGCTCTAACTAACTGAATGCTATATACCCAATAGATGTTTCTATTTTATGCTAAACTATACCCTTTTAACCCTTAGGGCGACCACCAGCCCCATGGGTCCCAACCTTAGTTATTTGTTGCTCCCTTCAGAAAACTTTTATTTTCCCAGTGGCGCAGTTGGTTTGGCTCCAAATTGCTCCAGTTCTTAGTAGTGTACATCAAACTCAGTGACGTTAATGTATGAAGCAAAAGTGGTGCACTTCTTGAGCAAAACAAGTGCACCAAAGGGGACAATCTTACCCAGAATACCCATTAACCATTTGAGGCCCAGCAAGGTAGCCAATACTCTGTCAACCAAAGGGTTAACTGGTTAATGTAACCCCTTAAATGCTAGCCACTTAGTTTCAGAATTCATTGAAAGCCTCTCTAACATTCAAGGTGTTAAAATATCAATGGGAACTTTTCATTCGTGCCTTATGTCACGTAGTTATTTTGCCCCATAATTGCACCTCTTTTGTTTAGTGTATCAGCCTCAGTGCTTTGACCAGTTGATCATGTGTCATATGACTTGTTATTTCCTTCTTCTAACCCCAGTACAGAGAAGTCAGTATTAAGAGGATGAATTCAAGGTAACGAGCTACCCGCTCGTCTTATGGTACCTACTCACTGGCACGTATAAAACTATTAGGACACATATGACTTAACCGGTTCTGTGCCAGGACAACCAAGTCCGTATATAACTGTATTAATTCACTAGTTTACATATATATCCTGATCACGGTACCTGCACTATTCCAGAAGGCAAACATAAATACAATGACAGTGCTTTGGCTCATACTTTAACGTTCATAGATTTAACCTGTTGAAAGCCAGATGAGTGTCCACAAAGCATTGCAAAGTACTGGACACAAAGGGTTATATGACAGTAAATAAGACATACACACATACACCGAGTCTGCTAACCTGGTATCTGCCGCTGAGCAGCTGGCTGCGGGAAGGGGTACACAGGGGTTGCGTGTAGTACCCGGCTAGCCTCACCCCCTCAGCGGAGAGCGAGTCCAAGTTGGGGGTCCGGATCTCGGAACCGTGAAAACCGACATCATTCCAGCCCAAGTCATCAGCCAGGACAAATACAATGTGAGGAGGAGCATTGTTACTGGCAGTGACAGGCATAGCACAAGCGAGCACCAGGCAGACCCAACACAGGAGCACACCATGTACATGGGGATCCCCGGCTGGTGCCATGCTAGTCAGTGTGTGCGAGTGAGCCTGGCACACAGGGGTGGATTGTCCTATCAAGGGATCAGGCATCCCCCGGTGGACCGCCCAGTCATGGGCCGGTAGGGAGATCATATGATCTCACCTCTCCAGTCCACAGCTCTGTAGATGTAAGAGACAACTCACTCACTGGAGCAGTGCAGCAGTGAAGAGAAGAGACCAGGTCCTGTGCTCTGTAATTGTCCCGCCCCCAAGGCTGACTTAGCCGGCCCTGTTCTGCCTGCAGTGTGTGTCCTGTGCAGTGCAGGGGCAGAGCTTCTGAGTCCCAAATGATTAGCAGTTTAAACTGTTATGATTTCATTCTTCCTAACTGTACACATTGCTAGAGAGGCTTACTGTATCATCTTTTAACCATTGAAACCCCTTTAACCCCCTGTATGCTTTAGGGAAGTATAAATCATCAGTTATTAACCCTTTGCATTTCAGAGAGGATTACAGCAATACTCTGGATTCCTCATATTTGCAGTACCTCACTGATTAACTCCTTGAATGCTAGAGAGGCATAATTCATCAGTAACATCACCACAAAGGTGAATAAAGGTGTTAGTTAATGATGAATTATGCTTTTTTTAGCACACAAAGGGTTACTCATTGAGGTACACATTCCTGTGCAATGTGTTGTGCACCTGTGAGACATTCAATGGGTTAATGGCAGAACACATTACTGTACACCTCTCTGGCATACAAGTGGTTTATAACTGATAATGTATTGCATACAGTAGATTAAGGGGTTAATAGATAAGCGTTTATGCCTCTTTAGAAAAGTGGTGTGTGTGGGGGGGATGATAGGCTGGAGCAGGAGGACAGAGTGGGGGAAAAACAGTTGTATTTAACCCTCTGAGTGCCAGAGGGGCCCCGGCATTTGAGGAATTTTATTATATGCACACAGATTAAAATGCCAGCTAGTGGTATAGTTAAATAAAAAAATCCCCCAGGCTGGTACTGCACCACAATCCTCCCCTGGTGACACATACACAACTCGCTCCCTGGTAGAGAAGGTCATTCAGGAACCGCCCTGCTCCTCCTGTCTTCCGCCTTCCACTTTATATTTGTGCTTTGTATGTCACCTCTATTCACACACTACACAGATAAAGTAGTGTCACTGCTATTTAAACTTGACAGTGATGCTGAATTACTAAGGAAAAGCTTGGACCATACGGAATACATAAAAAACATTTAAATGGAGCTTTTAACCTCTTGAATGTATTTGCAATGCATTGGAGACCTCTTTAGCATTCAATGGTTTAAAAGGGAATGTGGGGATTGCTTATTTGTAACCTATTGTGCACGTGGTTTGCTACAGAATTGGACAATTCCCTCTTAGTATACGTCACTGCTATTCACGCTATATAATGAGGCTGATGTACTTAGCAGAAATGGTGCAGTACTGGTTCAAACCAGGAAGAAAGAAAACTACTATAAATGGGACTTTTAGGAGTAGATTTAAAGGCAGCCGTTAGTAAAAAAAAAAAAAAAAAAAGCACTAACGGGTGCGTTAAGTTTTATGTAGCAATTTAAAGGGGAACTACCACCCCGCAAAATCTTTATCTTAATTAAGTCTCCATCTGGCAACTAGCTGCTTAGTAGTGCTAGTCGCCAGAATTATTACCTGATTTAAATGATTTACGACTTATTCCGAAGCTGACAGTAGCAGGAAGCACGGACATCTTGCCATAGTGACGTCCGTGCGCCTGCGCTGTCAGTCCCTTTTGGAGCCGGCCGGTAACCAGGTAATAATTCTGGCATCTAGCACTACTAAGCAGCTAGTCGCCAGATGGAGACTTAATTAAGATAAAGATTTTGCGGGGTGGTCATTGCCTTTTAAAGATCCGTCTAAAGAACAGCTAACAGCAGTTTGATAATCTTTACGGCCTACACTTACGTACATTGAAACGCATAGAAACAAGATTCCCCAGAGCCATTCAAAGGCTTGCGGTACTGTTAACGGCTGAAAAAAAGATACACTTAACGGACAAAACTTAAGATCCAGTTCCCTTAGCCGTTAGACACTTAACGGGCAAAAAAAAACCAACCGTTACATAGCAAAACACGCAAAATGCTTACTGCACAAGCATGTAAATGGGAAAATGAACCCGTCCAATGACAAAATAACACAAAAACATGGACAGACAACACAAATCAATGGCATACACAATAACAAGCAACACCACAGGGACAAGGACCTACAAGACAACACCAACACAACAAGGCATGGAACAATGGGGGTTATCACACAACACAGACACCTGCAAATACAAAACAAGTTCACCTGTGCAACATCACCACTCCATGTACACGCAACCTGCACCCCACAACTGCACACCCACAAATGGCAGACACATACCAAGCACAACACACCATATTTTATAACACACACCTGCAAACACTTACCTGGACAACAAACAACTTCCCATTGGTCAGCACTCACCTCATCACCACACCTACACAACTCCCTATCAAGTACTTAAAGGGACAACTCACCACACTCACTTGTGGCTTGTTTTCCACTCAGAGAGGGAGAGAGATAGAGAGCGCAATCAGTATGCTGGGTTACATATTGTTGTAGAGACTGCGGAGAAGGCATGCAAGGGAGAGCTAGGGAACACCAGCAACCCCCAGGCACACCTGATCAACAGCCTTCACCTGTTGCAAGTGAGGAGGCTCTGGCTCAGCAGCCACACAGGAGCCCATCCACACCTGGAGGACAGCACCTGCCTGCAGATGCACAGCTGCAGCAACAGTATGCTCCACAGCTATGTATAGATGACCACCAAGGCCCAGGGTATACTGGCCAGGGGTCACTGTCTTTGGAATGACCGATGACGAGGTGGTTGATCGCTACAGGTTGAGGCCTGACAGCATCATTGCCTTGAATGAGGTCATCAAGGATCAGGTGGATCCCATCTACATCCACAACCATGCTATCACGGTACCCGTGCTATTTGGCGACATTCTGTCAGTTTCCACTCCTGCTTACGCTACTGGCTACTCTGTTATTGTCCCGCCCAGCATTTGTCCTTAAATGTTGGGTTCTGGTACTTCTCCAGTGCCCTTTCGTGGTGTTTCAGTACCAGCGCTTGTTCCTGTTATTTGTGAGATCTCAGTGTATCAACCCGGCCTGCCTGACGACTCTGCATCTTGTTTTCTGCCTGTGCACTGACCTGGACTGCCTGACCATTCTGCTTCTCGTCTCTGCCCGTATACCGACCTGGATTGGCTGACGTTCCTGTTCTGTGATTCGACCCGGCCCGGCTGACGTTCCTGCTCTGTGTACCGACTTGGATTGGCTGAAGTTCCTGATCTGTGTACTGACCCGGCCTGGCTGACATTCCTGCATGGTGTACCAACTCGGATTGGCCTACGTTCCTGCTTTGTGTGTGTGGATCCTTCCCGGCTGGGCTGCTGTGGTGACGTGCCTCCTCTGCACACCCTGGCCAGTCTCCGGTTAGGGTAGTGTCAAGTCCTTCGCTGTCTCCGGACAGCTCGCTGCAGATTTGTCTTGGTTGCCTCATTGTCGCCCAGGCAACATTCCTATTCCTCTGCCTCCCGTGCAGTTCCTGGTTGGGTGCCTCTCAGGGCAAGTTGCTCAGTCTCCATTTCTGCTACGGCAGTGCTTATGTTAATCAGTTTCCATTACTGCTACGGCAGTGCTCAAGTGGCTCAGTCTCCGTTACTGCTATGGCAGTGCTTCAGTGCTCAGTATCCGTTACGGCTACTGCAGGGTTCAAGTTGCACAGTTTCCGTTACTGCTACGGCAGTGCCCAGTTGCTCAGACTCCGTTACTGCTACGGCAGTGCTCAAGCTGCTCAGTTTCCGTTACTGCTACGGCAGTGTACAAGTTGCTTAGTCTCCGTTACTGCTACGGCAGTGCTCAAGTTGCTCAGTCTCTGTTACTGCTACGGAAGTCCACAATTGTCTGGTCTCCATTATCTTGGGCTTTACTCGAGTTGGAGCTCTCACCCTTGTTTGAGCTTCATAAGGGGCCTTGCACTATTAGGGCCTGTCAACACTCTCTGCCTAATATTAACCCATTCAGTACTGCTAAACTGAGACTCACACAAAAACTGCCTGACCTGTGTCAGTATATTGATCTCTGGACTATCTGTGTATACTGGACCTGTGTGGGCCTACCTCTGTATAACCTGTCTTGTGTTTGTACTATATTATGTATATATTACAGGACCCGTGAGGGTTATTGTTTTTTTTTATTGTTCAATAAAATTGTGTTTTAGCCAAATCCACTGTGTCTGTGTGTCAAACAAACTGTTACACATGCCCTATCTGGCCTGCAAAAACTACTGTGTGCCATACACTTAATGGCAAGTGGGGCCTTCCAGTCCACTGAGGGTTACGCATCTGGCATGTCACAGGCCACATTCTCCAGAGTGCTGGCCCAGGTCTTGCCAGCCCTCAAAAGCAGGGCCAGTACTGATATACATTTGTCCACCACCGACATGGACTGGATACACCTCAAGCAGGCCTTTTACGCGAGGGAAGACATGCCCAGGGTCATGGGTGCTATGGATTGCACCCATGTCCATATTAAAGCCCCAGCATGTGATGCACAGCTATTCATCAACAGGAAGAACTTCCACTCCATGAACTTGCAGATGGTGTGTGACAGCAACATGAGGATTATGAATGTCTGTGAAAAATATCCTGGCAGCTCACATGATTCCTACATTCTCCAAAACTCCTCAGTCCACAGAGATTTTGAGAATGGAACTTATACGGGGGGATGGCTTTTGGGTGAGTTCACAATACAAAATCAAACCACATCCACAGGTGTACACACAACAACGCTCAGCATGCTCCTGACCCACAGCTAGTACGTCCATGTAACGGTTTTTAAGACACTCAGACTGGCTGTTAGAATAAATCACAGTTTTATTAAAAGAAAATTAAGAGGAAAGATCGCCCTCTACAAGCAACACAAAATAATAGTGATATTTTGACAGTTATGCCTACACAGGCCCAGTATACAGAAACAGAGGTATCACATATACTGTCTCAGGACAGGCACACAGTAGCTAAGATACTCAAGGGTTAAATACAATAATCAGTCAGTCTCTGTTGTGGTGTTTGGCATGACCAAGGTGGTGATCAAGCAGCTATTGGTGTAGATGATGCAACACCTAAAGTTCTTAAGGCTGGGAAGCTGCTAGGCAGTACTGGACTAGAGGTAGAATCAGCAGAAAAGTTGCACAGAATAGCCCCCACGGGTGTAGCAATGGATACAACTTAATCTGCAAGTGCTTGAGTCGGTAGCCCCCACGGGCGTAAGAACGGAGATATCTTGTACTGCAAGAGCTTGCCAATAGCCCCCACGGGCGTAATAACAGAGACCAACTGCACAGGAGTCGTTTGAGCCAATAGCCCCCACAGGCATATACCTGAGACAACCTGCAAGAGCTTGAGCCAGTAGCCCCCACGGGCATAACAACGGAGACCACACAGCGCTGCAAGTGATAGAGCCAATAGCCCCCACGGGCGTATACCGGAGACCACCCTGTGCTGCAAGAGCTTGAGCCAATAGCCCCCACGGGCGTAAACCGGAGAGATCACAGCTAAAGCAAGAGCCAATAGCGCCTCTACCGGGTGCATTAACGAAACCTACTACTCTGCTGGTGACAAGATGAGCCACGGACTAGACCAGGCTTATATGCGGCCAGCTCTGCAGAAGTAGTGAAACAACAGTATAGGCTCTGCAAGGGTAGGTGAAGGCTCAGCTAAGGAGACAGCAGCACGGCAAGGGTTAAATGTAGCTCAAGGATCGGAGGCTCAGTACTAGTGGGTATCACTCTGCAAGTACCAAGGAAGGCTCAGTAACGGAAGCACAGCTCTGCAAGTGAGAACAGAGACTCAGTACTGGAGACACAGCACTGCAAGTGTTAAGGAGGCAACATGATCAGCCCAGTAACCGAGCACAGCGGAAGTCAGAATGTCGCTACGGCGACAACAGCAGCAGGAAGCAGGAACAAAGCAGATCACTGGAACAAGCCGGTTCAGGTCACGGAGCAGGAAGTCAGCCAGGCCAGGTCGGGTCACGGAGATGGTTCTCAGGCCAGCCAGATCAATCACGAGCAGGAACGTCAGCCAAGCCGGGTCAGATCACGGAGGTGGTTCTCAGACAAGCCAGATCAATCACGAGCAGGAACGTCAGCCAAGCCGGGTCGAAACATGAAGCAGGAACACAGGCACGTCGTCAAAACAGGCCAAATCGGTACACAGGAATCAGGAACGCAGGAACACAGCAACAGCAACACTGGCTCTGAAACACCACGAAAGGGCACCTGACAGGTGTCAATGGCCAGGCATAAAAAGGTCACTAGGGGCGGGCCAAACCGACTCAACCAATCAGAGCACACCACAAGCGAGAGTGACAGCGAGGGATAACGGGCACCGTAATAGTCCGCCACACAAAACATCATTCATACAACATGTGCTCCCTGTCTCACTCACATTCCACAGGTGATGCTGGCTATGGCTGCAAGTCCTGGCTACTGACCTCTGTGGCCAATCCTCAAAAAGATGCCCAGGAAAGGTACAACCAGACTTATGGCAGAATGAGGAATGCCATTGAGCGGACCTTTGGCCTCCTCAAATCAAAAAAGATTGAGGAGATTATAAAGTCGAAATTGTTGTTGCTTGATGATCAGTTCGAGTCTGCTGCTCCAAATCCTGTCCATCCATAGCATGATCCATCCTTGAACTGAAGAGCCTCCGTGTGGTCAAATGACTGATATTTCCAGCTGTCACATACAGCAATATCTGTCTAGCCATCTCTTAATGCCTACAATGTTACATCAAGGTGAAATTAACCATTGCCATCCTGTGCAAGGTACAGAGAGAGGAATATGGTCTGATATGTGTGTATATGTACCTTTCATATGGGTACGAACATATCCTTGATAGATATCAACCCAGAGATCTGTTCAGTACATGTGATTGTCTTACTGCCTATATGTGTGCACCCATCACAAACTAACTTTCAATGATACCATGAATGAAAACATACCTCGTATATCCCATCTAAGTAAGGTGTAATATACTAGGTATGTGTACTCTGATGATGATATCAATATGAGTTAGTTTGTGATGGATGCACATATATGGGCAGTATGGCAATCATTCATACTGAACTGAACTCTGGGTTCACATCTTGTTGGGACATATTTGTACCCATTTGAAAGGGACATATCCACATACACAACACCAAGGCCAACTTTTTCACCGTTAGTTACGTGTAATTGTTTTTGGCCTGTGTGTTGCACATACAACCAGTTATTCTCAGTGCCACTGTGATTTGTGACCTGCTCCATCCTTTTTGTGATTCAATAAGCGGTTAAGTAGACCTGATGAACTGAACATGATGCTGAGTTCTCCAGTGATCTCATTTCCTCATTTGCAATGTTTTCTATGGAGTCTATACAATGGGGTATTAGCAACTTGATTCATGTTATTGAATATTCTCCATAGACTAACATTGTAATTGGTAAAGCGAGGGAATGTAAGTGTAAAATTCTCTAAATCAGCTATTTTTCACCACTTAGTGAATGTCCCCTGTGTGTCATATAATCGTTAGCCTATCGACTTGTGTTTGTTGTCTGGTTAACCCTTTGAGGACCCAGAGGGGTTGCCAAAGCATTGTTGATTGATGCATTGATAATCCCTCTAGCACTCATGGGGTTATGTACTGGATTCCCTGTGGATACATGAGTGACATTGTGTTGGAGCAGTTCTGATGTTTAACATGCCACACTTTTCTGAGCATGGCTTGTGTGTATTGTGTGTGATCAGCACAGCAACATGACCGTTAACCAGGGAGTTGGATAGTTTTGGGCCTTGTTGAACCTTGACATTTGTCCTTGTCTTGCATCCTGTTTGATCCCTCAGGGTGCTGTGTTGGTGCAGTTGTATGGATGAATGATGGGCAAATGTTGGGATGTGACTGTGTTTGTTTGTGATGGGTGTGGTTTGAGGTGGTGTGTGGTTATGGGATGATGCACTTACCAGTAGTGTGGAGGCTCCTCTCTTACCCAGTGTCCGATCCCCCAGGGACCCCCTCAATAAGCTTAGATGACAGGGTCTGCCACAGCCTCTCCTCCCATCCAATGCAGGTGATGGGGGCAGGTGGACCACCTCCGGTGCCTCGGGCGTGCAGGGCAGCATCCCCCATCTTCTTCTTAACCTGCCTTTTGCAGTCACCCCATCTCTTTTTGATTGAGTCCACATCCTGTCTGCAGGTGGCCACCGCATTAAACCGGCTGCAAATTTGGTTCCAGACAGCCTTCCTCCTTGCAGCCAGGCCAGGGACCCTCTCCCTCAGAAAGAGGACACTCTCCCTCTCCAGCACAGCCTCCATGAGGGCCGTGTTCTCCTCCTCGGTATTTCGGGGATCCCTGATCCTGTCTGCCTCAGCTCCAGCATGCGAGGAGTCAGAACCAGGGTGTCTGTAGGGTGGCTGTAGGTTTGAATTTTGTTTGTGCATCTATCAGGGTTGCTAGCCAACACCACCCATAATGTTACATTTTGACTTAAGTTGTGTTTTAACGTGTGTTTGGGATGCACTGTGATGCAAAATCAGGTGCGACGCTGGTTTTTGTGTTACTTGTTTTTGTTGTGCCTACGCTCGATAGCTATTCTTGTACTCTTACCTTTAAATCTGCCGTAAATCATGTGTTATTTGCGGCCGATGTGACTTTTTTATTTAGCTGCTGGTTTAATGGCTGCCTTTAAATTGAGCCCTTAATCCCTTGAATGCTAGAGAGGTTTTCAATGCATTGCATCACAATACATCGGAGACATCTCTAGCATTCAAAGAGGTTAAAATCCCCCAATCAGAATGTGGGGAATTTGTTGGTGTGGGGCAACTGGTTTACTCCTTCTCTGCAATTCACAAAGTAGTGTAAAACAAGGGTAATTGTTTTTTAAATGGTATTAAAAAAGTGTCACTCCTATTTATACTTCACAGTGAAACTAGTGCCACTGCCATACGCATTGCACAGTGAAACAACTATCTCACTGTACAGTGAAACACGTGTAACTGCTGTTCACACTGCACTTTGAAATATATCTGCTATTCACATTCTGCACAGAGAAACTGGCATAACTGCTATTCACACACTGCACAGTGAAACAAATGTCAATATTCACACTGCATAGTCAACAATCACTGCTATTAACACTGCAGAGGGAAACAAATATCACTTCTCTTAACACACTTCACATTGAGAGAACTGTCATTGCTAGTCATACTCTACAATGAAGCAAATAACAGTGCTATTCACACTGATATTAGTCTATTGAAATGTTGTCACCTACACGGTGACCCTCAAAAGGGCAACATTCTGCTTAAAGGTCGCCATGTAGGAACTCTGTCAACAGAGAGATGCCTCTCTGTGCGGCATTTGAAGAGATGACTCTCTGTGCAGCGTACCTGTTGTCACTTCCCTTCTACTCAGATGCTGAACCCAAATCTCTCAATGATATGGTGGTTGCTTGACAACCACCCTCTGCAGTCTCCCCAGTTGCTGCTCTCTTTGGTGATAGAGACAATATTCCTCCCTGCATCTGCATGGATCGGGTGTGAAAACCATGCTGCAGCTTTACACAGGAAGAAACCAACACTTCTATTCACACAGTGTTCCAAGAAAAAAGGGTCACTGCTTTTCCCACTGCATAAATATCACTGAGGAATCTATACAAAGTTGGCCTGTTTATTTGTTATACTTTATATGCTTTTATGTGGGGGTATCATTTTGGGTAATATTGCAGATTTTGTATACTCCTTTCCTGAACTTACCACTTACCACTGTTAGTGGTTGTCTATTGGGAAGAACTAGGGATTCATCCCTGACTGAGTGAGGGGAGGTAAAGGGATAGTAATGTTTCATAATAAAAGCAGCTCTAATTAATCATCATAGTATTTGGATCTTGGAGAGTGTTATTTCAATTCTGTCAGGGGGGTGCCCAGGTAGATTGCAGAAAGTGACAATCTTCAATTAAGATAAGGGAAAAAGCTGAAAGACCTGTCAAGGGGGGCAGGGTTTTCATTGTTCCCACAGTAAGAAGATTGTTTCTTGCTGTGAGCTGTCTGGTCAAGCAATCAGATTCCACATCTGAGGTGAGCAGTGCTACACTAGGTAAAAGGAGCGGGAGGGGGAAACTTTATCATTCAATTACTCTTGAATTACAACTCTGACAGTATTGAAATAACACTCTCTATGGCTCAAATACTATGAAGATTATTTGGAGCTGCTGTTTTTGTGAAACATTACCATCCCTTTAAGCCTCTGAGTGCAGAGTAGGCGAGCAATACATTCGACACCCTTCTGTCACTCAAATTGTTATCCCTCTGAATGGCAGAGGGGTACACAACACATTGATAAACAAGAGGGGAGATGCACTAAGGTGTGATAGGAAGGTGATGAAGTAGAGATGACTTCTCCATTGACATCACTTCTCCAATTCCTGTATTATTCTATGGAACCAATGCACTAAAATTTCTCCAGCTTTGGAGATCTTAGTGCATAGGCTCTAGAGAATAGTGACATAGTAAATTAGGTTGAATAAAGACACAAGTCTATCAATTCCAACCTTTGCCTCATACCATAGTTGCATGAGAACTGTATAGCATAGGAACTGGAGAAGTGATATCACTGAAGAATTCATCTCCACTTTAATAACATCTTTATTACTCCTTACTGCATAACCCCCAATGTGTTGCACAGCCCTCTGGCATTCAAAGGGTAAAGTGCTTAGCTGAAAGAGTTAACGAGTTCCCTCTTTGAATCAAAATGCCAGTCTATTCCACTTAATAGAGAAGTAATGGGTTTTTTTATGAGGATACTATTGTAAGAACCCAATCCAGGAAGTCCTGCTCAGACCTCCACGGGAACTCAGGAGGGGAGACATGTCTGTGCTGGGGTAGGGTAAAGGAAATTAAGTGGGGGCGGTATAGGAAGTGTAGGTAGGTTACGTCACAGGGGTATAAAGTGAAGGTGACCACTTCCTGAAGTGTGGCAGAGCGGGTGAACCGGGAGAAGCAGCAGTTCGGTGGTTGGTTTCTCGTTTTGTTACTTACGATGGAGGATGCATTGCTGAAGGAGGTCCGTGTACTTCTGGAGGCTGGCGGTGGATCTTGGCTGCGCAAGCAGCTCACGCGGAGGCAGGCAGAGGAGGCGATGCGTGGCGGGGCTGTGTGGCCTGTGCGCAGCACTCGTGCGCGGCCGCCTTCTAGGTTGAGTCCGTCTTGTTCTCCTGGGCGGAGGAGGAGTGTGAGCCCTAGGAACCGGGGTTCGAGGAGTGATGTGGCTCGGGGTGTGACGGCGGAGAGGAGCGTCGGGAGGGCTTCCTTGAGATGCAGCGGTTCTGGACAGCGGGAGGAGTCACTATAGGATGGACAACAGTCTCGGAGGTCTGAGCAGCATGGGCGGGAGTCTGCTGGGAGCACCAGGATCCGCTCTGATCATTCCAGTCGTGGGGTGACACAGGTAGCTGCTGGATCGGCTGATTCGGGAGCAGCGCAGACGGGACATGCAGTTCGAGAGCCTGGTGAAGGAATGAGCGCTACTGTACGGTCCGTGCCGGAGGCGCCTCAACCGGGGGCAGGTACGGGACTTCCAAACATGGTGGGCACTGCGGGGGCAGGAGGAGCTGACGCAGTGGAGTCTTTACGCCAAGTCTTGTGGGCTTGGCAGGACAGGGCTATAGGTGGCCCAGTTGGGTTGTCCCTCTCTTTGGGTACTCTGGTGGTCTCAGGGCCTGGTTCAGGGTTGGTTCCCGTTGGAGGTACTGGGGCTGGTACTTCTCTGGGGGGGGGGGGGGGGCCTTGCCGAGCTTTGGTACTGTGGTGGGGTGTGTGCTGCAAGGGGGGATTGCGGTGTCCAGTATGACGGCCCAGGGGACTGTGCAGCAGGGTGTTCCCTTGTCAGTCAGAGGACTGCAGACACTTGCTGGACAGTCATTGGGGGTGGGGGTTGTGCAAAGTCCTGTGGTACCGGGTGCTCCTGGGGGGTCGGGCTTGACCTCTGCAGGATTGGTTTCTGGTATGGGCTCATGGGATGCTCATTTACAAGGTTTAAATATGGGGGGTGTGGCATCGGGTGGGTCCCAATTGAGTGGTGTGCCGACGGCGGCATTTGGGGCAGCATATATGTGCTGGTCCGGTCCTTTGGAGATTCATCTGAAGGGTGAAGTGAAGGAAAAAATTAGGAGGAATGAGTTCTCCCGACTATTTCTCGGGATCAGATGGACATCGGGTTGTGGCTGTCGCTGATGACGCGACCGGCCGGTTCTCCAGTGGGACTGCAGTCCTTTCAGTCGGGCGCCGGGAGGTTGGGGTTCCCCGCCGCGCGAGCGGCTCCCGTGAAAAAGGTGGGTTTCTGCTGGCAATACAATGAAGGCCTATGTAAGTGTGTGGGGGGGGGCACTTGTAAGTTCAAGCATGAATGTTCCGGATGCCCACCCTCTTACCAGGTGCTTCAAAAAACCAAAAGTTGGTGACAAAGGTGGGTCCGTGGGAGGTAAGGGGAGTGACTCTGGTGTCCGTCGACAAGATGTGCCCTTGGCTAAGGGCCGCCTACAGGAATAGAGAGGTGGCCAGGGTCCTGGAGGACAGTTTTGAGTTTGGATTCCGCATTCCGGAGCAGGAGGGGTTTGGGGCGACTGAGGCGGTTAATTTGCAGTCGGCTGGGTGTTATCCGGGGGTCCTTAGGGACAAGGTGAATGTTGAGGTGCCCTTGGGGCGCATGGCGTGCCCTTTTCCGGGGCTGCCTTTGCCTGGTTTCCGGGTGTCGCCTCTGGGTGTGATTCCCAAGTCTGAGCCGGGGAAGTTCCGTCTTATTCATCACCTATCGTTCCCGTTAGGGTCCTCGGTTAACGATACCAATGACCCGTCCTTGTGTAGTGTTTCTTTTGACAGGGCTGTGGAGTTGGAGGTGAAAGCGGGTCGGGGGGCGTTGTTTGCCAAGGCAGATGTGGAATCAGCCTTCCGTCTTCTTCCGGTACATCCGGATAGTCATCATAACTTGGGTTGCAGGGTGGGGGAGGATTACTATGTCGATCTGTGCCTACCCATGGGTTGCTCGATTTCATGTGCTCTTTTTGAGCGTTTTAGCACGTTTTTGGAGTGGGTAAGGAGTCTGTTTTTTCCTCCATCCTGCATTACCTTGATGATTTTCTGTGTGTGGGTCCCGCAGGCCTGGATATTTGTCGGCGTTTGCTGGTGACATTGCAGCAGGTTTGCTTCGATTTTGGGGTTCCTTTGTCAGCGGAGAAGACGGAGGGTCCAATGACTTGTTTGCGATTTTTGGGACTGGAAATAGACTCGGTCGCCATGATGTAGGTTGCCGCAGGATAAACTGGTGGCGTTGCAGGCGGAGGTGGTGGCATGTCATGCGGCTCGGAAGGTGAGGCCTCGAGCCTTGCAGTCTTTGTTGGGGAAGCTGAATTTTGCGTGCCGGATAATACCCGTGGGTAGGGTGTTTAGTAGAAGTGCCTGGCTCAGGCCACAGGTGGGGTGGTGAGACCTCATCACCACATTCGTTTATCGTCTGATTTGCAGGAGGATCTGGGTGTTTGGGAAACGTTTCTGGCGGAATACAATGGTCGGTCTTTCTGGCAGGCTTTGGTGAGGACTAATGCGGATTTTGAATTGTATATGGATGCCTCCGGATCTATGGGTTTTGGGGCTGATTGGTGCTCTGAGCGGTGGTCTCAGGCTTGGTCAAGGGCAGGTCTGACCAAGAATATCTTGTTCTTGGAATTGTTTCCCTTGGTTTTGGCTGTGACGTTGTGGGGGGGCAGGTTACGGGATAGTAAGGTGATGTTTCACTCCGATAATATGGGAGTGGTTCAGGTGGTAAATACCCTCACTGCTTCTTCTCCCCCTGTATTGTCCTTGCTACGTCATTTTGTGTTGCTGTGTTTGAGGTTGAATGTTTCATTTTGGGCGCGTCACGTGCCTGGGGTGTTGAATGTGGCCGTTGACGCGTTGTCTCGTTTTCAGAAAACAGCATTTCGGAAGGCCTGTCCGGGGGTGAAGGCTACGGGGATGCCTTGCCCATCTTTCCTGTGGGAACTTGGCGGTGTGACCTTACATCCTGGGTGAAGAATTCGGTATCGCCGGCCATGTGGGCGCGGTACTCTGCAGTCTGGTGTGAGTGGCTTCGCCTGGAACGTATGGTGGGTTGTTTGAAATCTGATATGGAATGGAGGGATGGAGTCTTGTGGTTGGTTTGGGAATGGCATTCCCAAGGAGTGTCTGCGGCGTCTATTTCAGGAAAAGTGTCAGGCTTGGCATTTGGTTTCAAGATTAGAGGTTGGAGTGATTGTACCAAGGATTTTGTAGTCAGGTTGGCTCTTCGGGGGTTGCGTTGGGGAAAAGCAGTTCCTGATTCGAGGCGCCCGGTCTCGTTTCATTTATTGGCGGACCTGGTGGGTGTGTTGCCGGGGGTGTGTTCTGACGGGTACGAGGCTCTTCTTTTTGGTGCTGTGTTTTTGTTAGCCTTTTTTGGGGCAATGTGCATTGGCGAACTGGTGAGTGCGAGCAAACAGAGGCCGGGGGGCGTACAGGTTGGGGATGTGCGTTTAAGGAGTGATTCTCTTGAGTTTCACATTTGGCGTTCCAAGACCGATTTGTTGGGGGTTGGAATTTGGGTGTCGCTTTTTGGCATCTCTGGGTCTCCTGTGTGTCCGGTTTCTTGTGTTCATCGGTATTTAGAGGTTCGGCCTGGGTTGGGGGGTTCTTTGTTCGTTCACAGTGATGGGGTTGTGTTGACTAGATTTCAGTTCCTGGCGGTTTTTAAATGATGTCTATCGGTGCTTCAAGTGCCACTTGGGGATTTTGGGGGCCATTCTTTTCGCATTGGTGCGGCTACTGAGGCGCTCGGTTAGGTTTAGGGACTGAGTCTATTATGCGTATTGAGCGGTGGGACTCTCGTCGTTTTCAGTCCTATGTTAGACCTCATAGGGTTTTGGGGGTTTAGGTGGTGGGGACTTGTGTTAGTCTTTTTGTTTGTTTTTTCTTTTCCAAGTTTGGAGGTGCCGCAGTTGTGGATCATCGGCCATTCTTTTGTCTTCTGGGCCAGTCGGTGGGCGGAGGTTCTAGACAGCGGATGGCAGATGTCTGTTCCCGCATCTGCGGGCCAGGTGTTCTGGTTTGGGAACAGGGGTATGTGTTGGCCGCAGTTGGTGCCAGAAGTTCTTCGCCTGGTTCGGGCAGGTGGTGTGGTTCCTCGGGTGTTGCTGGTCCATCTGGGGGTAATGACCTGGGTTACATTCCAGGTTGGATGTTGAGGGAAGCTATGAAGGAGGATTTTCTTAAGCTGCTCCAGCATTTTCCAGGTATGAAACTGGTTTGGTCCGAAATTTTGCCTCGGAAATGCTGGATGGGGGCTCAGGATTATTGGGCTTCGTATAAGAGAAGGATTAAGTTGAATTGGCGGATTTCGAGGTTTTGTGGTGGAGCAAGGTCGTATAGCCATTAGACATCGGGTATTTGAGGACCCTACCATTAATTTAATTCGGCCTGATGGCATTCAGCCCAATGAGTTGGGGTTAGATTTTTTCAATCTAGAGTTGGCAGAGGCTTTGGAGAAGGCCGCAGCTTTGGGGGGGGGGGGGACTAATTAGTAGGGTAACGCATTAGTCCCTTGTAGCGCTTTGGGCCCTTGCCAATGGATAGAAGGTCAGTAAGATGGGGGAGGTTGCATGAAGATGGTAGGCCAGTGGCCTAGGACACCCGGACTTTGTCGTGAGTTTTGACGCCGGCCTCATTCAACTGCATTGACCAGCTAATGAGGTGCGGTAAGGTAAAACAATGTGGGGGTTTTTGAGTCTCGGCTCAAAAAGGGAGGATAGGCTGGGTCAGCCTGTAAAAAGTTGGCTATTGGCAAGGGCTTAAGGTTGTAAGCGAATTTGGAAAATAAACGGTGTATGTTTTATAAAATAAAGCTGCGGCCTAATTTAAACCCATACTGTGTGTGTGATGTGCATTTCTTGGACCAATACCCCATGCACAAGACAAGACCTCCACGGAACTCAAGAGGGGAGACATGTCTGTGCTGGGGTAGGGTAAAGGAAATTAAGTGGGGGTGGTATAGGAAGTGTAGGCAGGTTACGTCACAGGGGTATAAAGTGAGGGTGACCACTTCCTGAAGTGTGGCAGAGCGGGTGAACTGGGAGAAGCAGCAGTTCCCTCCCTGTTTAGGGCTGGTAGTTTTATGGGTATGTGATGTTCTGCTATGTTGTTTGTGTATGTACTTTTGTTGTTTTGTCGCAGCTTTGTTGGCGCTTTGGGCCCTTGCCAATGGATAGAAGGTCAGTAAGATGGAGGAGGTTGCATGAAGATGGTAGCCAGCGGCCTAGGTCTAAGGACACCCGGACTTTGTTGCGGGTTTTGACGCCGGCCTCCTTGAGCTGCATTGACCAGCTAATGAGGTGCGGTAAGGTAAAACAATGTGGGGGTTTTTGAGTCTCTGCTCAAAAAAGGAGGATAGGCTGGGTCAGCCTGTAAAAAGTTGGCTATTGGCAAGGGCTTAAGGTTGTAAGTGAATTTGGAAAATAAACGGTATATGTTTTATAAAATAAAGCTGCGGCCTAATTTAAACCCATACTATGTGTGATGTGCATTTCTTGGACCAATACCCCGTGCACAAGACATGCTGTTGTTTGCATCTCTGTTTGTTTATCTACACATACCTGTTTACCTACACATACCCGCTCCTGTCTCCAGCTTTGCTATTACTTTTTGATCCTGTCTGCCTTCCTGGACACGCCCCTGAGGCCTATATCAAGTAGCCTCACATGTATAGTGTCTTTCTGACTAGCATTCCAGAACTTTGATTCCAGTATTCCGTGTTTGACCTTGCTTTGTAAATCCTGACCTAACCTTAGCGACTTGTCTGACCTGCACACCAATACTCTGTCAACCAAAGGGTTAACTGGTTATTGTAACCCCTTAAATGCTAGCCACTTAGTTTTGCAATTCATTGAAAGCCTCTCTAACATTCAAGGTGTTAAAATATCAATGGGAATGTTCATTCGTGCCTTATGTCATGTAGTTATTTTGCCCCATGATTGCACCTCTTTTGTTTAGTGTATCAGCCTCAGCGCTTTGACCAGTTGATCATGTGACAATAATATGACTTATTTCCTTATTCTAACCCCAGTACAGAGAAGCCAGTATTAACCCACTGAGTGCCAGAGAGGTATCTGACACATTGCAACACAATGCAGTGGATACTTCTATGGCACTCAAAGGGTTAAGAGGACGAATTCAAGGTAACACATTACCTGCTCGTCTTATGTTACCTACTCACTGGCACGTATAAATCTATTAGGACACATATGACTTAACCGGTTCTGTGCCAGGACAACCAAGTCCGCTTATATTATTCATTCACTAGTTTACATATATATCCTGTTCACGGTACCTGCACTATTACAGAAGGCAAACATAAATACAATGACAGTGCTTTGGTTCATACTTTAACGTTCATAGATTTAACCTGTTGAAAGCCAGATGAGTGTCCACAAAGCGATGCAAAGTACTGGACACCCAGCTGGGACTCAAAGGGTTATATGACAGTAAATAAGACATACACACATACACCGAGTCTGCTAACCTGGTATCTGCCGCTGAGCAGCTGGCTGCGGGAAGGGGTACACAGGGGTTGCGTGTAGTACCCAGCTAGCCTCACCCCCTCAGCGGAGAGCGAGTCCAAGTTGGGGGTCCGGATCTCGGAACCGTGAAAACCGACATCATTCCAGCCCAAGTCATCAGCCAGGACAAATACAATGTGAGGAGGAGAATTGTTATTGGCAGTGACAGGCGTAGCACAAGCGAGCACCAGACAGACCCAGCACAGGAGCACACCATGTACATGGAGATCCCCGGCTGGTGCCATGCTAGTCAGTGTGTGCAAGTGAGCCTGGCACATACAAAACTCGCTCCCTGGTAGAGAAGTTCATTCAGGAACTAACTGCTGGACTCAAAGACTGCCCTGCTCCTCCTGTCTTCCTACTTCCACTTTATATTTGTGCTTTCTATGTCACCTCTATTCACACATCACACAGTGAAACGAATCACTGCTATTCACATTACACAGTGGAAGTAATATTACTGTTATTTGTGTTGCATTGTCATAAGATACTGAGAAATCATTAAGGAGCTTAACCAGGACAGTCTTTATTCAGAACTAGCTTCTTACAACTGCCTGCTTCCTGTCCTGCAACTACAGGCTCCTCTAGGTCACATGACAGGATTTAAGGTAGACAAACACATTAACTTTTTAAGGTAGAACATTAACATTATAACATAAAACATTATAACATCATACCTCCCAACATTTCAAATTGCCAAAGAGGGACATTTGTGTTTTAGGTGGTATTGCTGGGGGTGTGGCTGGTGGGTGGGGCATTACCAGGAATTTTTAAGCTATTTCATGACCTATTGTCACCTCCTTGTGTAACCTAATAAATGATTTAGAACAAGACCAAAGTATTTTATTTACACAGACTAATTTATAATCACATATACTGATTTTAAACAAACAATAATGTGAATTTTATTGCTGTAGAGCAATTTTATACACTTATATACACACCACACAATCTGATCTCCGAAAAAGAGGGACATCAGGGTGGGAAAGAGGGACAGAGGGATTTACGTCTAAAAGAGGGACTGTCCCTCCTAAAGAGGGACACTTGGGAGGTATGTAACATAAATAACATTACTGTAGTCACACAGCAAATTACATATTATTACAATTCACAGAGCATGCAAGGAGTTAAAATACCAATTTAAATCAATGAAAATTATGGTAAAAGTTATTTGTTCCCATTTGTATATGAGCCTCTGTGAAACACATCACTACCATTCACATTGCACAGTTACACAGTTGTTATTTCTATTTATAATACATACAAAGTATCAATGCTATATATAGTGCATAACGAAAATAGTGTCACTGCTCTTCACTCACTGCACTGGAAAACAAGGGTCACTGCTGATACACTGCACTGTGAAACAAATATTGCTGCTATTTACACACTGCATATAGAAACGAGTCATTGCTTTACTGTACATTGAAACAAATATCACTGCTATTCACACTGCACAGAGACACAAATGTCATTGCTGTTCACATTGCACAATCAGGCTGATATACTAAGTAAAAGTGGTGAAATTCTTGAACACGATAGATGGCCCATAGAGGTCACTTAAAAAAAAATTTAAATGATGCTTTTAAGTCTATGAATGCTAGAGCAGTGAATATAGTGTCACTGCTATTCTCTCAGTGCAACAAGCAATTGTCACTTTTATTCACATGCTGCAGAGTGGAACACATAACACTGCTGTTTGCTGTGCACAATGAAACAACTGTCACTGCTATTCACATACTACACCGAGAAACTAGTATCACTACTATTCACACACTGCGCAATGAAACATTTCACTGCTATTCACACACTTCACAGATAAACTAATGGCACTATTGTTCACACTTTGCTCAGAGAAACATGTCACTGCTATTCACACACTACCAATATAAACTAGTATCACTACTATTCACACATTGCTCAGAGAAACGTGTCACTGTTATTCACACACTACCAATCAGGGCCGGTGCAAGGATTTTTGTATACACAGGCGAAGGTGCATTTTGATGCCCCCCCCGAACCCGGACACAATCCCCTGCCCCCCCGACCTTGCCACAATCCCCTGCCCCCGCCCAAATATTCACCTCACACTCTACCCACCTCCACATTGACCCCTCATCTCCACAATGCCCCCTCATCTCCACATTGCCCCTTCCACAATGCCCCCTTCATCTCCACAATGCCCCTTCCACAATGCCCCTTCATCTCCACAATGCCCCTTCCACAATGCCCCCTTCATCTCCACATTGCCCCTTCCACAATGCCCCCTTATCTCCACAATGCCCCCCTTCCACAATGCTCCCTTCATCTCCACAATGTCCCTTCCACAATGCCCCCTTCATCTCCACATTGCCCCTTCCACAATGCCCCCTTATCTCCACAATGCCCCCCTTTCACAATGCTCCCTTCATCTCCACAATGCCCCTTCCACATTGCCCCTTCCACAATGCCCCCTTCATCTCCACAATGCCCCTTCCACAATGCCCCTTCATCTCCACAATGCCCCTTCCACAATGCCCCCTTCATCTCCACATTGCCCCTTCCACAATGCCCCCTTATCTCCACAATGCCCCCCTTCCACAATGCTCCCTTCATCTCCACAATGTCCCTTCCACAATGCCCCCTTCATCTCCACATTGCCCCTTCCACAATGCCCCCTTATCTCCACAATGCCCCCCTTTCACAATGCTCCCTTCATCTCCACAATGCCCCTTCCACATTGTCCCTTCCACAATGCTCCCTTCATCTCCACAATGCCCCTTTCATCCCCTGCCTTGAATCCCTGGTAGTCTAGCGGCGTGCCATAACTTAGAGCTCTGTGCCTCCTTCGGCACAGAGCTGAAGCTCCCGCGTGCTGCTCTCAGTAATGCAGAGTGCTGGTAGATGATGTCATCTCCTAGCGTTCTGTATTACTACAGAGCCTGGGTCGCTCTGTGGCGTGTCACATAGACACCGCGAGGGAGCGCTTGGTAGTGTAAATCAGCACTCCCTCGCAGCAGATATATATATTTAAAAAAAAAAAATCCCAGCTTCCCCCTTTTCGGTGCCCCTCCATTGCGGCGCCCTAAGGCAGCTGTCTGACCTGCCTTAATGGTAGTGCCGGCCCTGCTACCAATATAAACTAGTATCACTACTATTCACACATTGCTCAGAGAAACGTGTCACTGCTATTCACACATTGCTCAGAGAAACGTGTCACTGCTATTCACACACTACCCATATAAACTAGGAAAAAAGAAGAACAAAAACGCAGAAGATCTGAGAGCGGCTATAACATAAAATAGGAATCACGCAACTTTGTTGCACTTACTGGATACTTTCTTGTCAGAATGCCCCAATCGAGTAATTATGTTGCAATCCCAAAGTGATGAGGATAGTAGAGGTCCCCTCCGTATAATATCTCAGCCGACCACAGGTCACCCGTCCTTGATGTTCTCAATGGTATCCACTGTATCTCCGGATTTAAAGGAACATAGCGGGAACCCAGGACATGGAGAATCGGATTATAGCAGGAAATCAGCGGGTAATAACGAGTAGTCAGCTGTGATAAGTGCCGGGAACGATATACAATGGATTCAAATGCGAATAAAATTCATAAAATTTTATTGAGCTTAAAATGGATAATTACACAAATAAAATACACAATATAGTGTTGTCTAATAACTCCCTATGCGTTTCACGAGTACTCTCGCTTCATCAGGAGATAATTATCGGAATTTTGAATCCTATCTATATCTTTAATGTCCGGTAAACACATCCTGTAACCGATATTAGCCTCATTTTAGAGACGAGGCCTGGAGTCACCAAGCCTCTCCTTCAGTGCCGGTACCAATCCAGACCTCGCTCCAAAACGAATTGACTTTAAACAAAACATAAAGAGCCACATATCGCACATTTCAAATGCCATATTTAACCCTTTCAATGCCCGATGGACATACCACACAATGTTTCGTCCGGCCATTTGAGGGTGAAAAGTACTGATGTCCCATTCTTTACAGCATGAGTAAGAGGCATAACTCAAAAGGTATGAAAAAATAATAAGATGTATCAAAACCAATTGCCCGATGATAACAGGGAACTCATATAAAAATACACATACAGATAAAGACCTATAAATAAATGTTTGAGAGACAAGACTTGCACCAGTTTATTTTTTTAATATCTACAATATTACATTTTATTATAATCAGACATTACTAACCCTTCAAGGTTTTAAAGCCATACAGATATTTATACCTTTTGTGAATTACTATAGATGCTTCATAAGGGACTTTTCCAAGATTGTGGCCCCCAACCCCACAATGATCCATATGGTTGTGAACCACCAGCATATTTTGCTGAAAGCATCTTTCTCCTAAGCACCTGTACATCTGCATCCAGATCCTCATTGAGTCTTTGTCATTGAAGTGGATGCTTTGGAAGTGTCAGCTGGGACAGTCCTCTCTCTTAGAGTACTCCCCACAGTAGAAGACATCACCCTTTTTCCTTCACAAAGAAGTTTTCTCCAGCTGATAGAAATTATGATGTAGGTAACCAAGACGTGCTAGCAATCAAAATGACCTTGGATGAGTGGCACTGCCTTTTAGAGGATTTATTTACAGCTATAACAATCTTAATAGATCACTGTAACTGCCAAAAGAATAATTGCCCAGTAAGCTGTAGGTGCTGATAAGCCTATCATGCCTTGTTAAATTTCTGCCTCACTTTCTTCTTCCCCCCGTCTAAAATCTCTCAGCTGCCCACCAAAAGATTCCTATTGGGACTGAAGTTTCCTCCAGAAAGCTGTTTGTGTCTGTGTGTCTTTGGCCCCTGGGGTCATTACTGTGTAGTGGGTGGGCATCCTAGAGTCAAACATACTTTTGACCTTCTTGCTCACAGCTTATGGTGGTGTAACCTTAAAGCTGATGTTGTTGACTTTGCGGTTTCCTGTACTTTTTATGCCCAAACCAAGACACCTCAAGCTAATCTTGTGGGCCTTCTTCAGCCATTTCCTGTGGCAGCACCATCTTGATCCCATCTAGCGATGGATTTTATCATAGATCTCTCTCCATCTAAGTGCATGTCACGTGACTCCAGCCATGCTAGAGCTAGGGAGAAGTACTCTGCCACAGTGTCCCTGAAGGGGTTATTTAATATGCTCAATTACACCAACCCAGTTTTGGTAAGTGATGTGCCCAGTATTCAGGTGGGCAATGTGTTCTGTCCAGCTTTTCTTATGCTACAACTTGTATCACTTGGCTGAAGATGATGGAATTTGTAGTCTAACAGCAGCTGGACTTCTTGCAGCCTTTGAAGCATGTATGTGTGTCAAGTATACATATATCTGTGGGATTTACTATTGAAATGTCGCCATCTATTGAGCAACATACAAAAAGGCGAGTTAAAAATATCGCCTCAATCAAAATCTGATGTTGTATGCTTAAAGGTTGACATAGAGGGCGATATTTCATTAATTAATATGCTTAATGCCTTTACACTTGAGGGCCAGAGAGGTCCGAAATGCATTACAAATCCCCTCTGGAAAGGACAGCTCAGCAGTCTGGTGCGGCCTTCCGTCTCACTGCCTGCCAAGAATGTCGCCTGCATCACGCAGCTCCTGGAGGTGGACGATGAGTGCTTCCTGAAGGAGGCTGAGCTGTCCACCTCCAGGAGCTGTGAGATGTGGGCCATATTATTGGCAGTCTGCAAGATGGAAGGCTGCTTCCATACCTCCCAAGTGTCCCTCTTTAGGAGGGACAGTCCCTCTTTTAAACCCAAATCCCTCTGTCCCTCTTTCCCACCCTGATGTCCCTCTTCCTAGGAGATCAGACTGTGTGGTGTTTATATACATGTATCATACTGCTCTACAGCAATAACATTCACATTACTGTTCATTTAAACATTATGTGTTTATAAATTGGCCTGTGTAAATAAAACACTTTGGTCTTGTTATAAATCATTTATTAGGTTACACAAGGAGGTCTCAATAGGTTGTGAAATAGCCAAAAAAGTACTGATAATGCCCAGCCCACCAGCCACACCCCCAGCCACAACCCCTCAAACACAAGTGTCCCTCTTTGGCAATTTGAAATGTTGGGAGGTATGTGCTTCAGAATGCCGAGCTGTCCTTGCTATGCATAAGCCTGAAACAAATCCTATGGTTATGCAGAGCGTGATGTGCACAGGTGGAGGCAGTGCCCATGGTATGGATATGAAGGCTACAAGGGGATATACAGCACCATTATGGGTATTCAGGGTATGATGATTGGTAAATGGTTGAGAAAGCCTATAAGTATACGGGTCACAAAGTGTACAATGGAAACACGGTTTTGAGAGACGGAAGGCCGCATCAGAATGTGACTTTGCAACAAAACGTGAATAATGTTGGTTCTTCTTCTTTAAGGGTTAATTTAAGCAAGACTATGAGTGCCATTGATTTGCAATGCATTGTGGCTCTCTCTGGCACTTAAAGGGTTAAGACATTAAGCATATTTATTAATGAAATGTCAACCTTTAAGCATGCAACATCAGAATGTCGCTCTTTTCTTCCAGGCGACATTCTGATGTCACCCTTTTGATTGAGGCAATATTTAAAATTCACCTTTTTGTATGTTGCCCAATAGATGGTGACATTTCAATAGGATACCTCTGTGGGTAACACTCTCAAGCTCATTAGCTCTTTCTTTCATTTGTTCATCCATGGACTCTAGTCATCATGGCTGAATTCAGGAAACTAGAGAACAACAGTCCTGAAGTGGAGCTATTCTGGAACAAATAAACTGAACCACTGGAGTCTGTGCAGGCCACGCATGCACATGCAAATCCTATATAATAATTTGCTAGGATGTTTGTCAGAAGCCATCATGTGCAGTAGAGGCTGCCCGAATGCACAGAATGCTGGGAGTTCTGTGCTGGGAGCATGCTGTGCTTTTGGGCAGTCTCTACAGTGCATGACTGCGTCGGCGGCAGGACACAGAGCAGGACCGGCCTCTTAACATCACCCGGACCTTGGCCCGTGTACACAGGCTTTTACACTAGTCTGTAAATATCTGGTATCCATGTACCCATTGTTTGCAGGAGTTTTAAAAATCCCCCTTGAGTGGGACTTTTAACTCCTTGAATACTAGATCATGCAATGAGTTAAAAGCCCCATTGAAATCAGTGAGAATTTGTGGATTTTTTATTTGTCCCCCATGGTGCAACTGGGTTGTTCTTGATCGGAGTGATAGAATTCTAGAGTTAACCAACTGCTCTACAGGGGATAAATTAAAATGTCTCGACTCCCCATTGATTTAAATTGAGTTTTTGAATTTTTGAGAGGTCTCTAATGCATTACATCTTAATGCATTCAATGGGTTTAGCCCTTTGAGTGTCACAGGGGTACAAAACACATTGCGTTGAATACCCCTCTGGTACTCAAAGGGTTAAAGCTCCATTTGAATCAAAGGAACTGCTTATTTGTACCCTAACATGCGGTTGGTTTACTCTAGAATTACACCCCTTAGATTAATAGGGGAGATTTATAAAAGTGGAGTTAATCGAAAAGAAACGTTAAAATGGCTGTAAGATTGTTGCTGGTAATTATAAAAGTATTAGCGACAGTTTAAGAGGACATAACACAGTGTAATACTTTAAAGGGATAGTAATGTTTCACAAAAACAGCAGCTTTTTTTCAGGTTTTTCCCTTATGCTAATTGAAGATTGTCCCTCTCTGAGATCCATCTGGACAGTCTCACTGCTCTGAGGTGAGCAGTGTTACATCAGTAAAAGGGACGGGAGAGGGATAATTTACCATTCAATTATTCTTGAATTAGAACTCTGACAGTATTGAAATAACACTCTCTGTGGCTAAAATACTATGAAGATTAATTGGAGCTGCTGTTTTTGTGAAACATTACTATCCCTTTAAAAAAAAAAAAAATGGAGTAAAGAAATTTGTAAAAATTGGCACAGTGAGTTTATAAAGTAATGCCGCTATCTGCAGCAATTTATGGACAGAATTTTAGCCAAATATTTAAGGCCATGTCTGACCTGTTCTTATTTTTGCAGTCACCACATTTATTAATGTTCATAGAATACATTATAAATACTAACAGAAGGCACATATTTAGTAAAGTTGATACTTTTATTGGCTAACTAAACAGATTTAGAATGCAGGCTTTCAAGACCTCTTAGCTCTCTTCCTGAGGCATGTTATACAGATAAATATGAAAACTTCTCTCTTAAATACACATTACATTGTTTATAATGGAAATCAGATAACAATGTGAAACAACACCCAACCTAACCCACAAGGAACAGAAAGCCATACAGTCACTAAAGAATAACCAGGATATTATTATTAAGCCTGCGGACAAGGGGGGAGCTGTTGTTATTATGAAAACTGCGGACTACATTCAAGAAGCAAATAGGTAACTCTCTGATGAAAGTTACTATATGAAATTACAAGATGATCCCACAAACAAATATACAAAACAACTCAATAGGATCATAAAAGAACTGCCCTCCAACATTGGAGAACAGATAAGGCCCCTAATACCAGCAGATCCAAAAGAAGGCTCCTTCATGCTACCAAAAATACACAAAGAAGGAAACCCGGGAAGACCCATAATTTCAGGAATTGGCACACTCACAGAGAATATCTCTGATTCGGTAGAAAATACTCTGAAACCCCCTGGTAAAACGAACACCCAGCTTCCTTCAAGATACCACGGATCTCTTAAACAAACTAGCAGACTTGGGCCCCATTCCAGAGAGGACCATCCTTGCTACTATGGATGTAGAATACCTTTACACCAACATTCCACACACAGATGGCATAGCAGCATGCCAGGAATATCTGGAACGAAATAACACAGCCACGGAACCAGTAACAAAACTCATGCAATTTATACTCGTCCCAACTACTTCAAGTTTGGGTAGGACCTCTACCTTCAGAAAATGTGGACTGCAATTGGTACCCAAATGGCACCACAATATGGTAAACTGTTTATGGCAAAGTTAGAAGAGGACTTCCTGTCCACCTGTCAGACAAAACCCCTGGGCTATCTCCGCTACATAGATGATGTTCTTATCATCTGGACTGCCAGTGGAGAGGAACTTCTCAAATTCCACAAAAATTACAATGCATTCCACCCCAGTATCAATCTAACAGTCAGTCACTCACGCACACTCATTAACTTCCTAGACACGACTATCAGTATTCAGAACAACTCCATTCACACATCCCTGTACCGCAAACCAACGGACAGACCAACCTACCTGAAAAAAAATAGCTTTCACCCAAAACACACAAAGAACTCCATCATATACAGCCAGGCCATCAGATACAACCGCATCTGTTCTGACATGGCAAACCGTGACAAGGAGACTTTATAAAACAGGGTTACAGTGGAAGGATTATTGACAGTCAGATACAGAAAGCTACCAAGAAAAGATCTGTTGAGGTACACAGAACAGCATAAGGGAAACCATGTGCCACTTGCAGTCACTTACCACCCACAACTTGAAGCTCTGCGCAAAATATCAAGAGAACTTCAAACAACCTTACATACAGATGAAATACTTAAGAACATATTTCAACAGCCTTCCTTACTCTTCTTCAGACAGCTTCCCAATTTAAAACAACTAATGGTAAGGAGTTCCCTGAATAATAATACAAATGGCACATCTCCCTGCCTACAGAGGAGGTGTAAAACCTGTGCACACATTTACACCACTGACAAGGTACTCATTCCAAACACCGAGTTACACCATAAGATCAAGGGTACCTTCACCTGCAAATCATCCAATGTAATATACCTCATCATGTGTGCAAAATGTCCAACAGCAATTGAGGCAGGCATGCCCTACCCCCCTTTCCAAGTCCTGCTTTCCCCCCCGACACAAACACAACAATGATCCCCGCACACCAACATCCTGCCTAAGTAAAACTTTTTACACTCTAATGAAAATAAAGACACGACACAGTAATTGTGGGATAAATGGAGGTCACGGTTTATTTAAAGGAGCAGTAAACTTTTTTTATGAAAAAATATATAGTGTAGGGATTTTCCTACTGAGTAAAATAAGGGTACTCCCACTGCTGAGAGATTTATACTTCCAGAGTTATTACAGTTTAAACCCATGTTTTTTTACATTAGCAGTGCCCTCTATTGGTCAAATTCTAATTAGTTTTCCTGTTAGATTCTAATGGAGAGGAAAGTCAGAAAAGTTAGAGACATACAGTTTTCCATAGAATGTGATAGAAACTGCCTGTCACTTCCTGTCAGTTAGAACAATCAGGAAGTAAACACAATAAATTCACTTCCTGATTATTTGAACTGCTATAAATTTTGAATAAAACATCTGACAGCGATGGGAGTGACCTTGTTTTACTCAGCATGAAAAGCTCTATAAAATATGTGTTTTCATAAATAAAAGTTTACTGCTCCTTTAAGGCCTATTTAACTATTTAAACCCTTGGACCCACCCTCATAATGTGGAGCTCCTGGACCATGGTGTCCTGGCATGGGATCGGCCATGCCTGCACCCCCGCCAGGGCAGCTACCTAGATGGGGAGGCTTTACCAGACATTCTTAGCCCCACCTCCCCACGGCAGCTCACCACTTCGTGCCATTGGTGTTGGTACTTGGCAGAACCTTTTCCCAGAGTTTAGATGGACATTCAATACCATTAGGATGTGCATGAGGTGCCAACTTATAAAACTCTTCCCACCTTTCCCTAGACAGAGCATCTGCAGTTTGTTATCTACCCCTGGGAGATGATTAGGTTTGGACCAGATATTATGGCGCATGCAGAACAATACTGCAATTTTGTTGCCCACACCTGGGACATGCTTAGCTTTAAACAAAATATTATGGCCCATGCATAACAATACCACCTGCCTAAGTATCCCCAAGACCTGTGGAGATGAGGAAGTTAGCAAATTAATGTCATAAACCACGCTCATGTTGTCCATCCAGAACACCACTGCCTTATTTGCCAACTCCTCATGCCACAATTCCAGTGCCCCCAAGATGGAAAAAATATCCTGGTGAGGCCCTTGGGCTCCCAGACATACCTCCCAACATTTCCAACTGCCAAAAGAGGGACACTTGCGTTTTAGGGGTGTGTGACTGGTGGGCGTGGCATCACCAACAATTTTCTAGACCATTTCATGACCCATTGACACCTATCTGTGTAACCCAATAACTGATCCAGAACAAGACCAAAGTATTTTATTTACACAGACCCATTCATATACACACATACTGACATTTATACAAACACTAATGTGAGTTCTATTGCTGTAGACAAGTATGATACATCTATATACCCACCACACAGTCCAACCCCCCAAAAAGAGGGACATCAGGGTGGGAAAGAGGGACAGAGGGACCTGGATCCAAAAGAGGGACTGTCCGTCCCATAGAGGGACACTTGGCACCACTTGCCTCTCAAGTATGTCCCTACACCACCTGCTACATCAATGAACAGCTCCACTTCCTGAATAGACCGCCCCCTAGACACCCACAGCCTAGCACCATTGAAATCATTAATGAACTGGTCCCACACCCTAAGATCCTCCTGTAGCTGCCTGGTCAACCTTATCTTGAACTGCGGCTTCTACACACCCGCCGTTGCCATCCGCAACCTGCGACAAAAAACCCTACCAATTAGATTTATTTTTTTTTTTTAAAGAAAACTGACATGATTCAAAGGAAGGTGCTTTATCCAGGTTGTTATTTACTGAGCTATGCTCATGATAAATGTAGAATCAGCGCAACCTTTCCTGAATTCTCCCTAGGTATTACACCTATAGGGGAGACTTCCAGGCCGTGCATTGGAGCTGAATCAAAGGGGGCCCATTAGCTCTTTCCACCGTGTAGTTCAATAACATGGGAAGCTGCTATGCAGAATGCAGCAGAGGAAATTAAAATAAAATGAGTGATAGATACATGGAATAGCCCCAGTGGAAAATGCAGAGACCTGAAAACAGAACAATGAATTGAAGAACTTTTGTGATAGGTCCTTGGCCATTGTAAGGCTTAACTAACTAATGTTTTAATATAATGGGAACCACATGCCCCATCTTTATATTTATCCTGATAAAATAAACCCTTAATACTTGTATTTGCATGATCAATAATTACCTATATTTGGTTTATCAGACTGTGAGGTTGCACAAAACATTGATAACAGGCAAAGACCTCAAACCCCCTGACAATAACAAAAGGCCTGAATTAATAAGATTAGTGAAAAGAAAAGACCTCAATGCATTAAAAACAACAAATGGCAGGCAACTCATGAGACAACTGCCACACTTTTGCTACTCAGAGGGGGGGTCTACTGTAACCCACACCATGCACTGTACGCCTAACACAGACAATGGACCATGTACTTGCTATGCCAACCCCTTAAGAGATAATCTGGACTACACCCTTCACCCAGACTATATTCTACCCAGACTATATATTACACACACATACATACACACATACATATATATACATACACACATATACACACATATATATATATATATATATATATATATATATATATATATATATACATATATAAATACACACACATGTATTTTATATGTTATGCTCAGAAAAATATTCCTTATAGTTCACCTCCTATTCCATTATTCCAGGTAGGATAGTGTTGAAGCATTGCAGTAGTATTTGTATACATCTAGAGAACTGTATTGATTTGATGTTATTTTCTCCCAACAGGTATTAACTTATAAAAGGGGGGAATATGTTTATCTAGATACCTTGACTTACAAGCAATGTAACTTCTGAATATTAATAATATACAGTTCTGTAAATGTATCAAGAAACAGTAGCCACCAACTTCACTCAATGAGGTATGAAATGTGGGAAGAACAAAAGGCTCCCATACCACCCAAGAAAAGCACAGTACGTGAATATGGATGCCAAGAAAGTTATATTATATGGCCCACTGTCCTGGAAAATATTCCAATGTGTAAATTGAAATATCACCCCACTATACTTCTATCACCCCACTTCTGCCCACTCCTGCCCCATTCTACTCTTTTCCTTACCCATTTTTCATCTTCACCTACTTTATGTCCTTGACAGGAAGCTCACTGCAAACCATCTTACAATGCTGCAGTCTCTCTGCTGCACTGAATGCCCTATGTGCCATCTTGTTTACATTCTGTCTTTTTTACATTGTATCTCTGTAAACAGATCCAGGGATGAGAATGTTAGGGACATGAAAGTGTAAAAAATAAATAGTAAAATAATGTAAATTATAGGCAATTTGACATATTATGTACTAGAAAAATATGTAAAGTAAGAATAAAGGGCTACTGTTCCTTTAAATGTGCAGCATGTGTTTTTGCAAACCTGGCGAAATATTAACCACTGACTGATAAAGCCTTGGTACATTAGGTAACAATTATGATAATCTCCTTCTGCTTCTGTCTTTCATGTTTGTTCATATGTTTGTTCATATGTCAGTTGATTAGAGTTAGTGATGCTGTGTACTAAGGGAATGTGGAAAAAGTCCGTACAAACCAAGTGCACTATAGGGAATAAATAAAAATGTCAAAAATGACCATTGATTTAAATTGGAGTTTTAACCCCTTGAATGCTAGCCATTCTTTATTTAAATTGCATAGTTATTTATTTGTCTGTTTATGCAAGGAAATCAGTCCTGACTGGCACAGCCTGGTGTGTCACATACTAACATTCCATTTTCCCTCCCAACTGACACTTCCTGTTAGGAAGTAATGGATAATCTGCATTTATTGGCAAAGCTAAATATCTTCTAAAATATATATTTAAATAAAAATGATTTTGGAAACCCTTTCATAATCACCCAAGTGTTGGTTCCAATGGCTTCCCCTTTCTTTTATCCAGTTTTTCTTTCTCTCTCCCCCTCCAGCTCCTTCGTCCTTTCTCCCCACTCTTCTCCAGACCCTCTATCCTCTCCCTGGTCTAACCCTCTCTCCTCTAGGCTTTCTAATCCCCTCTCCCAAAGTTTCTCCCCTTTTTTCTCTCTCCAGCAGTATCTCCCTGTTGAATGCTGTATGACACAACAGCCTTGTTCCACTTTCCACAGGTAGTCAGAGAGCCACATATACACTGACTCTTGGCCTTGTTCCACTGTCCACTGGTACTCACAAAGTCACATATACACTGACATTGCAGCCTTGTTCCACTGACCATTGGTAGTCAGAGAGCTACATAAGCACTGACATCTCAGCCTTGTTTCACTGTCCACTGGTAGGCACATATTCACTGACATCTCAGTTTTGTTCCACTGGTAGTCACATAGCCACATATAAACTGACATCTCAGCCTTATTCCACGGTCCACTTGTAGGCACATACACACTGACATATCAGCCTTGTTCCACTGTCTGGTAGTCACAGAACCACATATACACTGACATCTCAGCCTTGTTCCACTGTCTAGTAGTCACAGAACCAAACATACACCGATTCTCAGCCTTGTTCCACTGTTTACTGGGAGTCACAGAGCCACTGTTCACTGGTATCACATATATACTGACATCTCAGCCTTCTTCCACTGTCCACTGGTAGTCACATATACAGGGATATCTCAGCCTTGTTCCACTGTCCACTGTCATTTACACTGATATCTCAGCCTTGTTCCACTGTCCACTAGTAGTCACAGAGCCACATATACACTGACATCTCAGCCTTGTTCCGCTGTCCACTGGTAATCACATATACACTGACTATCAGTCTTGTTCCACTGCCCACTGGTAGTCACAGAACCACATATACACTGACATCTCAGCCTTGTTCCACTGTTCAGAGGTCTCTGCCATAGCAGGCACGGATCTAAACGGGCTGGTTAGGGGAGATAGACCAAGGATCCATGGCGCCCAACATGCACTTTGATCCACTGGGAGATCCACCAGTGTCTCAAAGAGCCAGTCTAACCCTTCTGGTCCTCATTAGCTACAAACAGTGCATGTTTTCAGGATATCCTTGCTAGATCACAGGTTTATCAGTAATCAGATCTATCCAGAAGACTTGCACTGTTGGCAGCTTTTGAGGACCACGGTTGGTTACCCTTTCCTTAAAGTCTACAGACATGGCAGTGTGTTGGAGATGTTTTGAGTGTCCAAAAGATGAATACATTTAGCATCAAATGGGTGAGCAATGCATTGCATGTCCTTGTGGTCTTTAACGTGTTAAATACTAAGATTACTTTTTCTTATAAACAAAACACATGGAGGTGTCAAATTGATTATTACAAATGTAATCTTTCATGTCAAATTCTAAATTAAATAACATGCACCATTTATGATATTTTACCCTTTAAGGGCAAGAGATCTGTGCAACACATTGGTCTTTAAAGGGTTAAAGCATCCTCGTTCATACACAAATTTTGCAATTACCCCGATTAATGTATAGGACTGTTTATTTTGAATATGAATAGAAGATATGGTCATTACTGCTAATAGCAAAAACATTTGTCTCCATGATCTGGACGAGAGGTTTTCAGTTTCTGATTTTAATGTGAGTGATGGGCCCAATCTCGTTTTTTGTGTGTGCAGCAATTACCAATTGTACGTTTTTATCCTACATAGAAATAGTTATATGATGTAAACCAAACTGACACAATTAAAGGGTAAATCAACAGCATGTAAGGGAACTAACAACAATGTCCACAGTTCCTATTGGTTTACAATGGTGTCTGGAACCCTTGAATGCTAGAGGTCTTCAGTGCATGCATTGGAAACCTCCATATTATTCATGGAGTTCAAATCTCCACGTACATCAATGGGCAATTGTATTTATCCCATATGGTGCAGTTGGTTTACTCCAGAATTGCTCCACTTTTCTTTTATACATTTGCGCATAAACATTAACCCCATTGAGTGCCAGAGTGGTATGCAATGCATTGCAGAGCAATGTGTTGCGTACCTCTCTGGCACTCAATGGGGTTAATGACAGACAAGAACCTATTAGCCCATCTCATATGTCAGTTTCCCTATCCACTTAAGTGAAATTAAACCTCAATTTTATTTCATCCACAGGACACCCTGGGAAGCAATGCTTTGCAGAGCTCCATTAACACCCGAAGGTTTAAATTCCATTACTGTTTAATTCCTTACCGCTTCTTCTGAGAGGCTATTCCATATATCTACCACTCTACATTTTCAATATTATTTCTACTTTCAGATTAATGTTTTCATTAAACAACACTGTAGAGTCACTTAAACTTTCTTAGGAAGTTGAATTGTGAAATGTTGGGATCACTGTGAATATATAGCTTTATTCTATTCTGTGGACCCCATATCTGTGCACATTGTTGTTCCCTGAGAGTCACTAACTACTAAACCAAAAATCTCTGTAAAGTTCTCAGGTAGGTGGACACAAGAGCTACTGTATAGTGAGGAATGCTCTAGTGCATTGGTTCCCAACATTTACCAGGTTATGACACGTAAGACACATGTACTGGGAAAAATCTTGAAGTTTTGTGATGTGAACGTTGATTTGTTATTCTGTAATTGTTATTGAAGTACAAAACAAAATAACAAAAAAAACAAAACTATTATCTCACCGAGTGTCATAGAGGGTGTCCCTTCTGACACTCAAATGGTTAATTGATATGCTTGTCATCTGACTTAATATCAGCAAATTAATGTTTCAGTATTGTATTTATACAAAACTGGAAGGAGTAACTTGGTGGTGACATGGAACACCACATAGAAATGACCCTTCTCAGTGATCTCTTCATTGTTAGATTATTGCTGGTGGTCAGAACTTGGCGCTGCCATTCTTTTTCTGCAGACGGTTCCTGGTGGGCTCAGTCAATACTAGTGGCTCCTGTACTATAGTGGCTGGGTAGTTTTTCCCAAGAAGTTCCACTTCTAATTTCTGTCCAATGGTGCTGAGTTCTGTGGGCACATAAGCAAATGCCAGGCTCTGATTCGTGCTATAACTGTAGGTTCCTGATGTAGTGTTACCAATTACCTGAAGAAGAAGAAAAAAAGAGAGAATCATTTACTGTTTATCTATTTTTCAGTGCTCCCTTATCAAAACATAGTACATGGTTAATAACGATGAGTGACAGGGGAGTTACTAATGCATTGCAAAGCACATTAACCCCTTAGCGACCCATGACGTACTAGGTATTGGTGGTAAAATGGCTGCGTAAAAAATTTGAAAACATACATAAAATGAAAACCTGGGGTGTCTATTTTCCAAAAATATACACTTTTGGGGGGAAATCTTAGAGTGGAGCACTGTTACACAGCCCCAAATGAGACATGGCACCAGTGACGCAAGCTGTGAAACTGGAAACGCGCATGTTCCAATTTGGGCCCTGTAGCTCCCCCAAACCTTGAGAAACCTATGCACATGGGGTATTGCTGTACTCAGAAGAAGAAGTTGAACACTAAACAATGCATTTTTTAAAAATCTTCATCTATTATGTGCTTGAAATTCACATCAACATTGAAGTCAAAGTGTGAAAAACTCTGTTTGTTTTACTTACGTCAAGATTTATGAGGGATTGGTGGTAAAATGGCTGCATAAAAAATTTGAAAACATACATAACATGAAAGCCTGGGATGTCTACTTTCCAAAAATATACAGTTTTGGGGGTAAATCTTAGAGTGGAGCACTGTTACACAGCCCCAAATGAGACATGGCACCAGTGACGCAAGCTGTGAAAATTCAAAGTGTGAAACTGGAAACGCACATGTTCCAATTTGGGCCCTGTAGCTCCCCCAAACCTTGAGAAACCTATGTATATGGGGTATTGACGTACTCAGAAAAAGGAGCTGAACACTAAACAATGGATATTTTTCAATTTTCAACTATCCCGTGCTTGATATCAACAGTAATATTGAAATGTAAGTGTGAAAACTGCAAAAAAACAAAATACTACCAAAATTTTGAAAAATACTTTTTTAAAAATAGCTGCATAAAAAACTCCAAAATTCTCCTGATTATTTACCTTATATTGTCTATTTTTCAGAAACATATACCATTGTGGGACATTTTTGGTTCTGGCACCATTAACTAAGCTATGGATTTGTTGGGTGGTTGGCGATTCAGCAGCAGCATTTGGATTACCGAGTGGAGACGGTGTATGATCTCCACAAGCGAGTTTGTCAGCATTGGAATATCCCCTCTGCTGACCTCGAATAAATGTGAGTACAAGGATATATATTTTTATTTGGTGGAATATCTTATGTGAATGTACTTCACTATTGGGCGCTTCTTTTTTTTTATTGCTTTTGTAAGCTATGATGCTCACATGCCAATTGTTGAAAAATTACAAGCTGGAAATCATGGCATCTTGTAATATTTACCTTGTAAATGTGAGAAAGGAATTGAAATACTAGGGATATGGGGTACTCTTATATTCAGGAGAAGCAAATGAATATATTTAGTGGTATTTTTTGTAATGAACTAATAGTATGCAAATCCTGACAGGAAAATGTAAGCAAAATGTTTGGTTTTTTTTTTTATTTTTTTGTTCTTTTTTCCATTTTAATCAAATTAAACGATGAGGTAGTCATATAATTGCGGTATCAAAAGAAAGCCCTACTTGTGCTTAAAAAAACAGTATATAATTTGTGTGGTTGTACAAAAGGAATTAAAGAGAAAATATGGTTGATCAAAGACATAGTCAAAAAAGTCAAAATTGCTCCGGTCCTTAAGTCCAATTGAACTCAGATTTTCCCGGTCCTTAAGGGGTTAAAGGGACAAAAAAAAGTATTAACTATATGGTAGATACAATTAAAAGAGAGTACTTGCACTTATTCGTATCTCTCAAACCATTATGGTTTGAGAGATATAGGAAAATAAAGTTCTCTGGTCCCTCCCCTTTCTGCTTGACGAGCTGTAAAGCTGTCAGAAGCAGATTCTGGTTGCTTGACCAGACGTGGCTCTTCAGCAGCACTGATATAACGATATCTAAAAATAAATACTTCAGCAGAATGGCCTACAATGTTTGCTTGCAAACCAGACACATGTTGTAGACCGTTACAATGAAGTATTTATTTTAAGGTATCGGTATGTCGGTGCTGCTGAAGAGCCGCCGTCTGATCCAGGAACCAGAATCTGCTTCTGACAGCTTTACAGCTTGTCAAGCAGAAAGGGGAGGGAGCGGAGAACTTTATTTTCCTATATCTCTCATACCATAACGGTTAATACTTTTTTTCTGACATTATTATCCTTTTAACACCTAAAAATGAAATGGGGTTTATATACACTTGTATACTCTGACCTCTAGGCTAGCAACTATGAATATTCTGATACCTGAGACCTAAAATGAACCCTTTGAGTGCTCCAGAAGGGTACCCCTCTGACACTCAAAGGGTTCAAAGCAATGCTATCAGCTAAACATGAAATAATTTACTTCTTTTTAAATCTCGTCTATCCAGCTAGCACTTGTAAAATTAGTTTGTTTTTATTTTAGATCCCTAAAATCTAATGCTAACCTTGCCCTGTAATGCATGTTTAAACCAGAGGTTCTCAACCCATGCCCTCAGGGCCAATTTACAGGGATTTTACCTGCTAGAACACAGGTGTGGTGATCAGAGGCTCATTCACACTGATTAACTCATCTGTGCTCTAACAAGGAAATCATCAAATCCTGGCCTATTAGTGGCCACTGAGGGCATGGGCTGAGAACCATTAGACTGTTCTGTTTCAACACCATTCGATTAATTGCATTTGTGCTCATAGTAATGAGAGATAAGAGCTCATGCAGTTAATGTATTGATATTTGTATGCTCTGCCCATCTCTTCATAAAGTCCATATTAACTTATCTCTGCCTATTCACAGACATTAAAACACTATATCTTCTTAGCCACCTACAAAGACTGCTATGCTAATGGAGCCTCCAGAGAGTACATAGAAGACTAGATTTAAGCCTCCGTAAATAGAGAATGTTTAGAGATGCTATCATGGAGTGCAATGCATTTAAGTGTGAATTACCCCAGATCAGTTTAGTTTTTAGTCTTCATTTACGTATCCTGTCCTGTGAAGGTATCCATTCGTGATTTGTGTATACTCATATTGACGTAATCAGTCTAGGTAGGTATCTTAGTGCAATATTGTCTGTTACAGAAAAACCTTTCTAGCATCCAAAGGGGTTAATACCCAATTTAAATTAGTTGAAATTTGCAGAATTTTGATTCCCCCACAAACACACACACACACACACCATTGCTCCACTTTTTTTTCTTTATGCATAAGGTCTATTGACTTTTACAGTAGGAAAAATGTAACTACTGAAAAATGATTAGCAAATAAATAATAAAATAAAAATGCAAAGATGAGTCAAGACCGCTAATGACCACGAAATGTCACAATTTTATGTAGTTCTACTTCAACATGCCATGTTGTAAGTTGATCTTAAGTCATACATCAGGAGATCACATTTCATATTGTAGCAATGAATCCAAGTCTACTGGCTGGTTGTGTGAAAGATACAAAGCTTGTAGGCAAATATAGTCAGTTTGATACCTTTATTGACTAACTAAGCAGATTTAGAATGCAAGCTTTCAAGACCTCTTAGGTCTTAAAACAATAGTAATGTTTCACAAAAACAGCAGGTCCGATTAATCCTTTGACTTCAAGAGGGGCGCAGAATGCATTGCAAAACAATGCATTCCATACCCCTCTGGCACTCAAAGGGTTAATCTTCATAGTATTTGGACCATGGAGAGTGTTATTTCAATACTGTCAGAGTTGTAGTTCAAGAGTAATTGAATGATAAAGTTTCCCCCTCCCACCCTTTTACCTAGTGTAAGTCACCTCCCCTCAGACGTGGAATCTGGTCTTGAGACCAGACTGCTCACAGCAAGGGATAATCTTCTTACTGTGAGAACAATGAAAACCCTGCCCCCCTTGACAGGTTTTTCCCTTATGCTAATTGAAGATTGTCCTTCTCTGCAATCCACCTGGACATCACCTTGCTGCTCTGAGGTGAGCAGTGTTACATCAGTAAAAGGGGAAGGGTATACTTTATCATTCAATTACTCTTGAACTACAACTCTGACAGAATTGAAATAACACTCTCCATGGCCCAAATACTACGAAGATTAAACCTTTGAGTGCCAGAGGGGTACAGAATGCATTGCATTGCATTAATTGGAGCTGCTTTTAGTCTGAAACATTACTATCCCTTTAAATCTGCTTAGTTAGCCAATAAAGGTATCAACTTGACTATATTTGCCTTCTGTATTTCTACGGCTAACACGGTACCAACTCTCATCTGTTAGGTACAAAGCTTTACACAGCTAAGCAGATGTGTCACAATGACCCTAAGATGTCTCAGTGATCTATGAATTAGAAAAAAAGTACAGTGATTACCTGCGTAAAATGTTGACTTTGTCCAGTGTAATCTAACCCTCTTATACTGTACAACATTTAATTAAGGTTAAAAGTGTAATTGGGTAGGAAAGTAGATTTTTAAATGTGCTGAATATTTATCATATTATTTAGGATTTACCATAAAACCAATGTCAAATATTGTAATGATTTCAAAAATGAATTTAAACTTTTTTTTTTATGAAAACAAGAATGCTCCCATTTCTTGAAGAATTTTACTTTCAAGGTTATTACAGCTCAAGATTATTTTTTAATCAAACTCTTAACATCAGCTACTTCCCAAAGGCAATAATGCACTGTATGGGAAAGCATGAGTCATGGATTATGGCCCTCCATAGTAATACAGTAACACAGTTGAGAAGGCTGAAACAAAGAAATGCGTCCATCAAGTTCAACAATTGCCATATCACTCATGTTGATCCAGAGGAAGGCAAAAAAAAAAAGCATTGAAGCCATTTCCAATTAATTTCCAAGTGGGTTCAAATATTCCTTCCTGACTCCAAAAGGCAGTCAGATCGGATCTCCCTGGAGCAACATACTATCTCCTTCAAAAGCAACTGATATAATGTATGTGTTGTTGTGTGTATCATCTAAAAGTGTCCTTTTGGCAAATCTGCTACCCTGGTAGCATACCTGCTGATTAAGCCAGGGCTGCATTGTGAGCTCCAGTGCAACAACAGAGGGGGGAGCTAAAAAGAAATAGGATCAGCACCACCTGGTGTCCGCAATTGGAAACTGCAGTTTAATAAAAAAAACTAACACATTTTAATACAATACCTTCCAGCAAAACCAGAACCTTTGTTCTACTCAACAGGAAAAGCCCTGGCAGGAGAAGATAGGAGTTATAGTCCTCAACAGCTAGAGGGTTTCAGGTTGCCTACCCCTGCTATAATTAGTAATTATCAATAACTGACAGTGAATAATGGCTAGTAACATCTGACCAGAGTATACCTGAGTGTGTTCAGTTTGTTATCAATTTAATCCTTTAAGGACACACTATGATGGCCACCCTTCTGGTCCCAAAAATGGTTAAGGCTACATTCACGTAGGCCATGAAAAAACTGCAATAGCTATTTATCGTTGTGTTGCATGATGCTGTTCCATGCTTCACTGTGGATTCCATGGCGCAGAGACACAACATGCTGCAATACTGTACATGGTCACTGTGCTTTTTAAGCCAATGGGCTGATTCGCACATGTGACATTAATGCTGCAATATTATCTGCCTGATTGGTTTTACACCTCAGGTTCCCCTAGACAAGGCATCCTAGTGTCCCTTGGCCCATCTATGGCTCCACCAAAATCTTCACTTGGCCACACTCCCAGCCCCAGTCACTCACCCAGGAGATACCCTTAGCCGATTACATACAAGCACAAAAAGTTCTTAATGCCTTTGTTGCTAAAGAGGTCTCCATTGCATTGCTTCACACTATGTTGGAAACCTCTCTAGCATTCAAGGCAATGATTCTCTCCTTAGTCTTCAGGGGACACAAACAGATTAGAATTTCATTATAACCCTGCTTGATCACAAGTGTGTAATCACTGGCTCAGTCATTGTGATTCATCTACCTGTGCTTAATTAGGCATATCTGGAAAACCTGACCTGTTGCTGTGCTTTGAGGATTGTAATTGGGAATCATTGATCCAAGTGGTTACATAATGGCCAGTAAAAAATATGTTAACTAATAAGACAACCACCTTAAACCAGGAGCTAGTGTCCAGTGCATGGGCACTGGAATTTATCTGCCCACACTAACAATCCAAATGTGAGTATCAAGCACAGTACCACCCTTTTCCCTAGATTTGGCACCCTATGAGGTTACCTACTTTAATGTGAAATACAGCCATGAACTGTCCTCTAATGACTCAAAAATAAAATAAATGTTCTCTTATCAGGCTGCTAACAGGGCCAACTACTGCTTCACCTGTTGCCGAATGGTGCAGCTTCACTTGGTTCAATTCAAAATGTAAAGAAATTGTAGCAGGTGGGATCTGCACTGCATCAGGCAGTATCTGAACTGCAGCATTGTGGGTAACTCAGCTAAGTTATGGTGTGATGGAGCGTTTCGAAGGCATGGGCTGTTGATGAGTGCTGCTGAATAATTGGTTTTGTTATTTAAAGCTGGAAAATATCCTTATTTGTAAGTGAAAAATTATATAGTATCAGTGACACCTCATGAAGTGTTAGTCTAAAAACACAGAAAAATATGGAATTTCCAACTGTATTCATTAACACCTGCTCTTACAAGAAAAATGGCACCCCATTGGTATGAGTTCAAATACTGCAGGGGGTGCTAAAAGCACAAAACTACACCTACTTGTTTTCTTTTTTGAAAATGGTTGCCTGTACTAAAATGATCATAACTATTTATCCCCACCCCTTCTCCACCCCCATGATCATTTACTTGGACCCAGTTCCTATCTAATCTACCTCATTTTTGCTATCGATACCCTCCCCCCTACACTAGTTTAAAAGCTCCTTCAACCTTCTTAGCATTCTCTCCCCTGGCACAGTGGCTCCCCTACCATTTAGGTGCAATCCATCACTTTCATATAGATTACACCCAAGAGCAAAGTCAGCCCAGTGCTCTAAAAACCCCAAACCCTCCTTCCTACACCATTGCTTGAGCCATGCATTAAGCTTCCTCTGCCTGCCTGCAATGGCTCATGGCATAGGTAGTATCACAGAAAACACTACCGTAGAGTTTGCACCCTAAGTCCCTGAAATAATTTTTTAGGGACCTCCATCTTCCTCCAGCTTTGTCATTGGTACCAATGTGTACCAAGACAGCTGGATCATTTCCAGCCCCTCCCAATAATCTGTGTTCCATGTAAGCAATATGATGAACCCGGGTTGGTCGTTAAATTGTTGCTAATGTGTGTACAGTAATGTGCTATTAATAAATGTAGTCTTGATTTATGAAAATAGGTCCTCATCTTGGGAACATCTGTAATATATCCTTCTTTGCTGAAACTAGCTGTTAATTTTTCCATTACCTCTTATTTTTGGGTTCGGGAGTAATGTAGTCATCTTGATTTAGTTGATTTTTTGCAATTTGTGTGTGTTGAACTGGATTAAAAGTCTCTTTCAGGGTTATAGTTGAGCATGATAGAGCTCTATTTTTTGGTTTGCAGCCACTCCTCACAGGGAATTGTTATTAACCATTTGAGTGCCAGAGGGGTACACAACACATTACAGAGCAATGCATTGCCAGGGCCGGATTTACATCCCAGACTCACCTAAGCAAGGCACTTTGGGCACCCTTAGCTCAACCCATGGCCACACTCACTCATCACATTGCCCCACTCCCAGTACCATCCGCTGTTTCTTGGCATAAAAAATACCCTTGTCTTATAACAAGAAAGGACAAAAAAAGGTTTAATTCCTAGGTTGCTAGAGAGATTTCCAAGGCATTGGTCCACAGCATAAA
The DNA here is from genome assembly GCA_037306005.1 of Rhinophrynus dorsalis. Lineage (NCBI taxonomy): Eukaryota > Metazoa > Chordata > Amphibia > Anura > Rhinophrynidae > Rhinophrynus > Rhinophrynus dorsalis. The sequence goes on from CM074718.1 coordinate 607,445,723, forward strand.
AGTGTACAATGGGAAAGTCTTAATCTATTGGCCTCTACCATATTATAGTCCTACCAAACAGATTTGGTCCTAATTTTATGGGTTTGTGGGTGCATTCTATGACTCATTAAGTTCCAAATGTAAGCTTTCTTCATCAAACCATTTATAAACTAGAAGCATTTCAAAATCTGCATTTAACGTAGAACCCTCATCTGAATAATCACTATAGGTGCAGTGTCACAGAGCTATAATATTGAAGGGATATGTGACAGATGGGTTACAGATACTATACTTGCCAAAGACAAATCATGATTAGACTTTTAATGACCTGAACTTCAAGGACTGTTAATTCAATCAGTTGCTCTGTTGGAACTTTGGAAGACACACATGTCAGAATATGGGCTTACAGTACAGAAAAAGGTACATTTGACAGACCGGCAAAATGGTTTCAGAGAAAGATGAATAGGTAATTCAAAAAACCCTACTGTCAAGCTTACCCTGAGTGTGCAGTACTTACCTATGTCACTTAGTTTCTATTTTTTAATGTGTATATACATAATATTTTTTTTCTTTTGTGCTCCCCTACTGTGTTAGCCATTTGAAAAATCCCAGGAAGACTCACATGGGTTGATGCATGAAAGGAAGTTTAGATACAAGTCCATCATGTTCAACCTTTGCCTCATAACCCAGAAAAATGTGAATTATATAAGCTTTCCTGCTGCCATATAAGTTAGTCTGAACTTCTTGTTTTGCCTACTAGTACACAGTATAACCTTCTATGTTCCCTCTTGAAAGAAATGTATCTAATCTTCTCTTACATGTATCCATTATATCTGCCATTACCACATCCTTGGGCAAGGAATTCTATAATTTAAGACTTTACTGTAAAAAAAAACCCTCCCAACAAACTGAGGGAACAGACGGAGCCTACTAGTAAGCACCAGATAGTCAGATGAGCCAAAGTCATACACGGAGCGAGTAGTCAGCCAGAGCCCCAGGTTTGCACCAGATAGGATATCCACTGAAGAGATAGATTGCTGGATGTGCAGTGGATAGAGCCCCAGGTCAACACCAGAGTGGGTAGTCAGACAAGCCTAGGTCATACATGGAGCAGGTAGTCAGCCAGAGCCACAGGTTTGCACCAGAAAGGATATCTGAACCAAATCGGAACACACAAGGAGAATAGTCAGACAGAGCCACAAGTCAACACCAGAATGGATGGACAGACAAGCTGGATCATACACAGGAATCAGGAATACTACAAAATGAACTGCTCAGAACAACAACGTAAGGGTGACTGAGTCAGGACTCAGTCTGCCCTTTAAACCACTCCACAGGAAGTAGGTAGGAGGATCAGCTTAGAGGGAGGAAGTAGGTAGGAGGAGACTACAGGAAACAAACACACATAAAACAGAGGCCTGCAGCATGCTTGAAGCCTCGTGCCTGCAGATGATGCATCTGGCATTGATGCGTTCAACCGCTCGTGGAAATGACGCCAGAGCATCATAGTGAGCATCTCCAGAAGCAGCGGCGCTACAAGGTACTGTGACACACTGGGATTTTTTTTTCCCAAATGCATGACTTTACACTTTCCCACATAAAACTTCATATTCCAGTTGTTTGCCCAATCTGCCATTTTATGTAAATCCCTCTGTAGAGAACAATATCCAGTTCTGAATTAATTACCCTGCATAATTTAGGGCCAGCTCTTTCTGGATCTATTTCCAGGTCATTTATAAACATGTTAAAAAGCAGTAGACCAAATACTGAACCCTGAGGTACTCCACTCTCCACTTTAACTGTATTGGAGAGTTGTCCATTTACAACAGCACACTGTTCCATATCCTTCAACCATTTTTCTATCCAATTGCAAAGGATATCCCTAGCTCAAATTTCCTTATTTTATACACCAGCCTCCTTTGTGGCACTGAATCAAATGTCAGTGCTCGGCCAGTCTTAATTTTGTTCAGTCTTCCCATGACCTCTTCTTGTGTTAACCCAACATCTGATAATGGTATGGTTTTACTTGTTACTTGTTGACGCTCTTCTACAATTACGTGCTCCCTGGTATGTACTGATGCAAAGAAAGTGTTTACAGCATTAGCCTTTTCATTATCTTCTTTAATCAACTCAACCATCTCATTTCTGAAAGGTCCATTGCACTCCCTCTTAAGTTCTTTTGCTATTTATGTATTTAAAAAACTTTTTTGGATTAGCCTTGCTCTTCCTTGCAATTCCAGTTTCATTATCTATTTTTGCTAACCTAGTTGCCTTTTTGTAATCTTTGTTGAACTCCCTGTATTTCAAGAAAGGATATTCTTTTCTTTCAGACTTAACTAGTTTATATGTCTTTTTCCCCTTGCCATTTCTTTCTTTACATTTGCTAAGCAATGTGTTGCTCACTCCTCTGTCACTCATAGGGTTAAATATCTGCTATAAAGCAAACTTAGTAACCAAGTAGTTGGGTTTTACATTTGAAGCAATGCTTTGGAGACCTAGCTATCATTCAAGGGGTTAAAAGTCCCTTTTCAAATCAATGGACTTTTTTGGAATTTCTATATGTTCTCTAAGGTGCGTTTGGTTTGCCTCAGAATTGTGTCAATGTTTCTATTTCTATATCTTTACATTTTATCATAATACATTTTATTGAAATATTTTCCTTTCTGTATTCAGAAGCTATGACCAAAACATGTTAACAATAATAATTTTTTGTGATAAGTGAATGTTTCCGGAGATCTTACTGGGATAATCTCCAGTTACACCATCTTCTCACCTTTCCGTTATGCCAGATGCTCTCATTCCCCTCGGGATCAACATTATCCGTTTTCAAGGTGAGATAAACCAGTTTTCTCTTAAGCCCCTCTTCCTTTATTTGCTTCAGAGCTTGTTTACCAATGAAATCTGCTGGCTGAAAACAGGGCAAATTAATGATGATAAATTACTTTTCTTTGGATGCTGCATAGATGTGAGTTTACGTATTTGTATACTTGGTTTTGCTTGCATGGAAAAAGCATTAAAGGAATAGTAACCCTTTCTTTTGACTTTACGTATTCTGCAAGCACAGTCAGATTGCCTACACATTGTATTTTTTCATAAACAGTTTTCCTGTCTGTAGACGCTCCAAACAATATTGGCGTAAAGCCGATGTAGTGCCTTTATTTAACACCATAACAACCAAGCTGCCCGGGGGTGGGTGTCGCTAGAGGATCACAGCACTTTTCTTTAACCTCAATGTATTCTGAGTTTGCAGAGCGGCATGCAGACACACTGCAATCCCAGAATTTCATGAAGTGCCAGGACCATCACCTGTTCTTAACACACAACCTCCGATGAAAGTCCTGTTACTTCATCGGTCACTAAAGGGATAGTAATGTTTCACAAAAACAGCAGCTCCAATTAATCTTCATAGTATTTGAGCCATAGAGAGTGTTATTTCAATACTGTCAGAGTTCTAGTACAAGAGTAATTGAATGGTAACGTTTCCTCCTCCCGCCCCTTTTACCTAGTGTAAGCCACCTCTCCTCAGATGTGGAATCTGGTCAACAGGCCAGACAGCTCACAGCAAGGGACAATATTCTTACTGTGAGAACAATGAAAGCCCTGCCCCCAGAGGTGTAACTAGAAGCCCCCGGGCCCTGGTGCAAGAATTGCCATGGGTCCCCCCTGACGACATTGCCCCCCCAACCACACTGGCCCCCCCATTAGCCATCTCCACATTGCCCCCAATGTCCACATTTCCACCACTTTGCCCCCCATCTCCACATTGCCTCCCCATTGCCCCCAATGTCCACATTTCCACCACTTTGCCCCCATCTCCACATTGCCTCCCAAGATCCATCTGCACGTTGCCACCACACTGCCCCCATTCTCCACATTTCCACCACATTGCCCCCATGGTCCATCTCCACATTGCCATCATACTGAACCCCATCTCCACATTGCCCCCACATTGCCCATCTCCTTCCTCCCTGGTGGTCCAGTGGCGTGGCAGGAGAAGTCTGTGACTCCTTCCGCACAGACCTCTATGCAAATGGAGCTCCCGTGAGGTCCTCTCATAATGGAGAGCGCTGGGACATGATGTCATCTGACAGTGCTCTGCATTACTAGACTGCCGGTGGGCGATCAGCTAGCAGAATGTTGCAGGGGCCAGGAGGGGGGGGTCGCAAGGGGTGGCCGGGCACCTGGAGTGACGGGCCCGGTCGCATGTGTGACCCCTATTGTTACGCCACTGCCTGCCCCCATTGACAGGACTTTTCCCTTATGTTAAGTGAAGACTGTCCCTCTCTGCAATCCACTTGGACACCACCCTGCTGCTCTGAGGTGAGCAGTGTTATATCAGTAAAAGGGGTGGGAGGGGGATACTTTATCATTCATTTACTCTTGAACTACAACTCTGACAGTGAAATAACACTCTCCATGGCCCAAATACTATGAAGATTAATTGGAGCTGCTTTTATTATGAAACATTGCTATCCCTTTAAAGGGATAGTAATGTTTCATAATAAAAGCAGCTCTAATTAATCTTCATAGTATTTGGACTTTGGAGAGTGTTATTTCAATTATGTCAGAGTTGTAGTTGGAGAGTAATTCAATGACAAAGTGTCCCCCTCCCGCCCCTTTTTCTGATGTAACACTGCTCAGCCACAGCAGAAGGAAGGTGCCCAGGTAGATTGCAGAGAAGGACAATCTTCAATTAAGTTAAGGGAAAAACCTGAAAAGCTTGTCAAGGGGGGCAGGGATTTCATTGTTTTCATAGGAATAAGAGTGTCCCCTGCTGTTATCTGTCTGGTCTATGGACTACATTCCATATCTGAGAAGATATGACTTACACTAGGTAAAAGGGGTGGGAGGGGGAAACTTTGCTTGTGAATATCTCTTAAACCATAAAGTGAAGTATTGCTATCCCTTTAAGGGGTTAAGAAGGGAACTAAAACAGGACCTGGGGATTACAGACCTGTGAGTTTGACCTCTGTAGTGTGAAAATTGCTAGAAAGGACAATAAGGGATTATATTCAGTATTACACCACAAAAAATAAGATTATTAGCAGTAATAAACATGGTTTTATGAGGAATAGATCATGCTAAACTAATATTTTGAAGAAGTAGCAACCTAGATAATGGTACAATATTAAATTACACTCTCTTTCATCACTGAATTCTCTGCGTGCTATCCAGGTTACATTGTATCTTTTTATAGTAACATAGTAACATAGTAGATAAGGCTGAAAAAAGACATGCGTCCATCAAGTCCAGCCCATGCCAATAACACCCCTGTTGATCCAGAGGAAGGCAACAAAAAAGCCCTCTGGAGCAATTTCCAGTGTAGAGGTGTGTGTGTGTCAAATAGTTCCCCGGCTCAATATCCTATTTGCTTTGAAGCCATCTGTCATAACTGTCAATATTGTTCTGTGCTAGATAGGCATCCATTGCTTTTTTGAATGCAGTTACATTTTCTGCATGCACAACATCCGGAGGCAAAGAATTCCATAGCCTTACCGCCCTTACTGTAAAGAATCCCTGACTGTGTTTTAGTCGAAAGCACCTTTCCTCAAGTCTTAATGGATGACCTCTTGTTCTTAGCTCAGCTCTTTGCATAAATAATTCATTGGATAGTTCTTTGTATTGACCTTGAATGTATTTGTAAATGGTAATCATATCACCCCTTAGACGTCTCTTTTCTAATGTAAACAAACCCAGTTTGGCCAGTCTCTCTTTGTAACTCAGATCCTCCAATCCCTTTATCAGTTTTGTTGCACGTCTCTGCACCTTTTCCAGTTCAGTAATGTCTTTTTTTAGAACAGGCGCCCAAAATTGTACTCCATATTCTAGATGAGGCCTAACCAAGGATTTATACAGAGGTAGGATAATATTAGTATCCCGTGCTTCTACACCTCTTTTTATGCAGGCTAGTACTCTATTTGCTCTTGCAGCAGCTGAGTGACTCTGCACACTGCTGTGAAGACTATTGTCTATCAGTACACCTAAATCTTTCTCTAATGAGGATTTCCCAAGTTGTTTCCCATTTAGAGTATATGTAGTTTGTTTCTACAACCCAAATGCATAACCTTACATTTATCTACATTAAATGACATCTGCCACTTTTCTGCCCATTCACTTAGTTTATCTAAATCCTTCTGTAGGGAAAAAACATCAAGCTCTGTATGTATTTCCTTACATAGCTTAGTGTCATCAGCAAAGATTGAGATGCTACTTTCAATTCCCACTTCTAGATCATTAATAAACAAATTAAAAAGCATTGGGCCCAGGACTGAACCCTGCGGCACCCCACTTATAACCCTAGACCAATTTGAAAAAGTTCCATTTACAACAACTCTCTGCCATCTATCATTTAACCAGTTCTCAATCCATGTACAGATAACACCACCCAAACCGAAACCTTTTAATTTATGCAGTAACCTGTTGTGAGGCACTGTGTCAAAGGCTTTTGCAAAATCCAAGTATACTACATCAACAGCAATTCCCCTGTCCAAATTACTACTCACTCTTTCATAAAATGCAAGTAAATTAGTCTGACATGAAACCACGCTGATTCCTACTAATGATATTGTTTGTCTTCACATAGTTCTGAATACTGTCAGTTAATAACCCTTCTAGTATCTTACCCACTATGGAAGTCAAGCTCACAGGTCTATAATTTCCTGGTTTGGATCTTGCTCCCTTTTTAAACAGTGGAACTACATCGGCTTTCCTCCAATCACAGGGCACTATGCCTGATGAAAGCGAATCAATAAATATTAAGTATAATGGTTTTGCTATTACTGAACTAAGTTCCTTAAGTACCCTTGGGTGTATACCGTCCGGTCCAGGCGCTTTATTCACTATAACCCTTTCCAGTCTCTTTTGGACCTTGTCCTCAGTAAGCCATGTAGATGTTGGAGGAAATTCCATGGTTTTGTCTGTTTGCCCACAGCTTGTCATTTCTGCTTCCTTTGTATATACTGAAGCAAAGAACCGTATTTAGGGTGTCAGCCATAGCTTTATCCTCACTAATCAATTCACCTGTTTCAGTCCTAAGAGGACCAATTTCAACCTTAACTTTTTTGTTGTTAATATACTTGTAGAATTGTTTAGGGTTTTTCTTGCTCTCATTTGCAGTGTTTCGCTCATTTTCTATTTTAGCTAGCTTAATTGCTTGTTTGCAGATTTTATTACATTCTTTATATTTTTTAAATGATGCATCTGACCCATTTGACTTAAACACCTTAAAAGCCTGCTTTTTATTTCTCATTTCCCTGCTAACCACATTATTAATCCACATTGGTTTTGCTTTACTTCTCTTGTGCTTATTCCCCAATGGTATATATTGACGTGTATATTTGTCCAAGAGCATTTTAAATACATTCCATGACTCTTGTGCATTTTTATCTTTGAAAATTACATCCCACTGGATATCCTTTAAAGCTTCTTTTAACTTTTTAAAATTAGCCTTTTTGAAATTGAATGTTTTGGTTAAACTCTTGCTATTGGGTTTCTCATAACAAACTTCAAAGGATACAATATTGTGGTCACTGCTGCCCAAATGTTCCCTTACCTGCACATTGTTTACAATGTCAGAATCGTTTGAGAGCAGTAGGTCAAGCAAGGCCTCTTTTCTAGTTGGCTCCTCTACTAGTTGGGACATAAAATTATCATTTATCATACTTAGAAAAATATTTCCCTTTGTTGTGCCTGAAGTCATATTGCTCCAGTCAATTTCAGGGTAGTTGAAATCTCCCATTATAATTACCTTTGCTGACCTAGCAGCCTTTTCCATTTGCAGTAAAAGTTGGGCTTCCTCCAACTCCCCAACATTAGGTGGCTTGTAGCAAACCCCCACCAATATCTTTTTATTATGTGTGCCCCCAGTGTGTATTTCAACCCACAAGGCCTCTACCTTTTCATTGGACCCTTCATTTATAACTTCCCTTAAACTAGGTTTTAAGGCCTGCTTTACATATAGGCATATACCTCTTCTCCCCTTTTATTAACCCTGTCCCTCCTAAAAAGTGAATAACCCTCTAGATTGACTGCCAAGTCATACGTATCATCTAACCAGGTTTCAGACACTCCAATCAGATCATACTGCTCATGTACTGCAATCATTTCTAGTTCCCCCATCTTACCAGCCAGACTGCGAGCATTTGCATGCATACATTTTATCTTTTTGCCATTCTTTAAGATTTCGTTCTTTTTCAGATGTATTTGTCTTTTATCAGGCTGTAACAATGGCAACTCCCTATTAGATGAACTAGCCCATTCCCCCTCTCCACCCCCATGACCCTTCTCTAATCCCATTCCCTCAATTATACTATCTTCCCCATTGTATATATTGTATATTGTATCATTAGACATGATTTCATGCTCCCTGACAGAAAGCTCCCTAGAAGCAGTTCTAAGGAGCTCACTGATAGCAACATTAGTGCATAAAAAATAGGTGAAGTTAAAATAAAGGGTTCCTTCCTATTCCTTTAACCCCCTGGATGCTATAAAAGTCTCCAACACATTACTATTCCTATGTGGGCAGCGATGGATGATGGAATTGTTAGATCGATAACACCTCTAGAAGAGCTGCAGGTGCCCAACAGTGAAACAGACATACACCAAAGTGCAGCAAATATTTCTCATTTACGATGCTAAAGCTTTGTATTTCAATGACCTAATAGGGGGTTGGGAAACTGAAGACTCCCTCTTGGTTTGTCCTTGAGATTGATAACTAATGTAGCAAAATGTAGCATATGGCCTCTGTACACATTAAATTATGATAGATAGATAGATAGATAGATAGATTAGATCTAAAATGAAATCTTATCTATCTATCTATCTAGCTATCTATCTATCTAGATATAATCTATTTAGCTTATCCAGTGGTTCTAAACTTTTTTTTTCACTCAAGGTACCCCTAACATGTTTAAAGTAATTTATCAATGGCATAATAATTGGTACAATTTTACTGCAAAAGTATACATATATTAATAGGTCTCACAATCATATAAATACAAATAAACATATTGTGTATAACAATTTCTGTATTTAAATGACAATATTCCCCTTAGTAGTCAGTCTTCATAGAAAACGTGAGGTACCCTAATTTGATGTCCAGGGCACCGTGGTTGAGATTCTCTGATCTAATCTAATCTATTTCTGTCTAATCAATCTATATATAATCTATCTTTCTATTTCTGTGTCTGATTTATTTATCTCTATGTAATCTGTCATGTATTACTTTCTATTTTTAATCATAAAATGTATATAAAACTGCTTATAATATATAAACTTTTGGCACTTTATTATGTCAGACAATCAAAAGTATCGATTGTATTTTGCACACTGTGTAGCACTGTATACATTCAGGTACCTTGTATACCTACATACAAAATCACACAGTCGTTTCGATAGATTATTATTTATAATAAATATCAGGGGGATTATGCAGTAAAATGTGAGAAAGTTGAGATACTTTCCAGTGAAGTAAATTCTCCAATTCCAGTGTTATTCTATGGAATTCTCTTTTCAATTTAGAGAGAACTTAGTGCACAGACACCATATAATAATATAGGAACTGGAGAACTTACCTCACCTTTAAGGGATAGAATTGGTTGTTTTTAACAAAGTTTAATATTGTAGGAATAACAATTACAAATAGACAAGATGCGTGTAAGCAAAAAGCAGGCAAAATAACCATGCCTTTATGGAGCCTGCAACCCTGAGGTTTAAACCGATTCTGTAGCTGGTAAATTAACCAGCTGAGCCATCTCACAAGCTTTGGCCTGCTTTTTTGCTTACCCACCTTGTCTGTTTGTAATTGTTATTCCTCATGTGGCCTGTGGGGGTGGTAAACTCTGGTTTAAAAATGCGATTGAAGGACCCACAATCCCCCTTTGCCAGTATCCACTTCCTGCAGGCCACAGAACTTTTATATCAGTAAAGTCCTATTTTTTTTTTTACACCTTTCAAAATTGTTTTGTGCTCTTGTTTTTAATTGCACACACTGTCATTTAAGTATTGTCCATTCAAGTCATCAACAACTGAGATACGTATTTCCTTATAACATCTTATCAAAGCCTTATATTTTTATTTTTAATTTAGATAGGGATTTAAAAGTGCATTAGAGTAGGTGCTTGCCAGATCATGAGGTGCCTTGATGGGGTTGGCAAGCTTAACATTGTTTGGCCAAATTATGGACTATATTCTCATTTATAATATATGCCTAAGTCATGGCATACAAATATACACAGTTTTATATATGCCTAAGTCAGGGCACACAGTTGCACATTGGTATGGAGGAGCACAAGTTTGTTCTTTGTTTTGTATGTGCACTTTGGGTTTGGGCCCAGTGTTTTTGGGTGTACTGGAGAACCCTTTTATTCCTTGCTCTATCTAGATGCCAGTTATTTAGTTTTCTTCTTATTCAATTCACTACATGTATATATTATGGTGAGCTAGCACTGTGGGCTTTTTTCTGTTTTTGCTTTTGTTTCTCAAACATGTATAGTTTGAGCGATATAAGCATCTAAAGTTCCACCCTCCCGCCCCATCAGCACTCTAGCTGACAGAAGGAAATCTTGGTCCCGGGACCAGCTGGAGGCTCTTCAGCAGAGTCAAAATAGCATTATATAGAAAGAAATACTTCATTGTAACGGTCTACAAAGTGTGCTTGCAAATCAGACACACTTTGTACACCATTCCAATGAAGTATTTCTATGTAACGCTATTTTGGCTCACTTTGTAGACTATTCCAATTAAGTATTTCTTTCTATATAACGCTATTTCGGCTGTGCTGAAGAGCCGCCGGCCAGTTCTGGGACCAGGATCTCCTTCTGTCAGCTAGGCCGCTGACGTCTGTGAAAGGGGCAGGAGGGGACAACTTTAGATGCTTATTTCACTCAAACTATACATGTTTGAGAGATGGGACATACTTCATTGCATTAATATTTTTTAATATCTGCAACATTAAACTTTGTTAAAAACGACCAATAGCACCTTAGCTTTTGACCCAGATATGAGAACACACAATCTGATTTGTGTAGCTGAACTATAACATTATTAACCACAGGGTGGCAGTCTTAGCTGGTGGATGAAGTGACACCTCAACCCTGGCTGTCTACAGAGATCACAATCACAGGGAGCACCCATAGTAATGTCATTAGTGTTGCAAATTTATAATTTCCTTTGCCCAAAGTGGGCCTTTTGTTCTTTATGAAGATAAGCATTGTGGGCTGTTTTATTATTTTGACTCTTATTGTGAGCATGATTATGAATGCCTGGCTCAATCAGTCTCTCCATTAATCTGTATGTTGTAAAATCTCAGACATTGGCCTTTCATGTCTATTCATACAAGTTATGTGTCTTTCTCAATCAGATTTGAATATTAGGACTCATAGCAGTTGGTTGTCACCAGTCATACAAATGTGTCACTGATTCAAATGGGACTTGTAACCCTTTGATGGCCAGAAAGGTATTGCGTTGGATACCTGTCTGACACTCAAAGGTTTAACCCCCTTGGATGCAACAGATGCTTTGCAATGCATTGGAGATCTCTCCAGCATCAGTTGTATCCATTCTTTGCAGCTGTTTTTCTGCAGATCTGCTCCACTTCTACAGATTTTCAAAAACATTTCCATGGACAGAGAGTCCCTATGTGTGCATGGTACTGTGCAGTCTAACACTAACAGAACACCTCTTATAACTGATACAGCAGAACAGAACTCGCCCACTCCTAAATACTATATGGATTCATATAAATAAGTAGTATAAATATGTGGGACTTTCATGGCCTATTACAAATACAATTGTAAATCAATCTGTTGGGTACCCCACTGGTACTGAAAGGGTTAATGATAAGTACGAAGAATACAAAAAAGTACATTTTTATAACTTTGGACGAAACCAGGGACAGCCTGGGATCCAAAATCAGAGACTGTCTCTGGGATGTTTAACCCTTTGAGTGCCAGAGGGTATGCGTTGCGTACCCCTCTGGCACTCAAAGGGTTAACAAGTATGGTAACAAAACAGATTTTGACTGCATAAAAGAATCATCTGGCCCATTCACTTTACCCATTTCCCTGTCTAATTTAAAGTACACTCTCCATACTTCCCAGAATAGAATAATGTGTATCCCAGGCATTTTTGAATTCCGTAACAGTATTTGTCACTAACACCTCTTCTGGGAGGCTGTTCCATGAATCTATCACTACTTCTGTAAAGTAGTGCATACACAGATTACTTCTGAATTTTCTACTGTCTAATTTAGTTCATGCCCCCTTGTTCTACTATTCCTCTTTTGCTGAAAAAATGCTTTCCTCCTGGACTGTATTACATTAATTTATATGTTTACAGGTTGCAATCATCTCTCTCCTTCTCCTCCTCCTCCCTTCCAAGCTGTACATATTAAGATCTTTGAGTCTATGCTGGTACCCTGTGTCATGAAGATGCTGCATCATTTTAGTAGAGCTTTGAACTGCCTCAGATTTGAAGGGGCACTAAATGGTGTTCTTAAATGGTTTTACAAGTTAAAGGGATAGTAATGTTTCATAATAAAAGCAGCTCTAATTAATCATCGTAGTATTTGGACTTTGGAGAGTGTTATTTCAATTCTGTCAGAGTTGTAGTTCAAGAGTAATTCAATGACAAAGTGTCCCCCTCCCGCCCCTTTTACTGATGTAACACTGCTCAGCCAGATCAGAAGGGAGGTGCCCAGGTAGATTGCAGAGAGGGCCAATCTTCAAGATAAGGGAAAAACCTGAAAAGCTTGTCAAGGGGGGCAGGGCTTTCATTGTTTTCACTGTAAGAAGATTGTCCCCTGCTGTTATCTGTCTGGTCTTACAACTAGATTCCACATCTGAGAAGAGATGGCTTACACTAGGTAAAAGGGGTGGGAAGGGAAACTTTTCTTGTGAATATCTCTTAAACCATAAAGGTTTCAGAGATAAGACTTATATCATTCTTCATGTTTTTTAATCCCTACAAAATAAAATAAAGTTAAAACGAAGTATTACTATCCCTTTAAGTACATTTATGTAGACTGTTCCATATTAATACCATTTGGTATATTTTGTTTGTGCTTTTTTATAATGAGAGTCAAGATCTAATTCAGTAAACTTATTGAGATTACAACCCACCGCTTTCCTGTTCAGAAACACTGCTACTTTATTTGAGCCCATATATGACAATACAGTGCAGTCATGTCTGACACCTGTCAAGACAGCTGAAGTAATGCAAGTCCAAAGGGTGAGATTCACTAAGGGGTGATAAAGTGGAGATGACTTATATCACGTCTCCAGTTCCTATGTTATTCTGTGGATCCAGTGCACTAAGATTTTTCCAACTTTGGAGATCTTATTGCAGAGGCTCTATAGAATAAAATATGAAATGGAGAAGTGATATCACTGGAGAAGTCACCTCCACTTTATCACCTCTTTATCACACCTTAGTGCATAACCCCCTAGGAGTCCTAAGAAAAGCAGGGATAGCCTGATCAAATAACCTGGTGTCACACCTTGAGATTAGAGGAAAGGAGGTTTCACCTTCAGCAGAGGAAGGGTTTTTTCACAGTAAGGTCTGTTAAATTGTGCAATTCCTTTCTCAAGGAATGGTAGGTACAATGGTTATATTTAAGAGAAGATTATATTTCTTGCAATAAGGAACATACAGGGTGATATTATGTATTAGTAGGAAAAACAGGAAGTTCAGATAAAGACTAACTTCTTTGGAAGCAGGAAAACGTATATAATTCTCATTTCTTTGGGTTATGAGACAAAGGTTGAGTTTGATGGACTTGTGTTTTTTTGTTCAAACATAATTTACTATGTTACTATATTTATGTTAGTGTTTTTTTAATTAAAATTTATAGTTTATGAGATAGTTACCTTTGTCAGTTTATGTACATTAGACAGTACTAGGTACCATCCCAACTGGTCTGTACAAGCTAATTTGCATAAACTGACAAATATAACTATATATCATTAACTATTTTTTGACATAAACAATTGCTAAAATTAATTATTCTGAAAGTTCTTTCAGTATCACCTATTTGTTACGAATGGGGGATGAAAGAAATGTGCTAATACGGTAAGACATTTTTCCTGCGCAGATAGATATTGCGCACATTCTAATTTAGGAAGCCATATATGGAAAGCTTTTTTAATTACGCATAAAAAATTAGCTTTCACAACAACACTACACAGACGTATAAAATTGTTCCCAGTAGCATTTCCTGCATTAGAAGCATTTGCTATTCCACTCAAACAGATTTGCTAATCTGACCACTCCCCCAAAACCACTCCCTCCCCCAAAAAATATGCGTAGCTGTTCACTAATCTTGATTTTTCATGTGCAGTTCAACAAAATCTTGCACAAACTTATTCGCTCGTAGTATTCACACTGGAAATAGTGATTATTCATGTTTCCTCCATCCCGCCAAAAGTGACAATTCCAATTTGTCCTGTCTTGAACTTTTACAACAGAACATCCTTTAAATAAATGTCTACTCACCTTGTTTAACTTTATAAAATACTGTAGGCCGGCTTCTAGTGGGTTGGTGTCACAATTCATCTGTCAAAAATAAGAGTCAAAAAACACATATTTAGGAAACATTAAACTGAAAGGAACAGTAAATGTTATAAATAAGTGTTGAGCATGTTTGTTCAAGAACAGTGATGTAAATTTTAAACCTCGCACAGTTGTATTACATGTTTAAAGACATAATATTATTTATACATTTAGTGATGGTCAATTCTTCACTATACTTTTTTAGAGTACCTTTCTAACTGTCCATAATGTCGTCATCTTATTTTAAAGTGCCCCCCTCCTGCCCCTTTTCCATAGGTCACGATGCCTCCCCTCAGATCTGAAATCCAGTCACTTAACCCAACAGATCGCAATGAGGGACAATCTTGTGTCTATCTTTATAAGGAAAAACCTGCGCTCCTTCATCCAGAGAGAAGATTGTCCATCTTTACTACCCATCCGGACCGGCTTGCTTCTCTTTGGGCAGGCATCATGATGTAGGGAAAAGGGGCTGGAGGGGGACACTTCGTTATAAAAAAAGTATAGTGAAGAATTAACCTTGGTTTAATATCTAAACATTATTATGCCTTTAAGCAGGGAGGAAGATTGGCCCAGATTTATAACTGGAGTTAGTCTGGAGTCAACCAACTGTACCATGGGGATAAATAAAAATTTGTGTTTAATTAAATTGGGCTTTTAAACCCTTGAATGCTAGAGATGTCTCCAATGCATTGCTACACAATGCATTGAAGACATCTCTATCATTAAAGTGGTTAAAAAGCTGTATTCAAGTTCTTGGGAATTTAAATTTTTTCCCCTACAGTGCAGTTGGTTTTCTCAAGAATAACTCCATTTTTTTCTTATAAATATGGACCATTGTCCCTGCTCAGAGACTCTAAGCTTGGTCAGCAATCAGAATGGATGAGAGGAGATCCTTCAACAGACCCTTGAGAATTTGGTGAGAGATAAGATGAGTGATTGAGTAAATATGGCATCCTTTCAGGGCTGGATTTTCATCCCACGTGCCCGTTGGCAAGGCATTCTAGGTGACCTTAGCTCCACCCATGACCACACCCCCATTCCTCACATGGCCGTACCCCCCAGGCCCATCCACGATTTTCTGTCACAGAAAATACCTTTTGTCTATAACAAAGTCAAAAAAGCTTTAACCCCTAGAGATTTCCAAAACATTGCTCTAGCATCCAAGGGGACAATGAAATTGCTTTTGCCACACCCACAATGCAGAATGTGGGAGTGGTCAGCACAGCTGAGGCACCCCTCAAAATTTGGAACTCTAGGCAGTTGCTTACTCTACCTATAGGGAAATCCGGCCTTGCATACTTTACAAATACAGTGTGTTTACAGTGTTGTAAAGTTCCTTGATTTAATCCAGCACTTGGATCATGTCATACTGTGCTAATGTTCCAGAGTATGCTCTACTCTGCTAATGAATGGATTAGGTTAGTTTTGAAAACCCTTGAGGCCCCTGCAGTATTTGCAAATGGAGTCCATCAAAAATGGGAATGTATTTAGGACCTTCTTAAAGTTAATGAGATCCTTAATCCTCCCTCTCCTGTTTGCAAAAAGCAGACAAATTAGAGCGTTGTGCACCCAGAACAACTTCAATCTTCCCTGACCATCTGACCACAAGACTAAATTGGTTTCTTCCTGTGAAATTGGACTCTTGGGAATCCAGGGTGATGTTCCCTGAAACACGAGGCTGGGTGCATCCATACATTAGAAATACCTCTGGAATGGATTTAGTTTGATAATGAACCCAATTGGTTTAACCTTTGCTTGTCAGAGGGATGACCATTGAATTTCTTAGTAGGATTTGGACAATTTTGAAACACTGGGGTGAATGTACGAAACATGGGTACAGCACAGACTAAGCACCTAAATTGTAGCATGCAACAAAGGCAGTGGCATCTAAGCACATGTATGAACATGGCTGTACCCATGTGCACATATGCCTCACCTACTCCTCAACAGCAGATCATCTGAGTATACTTTTCAATTACCGCACCCCTGGAGCAGCCAAAAGGGGAAGGAAAATTATGGGTTTTGCTCCCAGTTAGCACATAGCACCCACATTTCACTTAACTGGGTGCAGTGCTTTGTACATAGGCTCAAGGTGAAACTAATGAGACCAATGTACTGACCAAAAGTGGAGTAATTCTACAGCAAATCAGCAGCACCATTCATTTTCTTGAACAGGTTAAAGGCCTTATTTAAATCAGTGAGAATTTTATTCATCCCCTTTGGCACATTTGGTTTGTTCCATAATTGCGCCAGTTCCTACTACTACACCAGAATTAGAATGTAATATACATCTGTTTAGTGTTATTTTTACCCTAAAGGTTATTGCATATTCTGCAGATGAGTAACTAGGTGCACACAGTACAGTAATGTAACAGTGTAATGTACTATACCTCTGCTCCCCAGGCACGGAAGCCTTTCTCTAGCCTCAGTGCATTCATGGCGTAAGTCCCAAAATTGTCAATGGCTTCTTCCTGGCCTGCTTGCATGATGGCATTGTACAGTGTAGATGTGTCTTGTCTCCTGTGGTACAGCTCCCACCCCAGCTCACCTGTTATCATGTAAGGTATGAAAGGTCCATGGTCATCTTCAAACATTACTTTTCACAAATGGATAAACACAAAAAAATACCTACCAACACAATGAACATTAATTACAGACCAACTAGTCAATATAACAGGCATTACAGCTATTACTGACCCAGATTCCTGATGAAGCTGTGTTATCTAGTGAAACATGTCTGATCTCTGCATGTCAGGAGGCCAACTTTATCTCCTTTATATGTACTAGGGCAGTGTTTCTCAACCATCGCAGTGACTAATAAAATCCCATCATATGACAGGAAAAAGGAGCCGACAATGATTTAGAATAATTTAGGCAGCTTTAGTGCTTAAATGTTTACACCATGTAGAACCTATTCTTAACAGTAGTATTCATGACATTAACTGATAGAGTGCACAAACAATGTGTGCAAAAAAAATTCTCATTTGCGAATTTTCTCCAAAAGGAACATATTTATAAATGTGGCTTTACTTCTTTAAACATATGATCCATCGTTATCACCACTTTCAAATTTTAGCCATAATTAAACATGCATAACATAGCATCCTCTAAGAAAAAACTAACAATTAAAATCACCAGGGGGAGATGCATTGAAGTTCAGTAAGGGGCCAGTTTGTAGATATGTGGTGGATTTGCATCAACTACATCTCATCATATGCACTAAGATGTCATTGCCATTATATCATATATATTGAATATGCCACAAATACGCCAACATCACCATGCTTTTGCATTGCTTTTACCAGGTTTACGATTTTGCATGGACTACTTTGACAGTGGTTCATTTGCAGATTAAAATACAGTTAATGAGCCATTGTAGTAGTACTGTGTTACATGTTAATGTGGAACATCTCCATATGCACTGAACTCTGATAGCTGCCTATGCTGTTGGAGTTCACAGTCCCAACTTCGCCAGCCTGAGGTTTTCAAAGCTGGGGTCTACCTTTAGTTTTCTATGGAGCCAGGGGACAGTTTGTGGTCTCTACTGGAAAGCAGAGACAGCAGCTGTCCTCCTTTAACCCTTTGCGTTCCATAGGGATATACATTACACAACACTGTGGCACTGAAAGGGTTGTAAGATTTATAATCAACTGACCGGCTTCACAGTTCATACAAAAACTGAGAGAACCCACAGAGAATCTGTTACATATAACTGCATCACTGCCAATTCAATACTTAAATTAAAAAGCTCATCAGCTGTTTTTTTCCTCAGCAGACTATCCTCCAATCAGTTTATTCACATATAGGAGGCCTCACAAGGGTCTCACTTTACCTTGTGAAGTTCCTTGAAAGTCCTGTTTTCAAGAATCAGCTGATCAACAGATATTCCACTGAGGATGAGAAACAGCTGATCAGCTGTTTCATGTAAGGGCAGAACCAGCAGGGAAGCTGTTATATTTATGAAGCTGGTCATTTAATTATTAATGTTATAACACTTTCAGTGCCACAGGGGTGTTCAATGCAAATCCCTATGGCACTCAACGAGTTAAGGAAGGCTTCAGGTATTCTTGGTGCAGAAGTCTGAGCACATTTCTCACTGTACCCCCATTTGTCCTCCTTAAAGGGATAGTGATGTTTCATAATAAAAGCAGCTCTAATTAATCATCATAGTATTTGGACTTTGGAGAGTGTTATTTCAATTCTGTCAGAGTTGTAGTTCAAGAGTAATTCAATGACAAAGTATCCCCCTCCCGCCCCTTTTACTGATGTAACACTTTTCAGCCAGATCAGAAGGGAGGAGCCCAGGTAGACTGCAGAGAGGGACAATGTTCAATTAAGATAAGGGAAAAACCTGAAAAGCTTGTCAAGGGGGGCAGGACTTTCATTGTTCTCATATAAAGAAGATTGTCCCCTTATGTTATCTGTCTGGTCTTACAACCACATTCCACATATGAGAAGAGATGGCTTACACTAGGTAAAAAGGGCGGGAGGGGAAAACTTTGCTTGTGAATGTCTCTTAAACCATAAAGGTTTGAGAGATAAGACTTATATCATTCTTCATATTTTTTTAATGCCTACAAAATAAAATAAAGTTAAAACGAAGTATTACTATCTCTTTAACACACAGACAGCATTATGCCAACTCTACATGCTAATGATTAAAGTGTCTCCCCTCCCCATGCACAGCTAATTCTTATTGCATATGGCTGTGTGTTATATTCTTCATGGTGACACACTTTGCTATAGCATCACCCTGCATCTGGCCCCACATAACTGTTTCCTAAAGATAATGTGAGAACAACCATTGTCTTACTTAATTGTCACTGCTCTTGTCTGATACCTGACAGCGACCCTTGCAGTGCAAAATAACCAAGACTCTTGTCTGATGCCTATGAATGACCTTTCCTTTGTCTATGAGCACTGATACAGTCTGCTGCAGCCAAAGCCCTACTGCCAGCTATGCTACCACCTGCCACTAGCTTTGTACCAAGAGGATACCATCTTATCTGGATGTCTGTCTAATATGCCCCCGTTTTGCTTCCCAGCTTCATATGGACCTATAGACTAACAGATCAGTCTTAGCCTAATAAATAGGACTTAAGTCTAGACTTAAGTATCAGTACCAGCTGGTGTGCAAGAGACCTCTCTAGCATCCAGTGGGTTAAATGTTTTGATAGATTTCAGCAGGAATCTAATTTGAAATTGAAGGGTTACATCATAGTAATAAGTCTGAGAACTGCAAGTCTAAACAACGAAGGGTGGATTTAAGCAAGCCAAGTAGAAAGCTTCTAGGCGCTCACTTGTTACATTCTGGAAAAATCAATTAAAGGGGCTACTCTGCCCGCCAGTCCTGGTCTCCTCTAGTTGGAGTTGCATGATGCCTTTAGGTCCCAGAAGGGACTGACAGCGCAGACGCGCAGATACCTCTAGAGCTCTGTTGCCTGGCCGTCAGTGTCGGCTGAGGTAGGATTTTTGACTAACACTGACTTTATTCTGCATAACAGTTTAATTGATAAGCTTATTAGGCTAGTGCCCCTTTAAACCATGCATATCAAAGAAAACAATCTGATTTCTGTAACTCTTTTAAATCTCAAG
The DNA here is from genome assembly GCA_037306005.1 of Rhinophrynus dorsalis. Lineage (NCBI taxonomy): Eukaryota > Metazoa > Chordata > Amphibia > Anura > Rhinophrynidae > Rhinophrynus > Rhinophrynus dorsalis. The sequence continues at coordinate 607,465,844 of CM074718.1, forward strand.
ATTTCAAGGGATTAAAAGCTCCATTTAAATCAATGTATATTTTTTCCCCTGAGGTGTAGTTGATTTGCCCTAGAATTACCCTCATTTTTTATTTCCTGCATATGACCCTATGTATTTAGAGATAAGATGGTATTTCCTCAAATCCCGATCGATTGTTTTTTGCATGATGGTTTTGTACCAACTCTCTCACCTGTGTATGAAATCCGGATGGCTGTTACAGGAATGCCAGCGATGGTGATTTTTTTGGACTGGAGGAATTTAAAGGTTTCATTGCTCAAGTTGTCAGATGTCACTTTCTGGAGGACTTTTCTTGCAAGTGGTCCCGCTACACCAAGTACGCCAATCTCATCTGTCACATTGGCTATCTCTACACTGTATTTCCCTTGTGCTGCAACCTCCTCTATCCATCTGCAAATACAGATCAATACAAATGGTTTCAATTGCCTTACACTGACAGTAACATTGTTTTATTTAAAAAAAAAATGACTAGTTTCATTTTTTTCTTGTCAAGAAAAACATGCTCCAACTGTTAGGGGAAGCTTTGTTCAAAAGTGATTACTGCTCATACTTTGATATTTTTTAATCCAAATTCAGGCTATGAAAACTTACCACTAGGTGGCTCGCTTGTTATAGTTTTCTATTGAGACATACTGTCAGGGACAGAAGTTCTCCAAATACAACAGAGCTGTTACAAATTTCGAATGAAGTATCTCAGTAATAGCCTTGCATTTATTTCATAAACTAACTTTTACTATTGCTTTAAAGGGGAACATTCAGATCATAATTTTTTTTTACCATAGGTTTGGTTAATAAAGTAATATTAGGAAAGGTGTTTTTTTTCTTCTAACAGCATAATGCAGCACGATGAATCTCCGGCACAGCTCTTCTTAACTTCCTAATTCTCCTCCCACCTCCCTCCCAGCTGCCCCAGGGAGCGCGTTCATGCTTCCCTTCTGTGTGGTGTGAATGGCTTCTATCGTTATATCAAGCTGGTTAGCATTATACTGAGGTTGCAACCAAAGGGAAGCGTGAATGTGCTCCCTGGGGCAGCTGGGAGGGAGGTGGGAGGAGAAGAAGAGCTGTGCAGAAGATTCATGATGCCGCATTATGCAGAAGTACACAGCCTGAAGATGAAAGATCTTTAAAAGTACGTACATTTAGAACAAAAAACACCTTTCCTAATGCTACTTTATTAACTAAACCTATGGTAAAAAAAAATTATGAGGTGAATGTTCCCCTTTAAAGTTCATTCTTAAACCATCTGAAGCTATAGACGATTCAGTGCATTGCTTTGAAATTCATTGGAGACCTCTCTGGCATCTAAGAAGCTAAACAGATATTGTCAGGAGCATGCATTACAGTGACTTTCAGCTCCAGTGCTTAGGGCATAGCAAAAGATTAGGTTTTAAACAAAGCAAAGGTGGGTCACTCACACTGACAGCCACTGATTACCCACTTGTGATTAAACAGGGATATTCTGAAAAGCAGACCAGTTGTAGTGCTCTAAGGACCAACATTGAGAAACACTGATGTATTGTGTGATGTGGAGTTAGTGGTTCTTCTTCGGAGCATTAAAGGGATAGTAATACTTAAAATCCCCCTGAGTAAAACAAGGGTACTCCCACTGCTGAGAGATATTTTATTAAAAAATTATAACAGCTCAAACTTGAATTTTTTAGGTGCAATATCACAGTGGCCTGAAAATTTACAGTGGCGCTGTTGCTACACCATCCTATGGACTGCTCTGGTGTGTAGACCATAAATCTCCAAAAAATTCAAGTTTGAGCTGTTATAATTTTTTAATAAAATATAGCAGTGGGAGTACCCTTGTTTTATTCGGGGACATAAACCCTACAACATATATTTTTTTTACATCTTAAGTATTACTATCCCTTTAAGCTCTAATGTTGACTAATACATTAGTTACGTTAGTGGTTTGTTACAACTGTCCATCAGTTTGTACCTGTCCACCAAAGGCTTATTTTATGTAAGTTGACCAGACCTCCTTTTTAACCAGGGGCACATGAAATATGCATATTTCGGGGCTGCAGTGGAATCAAAGCAATCCTGCAGAATGATTTGTCCCCAGTTCAAGTTGAAGTTTGTTTGGCCTACTTTAGCCTGCAACAGGAATTTTTTTAGATAAAATCCAGTAATAAACATTTTGGTTAGAATATGATTAATCCACATGGAATATATTTTATAGAATAAAAAAACAAAATATATCCTAGGATGCTAAGAGGGCAGTCACTAAATAAGTTCATAAAGCAATGAACACCAACCTCAGATCATGAAGCTCTGACCCAGAACCTGTAATCAGCAGAAACTCTCCAGGAAGCAACTGTGAGACTGTCAGCTCAGCATATACTCGGCCTCTTGGTGTTAACATGTGGCTTATATTTGTGAAGCCCACCTGTGTACAGGAGAACAATGTACTGTGCTTAAATTAGGAGTGAAGTTTTATCATCAAAAACTGTATAGTGTAGTGCTTGTCCATCTGAGTATAAAAATGACATTCCCACTGCTGGGATGCTTAATTCAAATATTGTTACAACTGAAACCTTTAATTTTTAATCAGTCTGTTAGCATCAGTTTTTCTCTATTGTGTCCTATGAGAAGGCATGAGTCATAGACAAAAGCTCTCTGTAGAAAGTGATAGAAACATCACTCAACACAGCAGTGAATATCAATGTATTAAGAATAAAAATAATTTAAAAAAATGAGTATCCTTGTTTTACTCAGCAGGAAAAGTCCTTATTTATATAGTTTTCTTAAGACCGCCCAATTTGGAGGTGAGCGGCCTTTAATGCCCACTGCACTTTTTTTGCGTAATGAATTCTGGGATGGCAGAGCAGTGTGTCATTTGTCACTAAAGGGTTAAAGAATGAGCACTGCCTATTCAAAGTGTGTCCCCATGAATATAAAGCCCATCATGGATCCAATATGAAACTTTAGATTTAAAAAACAAACCTTTGTTTGCTATTTGTGGACAAGGTGAACACCTATCTACACCACATTTATAAGAACCCTTAATCTGATTTGTGGAATAAATAAGTTTACAATCAAAATCCCCCTCAATTGAACCTATCTTGTTTTAGTTTATACTTTAATGAGTGTTAAAATATTTTTAAGGCTAGTACCTCTTCAAGACACTACTGGGCTAACTGGGAATGATCTTAGGTAAAAGGCATTCTTGTTGACGTACAACCCAATGGCATTTCAAAATTGTCTGAACAGAGTGTGCATTATCACTATACTTGGTCAAAAAATGTGGAAAATCAGATTTTACATGGTTTTTAGAAAGCTCTTTAATTTGAACTGTTCTCTTCTGATCTCCTATAGAGGTCTGAGCCCTAGAATACAAGTCCAAAACTAACTGCTTTGTCCAAAAATTGCTTTTGGAGTACACCAGATTGCTCATTTAACCCAATCGATTGCAACAGTTTTGTTTAATTTGTTGAAACTGGCTATATGGCACATTTTGTAACCATTTCTCATGATGGGAAATGAGAAAGTCCAAATAGCTATTCACATCAATATGTTTGAGACATGAGCATGTAGAAAGACTACAACCCATAGTACCTATCAGTTCTAAATCTAGAAAATCTGCACTGGATAAATAACACTGGTAATTATAATACCCCATCAATTAGAATTAACATATTCCACAAAGCAATATCACCTTTCCAAATAATAATATAATCAATGAAACAACGGTACAGAACAAAGATTGTTCCAAAAGAATCATTACCATATCTCTTAAAATGCTCTAAGTACCCAATAAAGAAGTTAGCATAACTTGGAGCGAACCTGGTGCCCATCTCCGTTCTATTGATTTTGTAAGAAAATATCACCCAAAAAGTAAAGAAAAATAAGCATCACTGTAAATTCAGTAGCTTGTAATAAGAATTCAGTTTGGTCCAAAGGCATCAAAAAATGCTTAGCTGCCTGCAAACCTCCTTCATGGGGAATATGGGAGTTCAGGACTGTGATGTCCAGGGAAAGCCAAGTATATTCTGGAGACTAAACTACCTCACACAGAAGTGATATTAAATGAGATGAGTCTTTCAGATACGAATCCAACCCCAGAAAATAAACGTTGCAGATCATGAAATCTGTGCAAGCTGAGAGGGTGGATGTTAAACTATCTATGCCCCATGTGATGGCAAATGATAGTAAACAGTTATTCAATGGTCGTGCATACAAATAAAGTCCCAGGGTGCTACCGCAACTCAGCTAGCTTCTGTATGGAATAGAAGGATGTGGGGCATTGTGGAAGGGGAATTGTGGAGAATGAGGGGCATTGTAATGGGGGTATTGTTGAAGGGGCAATGTGGAGAATAAGGGGCATTGTGGAAGGGGCAATGTGGAGAATGAGGGGCATTGTGATGGGGGCATTGTTGAAGGGGCAATGTGGAGATTGAGAGGCATTGTGGAAGGGGCATTGTGGAGAATGAGGAGCAATGTGGAAGGGGCATTGTGATGGGGGCATTGTTGAAGGGGCAATGTGGAGAATAAGGGGCATTGTGGAAGGGGCAATGTGAAGAATGAGGGGCATTGTGGAAGGGGCAATGTGGAGATGGGGGCATTGTGATGGGGGCATTGTGGAAGGGTCAATGTGGAGATTGAGGGGCAATGTGGAAGGGACATTGTGGAGAATGAGGGGCATTGTGATTGGGCATTGTGATGGGGGCATTGTGGAAGGGGCATTGTTGAAGGGGCAATGTGGAGAATGAGGGGCATTGTGATGGGGCATTGTGGAGAATGAGGGGCATTGTTGAAGGAGCAATGTGGAGGTGGCCAATGTGGTTGGGGGGGGGGCCATGGCAATTCTTGCACCAGGGCCCAGTGGCTTCTAGTTACGCCTACGCGAATTACTCTTATGTCTCCTTGGACTGTTCCTGCTCCGCTCCTCCTTAAATCTCTCCAATGGCTGCATATCAAACTCTGGATATCTTACAAAAACTTCCTTCTCTCAATCAAGACCCTTCTCTCTTCTACTCCATCTTACATTTCCACTCTGATCGCCCACTATAGCCCATCCCACCTCTTACGATCAGCCAGTGACAGTCTTCTCTCAGCTCCTTTTGTGTCTACAGCCTTCTCACGTATCAAACCTTTTTCTCTCATTGCTCTGTATCTATGGAATTCTCTACCTCCCACCCTACCACTGCACCTCTCTTATGGTCTTCAAGTCACACTTGAAACTACACCTCCTGGATAAAACCTCAGCATGCTAGAAGGCACTGATGTTGTACAATGAACGCTCTTATAAATTATTTACTTTACTGATGTCTTCTATCATCACCAGAACTAGCACTGTATTCAGCACTTGACCCTTATGTACTCTGTATGTCTCCCATTCCCACTTTAGATTGTAAGCTTTCACGCAGGGACCTCGCACCCAATGTTTCACTCAACAAAGCACCTGTAACCCTGTGTTGTCTAAAGCCTTAAATTACACTATATAAATAACATATTCATTCATTCATTCTACAGTGCAATTGCTTTGCCCCAGAACTCCTTCACTTTTTCTTAGAACATATGGCCCTTAGTGCGTTTACAAAGTTCTAAAAAAGATGTTAATTACATTTCACTTGAACCTTCATATCTTTCCTGGTTAAATATTTAATTATTGCCATGAAAACTATCAATATTTTGCAACAAGACATGAGCAAAGTACAAAAGCTAAGGTTAGAGTCATTACATAATAATTATACAATAGAGGTAGACATTAGAGCTTTGTGGGTAAATAAAAAGACCCTTTAACCCCTCAGATGCTGGAGACATGTGTAGATGTCTCTAGCATACAAGGGGTTAAGAAAGTAGACGATGTAAGCAAGATTACAAATCTCAGAAGGACACTTTTTCTGGGCAATCAAGTCACAAATAAACTTCACTAGCTCAGACTAACACTTTAAGGACCAAAAGGGTAGACAACACATTTCAAAGCTAAACCAACCCTTCCTCATCTGTAACCCTTTTTGAGAGGTGTGTAACGTGCAATGCATTGCAATCCCCTGTGGCACTCAAAGGGTTAGAAAACTGCTCTTCTGCAGCACAAAAAGTCTACAAGAAGGCATATAATATCATAATAAATACACAATATTTATAGAAGAGGATTGTTTATTAACCTCTTAAGGACTGGCCAGCACTGGACCACGGATATTTTTTTATTACACTATCCGATTCAGGGTTCCCCAAATGGCATGCAGCTGCGTGGGGAGCCCTGAAATCCATGATGTGACAGGACCATCATGGGTCCTTATCGCATGTTTTACCCATGATGATCCTGGCACTTAAGGGGTTAATCCTTTAGTCTTGCACATATAAGGCTTTATTCAATAAACTAAAGATGTATACATTTAAAGTAAGCAAACTGCACCATGGGGAAGAGATTAAATCCCCAATGATGTGAAATTGATTTGAAAATGCAGTAGAGACCTGTCTAGCATTCAGGTGATTAACCCTTTGGGTGCCAGAGACTCATTCAATGCATTGCAATGCATCCCTCACATGCACTCAAAGGGTTAAAACCCCATTTAAATACACAGTAAATTTTTTAATGAAAACCTATATGTTATAGAGTTTTTCCTACTAAGGAAAACAAGGCAACTCCCATCACTGTCAGATGTTTTATTTAAATGTTATAACAGTTCAAATTGTCAGCAAGTAAATTACAGCATGATTACTTGCTAAAAGTTGTAACAGACAGCCAGGCCCGGATTTGTCAATAGGCAGACAAGGCACTTGCCTAGGGCGCCGGATTTTCAGGGGCGCCTGGCAAAGGCCTTGTCACGCCCACATTCCACCCCAAAGTGCATAATAAATAATGCTGTGCCACACTGCCACTTAATTTAAAAGTAACTATGCTGTGAGCAGTCGCCTGTGCTCGCTCGCCCTTCAGGGCACACGTGCAAATGAGACAGTAACATGTTCCCCATTGTACCCGTGGCTGTGCCCATGCTGCCGGGCCACCCCACTGCTGCTCCTGCGTGCCACTGCCTCCAGACTCCATTGGTCTTGCCGCCCGCCGGGACCCCCTGTGACATCATCACTACGCTGCCGGGCAAAGGTGGGGCTAGGGGCGCCGGAGGGTATTGTGCCTAGGGGCGCCTGATATGTAAATCCAGCCCTGCAGACAGCGTAACTCTGCAGTTTCTATCACATTCTATGGTGAACTGTTCTCAGTTACTCTCTTCTAGAGAATGCAACAGAATAACTAACTGGAGTTTTACCACTAGAGGGCACTATTAAAATAAAAACACTAGAATTTAAAACATCATAAATCTGAAAATATGTATCTCTGAGCAGTAAGAGTACCCTTGTTTTACTCAACCGGAAAATACCTATAATATGCTTATTTTTTCATAACAAATGCTTACTCCTTTAAATCAGTTAAAATGTGATTTTTTTTAATGGTCTCCTATGGTGCAGATGGTTTGCTCTAGGACTGCATCTCTTCACCTTTTTTTAATATGACCCATAATGCATAATGACCCAAAGTATTTTACATATGGTGATAAAAAGGTGACTGAGAATCACCTGATAAGTTACCATACCCAAGAATAAAACATAGCAGGTACAATGTCTCTACAGACTTCAGTGGGAATTCTAGATAAATACAGTTGATGACACTTATCAATTTAACCAACACCTTATTTTTATTTTTGTAGTCTCCCTAAGTGGAAGGATATCCCAGACATGTGTCCTTGATTTTTGCGTGTCTAAATGGAATCAGTTGGACCTCACTGATGAGGCCTACTAGAGGGGTTGTGCCATTGTCTTGTGCAGAGAGGATTTCCCTCAGTACTGGAAAATCTGTGGACACAATCAGACTGATATGTATATGGAAATGTTATCTCTGTATTGGCATATGGGAGCAAAAAACATGTCTGCAACACCCAGGGGGGCATATCCAATAATAAAACACTTTATTTGCTCTCAGTAAGCACTTGTCTCATGTTTTGTTTTTTACTTTAGGTACACCACACAATTTTCTAAGGGGTGAAAGTTGGCATAATAAATCCTCTTTTCTTAAAGGGTTAATTAGTAAAGAGTTCCCTGCTTGTAAACACTGATGTCTTTTCCCATTTGTAAAATTAGAGGTGCTAGGTGATACATGTCACCATTTTCTTAATGATTTACATGATGTAGTAATGTCATTTCCACTTTTCTGCAGCATTATATATCCTTATTTTAATGTACCTATTTTTTCTGCTTTTTTTTCTAATTTTGTAAATCCTTGCTTTTTTGATTGCATGTTCTCTTTGATAATTTCATGGTCAGCAAGTAACCACTGCCAGTTTATTAGAATTAACTCTATGTGATGACTGAATCAGCTGAGTAAAGAAAATGAAGAGGTATGCAACTGGCTCTTAAAGTGAACATGTTACCTCAAGTTAAGTTGCATATATGTTAGTGTGAAGGCAAGCCAACAGCTGTTTGGGATTGATGGGAGTTGCAGTCCTCAAGAGCTGGATGTCCAGCAAATGACTACCCCTTGGTTTAGGAGATATTAATACTTTTATTTCAAGATGATGCTTTCTCTCAGAGCACAGAGATTAATTAGCATGTGGTGCTTCACTGAGAGAGATCAGCATCCAGAAATAGGAATGCAAACATCTAACTAGGGCTTACCTACAGAGGGTACAGAGCGTGCAGTTGTACTGGGGCCCAGCATCGTAGGGGCCCCAGGTTCTAATAGGTTCTAGTAATGCATCTGTGAACATTGATTTGTGATAGGGGGCCCAAAACATGTTTGCACCGGGGTCCCCAATGACTAGTTACACCAATACTCATCTGTTGGTCCTTTGGCTACTTCATGCATCGGCAATTCTGAGTGAATGTTATAAATATACAAACAATTCAAGGTGACAAGTCCACTTTAACCCTTTCAGCACCAGAGGGTTATCCAACACATTGCTCAAGAAAGCATTGGCTACCCTTCAAGCACTCAAATGGTTAACTTTGCTGTCATGCCTTATAGTCTGCAGACATTTAACCCTATGAGTGCCAGAGGGGGATCCATCTCATTGCTTTGCAATGTGTTGGATATCCCTCTAGCACTCAAAGGGTTAAAACAAGTGGAAAATGATCTTTCTTTAGATTGTCCTAAAATATTTACAACAGTTCTGCACTCGGTACCTTTGGAATAGTATTAGCAAAAAGATGGTCCAATAGTTTAACAGCATCTTTGCCTTTGATGATAAACTTTCCGAATGGTGTCAGATCAATCACTCCAACCTTCTCCATGACCTGTTTGTATTCACGTCTGACAGGTTCAAACCAATTTGTTCTTCTGAAACTTGGTCTGAAAAGGTAAAAAGCAAATTCCAGGACATACTTCAAACACTATCATTCATGAGCATGATGGTCCTTATTCAAGTTAAAGTGGTGCAATGCTGGAGCAAACTCATTCAGTAAATTCCTATTGATCCACTGAGTGCTACTCAATTGTTCGCTTGCACTGAAGACCTCTAACATTTAAGGGTTAAAAGTCGTATTTTTATCAATGGGAATTATATTTTCCCTCTTGTGGTGCAGTTGATCTGATGAGAATTGCACCTATGTATCCCGATGAATAAGGTTCAGTATCAGAACCTTGATGTACTTGTTACCTCTACATATAAAAATAACAATCACACTAAACTTTTTCTGTTAGCCTGACATACAGGGGGTGGAATGGGATGAAATACTGAATGCTGGCATTTGTAGTCCTCTGCTACAGCTCCTGAGAATTTCTGACACTTGGAATTATGTCCGGAACAATCGAACATATGTATAATGAAAAAGAGTAGATCAGTTCTCTGGAGAACCAACTGTGTCAGAGAGACACAAAATCACCCCTGATTTAAATGGGGGTTTTACCCTTGAATAGTGGAGAGTCCTCTAATGCACTGAAAAACAATGGCCAACTCAGATGTGACACCAGTGTGGATCAGTCGAAATGCTTCCCCCTCCCCAGCGATGGAATAGTTATGATAATGCACTGGTACTTAGATTGGACAGTGGGAAAGTGGCAGACTTATAAATCCTACATGATAAGAAAAAGCCAGGTACGTATTGCCATACTTGTAAACAAAGGTGGAGCAGTAGTCAAGAATACTGAGATGAATCTCCCATCTAGGTATACTATTTATGTAATGGTTTATACACTGGACATGCCTCCAGGATACAGTAGAGATTGGGCTGATTCTTTCACCCTATAAAGCTCAATACCTATATATAATATAAAAAAACAATTTAATACCCACATTATGATGCATATGAAGATCACTGCTAATACTATAGAACTGACAAACTTGCCCTTTCTCTTGTCCCCTCAAAGTCTCTAATGTGTACACAACCTCACTCATGGCCGAAGCCTACTTTGCATTTAAGGATTACTTTCTAATCCCCACATGATCTTATATGTGTGTTACAAATATGAGTGGTAAAGTGGCAGGTGTCTAAAGATATATTCTTGTGGCACCATGTGTACTGATACATGGTAAATGATCTAGTTATCCCTGTAATGAAATACAAAAATAAATGCTTTGTAATTTGTTATTAAATTGACATAAAAAGTATTCTAAAAAAAGAATACTGAGAGCACATTATCTATATGTTGTACTAGGTGTGGGGTTCTGGATGTGGAAGTGCGATAATAATTAGTTGGACAATTAGAGAGTGGGCAGAGTGGTTTGGGAAGTGGATGGAACAGGGCAGGGAGTGGGCAGAAATGGATGAAAGTGGGTTGGGCCACAAGGAACTCCAGTTCATTGAAGGAGGGTCAGTTCAGGAACATGTCTTAGTGATCAAAATGTATGAGTATGATTTTGTGTAAACACAAGTGCTGTAATCAGTTTTCTAGCTCAATGCCTGCCTAATGCCAGTTTACTAAGCAAATAATGACAAAACTTCTTCCCTTAATATTGCATGAGCCAAGGAGAGGTGATGTGGCAGGCTATGGGTGCTTTCTTTTGCTTGACACCTTGTTGCCTTGGTTAACAACATGCATTACACAGGGGACAGAGGAAATGGTGTAATTTGAGCCATTTTCCAGCGTGTATGGAGTTGCTGGCATGAAAGAAAGAAAGAAAGAAAGGAAGGAAGGAAAGGAAAAAAAAGATAAAATAATGTACACGATAGAATCAAGAAAAAATCTGAACGTTGGCAGAACAATGTATTATACATCTCTCTCTACCACTCAAAGAGTTAAGGGTAGCTGCACTATGATCATTCATGCTTTATATGTATCAAATATATATGCAAGAAATAATGAGCATCATACTAACTTGTATCCAGTATCATCTCCAGGTTTGTAGAACCAGTGAGGCTGTTCCCATCCCGCATGGAAGCCCATGGAGCATTTTGTCTTGAGCAAGTCATAAACTCCACTGACTCTTTCTGTTGGTCTCCCTCCAAACCTCTCTTCTTTAGGATATCCAACTAAATAAATAACAATATAACTAAAGTCATGTGAAAGTAAGATTTTTACAACAGGGTTTATCAAGCAGAAACCCCAATACAACTTATAAGAATACCAGTGCTCTGGCAAAGGTACTCTTAAAGGGATAGTAATGTTTCATAATAAAAGCAGTTCAAATTAATCATCATAGTATTTGGACTTTGGAGAGTGTTATTTCAATTCTGTCAGAGTTGTAGTTCAAGAGTAATTCAGTGACAAAGTATCCCCCTCCCTCCCCTTTTACTGATGTAACACTGTTCAGCCAAATCAGACGGGAGATGCCCAGGTAAACTGCAGAGAGGGACAATCTTCAATTACGATAAGGGCAAAAACCTGAAAAACTTGTCAAGGGGGGGCATGGCTTTCATTGTTCTCATAGGAAGAAGATTGTCCCCTTCTGTTATCTGTCTGGTCTATGGACTGGATTCCACATCTGAGAAGAGATGGCTTACACTAGGTAAAAGGGGCAGGAGGGGAAACTTTGCTTGTGAATATCTCTCAAACCATAATGGCTTGAGAGATAAGACTTATATTGTTCTTCGTGTTTTTTAATGCCTACAAAATAAAATAAAGAGAAAACAAAGTCTTACTATCCCTTAAGGACTCTTTGATTTCATAAAGATCATGTTTCTAACATTGCACTATTTATTTACCCCCTTTGAAAAGTGTTGGACAACTCTGTGGCACTCACAGATGAAAGTATTTCTAGACAAAAAGGTTGGAGATAAAACTCCTGATAATTCTTCTATTGTAGGAGCATCTATGTTTATTCACTTGTGGGCCACATGATCAGAAAGCCATAATTCTGAGGGTCACTTTTTTTTAATTGATAACAATGGTGTATTATAGCGGTCAGCTATTCAAAAATATGGATTTATTTATTTATGGATCAAGTCAATGACAATACTGATATTTAAATATCTATTCTCAGACAAATAGTGGATTTATGTCTTACTGGCCTACTAGTTCATGTGTGCTAGTTAATTATGTATAAAAATTGTTTTTGTCTGGCTTTTTTTGTAATTTCAGGTGGGCGGTACCCTGGTGTCAGGAGGGTTGCATTTGGCCCACCGGCTGCCCATGATTTAGTAAAATGGACAAACTGTGTAAGAAAAAAGGGTACAAATACTTATTTAGGAGACTTACAGTAATATTTGGGTACAATTCTAACAGTTATTTACCAATGTTGTTGAATCCGTATGACTCTCTTGCCTTTAACGCTGTGTAACGTGCAGTGGTCCATTTTCCATACCGGTTTGGATCTAGTTCAATGAGATCAAACGGAGGTTCTCCATCCATGATCCAGTCACTTAAGAATTTGCCTATTCCTCCTGCGTGGATTATGCCATATCTTCAAGACAAAAAAAAAAAATAACATTTTTGTCTGGATAGTTACATAAATAATGTATTAACCCCAACGTATTTGAGAAATCTCTAGCATCCAAGGCAATAATGCACAACCAGAGGAGCTCCAGTTGTTGCAAAATACAACTCCTAGCTGGAGGGCCTCAGGTTTCCCAAACCTGATATCATGAATTAGCGCTTTGAGTGCCAGAGTGGTATCCACGCATTGCGCTACCTCTTTGGCACTCAAAGAGTTAAATGAATAGAAATCCCTTCATAAGAGTGTGTAGGTGATTATAAGGTGATTAGAAAATGATTATAAGCTATTACAAGCATGATAATTATGTTTTGCTTGGCCAGTTGATAACATTGTCAGTCCTTGGATGCTAGATGTCTCCAGTGCACTGTGAATCCTATTGGGACTCGATGGGGGATATTCACTAAGAGGTGATAAAGAGGTGATAGAGTGGAGATGACTTATCCAGTGTATCTCTTCTCCATTTCCTATGTTATTCTATGCAGCGGTCAAGTCCTGGGGAAAAAAAAAAAGAATGGGAACTCACTAGTGATGAGCGAGCGTGCTCGGCCGATGCTCGGATCGGCTCGAGCATCGCTCTGCTCGGCACATGGCGGTACTCGTCGAGTACCGCCATGTGCTCGCCCGACATGTTCGGGTGGCGGGGATCTGTGCCGGAAGAGGCACAGATCCGAAGAAGCTCCGCTGGACCACCAGGGACTGGAGGTACGGGGGCATTGCGGAGATGAAGGGGGCATTGCGGAGATGAAGGGGGACATTGTGGAAGAGGGGCATAGACTCTATGCCCCTCTTCCACAATGTCCCCCTTCATCTCCGCTATGCCCGTCTTCCACAATGTGCCCCTTCATCTCCGCTATGCCCCTCTTCCACAATGTGCCCCTTCATCTCCGCTATGCCCCTCTTCCACAATGTCCCCCTTCATCTCCTCTATGCCATAGAGGAGATGAAGGGGGACATTGTGGAAGAGGGGCATAGCGGAGATGAAGGGGCACATTGTGGAAGAGGGGCATAGCGGAGATGAAGGGGCACATTGTGGAAGAGGGGCATAGCGGAGCTGAAGGGGGACATTGCGGAGCTGAAGGGGGCATTCTGAGATGAAGGGGGCATAGCGGAGATGAAGGGGGCATTGACCAGGCACCCTCCCCTCATCAGAGCAGGGGGTGCCTGGTGTTGCCCCATTCATTCCAATGGGGCTCGGGTGCTCGGCCGAGCACTCGAGCCTCAGGGGGTGCTCGGTCAGAGCACCCGAGCACCCGAGCATCGTGGTGCTCGCTCAACACTAGAACTCACCCAAGATTTCCCCCCCACCCAAAATATATAAATGTATATGTGTCTGTGTCTTTAATGAACCCTTGGAGGGTTGGAGTCAGATAGCCACAATACACACACAGGCCACATCCTGGTGTTTTATTAACATAAATCTAAGTGGCACACAACATATTTAAGGAGTATCTAAAAATCAACCCTCTACAAAATAATCTAGCTGCCAACTAAAACAGAGAACTGTCACCATAGATAAGGTGACTTTCCAGGTCACCATCCCCACATCCACAAGGAAATTATCTATTACCATCTAGCAAAGATCAAGAGTATCTGCCACCACCAGATCAATAAAGGTATATGCCACCACAAAAACAAAGTTAGATGCCACTACCAGTGTAATACACCAATATATGTGACCAGCAGAGAAATACACCATTATATGCCACCAGCACAGCAATGCTGCGTGATTTGCCACCACAGTACCTTACAAAAAAGCATAATAATTCACAATATATGCCAAAAAGGGACATTTTATACACATATTGGCAAGGGTTAGCCACTGCACATTAATTTTAATGCCACTGATTCAACCAGCACTTCATATACAGGAAACAGTAAAATGGCGTTTTTAAACAAATTAAATACTGTATTTTTCAGGTTAACTTCTGTTTAAAATACAACCACATGTTCTCAGTGAAGAAACTCATAGAACATGCTCTTGCCATTGCACTCAAATGGTTAATATATAATATACTCTATATCAAATATTAACTCTCTGATTTAAACTAAAATTAATATCAACCCTTATGTCTATGACAAGAACATGATCCCCCCCTTTTGCCTCTTGTGTCTCCCTCTTGATCTCCCTTTTGCCTCTTGTGTCTCCCTCTTGATCCTCCCTTTCGCCTCTTTCTCCCCTCTTGACCCCCCTGACTCTTGATCCCCCTTTTTTCCTCTTTAATCTGCCCTTCACCTCTTGATCTCCCCTTTTTTGCCTCTTTACTCTGCCCCTCACCACTTGATCCCCAGTTTTTGCCGCTCTCTCCCCCACACACCTGATCCCCCTTTTGTCTCTCTCTCCCTCCTTTTTTCCTATCTAACCTCCTGATCCCCCTTTTTTGCCTCTTTCATCCCCTCACCTCCTGATCCCCCCTTTTTGCCTCTTTCTCTCACCTCCTAATCTCCCTTTTTGCCTATTTAATCCCCTCACCTCCTGATCCCCCCTCTTTGCCTCTTTCATCCCCTCACCTCTTGCCTCCCCCTTTTTGCTTCTTTAATCCCCTCACCTCCTGATCCCCCCTTTTTGCTTCTTTCATCCCCTCACCTCTTGATCCCCCTTATCGCTTCTTTCATCCCCTCACCTCCTGATCCCCTTTTTACTTCTTTCATCCCCTCACCTCCTGATCCCCCCTTTTCACTTCTTTCATCCCCTCACCTCCTGATCCCCCCTTTTTGCCTCTTTTACCCCCTCATCTCTTGATCCCCCCCATTTTGTCTCTCTTGCCTCCTCTTGACCCTCCCTCCTTTTGCCTAAATTTCCTCTGCCTTTAGGAGCCTGGAGCCGTGCTGGTGCAGGTGAAGTCCTGTGTCCTCTTCTCAGCCACGTCTGAAGACAGCCACTGCTAGCCAGGACAGGACCATGTGACACACACAGCGAGCTGGCGACGAGGTGCACGCAGGGTGATTCTTCATCTTTCTGGGCGCTACTTTCAAACTTGTTCTGATTCAGAACAAGTTTGAAAGTTGTGCCAAGAAAGATGAAGAATACAACCAGCATGCGCCGCTGTGTATGTCACACATTGTCCCGGACGCGATGACACCAGTTTTCTGTGCTCTCCCTGCTACGCCACTGACTTAACAAGCAAGTGGTGAGCGGGAGGGCATATGGGGATGATCCGGTGTTCCTGCTATGGAAATAGTACAGGAACGCTATTCCCGTGCGTTCCTGCAGGACTCAAGCCCTGATTCTATGGAGCCTATTCACTAAGATCTCCAAAGCTGAAGAAATCATAGTGCATAGGCTCCATAGAATAACATACGAAATGGAGAAGTGATAAACTGGAGAAGTCATCTCCGCTTTATCACTTCTTTATCACCTCTTTATCAACACTTAGTGAATCTCCCCCAATGTGTTGAAGTCATCTCTAACAGCGATGCTGTAAATCTTGACTTTTTTATGTTCTTCCAGTAGTGATTGTACAGGGGCTTCATGTAAACATAACAAGCCTTACACCTATCACTGTACTTTCCAGCAGTATATGATATCTTATTTTTGTTTTCATAATAAAGGTTTACTAATCCTTTAAAGGTCTATGTATAGCACGTAAAAAAAATACTGCAAGGTACTGTAAAGAATATAACAAATCTCAAGAGTTAAAATGTCTGCTCTACCACAACATAAATTAATGTGAATTATGATAGGGAATGAGGGACATTTTCTTCTCAGGTTTTCCTAGCCACTACACCCTCGGTACCAAGAGCTATATCTAGGACAGCACTTTACAGGGGACAGCAAAAATCTGCCCCCACCCTCCCGCTTGGATGCCCCAACCCACCCGAGACTCTCCCCTAAATTGCAGATAGAGATCTGTGCCTTCTCCGGTACAGACCTCTATATTCAGCTTCTTCCAGGGGCATTGCTAGGGGGTGGCGAAGATTTAAATGTTACCGGTTATCAACATGACTTGATAGTCATGAATAAGCGCGTATAGCGCGAAAAGCGTGGACTATGTAAGTTCGCACTGCACAAGATATGAGACTGGATCTTTGTCTGTCCGAGAGAATATTTTGTTACTTTAATACATTGGAATAAAGTGATCTTATTTTATAGTATATCTGCCTTCATTATTCCTATGGATTCGGTGCACAGAGAAAACAAATGACACTCCCTTGCAGTTGCAATAAGGCACTAGGGCTGCCTGCCTACAAAACTGTCAGACTGGTTTTGTCACTAGGAAAATTATTATTAACACAAATTGCTAATTTATTTTTATTTTGCACAGGAAAAAAAATGACACTCCCTAGCAGTGGCAATAAGGCACTAGGGCTGCCTGCCTGGCCACAAGACAACTGTCAGACTGGCTGTGTCACTGTGAAAATTATTATTAACACAAATTGCTAATTTATTTTTTTTTTTTTGCACAGGAAAAAAAATGACACTCCCTTGCAGTGGCAATAAGACATTAATACTGCCTGCCTGCCTACACAACAACTATCAGATTGCCTGTGTCACTCTGAAAAAAATTACAGCTTCTGACAGTGGCAATAAAGCACTAGACTGGCACTAGACTGTCTAATTAGGCACTACATTGGCTAATAAAATCGCTTTTCTGGACACTCTCTATCTGCTTCTTCTCTCTCTGAGCTCCAACAATGGACTAACAGGAAATGCAGGCAGAATGGCTAATAATAAAATTGCTTTTCTGGACATTCTCTCTCTGCTTCTTCTCTCTCTGAGCTCCAACAACGGACTAACAGGAAATGCAGGCTGTCTGGGTCATTAGTCCAACCCCTATCCAACCCCCATCATGAAACGAAGAAGCTAATTGGACTAGAAAGGGCAGGAAAGTAACGCGTGCATAGGAAGAATGAGAGTAGTGCGGGAAACCATCATCCGAATTTACAAAATTTACAAAGAAATTTTGGACCAGGGCTGTTTGGATTAAAATTTTTTTCTTTTTGCGAACAGCCCTTCACTTTTGGCTGGCCCAAATGATGATGAATGACCCTTATTCATCCAAATTCCGAAATAGGCCGAACCGATTCGTTTAGTGTGCATATGAGTTACACAATTATATATTTATATGATTGGCTTGATATTAGTGTACATTAAATAGTGGATGAGTTAGTTCATTGTTGATTAGCTCAAATAGGAAAAGGTGGAGCCTAAAAAGGAAGGGGCAGAACCAAAAGAGGAAGGGGTGTGGTTTACAGAGGAATGGGCAGATCCTAAACATGAAGAGGTGTGGTCCAGACAGGAAGGGGTAGGGCAAATGAAGATTAGGTGGGAGTTTAGTCAGGCTTTAGGCCAGCAAAAACCTAAATACCACTGTTGGTACCGCTAGCTCCAAACATGGCTACTCCCCCCACACCTTACATGACCACCTTCCGATCATTCACTTTTTTCTTGAACAATAGATACCTATTTTATTTAATGTACACAAAAATCTTACAAAAACTGACAAGTAAACTGATAGTCTAGCAAAATTAGTATATAAACTAGACATTAAAAATGTTGAACCCTAGGTAGTTGCCTTCTCCTAGTGGCAAATACGGCACAGTAGGGAATTATATTCAAACTTCATCAAAGTGCATTATGTTCACTTACCCAAAACCAACAGCTACCCAGTAATTTTGCACACCTTGGTGAGGACCAACCATTGGAAGAATGTCTGGTGAGTATGTGATAGGCCCAGCAACTATATTAATAATGTCTGCATTTCTCAGAACAGGAACCATTTCCATGGCTGCTTCCACGTGGTCCATAATTCTATCCAAATCAGACTCAAACAATTCTTTTCCAAAACCTTAAAAGAAGCAAAGAAATTATGGTAGATTCATAATGGTTTGCTCACCACTCTTAAAGGGTTAAGTAGGCTCGTGCACTCTGCCTGCTTCAGTTCAAAAAAAGCTGCCAGCAACTGACATGTATATCTCCATGGACATGACATCCAGATGTTATCTTTTGAAAAAGACAATGACAGAAATCATAGGGAGCATTAGGATTTTCTGAACATAGTCAGTGGGAGCTGTTATTAGAAGGTATAGGTTGTCCTTTAAATGTTTAAAACTCTAATGTATAATATGCATTGCGTTCATTCTGATGAATAATTTCTATATATGTATGTACCCTTGTATGACATCATGACCTTGACAAATGATATCATAAATGTCAGTGGTGAGCTGAAAATTGTAGACTGGGGTGACTTGAGTTAAAAAAACATTGAGAGCCGCTGAGCTATACTGATGTAAATGTGCACATATTTTGAACTATCAAACAATAATATTTTCTATGTTTGAATAGCTTATCAAACACTCATATCTGCTCAAACAAACTAAATTGGAGGGATTCATTTCTGATGATCTGCAGAACTCCATTTGACTAAAGAAACAGTAAAGGGTAGTAGGAAGTGATCCCGTAGCTAAATGACTTTGTCTAAAAGTTATAAGAACAGAGCTCCCATAATTTAACATTTGCCTTATTGTGCTCAAGTTTGAATGTATCTAGTCCTTATTTACCTGGTGGAACACCATCTGTTACCCAGGATTCTTGTAGCTTCATTTTTTCTTGACTTTCATAAGGACCAAATAAGAGTCCATCTCGCTCTTGTCTTAAGTAATAAGATCCTTCCAGATCACGGAGAACTGGTAACTCTTTTTTAAGAGCTTTGACTTCTGGAACTGTGGCTGTCACAACATACTGATGGTGAACAGGAATAAGCGGGTGTTCAAATCCAATCAGTTTTCCAACTTCTCTGGCCCAGAATCCTAAGAGGCAAAAATAACATCAAGCAGAACTAAGAAAGTATTGGATACCTCTCTGGCACTCAAAGGGTTAAAGGGTTAAGATCACTATGTGCAATGAACAGTCTGAGGTCATGTGGTCCTGCTAGCAAGTGTCATGTCTGCCTCCATGCACATGAAATCTAGGACTGAATGAAGATGTTATCTCTTGATCAAAGGTACAAGGGAAAACTTGTAAGGGTCAATAAGATTTGCAGGTCATAGTAAAGTGTGTGTGTGTGTGTGTGTGTGTGTGTGTGTGTGTGTGTGTGCACATGTGGAGGGTTATTATTAGATGTTAGTTCTCCTTAAAAAAGTTTTCCAGCAAATTGCAGCATAACATGTAATATTATTTGGCTTCACTATGTCAGGTCTGTCGGGAAACTGTTGTAGGTACCAAGAAGAAAAAGGGTTTGGTATGTACGCTTGCTGAACCGTACTCTATGGGAAACAATTACCCCACAAAGAACTAGCAGAAAGCCAGATAGTCAGAGAGTAGACAGATGAGGGAAAGGACTCAGGCAGAGTAGGAACCCAATAGCAGGAGGAGCCCAAACTAAGAACCCAGACAGAGGGAGAGCCCCAGACAGGAAACTGAGGACCCCCCTGAGTCACAGGCTCAAAAAGGAACAGGAAGGAGAAGGTGGACGGACAGCCAGAAGACTAGTCAGGAGGGATGCCAAAGGTCAGAGCTGATAGCTTCCGAATGGATGGTCAGGAGGATAGCCAAAGGGTCAAATGCAGGCAGAGTTCTTAGAATGGTCAGGTGGGTAGCCAAAGGGTCAAATGCAGGCAGAGTTCTTAGAATGGTCAGGTGGATAGCCAAAGGGTCAAATACAGGCAGAGTTCTTGGGATTGTCAGGTGGATAGCCAAAGGGTCAGTTATAGGCAGGAAACAAATCTGTAGAGACAGCTTGCAATGATAGCAGCAAGGAGCTGTGAATAACCAAGCGTCGACTAGACTGAGACGCTTGGTTATATAGAGGAGTTCCCCCTCCGCGTCATGGATGACGCGGCAACGTCTGACGTCACGACGGCCCGCTCCGATGCTTCCGCATTCCCGGCGGGCGCCGACGGAGACCTACGTCGCGGCGGCCTGCACTGAAGCGCCGCAACCCCGCCGAACGCCGACACACTATAGCTACAATATACTGATATTTTCCATTTACATATTTTTACTTACATTCCATCTAAACAGAACAATGTGCATTAACTAGCCATTATCCACACACACCTGCACACTTCTCCTCATATGCACATGAAACTTGCCAGATATATTTTGCATAAAAATTATGTTCTTAATGAGGGTGATATACAGGGCCTTGCAAAAGGATTCAGACCCCTGTCCAATTCTCTCATAAAACAGAATTACAAAAGGTCCATTTAAATTTGGGAGTGAGTTGAGTTTGGCCCATTCTTCTTGCCAGATTTACTCCAGGTTGTTCAGGTTAGTTGGACTTTGCTTGTAGTGACAATTTTCAGAGTGCCACAGATTCTCAGTGGGACTGAGATCAGGACTTTGATTGGGTCACTGTAGGACATTCACATTTTTGTTCTTGAGCCTCTTAGGTGTTGCTTTGACCTTGTGCTGATTGTCCTGATGAAAGGTGAACTTCCCCTTGCAGTATTTCCCTGTATTTAGAGCCACCCATTCTTGTCAGTTATGAAATTACCATACTTCACTGTTAAGTATGCATCGCATACCGAGCTTTGTGTTTTAAGAAGCTCTGTTTTGGTCTCATCTCATCTGACAACAAAACCTTTTACCACATGACACCTGGGGTACTCTTATGCTATCTGACAAACTCCAGACATGCTTTCAGATGGTACTGTATGAGTAACTGCTTCTTCCTTCTCATACAGGCTAGTGTTATGCACAGCTCTTGATATAGTTGATTGGCGTACCAATATTCCGCTCCCAGCCACTGAACTCCTTCAAAGTGATTGTTGGCCTCTCTCTGCCTTCTCTCACAAGTCTCCTTCTTTCGGTGATGAGGTTTGAGGGACAGCCTTTTCTTGGGAGAGCCTAGTTGGTGTGATGCAGCTTCCACTTCCTAATTATTGATTCAACTGGATAACTGGGATATCCAAACACTTATATGTTATTCTGCACTTTCCCCGCAATTCCGGGTACATCATTGGACCTAATGGCTCCCAACCCATGACGTACCAGGACCGTAATGGGTCAATAAGGCGTTAACTTCTGATCCACAGCCTGACCAATGATCCTTTAACAGTGGGCTTTTTATACTAAAAATGTGACAGCAACTTTAACGGTTCACAGGTGGAGGCCTATGGTAAACTAATTGTGTCCTGTTAGAGCAATTTCTTTCCATCTGTGTAAACTGGGAGCTTTCACAGCGCAGGGGTTGAATACTTGTGCAAGCAATATTATTTTATTTTTTTATTTTTCTTAAAAATATTTCCCAATATGAAACCAACTCACCTTACAATAACTGATTTTGAGTTTTAGTGTTTTAAAATAAAACATTATAGGTAACATAATTACAGTGTACCATTTGTAATTCATTAATCTGAGAAATGAGAGATGGTCAGATATCTGGCATTGTAGCTACTTTGGAAATAGTTGCTTAATAAAGGAACTTTGATTCCTATGCCATTCTGCTCACATAAGCTTACATAATAATAATAATAATGTCCAAATTTCACAAGGAATAAGGTCAGTTTGTTCTAGTTAACACTAGGTACATTGCATTAGGAAATTCATATTCTGCATAACCTTCTGCTTCTCAAACCACAGTATTTTAATATGCACATATTTACTTTGCTGCTAGCTATTTGGTTACTCTGGGCCTTAAAGGGATAATAATGTTTCACAAAAAAGCAACTCCAATTAATCTTCATAGTAAGGGCTGTGTTATTTCAATACTGTCCGAGTAGTAGTTCAAGACTAATTGAATGATAAAGTATGCCTCCTCCCGCCCCTTTTACTGATGTAACACTGCTCACCTCAGAGCAGCAAGACTGTCGGGATGGATTGCAGAGAGGGACAATCTTCAGTGAGCATAAGGGAAAAACCTGTCAAGGGGCGCATGGTTTTCCTTATGATCACAGTAAGCAATGCGTTCCGTACCCCTCTGGCATTCAAAGGGTGAAGCACAAAACAGAAGGGCGACAATGCTGGGGCAAACCAACTGTTCCATATGTGACAAATACTCATTCCTATTTAGTTAAATAGGTATTTAACCCCTTGAATGGTAGATAGGTCTCCGTAACATTGTGGGACATCTCTAGCATTTGTTGGTTTCAAAGCTCCATTTAAAGCAATGCACGTTTAGGAAAGATCTGTTTGTCCCCTATAGTGCAGTTGGTTTGATCCAGAATTGCTCCTCTTTTTTCTTTGTGTATGAAACCCTTAGGGACATATTATTTGCTCTTAAGAGTGCAGTTTTGGAGCAAACCAACTACACCACAGAGTTGAAATGAAAATCCTGTAAACACACATATATTTAAATGGGCTTTTAACCCCTTCAGTGCTAGAGAGGTTTCCAAACCAATGTGTTGGAGACCTTTCTAGCATTCAAGGGATTAAAAGCCCCATTTAAATCAACGGAAACATTCATTTCCCACCTATGGTGCCGTTGGTTTGCATTGGAATTGCACCACGCTGTCTAGATGTCTATGGCACAAATAAAAGAGGGGAGAAGTTCTGTAGCAAACCAACTAAAGAACAGCAGGCAAATTCAGATTACAAAAATTCCCTATTAAAATGGGTCTTTCACACTTTGAGTGCCAGACAGGTACACAACACATTGCAAAGCAATGCATTGTGTACCCCTCTGGCATTCAAAGGGCTAAAATCACTGAATTCTAGCTCATTGCTTCATAATTATTATTTTTGTAATTATTATTATGCTTTTTGTTTTAGTAGTGAGGGCCCTTCTCACAAGAGCTTACAATCCACTGCGCATGACTGCACCGCGACTGGCCGGCACTGTGGCCCGTGTAACGGGCTCTTCAATTAGTCCTATATAATAGTTTGCTAAATCGTGTGTAACGCCGCGACATGTGCAGTAGACACTGCTGCGCGTGCGGCAGTCATGCACAGTAGAGACTGCCTGCGCCATGGCTGATACAGAGCTGGGCGCTCCGAAGGAGCGTCCAGCTCTGTATCAGCCGTGGCGCGGGCAGTCTCTACTGCGCGTGACTGCCCCGCGACCGGGTGGTAGTGGCACTGTGGCCCGTGTAATGGGCTGTTCATCTAGTATGTAATATTGTACTGAACGAGTTTCCAGATGCAATCTGACATGTACTTGTTATGTGTTGCTGTATTGGCGATTGCTTTTCAATAAAAATTTTTGAAATAAAAAACAAAAAACAATACAGCGTTTTTATTTTCTAAAAAAAATTTAATGTAAATGTGTTAAATGATTAATAGGGATTAAATAATCAGTTGTGCTGTTGTGTTTCACATTATCAATAGAACGAAAGGGTTAGTTAGTCAGAAAGGAGGTAAGATTATAGGGAAATAAACTGATTGTCATTGAGTATAATGGTACACGTAGGGTGAACGGTCGTGTTAGCGCATTTAGGGTGGAATGGCATGTATCTTTCAAAAATTACACATCTGGATTTTCATAAAAAAGATTCTACGCGTAGAGGAATGATTCCAAAGCTCTTCCAAAGCAGTCTGAGCTAGTTCATGCTAGTTCTGCACATGAATCTTGGCACTACAGATAGTTCAGTGAATATCTCACAGATTTAATAGCTTAGCTGTCCTTTGCCAGGAAATACGAAGCCAGCAGTATTTGGCAGGCATGATACAAGAGTCAGATGAGAGGGGGAAGAAGAAATAGAGACAATTCAGTAACTGTAAGAAAGCAATGCAGTTCAAGGCAAATTTTACAATAGCAATATTGCCCATAGTCCTGTCTGGCTTTTATTTCATAGAAAAGCAGAAAGGGGAGGGAGCGGAGAACTTTATTTTCATATATCTCTATAGTTAATAGATTTTTCTGGACACTACTATCCCTTAAAAGCCCTTTTTAAATCAATGGGGAACTTTCATTTGTCAACTGTGGTACAGCAGGGTTTCTCAAGAACTGTACCTCTGTAGGCACTGACTAATGGCTAAAAAGTGAAGCAGGAATTGAATCCTTAAAGGGATAGTAATACTTCGTTTTATCTTTATTTTATTTTGTAGGCATTAAAAAAACATGAAGAATGATATAAATCTTATCTCTCAAACTTTTATGGTTTGAGAGATATTCACAAGCAAAGTTTCCCCTCCCGCCCCTTTTACCTAGTGTAAGCCATCTCTTCTCAGATGTGGAATCCAGTCCATAGACCAGACAGATCACAGCAGGGGACAATCTTCTTCCTATGAGAAGAATGAAAGCCCTACCCCCCTTGACACGTTTTTCAGGTTTTTCCCTTATCTTAATGGAAGATTGTCCCTCTCTGCAGTCTACCTGGGCACCTCCCTTCTGACCTGGCTGAACAGTGTTATATCAGTAAAAGGGGCGGGAGGGAGATACTTTGTCATTGAATTACTCTTGAACTACAAGTCTGACAGTACTGAAATAACACTCTCCAAAGTCCAAATACTATGATGATTAATTAGAGCCGATTTTATTATGAAACATTACTATCCCTTTAATGACCCATTAAGAGACAAAAAATCTGCACAGAACTGTAGGTCAAAAGCTGACAGGCAGATGGAATGCTGGAGAGTTCTTTCTGTGGGCTGCATTGTGGTCTCACACAGAGGGTTCATTCCAGTATAAGTACCAAGAAAATACATCTAAGGCTATTTCTCAGAATATCCAGTGATCTAAAATGTAATCATATTTTTGGAAGTCACCCATTTGTTAGAGTGAAAGTTGTACTTGGCATTGCCACTGTAATCGTTCCTCTTATGAAGACTGAATCACACTTTCAGATGAATTTTGTGTTCATTTTGCTGTATGTAGCCTGAAGTGCTCTGTGTGATAGTAGTACAGCCATTCAGGTAGAATGTGACCATGACATGAATCACAGGGCATTATTAGCTCAGCGAAAGAGGTACAAAACCAGTGCACTGTAGGTGGGACATGAAAATTCCCTTTGATTTAAATTAGGTATTTAACACCTTGAATGCTAGAGATGTCTGCGATGCATTGATTCACAATCAATTTAAATTAATGGGGATTTGTGGCTTTTTCATTTTGAACCTATGGTGCAGATGGTTTGCTCCAAAATTGCACATATTTAGCTTTATGAATAAAGCTCATGATTCCATTTAGATTTTAGATGAAATTGTAGATTTATCTGGAAAGGGAAAACTATATATACATATATATATATATATCAGCCACAAAATGCCAAGAAGGTCCACTCAGAACTAAACAACTAATGAAGATACTTTTGTTTTATATGATGTCTGTACTGTTTATGTCTCTGTATGTCAATTCCCTATTGTACAGTGCTGCAGAATAAGTGGATTCTATAATAATAATAATAACCCCAACGTACATTGATTTCAGCCATATATATGTGAGCAACTGTTTAATTGTTGTAATAGCCACAGTAGACAGATGTGTATTGCATAAAATGTTTAACTTAATATCTTCATAATTCATTCCCTAATCTTAAATCAGTACCCTAAATGCTAATATTATCTTTAACTTAACCATTAGAGTTGCAGAGAGGTGCAAATCATACCATTAGACTTGTGCGATTCGGTCCGTCGACATTCGGAATTCAACGAAAAAGGGGTCATTCGACAACATTAGGGCCATCTGAAAGGCAAGAGTCATTCACCAAAAAAAATCCGAATCAGACCAGCCCTGCTCCGAATGTTGTCGAAAATTCTGAAATTCGGCGACTACTCCCCGCACGTAATTACTTTCCCTCCATACTTTTCCTCCATGTCTTTAGTCCAATTAGCTTCTCCGTTTCATGCACTACTTTCCCGCTTTGTCTCTATTCCAATTAGCTTCTTTGTTTCATGATGGGGGTTGGACTAATGACACAGACACCCAGACAGCTTGCATTTGCTCTTAGTGCTTTGTTGGAGCTGAGAGAGAGAAGAAGCAGGAGATATTAGAGTGTCCACTTGTTGTGCAGGCAGGCAGGTAGCATTAGGCACAGGCAGGCAGCCAGCATTAGTGCCTTATTGCCACTGCAAGGGAAAGTCATCTTTGTTCATGTGTAAAATATAAAAATTTGTTTGAATACTTTTAAGAATGACACTTCAGCCAGTCTCACAGTTCTATAGGCAGGCCTAGTAGTACCTTATTGCTTTTGTAAGTGAAAGTCACCTTTGTTCCTGTGTAAAATACTAAAAATAATAATAGGGATTTGTTTGAATAATTTTCAGAGTGACACTTCAGCCAGTCTCACAGTTCTATAGGCAGGACTAGTACCTTATTGCGTCCGAAAGGGAAAGTCACCTTTGTTCCTGTGTAAAATATTAAAAATAATAGTAGGGATTTGTTTGAAAAATTTTCAGAGTGACTCTTCAGCCAGTCTCACAATTGTGTATGTGTATTGGGTAGGCAGACAGGGTGCTTTATTGCTACAACCATACTTTAGCTACTTCATCCATAGTACCACCTTACCCTGTTCCACCATCTTCATTTAGACCCTGCTGGAAATGGTTCAATTTATTTAATTTTCATTTTTAATTTATTTTTAAAGGTATTTTAAAGTTGCCGAATAATTTGGACTGTTGTCGAATTTCGTCCGAGTCGAACAAGTTGGATTCAAATTGCGGATTCGAAGAACGAAAAAATTTTTTTCGGCCGAAATCGAATTTTACCGATCATTTTTGTCATGCACAAGTCTACATACCATAAAAGCAATGAGATGTAGTCCCTACTAGCCCTCACAGGGCTTATCTAACATTAACCATTTGAGCATCTGAGGGGGTACACAATGCATTGTTATGTTGTGTATCCCGCTGGCTCTCAAAGGGTTAATCCTAATCCTGAAAAACAAACCCTTAAATCAGCCTTCAGTCATAATTACATTAGGGATATGCATAGACACAATTGTCTTTTCAACAATAATTGCTGCATTAAAGAAAAATAGAACCTGGTCGGCAGACAGGCAGCGGGGGACAGAGTAGACATCTTGCAGAGAAGGCATCTCTGAGTCTGTACTGTCCGTCCCCTTCAACTCCATGATTGGTTAGTTGGAAGGCTTTGTGCTTTAAGGCACCAGAAGGGATGGACAGCACAGGTACAGAGAGTGCCTACTGCAAGAACCCTGCTGGTGCCTGCCTGCCAAAAAGGTTCTATTTTTCTTTAATACAGCAATTATTATTGAAAAGACAACTATGTCTATGCATATCGCTAATGAAATTATGATTTAAGGCTCTATATTCATCTGATGAAAGTTCCGCTTTAACCCTAATATATAACACTAACACTTAGCCCAGAAATGTAATGCTAAAAAAAGCAACCCATAACCCTAACTAAAATTTAGCCCTTAAAGGGACAGTAATGTTTCATAATAAAAGCAGCGCTAATTAATCTTCATAGTATTTGGACTTTGGAGAGTGTTATTTCAATTCTGTCAGAGTTGTAGTTCAAGAGTAATTCAATGACAAAGCATCCCCCTCCCACCCCTTTTACTGATGTAACACTGCTCAGCCAGAGCAGAAGGGAGGTGCCCCGGTAGACTGCAGAGAGGGACAATCTTCAATTAATATAAGGGAAAAACCTAAAAAACTTGTCAAGGGGGGCAGGGCTTTCATTGTTCTCATAGGAATAAGAGTGTCCCCTTCTGTTATCTGTCTGGTCTATGGACTGCATTCCACATCTGAGAAGAGATGGCTTACACAAGGTAAAAGGGGCGGGGGGGAAACTCTGCTTGTGAATATCTCTCAAACCATAAAGGTTTGAGAGATAAGACTTATATCGTTCTTCATGTTTTTTTAATGCCTACAAAATAAAATAAAGATAAAACGAAGTATTACTATCCCTTTAACATCGACCTTAGCAATCTGGTTGTTTCTTACCATGTTAGCCCACCAACATAAAACACAATAGCAGGAATGAAACTCCATTCCCAATCTAGCCAGGCACATTTTAGTATTGTGCTTTGTTTTGCCACTTTACACTAACACATTTAGTAATTTCATCAACCCATCTGGTTTTTGGTCTTCTTCTTGGGCATTTAGTATCAAGTGGAATCTATTTTAAATCTTTTTTGGCCCATTTACCATCAGGTCTTCTTGCTATTTGACTATGTGACCTGCCCATTTACATTTTAGGATCACTGCTCTTTCAGTTATGTCATAAACCTTTGTTTTCTGACAAATGCATGCACGCATTTTTCAGTCTTTGTGTTATGTTCAAAATTTGACATTCCATACTACTCTGGGTAATCTTTGACATTTGGCTTTGGCATTTAAGATAAGGAAAAAACTTGAAAAACTTGTCAAGGGGGGCAGGGCTTTCATTTTTCTCATAGGAAGAAGAGTGTCCCCTTCTGTTATCTGTCTGGTCTATGGACTGGATTCCACATCTGAGAAGAGATGGCTTACACTAGGTAAAAGGGGCGGGAGGGGAAACTTTGCTTGTGAATATCTCTCACACCATAAAGGTTTGAGAGATAAGACTTATATCGTTCCTTATGTTTTTTTTAATGCCTACAAAATAAAATAAAGGTAAAATGAAGTATTACTATCCCTTTAAGGATTCAATTCCTGCTTCACTTTTTGGCCATTAATCAGTACCTACAGAGGTACAATTCTTGAGAAACCCTGAAATAACACTCTCTATGACTCAAATACTATGAAGATTAATTGGAGCTGCTGTTTTTGTGAAACATTATTATCCCTTTAAAGACAGACAGTACTACTATGTTTTCCAAATACTTGCCATGACAATTTTATTTCTCACTCAATTTCCATCATATTGTTTCCATCTATTGACATTTACTGTCCAAGTCAAATGTTCTTGTCCATCTACTGTGATTTTCCTTGTTATGGTAAATTTTTTAAACATGACTTGCATTTTGTTGATATTCTTCAGAACAAAGTTTACTTTCCTGTTGAAGTTCTTCAATGTATTCTTACAGTTCCTCAGGATAACTGGCAAAGATTCAAAACATTAATGAAGTAGGTAATCTCCACTGCTCTTAAACCCATTTTTATTCCAATGTAGTCTGTGGAAAATTTCTTCTAAACAAGCAGAAAGTATTTTTGTGGAGATAGTGTATCCTTGTTAGACTCCTTTTCTATATTGATATGGTCTTTATCATTGTTGACCTGTATTGACGCAGTTGTATTTTCATATTAGATTCAAATCTAATCCTTGACCGATCAGGTCACTGATTATTGCCTGTTTTTTCACTCAAAGTCCTTTTTGTAGTCAATGAAGTCTATGCATAATGGAAGGTTGTATTCATTATGTCGCTCTATAACTTGTTGAACTGTCTGGATACGGTCTATTGTATTGAAACCACTTCTGAAGCCTCTTTGTTCTTTAAAGGGATAGTAATACTTGCAAATTACTAATCCCCATATTGTAGCTTTGTTAAAAAGAAACTTATTGCCCCTAGTGTCATCTCTTAAACCCTTATGGTTTGAGAGATGATAGCCCTCAAAGTTCCCCCCTCCCTCCCCCTTCCCTGACTGAGCGCTGGACGCTGACTGCAGGGATATCCGGTATTACTTGCATCAGGCGGCTCTGCAGCATTGCCGAGATCGCGTTTATAGAAAAGAAATCTTTCACTAAAACGGTCTTCTACGTGTGCTTGCTAAACCAAGCAGGCTTTCCCGTTTTTAATGTTTTTAACCCCTTACCGCCCGAGGACGTACATGTACGTCCCGAGCGGATGTACCAGGTGGACAGAGGACGTACATGTATGTCCCGGAAGTCGTTTTAGAAAATGAAATTTGCTGCCAGCCCTATGCATCCCCTCGTGTGTTTGTCTGTGTTTGTGTCTATGTTTGTGTGTATGAATGTGTGTGTGTGTGTGTCTATGTATGTATTTGTTTGTGTGTCTGTGTGTATATGTGAGTTTCAGTGCACAGTGTTTATGTATATTTGTGTGTGTGAGTGTGTATGAAAGAGAGTATTATCATTGTATTTTATAAAGGCTTATATGCAAATATAAATTAGAAATAAAACACATATTGCATACATTAATAATGTACCTGTCTGACAAATGGTTGTTTTTTACTTTTTTTTTGTATTATTATATTGCTTATCAGAGCTTCTTGGACTTGAGGAAGTGTAATTTTCCTACTTTCCTGAAGCCTCAACATTAGTGAGCGTACAGCGTACCTTGCTGGGGTCTGTTGGGATGACAGCCCCACCACCTCTCTGACTGATTTAAACGCCTTCTTGGTGATCTTACCTGTAGCATTCACAATCCTTTTAGCATGGATTGTTCCACAAGGTGTTTCCACGTCCCACGTCCCATCAGATCGAGGTGTTAAATTAGTGACTTGTGCAGGGTAATATAAGTCAGCACCATATTTCCTGGCTCCAGCTGCAAAGGCCATTGTCAAGGAGTAGGGGTCAATGTGGCCATCTCCAGGATTGTACAGACCAGCAAGAACCTAAATGGGTGATAAAACACACATTCAGAATAAATTATTATATTACACAGACTACGAGAAATTCTGAGGCAAACCAACCTTACCATAGGGAAAAATAAAAATCTCCAAAATTCCCATTGATTTAAATGAGGATTTTAATATCTTAAATACTTGAGAAGTCCCCAGCACATTGCTTTGCAAAATGTTGGAGACATCCCAAGCATTCAAGGGGTTAACTCTTTGAGTGCCAGAGGGGTACACAATGCTTTGCAATGTGTTGCATACCCTTCTGGCACTCAAAAGGTTAAAAACCTAGTTTAAATCAATGAGAAGTTGGGGAATTTCTATTTGTCCCCTATTGTGAAGTCGGTTTGCTCCAGTTCTTAGTAAATCAGTTCCTCTGGCGTTAGTCTTCTACTCCAGCAGCTGCACCCTAGGGTATTGGATTGATCTGTTTAGTACACACCGGCACGTCCAATCCGCTCTCATAAAGACTTTAAAGGGACAGTAATGCTTAATATGGAGAAATATATATATAGCAATGTTTATCCACCCGAGTAAAACAATGGGACTCCCACTACTGAGAGGTGAAGTATTTAAGTGGCCTGAAACTGTACAGTGGCGCTGTTGCAACACCTCCCTATGGACAACTGTGGTCAATTGGCCATAAATTTCCATAGGATTGTGTAGCAACAGCACCACTGGGAAATTTCTGGCCATTGAGATACTCCACTTAAATAGTTCATGCTTGAGCTGCAATAATGTTTGAATAAAACTTCTCTCAGCAGTGGGATTGCCCTTGTTTTACTCGGGTGGCTGAACCCTATAATATATTTTTTTCTACATACTTTCTACAAGTGTTATTATCCCTTTAATGTCAACAAGACCCTTACACCTATCCTCTTACAAGTGCAGGAAAATGGAGTAAAGATACACCATTTCATCTGCATGGTGTAAAACAAAGCCCAGTGCAAAGGAACGCCTATTCACATAGCCAGCCCTGCCCTTGGCAAGAGTGGTGTTAATGGGAGAAATTTGGGGCAAGTAAATAAGCAATTTATTATTAGGCAGGAGTAGCACTAGAAAATCATGTCCAGCACCTAGTTTAGTGTGAGATTTTATTAGCACCTCCCTTTACTGTCTCTAAACAGGCATCCTAATAATTGTAATCTTCCCCATTCTTACCTTGTCCATGTTTAGCAAAGGGAATAACTCTTTCACTCTTTCTGGTTCAACCAGATACTGTGGATTTGGATGCCATCGTGCCCGTGTCATCTGGTATTTGAATTCATCTACTCTTGCTGGAGTTGAAGCAATTCTGATGCTCCCAGGTTGATGAAAGCCAACAGCCTACATAGGAGAGCAATGCAAACATTGTGGAAGGGCAGACGGGATCATGTCATCAAAACAAGAAACACAAGGGATCACACACTAAGACAAGAGGAAAGGAGATTTTGTCTACAACAGCGGAAGGGATTCTTTACGGTAAGGACAAGAAAGGTATGGAATTCACTGCATTAGATGCCTTTAAAAAGGGCCTGGATACTTTTTTTTTATAAGAAAAGAACATACAGGGCTATGTATGTTAGTAATGGGATTATTATTTATTTAGTGCTAATTGATCCAAGGGGAAATCCGATTGCCATTTGGAGTTGAGAAGGAATTTTTTCTCCAATTCAAAGCAAAATTTGAAATTGAAGGTTTTTTGTCTTCTTTTGGATCAACAGTGGCAAACAAGAATAGGAAAAGCGTTGATGGACGCAAGTCTTTTTTCAACCTAAACTACTATGTAACTATATATAGAGATGTTTGTGTATTGTATCTCTCCTTATCTGTACATGAGAGAACAAAGCAGAAATGACTGATTCCTGGTACCTATATGCCTTAAAAGAAAACAAAGACCTCTTAATGGCATAGCTGCCAAGAGTCCCGATTTACATGGGACAGTCACGATTTTGGGGCCCAAACCTTCTGTCCTGCCATGCAGAGTGAATGTCCTGCTTCCCACGCCCCTGCATCACTTGTCTCTCTCTACTCTTATTGTTTTTGTCTTGAGCCACATCATCACATCACGTTCCTCCATATAGCCGCTTTACGAAAGCCCCCTAGGCCTCCTCTGTATCAGGAGTCAGGAGAGCACCTGATTCTATATAATCCATCATGACATGATTACTCATTCAAGACATCCAGTAACTATGGCCTCATGAAAGTGCACGCACACACCGCACATTACGAACATAGTCATGCCCTTGCTGCCCTAGGTAGTGGCACACTGCAGGAATGTAGAGGAGCCGCAGAGTGGGAATGCACACTCTCATTGATCAGGTATTACCGATGTGATTTTCTGCAATATATTGTCTTGGGCAAGTGGCTGCAACAACTAACTGATTAACTGACTGGTTCTTGTCTCTCAATACAAATAGCACCACCAATAGCACCACCTGTCTCTGGTTTTCATGGACAGTCGCTGGTTTTGTCTCTTTTGGCTTATCTTCCAAGTGTCCGTCTTTAGGAGGAGCAGTACCACTTTCCCACCTTGGGGTCCCTGTATTTAGGAGGTCAGACTGTGTGGTGCGTATATAAGTGTATCACATTGCTCCACAGCAATAAAACTCACATTATTGTCTGTTTAAAATTCAGTATATGTGTTTTCTAAATTAGTCTGTGCAAATAAAATATGTTTTTGTCTTGTTCTAAATCATTAATTCAGATACACAAAGAAGTGTCAGTAGGTCAGGAAATAGCCTAAAAATTCTCGGTAATTCCCTGCTTGTCTTATGCGTGTATAAGAAGTGTTATCTCAGAATTGTAGCAAATTGCAACTATCATGTCAGGATATTATGCTTCCATATGAAAATGGAAGCAAAAACAACTGTAGGGAGCAATATAATTTGGGGTAAAAATGCTCATTTTTTTAATAAATCGACTCTTAAAATTAAATGCTGATGTCACCTTGGAGCTTGCCTACGGTACATGCTGTACCACAGCCATCTATTTGTAATGCCATTTTTCCAATTCATTGTGTCTGTAGAGCTGCCTGCAACAAACAGAGACATGAACCTCAGTGCAGTACGTTGCTTTTTACTGTGTATTCATTGCCTTGCTTGCTCCTTCGTGTTTCTGTTTGTTGCAGGCAGCTCAACAGATACACTGAAGAAGGAAAGGGGTGGGCAAATGACAAGGAGAGTGCTGCTGATCATGCTCAACAGGTTTAAGATGGCAGCGCTCTGCCTCATCTGAGAAGAAAATGAAACATATGTTAAAGGATGTGGACAGTGTTTCAACAACTGAAAGGGACATTTTTGAAGTATTAAGACCAACAGTAAATGATTCTGGGGGGTTGTATGTTTGCTGATAGTTCCACTTTAAAGATTCCTTGAGGACTGGTTGGATCATCACTGGGTTACAGCAAACATTAACAAAGCACCTAAAATCTACTTTCTGGGGAGCATTAAGGGTTAAAATATCCAGATCTCAGGGTGAGCTCATTTAAATGTTCCCATGTTTGTACATTATTCCATGTAGTAATTTTCTCCAAAAATAAATAGAAGACAAGCACTTACATAAGAAAACCCCGGTAATAACTATGACATGTTAATATCACATAACTCACCATATTTAAGGACATAAATATTAACATTGCTCGCCATTCCTTTTTAACTCTTTAAGGATCAGATGGGTATGCCAATACATTGCAAAGCCACGTATTGCACACATCTCTGGACCTTACGGGGTTATCATTATTCTTTATTTATATAGAGCCAACTTATTCCGCAGCGCTGTACAATATGGTTAAAATAATGTACTACTATATTAGAAAGGGGAAATAATTTAAAGTGAAACTACCACCCAAAACAATCTTTAGCTTCACTAAGTCCCCATCTGGCGACTAGCTGCTTAGTAGTGCTAGTCACCAGAATAATGACCTTATTTAATAGATTTCTGCTCTCTTCCATGGGTAACAGGCAGAATGGAGCACGGACATCTTGCCATTGTGACGTCTGCGCATCTGCGCTGTCAGTCCCAGCCGGGTCTAGGAGGTGTTGCTAGGAGCCATTTGGCTCCGGCTGGGACTAACAGTGCAGGCGTGCGGACGTCACAATGGCAAGATGTCCGTGCTCCGTCCTGCCTGTAACCCATAGAAGAGATCAGAAATCTATTAAATAAGGTAATTATTCTGGCGACTAGCGCTACTAAGCAGCTAGACGCCAGATGGGGACTTAGTGAAGCTAAAGATTGTGTCGGGTGGTAGTTCCGCTTTAAAAGCATATCATTGTATATCATGATATATATGATGTAATATAAATAAATGATTAGCTTTACAAAGTATATACAAAGTATTATAAGCATATAATATGGATGTGTATATGGACGCCAGTTTTATAATTTAGCAGTTATTCTTTTGTAAGAAAATGACAAACCTGTCCAGTCTCCTCTTCTAAATCTTGGTACAGCCTGATGCTATAATAATGTATTTTCTTCAGATTTATTCCAGGATGAAAATATGTGGTTAGTCCAGCCTGTAGAAAAGGTATATTTCTAGAATTAATAATGCAATAAGCAATAGTGCTTTTTTCATAATTTTCTTAAAGCGGAACTATCACCCTATATCAAGTCCCCTTACAATAATTAGGCATATGGTGATTTGCTTCTTAACAGTGATATCATCAGGCAGAAGTACCACGTTCTGAAGTAATCCTTGTTTTTCTGAGATCGGCAGCCAGGCTTGCACGCAGACATTTTGGCTTAGAGACATCTACTCGCCTGCAGTGTCCTTCCCGGTCTCTTCTAAGAGGCATTGCATAGTATCTTAAGGTACTGTGTCTCAGAAAAACAAGGATTACTTCAGAACGTGGTACTTCTGCCCGATAATTCACTGTTAAGAAGCTACTCGCCATATGCCTAATTATTGCGGGGGTACTTGAAATAGGGTGATAGTTCCATTTTAAGATCAGTGTTTAGCTCCGGGGTAAGCAGGATGATTTTCTACAATGAAAGATAGAGGGGGATATTCACTGAGCGGTAACAGAGAGGTGATAAAGAGGTGATAAAGTGGAGATGACTTCTCCATTTTATCACTTCCCCAATTCCTATGTTTTTCTATGGAGCCATTGAACTAAGATTTATTCAGCTTTTGAGATCTTAGTGAATAGGCTCCATAGAGTAACATAGGAACTGGAGAAGTGATGAACTGGAGAAGTTATCTCTACTTTATCACCTCTTTATCACTGATTAGTGAATCTTCCCCAAAGTCTGCTTATTCTTGGAGGACAAAGTGCCAAAAATTGTACAGATTCACTGACAAAAAGTTACAGGGTCACCGACAAAAGGTACAGGGTGAGTGACTTGGCATGACCTGGCAGTAAATCAGCTCAGGGGGTAGGCATCTTCTGGCTATCTAGAACCTAAGGTTGCCTACCCCAGATTTAACCCTTTTGAGTGATAAAGGGTTGGGCAATGCATCGTTCTTCAAAGGATTGTGCACCCCTGTAACACTCAAATGGTTAACCATTTGAATGTCAGAGGGGTACAATGCGTTATGTAACCTCAAAGGGTTAAAAGAGCATGGACACCTCCTAAAAATATCCATCCACTTACCATACTATGGCATAATATCCTAATGACCCCTATACATTTTGCCTTTGTATAAAAACAAACAAACAATAATCACTCCTGGATGTCATATCCATGGAGGTGACATGACAGTTACTGGTAGGAAGAATGCATGAGCCTACTTAACCCTTTAATCCTTTGAGGGCCGGAGGGGTATGGAATGCATTGCTTTGCAATGCATTCTGGACCCCTCTGGCACTCACTGGGTTAAGGAACATAGGAGTGCCCTCCTCTGGTTCTTAAAGGGTTCAGATTACCATGTGCAGTGTGTACAGTCTCCATGGCCGCCTCCATGTATATAACATCCAGAGCTGACTGAAGATGATATCTCTAGAACACAGGATGGTGACAGGCCAGTTAGAAGGGGGGGGGGGTTGGGTTAACAAACTTTAAAATTTGTAAGTTAAAAATGTCCTGCCAGGTGTTACTTCAGGGAACAAATATCAGGTTGCCTCCTGGAACTCCACACAGGAGGTGGAGAGTGGCTGATTTAACACCTTGAATGTCAGAGAGGTATCCAATGCATCATGTTGGAGACTTCTCTGGCACTCAAAAGGTTAAAAAAAAGCTGTGAATAGCAAAAGATGTTTGGCCTCAGATGGCTGGGAGAAGCACAGTTATGTACTATAGTCAGGGTGAGGACCTCTACGTTCTCTGGTTCTGGAATTGCCAAGTGGGAGGAAATGTGAGGCATCTAGTACAGTGAGGATTGCTGGAAGAAATACAAAACCCTGAGCCAATCAGAATTCAGAATGCTGTTTTCTGTGCTGCTGGTTGGCGTTTTTCTGATAAGGTACTGCCCAGAGTCTGAAGTTTGCCTGGAATTGCTATGTATGCCTTAATTTAGAACTCCTTTTTTATCACAACTCTAGCCTTCTAGAATGAGAAGGTATCAACAGTTAGAAACCCAGGAGCAGGGCTAGGAGTCCAGGTATCACAGTAATAGTTATAAAGCAATACTCAAGGTCAGACAAGCCAAAGGGTCAGGGCAGGCAGCTAAGGTTCATTAATATAGGCCAGGTAGCCTAATAGCCCAGTTGTCACAGCAGTAAGGATAAGGCAGAAATCAGGGTCAGACAAGCCAAGGGCCAGGGCAGGCAGCAAAGGTTCAGGAGTCCAGGTAATAGCTGGAGCTCAATAATAGAGGAGGCATAACAGTAGTAAGTGTCCACAGCAACTAAACGCTGAGTATATCTGGGTGCTCAGGGTTTAAATAGGCCAGTTGATTGCCGTCATCCATCATTTAAAGCATGCCAGAATGCCGTGCATGCGCACATTTCATCCATCACCACGCATGAGCAGGGAATCCGGAAGCTGAAGAAGAATGCAGAGACTGCAGAGTGACATTCTGGGGATTTTGCCTTGGCGTGTATATATTTTGTATTAATGAGTTAAATGTGTATATAAAGTTATAGCCTCTACTTTTGTTTAATGCTTTGGTAGAGTTGTGAAAGTAATTGTAATGTCTAAACGCAACTATATAGCAGAGATTTCTTTAGATGATAAGAAACACATTGCACTGTTTAAAAACACTTACCTTCATGTCGTTCTAAAGTTATGAAGTGGAGAAGGATCCCCCACCCGCCCCTTCTGGCCGCCTCCCACTGAATGGCTAGTTGTGTTGTGCGACCTGACGGGTGCAGTGAGAGACAAACTTCAGTGAGTAAGTATAAGGAAAATCTTGCCCCCCTTGATGAAGGAGTGCAGGATTTCCCTTTGCATACTGAAGCTTGTTCCTCGCTTCATCCACTCGGACCTGAGATAGCTGCTGAGTGACGTAGGCAGAAGGGGCGGGCGGGGATCCTTCTACACTTCATAACTATAGAACTACACAAAAGTAAATGTTTTTAAACAGAGCAATGTGTTTCTTATCATATAAAGAAGACTCTGCGATATAGTTGTGTTTAGACATTGCAATCACTTTAAACTTGCAGTTTAGAAGGTACCTCTAGACGGAGAGCAAGTGAATGACATATTAAGGAGGTAGTGAATATATGCTTTTGATTTGTTGGGATTTTAACCAATTAGCTTAGTGTAACGAGGTTTGAAATTTGTGATTGACAGCAATCAATTTTTTGGTCTATGAGGAAGCGCCAGTGGGCATGAAACGCGTTAGATGGAGTTTTTCTCTCTCTCTCTTCATCTGTATTCTGCTATACTTGTTTCGTCCGATGCTGTTTTTTGTGACATTTTAACTTTTGAAATAAAGGAGTTTTTATTTATATTTGATTGCAACATTGTTGCTTTAATTATTTCTGGAGTGCAGCCGTCAATACTCAAGTATGTTTACTCTATTGAAACGGTCAGGGGAGGACCAGGACAGCTGAGCACCCATGGCCCTTTCGAAGTGCCCCGAGGACGACAGGTACAGATTGGTGGAAGTTTGGGCGTGTTAGCACATACCCCTTTGTTTGGTTACTGACTATGTATGCCTTATATGACAGATCACCTGCACAGCATACTAATCATTACTATGTTCTGATGGAGCACAACTAATCTAAATGGTAGCCTATCGGAACACCAGGAAGATTATTCCATTGGTGCTTGTTTTGTTGCAGTGCTCAGAACAATGAACCAATCGATGTCATCTCACATAGACATCGACCAATTATGTTTGACTGACCACAATGTGTCCCACCCAAAAATTACACCCCACCAGCAAAAGGATTACTGGGTGAAAGCAGCTTGTGGACAGGTTTGGGAACCGTTAGTCTAGGTTATTTACTCTTTAACCCCTTGGACATCTCCAGTGCTTTGAAAATCAATTCACAGAAGATGTCGCTAGCATCCAAGGGGTAAATAAAACCATCACAATAGTCTGTTAAAAGGATTTTGCTTTCAGACTTTTTAAATTAAATAATAAACTTAAAAAAAGTCAACACTTTAATCTAACTTTCTGCTGTGCTGACTGAACTGCTAAAGAAATTAACTAATACCATTTTTCTCTTAATCATTACCATTCATTCACAATTTACTTACTGCATGCCACGTAGATCCAGCTGTGAGCTCAGACTTCTCCAGGAGAACAACATCCTTCATGCCAGCCTTAGCCAGGTGATATGCCAGACTCACACCGACACATCCACCACCAATGATTACTGTCTCTGCTGTGTCTTTCCATCTCTTTCCCAAAAATGAAGACTGCTTTTCTTCACTAATAACATAAAGAGCAAGACATTAATTCAGTGTGTTACACATGTGAAATATGACAAATGTTAATCCTATGAGTGTCAGAGGGAGTGCTACATACAAAATGTATGGACCTGTTTCATCCTATTTAAGGGATGTCTGAGTTCACTCCTCAAGCACCACGGATAAACTACATCTGGGTGTAACACAAACTACAGTAAATTGTTTAAGGGATAATTCCATGAAAAGTATAACTACAGGAATAAGGCACTCATTTATTTTAATAAAATGAATTGCCTAGGTAAGTGTCCTTAAAGGGATAGTAATTAGTGATGAGCGAGCACCCCAATGCTCGGATGTTCGGGTGCTCTGACCGAGCACCCCCTGAGGCTCGAGTGCTCGGCCGAGCACCCGAGCCCCATTGAAGTCAATGGGAGGACTCGAGCATTACACCAGGCACCCCCTGCTCTGATGAGGGGAGGGTGCCTGGTCCATAGGAAAAGGGCAGAAAAAGATGGAAACACTACAGAAATGGTTCAGGGACAGCATAGGGAGGATGTCTGGATGCACCTTGGACTCCAACATCGCTGCTGGGAACGATCTTTCGCCCGTAGTACGCCATTTTTACAGACTGACCGTAAAACACACAAAAAGGAAAATAAAAACGACTTTAGGCGAAAAATTGTTACCAAACAGTATTTGCTGTATATTTACTTGTATATCATCTGCAAATTCTCCCAAAAATTTCATCGATTTTCTGAAGTGAGGCCATGATTAAGAGGGAAACGTGCGCAGAGGCAAATTATCCCAAAAATTTCCTTGATTTTCAGAACTGAGGCCATGATTAAGAGGGAAACGTGCGCAGAGGCAAATTCTCCCAAAAATTTCCTTGATTTTCAGAACTGAGGCCATGATTAAGAGGGAAACGTGCGCAGAGGCAAATTATCCCAAAAATTTCCTTGATTTTCAGAACTGAGGCCATGATTAAGAGGGAAACGTGCGCAGAGGTAAATTCTCCCAAAAATTTCCTTGATTTTCAGAACTGAGGCCATGATTAAGAGGGAAACGTGCGCTGAGCTGACCATCTAAAACATTATGGGTGAGGGTCTGCTGCAGAGCTGACCATCCTAAACATTATATGCGAAGGCCCGCTAGTGAGCTGACGCTATAAAACATTATATGAGAGGGCCCGCTAGAGAGCTGACCCAATAAAACATTATATGAGAAGGCCCGCTGGTGAGCTGACCTATATAAAAATTGGCAAACAGGGCCCGCTGGTGAGCTGGCCCTATATAAAAATTATATCACAGGGCCCGCTGGTGAGCTGGCCCTATATAAAAATTATATCCCAGGGCACGCTGGTGAGCTGGCCCTATATAAAAATTATATCCCAGGGCATATGGAAGAGGAGGAGGAGGATGAGAACATTAAGAGTCAACCATATACCCGTTTTTGGGGTGGAAGGGGTGAATGGGAATACAGAGTATTCCCATCATTGTAAATAACATATATAAAGTGAGTTTATGTTCCCCCGGGGCTTTCCTCCAGTGGAGTGGAGAAGTCAGGGGAAATCCAGGCCTGGGTTCATTTTTATAAGTGTCAACCTATCAGCATTGTCGGTGGAAAGGCGGATATGCTTATCTGTTATGATGCCACCAGCAGCACTAAATACCCGCTCAGACAGAACGCTGGCGGCAGGGCAGGCCAGCACCTCCAAGGCGTAGAGTGCCAGTTCATACCACGTGTCCAGCTTGGACACCCAGTAGTTGTAAGGCACAGAGGGATCATTGAGGACGCTGACACGGTCTGCTACGTACTCCTTCACCATCTTCCAAAACTTTTCCCTCCTTGTGACACTAGGCTGCGCATCAGGGTGAGGGTGCTGGCGGGGTGTCATGAAGGTGTCCCACGCCTTGGAGAGTGTTGCCCTGCCTTTGTCGGAACTGCTGTGTGCTCCCCTTTTCTCCCCTTCTCGGTTGGCCAAGGTAGCACGTACTCTGCCGCCAGCGTTGTCAGATGGAAAATTTTGGAGCAATTTTTCAACAAGAACCTTCTGGTATTGCACCATTTTGCTTGTCCTCTCCACCGGAGGAATGAGAGATGAGAAATTCTCTTTGTAGCGGGGGTCCAGAAGGGTGAACACCCAGTAATCCGTGTTGTCTAAAATGCGTACAACGCGTGGGTCACGGGAAAGGCAGCCTAACATAAAGTCAGCCATGTGTGCCAGAGTACCAACAGTCAAGATTTCGCTGTCCTCACCAGGAGGCTGACTCTCAATATCCTCATCCTCTTCCTCCTCTTCTGCCCACCCACGCTGAAGAGATGGAACTAAAGTTCCATGGCTACCCTCTGTAGCGGAGGCAACCGTGTCTTCCTCCTCCTCCTCCTCCTCCTCCTCCTCCTCCGCCTCCTCCAATTGTCGCTGAGAAGACGAAGTGAGGGTGCTCTGGCTATCACCTTGTGTAAGCTCTTCCTCCCCCATTTCCACCTCTTCCACATGCAAAGCGTCGGTTTTAATTGTGAGCAGCGAGCGTTTCAGTAGACACAGAAGTGGGATGGTTACACTGATAATAGCGTTATCGCCGCTCACCATCTGTGTCGATTCCTCAAAATTGCGTAAAACCTCGCAGAGGTCTGACATCCATTCCCACTCCTCACTTCTGATTACAGGAAGTTGAACGGAGAGGCGACGACCGTGTAACAGCTGGTACTCCACTACTGCCCTCTGCTGCTCACAAAGCCGGGCCAACATGTGGAAGGTGGAGTTCCAGCGCGTGCTCACGTCACACAGCAGCCGGTGAGCTGGCAATTGTAAGCGCTGCTGCAGCTTCAACAGGCCGGCCGAAGCTGTAGATGACTTATGGAAATGTGCACACACGCGGCGCACCTTGGTCAAGAGATCATGCACATTGGGGTAGGTTTTTAGAAATCGCTGCACCACTAAATTAAATACATGCG
Organism: Rhinophrynus dorsalis; assembly: GCA_037306005.1. Taxonomy (NCBI): domain Eukaryota; kingdom Metazoa; phylum Chordata; class Amphibia; order Anura; family Rhinophrynidae; genus Rhinophrynus; species Rhinophrynus dorsalis. The sequence goes on from CM074718.1 coordinate 607,508,639, forward strand.
CTAGGCATGGTACGTGTGTGAGCTTGCCGAGCTCCAAAGCCGCCACCAAGTTACGCCCATTATCACACACAACCATGCCTGCTTGCAGGTTGAGTGGCGAGAGCCACTGCTCGGTCTGGTGACTAATCCCCTGCAACAGCTCTGAGGCCGTGTGCTGTTTGTCCCCAAGGCAGATCAGCTTCAGCACGGCCTGTTGACGCTTCCCCACTGCAGTGCTACACTGCTTCCAGCTACTGGCTGATGGGGGAGTGGCGGTGTGTGTAGAGAATTCGGAGGTGGAAACGGAGGAGGAGGAGCCAATAACGTAGGTGCTGGTGGAAACCCTGATGGAGGTAGGGCCCGCAATCCTCGGCGTGGGTAGCACCCGTGCCATCCCAGGGTCCGAGTCGCTCCCAGCCTCCACGACATTCACCCAGTGTGCCGTCAGGGAAATGTAGCGTCCCTGGCCACAAGCACTTGTCCATGTGTCAGTCGTTAAGTGGACCTTCCCAGTAACTGCGTTGGTCAGGGCACGGGTGATGTTACTGGACACATGGTGGTGTAATGCGGGGATGGCACACCGGGAAAAGTAGTGGCGGCTGGGGACCGCGTACCGAGGGACAGCTGCTGCCATCAGGCTGCGGAAGGACTCAGTGTCCACAAGCCTAAATGGCAGCATTTCGATGGCCAGTAATTTTGAAAGGTGTGAGGTTAGTGCTATGGCCTGTGGGTGGGTGGCTGGGTATTTTCTCTTGCGCTCAAATGCCTGGGGTAACGACATTTGGACGCTGTGCTGGGACAGGGAAGTGGATGTGGTCGCTGATGGTGCTTCAGATGCTACAGGTGCAGGGCGGGAGGTATGCGGGCCTGCGCCTTCGACAGGCGATTGGCCGGCACCGAAAACAGGGGAAGAGGAGGCAGTGGTGTGGCCTGCAGACACAGATGGGCGATCCAGGCGTTCCTCCCACTTACTACGGTGCTTGGATGCCATGTGTCGGATCATGCTGGTGGTGGTGAGGTTTCTAGTGTTCATGCCTCGGCTCATTCTGGTGTGGCACAGGTTGCAAACTACAAATCTTTTGTCGTCCGCACTTTCCTTAAAAAAACGCCATACCGCGGAACACCTACCCCTTGGCAAGGTAGATTTACGCAAGGGGGTGCTCCGTGGAACATTTGCGGGCCGGTTTGGTGCGGTCCGCCTTCTTTCTGTAGCCACACCACTGCCTCTTCCAGCCTGTTGCGGTGCTGCAGATGGCTCACCCTCAGGACTGCTGTCATCGCTCGGCTCTACACCTTCCCAGGTGGGGTCAGTCACCTCATCATCCACCAAGTCCTCCTCCACTTCCTCACTCTGATCATCCTCCTCAAGTCTTGATCCCACCACATACTCAGTCATTGACAACTGTATAACATTCTCCTCAACAAGGTCTTGAGACGGAAATAGTGGTTGATTTAATGGCAACTGTGTCTCATCATCATCATCATCATCATCCACTACTTCCTTTGACCTTAAATGCCGTTCACATCTGTCATCTTCTTGTGATTGGGTAGCCTCTAGAGGTTGTGAATCAGGGCACAAGATGTCATGTTCCTCTGCAAGCGTGCTTGGAGAGAGGGTCAAATGAAGGATTGGTGATGAGACGAGCTCATCACTATATCCCAGTGTGGGATCACTTCTTTGACCAGACCGTGTATGGTGGGAGGAAGGATGATCAGAGTGAGGATTATGTTGACCAGACTCTTGGCTACTGAGAGTGGACTTGGTGGAAGACAGGGTGGTGCTTAACCGACTGGAAGCAGTATCAGCTGTCATCCAACCGACCACCTGTTCGCACTGGTCGGACCTCGAGAGTGATGTCCTGCGACGCCCTGTGAAATCAGACATGAAGCTAGGTATGGTGGATGTCTTTCTTTCTTGTGCTCTGGCACCAGGCACAGTTTCTCCGCGTCCTGACCCGCGCCCTGAACTTTCAGGATCACGTCCACTTCCCCGTCCCTTTTTACCCGCCTTCTTCATCTTACACGATATATATGACTTTAATATATATGAGTTTGAAAACTTAACAGTATTTCTTACTATTCTGCAACTCTGCAGAGTACACAGAATAGGCTGCTAAACTGCGGTGACACACACTGAATGGAATAAGTGACTTTAATATTTGAGTTTGAAAAATTAACAGTATTTCTTACTATTCTGCAACTCTGCAGAGTACACAGAATAGGCTGCTAAACTGCGGTGACACACACTGAATGGAATAAGTGACTTTAATATTTGAGTTTGAAAAATTAACAGTATTTCTTACTATTCTGCAACTCTGCAGAGTACACAGAATAGGCTGTTAAACGGCGTTGAAACACACTGAATGGAATATGTGACTTTAATATTTGAGTTTGAAAACTTAACAGTATTTCTTATAATTCTGGAACTGTACAGAGTACACAGAATAGGCTGTTAAACGGCGTTGAAACACACTGAATGGAATATGTGACTTTAATATTTGAGTTTGAAAACTTAACAGTATTTCTTATAATTCTAGAACTGTACAGAGTACACAGAATAGGCTGTTAAACGGCGGTGAAAGACACTGAATGGAATATGTGACTTTAATATTTGAGTTTGAAAACTTAACAGTATTTCTTATAATTCTGCAACTCTGCAGAGTACACAGAATAGGCTGTTAAACGGCGGTGAAAGACACTGAATGGAATATGTGACTTTAATATTTGAGTTTGAAAACTTAACAGTATTTCTTATAATTCTGCAACTCTGCAGAGTACACAGAATAGGCTGTTAAACGGCGGTGAAAGACACTGAATGGAATATGTGACTTTGATATTTGAGTTTGAAAAATTAACAGTATTTCTTACTATTCTGCAACTCTGCAGAGTACACAGAATAGGCTGTTAAACGGCGTTGAAACACACTGAATGGAATATGTGACTTTAATATTTGAGTTTGAAAACTTAACAGTATTTCTTATAATTCTGCAACTGTACAGAGTACACAGAATAGGCTGTTAAACGGCGGTGAAAGACACTGAATGGAATATGTGACTTTAATATTTGAGTTTGAAAACTTAACAGTATTTCTTATAATTCTGCAACTCTGCAGAGTACACAGAATAGGCTGTTAAACGGCGTTGAAACACACTGAATGGAATATGTGACTTTAATATTTGAGTTTGAAAACTTAACAGTATTTCTTATAATTCTGCAACTCTGCAGAGTACACAGAATAGGCTGTTAAACGGCGGTGAAAGACACTGAATGGAATATGTGACTTTAATATTTGAGTTTGAAAACTTAACAGTATTTCTTATAATTCTGCAACTCTGCAGAGTACACAGAATAGGCTGTTAAACGGCGTTGAAACACACTGAATGGAATATGTGACTTTAATATTTGAGTTTGAAAACTTAACAGTATTTCTTATAATTCTGGAACTGTACAGAGTACACAGAATAGGCTGTTAAACGGCGGTGAAAGACACTGAATGGAATATGTGACTTTAATATTTGAGTTTGAAAACTTAACAGTATTTCTTACTATTCTGCAACTCTGCAGAGTACACAGAATAGGCTGTTAAACGGCGTTGAAACACACTGAATGGAATATGTGACTTTAATATTTGAGTTTGAAAACTTAACAGTATTTCTTATAATTCTGGAACTGTACAGAGTACACAGAATAGGCTGTTAAACGGCGGTGAAAGACACTGAATGGAATATGTGACTTTAATATTTGAGTTTGAAAACTTAACAGTATTTCTTATAATTCTGCAACTGTACAGAGTACACAGAATAGGCTGTTAAACGGCGGTGAAAGACACTGAATGGAATATGTGACTTTAATATTTGAGTTTGAAAACTTAACAGTATTTCTTATAATTCTGCAACTCTGCAGAGTACACAGAATAGGCTGTTAAACGGCGGTGAAAGACACTGAATGGAATATGTGACTTTGATATTTTAGTTTGAAGACTTAACAGTATTTCTTCCTATTCTGCAACTCTGCACAGTACACAGAATGTGCTGCTACACTGCGGCGAAGCACACTGAATGGAATATGTGACTTTGATATTTTAGTTTGAAGACTTAACAGTATTTCTTCCTATTCTGCAACTCTGCACAGTACACAGAATGTGCTGCTACACTGCGACGAAGCACACTGAATGGAATATGTGACTTTGATATTTTAGTTTGAAGACTTAACAGTATTTCTTCCTATTCTGCAACTCTGCACAGTACACAGAATGTGCTGCTAAACTGCGGCGAAGCACACTGAATGGAATATGTGACTTTGATATTTTAGTTTGAAGACTTAACAGTATTTCTTCCTATTCTGCAACTCTGCACAGTACACAGAATGTGCTGCTACACTGCGGCGAAGCACACTGAATGGAATATGTGACTTTGATATTTTAGTTTGAAGACTTAACAGTATTTCTTCCTATTCTGCAACTCTGCACAGTACACAGAATGTGCTGCTACACTGCGGCGAAGCACACTGAATGGAATATGTGACTTTGATATTTTAGTTTGAAGACTTAACAGTATTTCTTCCTATTCTGCAACTCTGCACAGTACACAGAATGTGCTGCTACACTGCGGCGAAGCACACTGAATGGAATATGTGACTTTGATATTTTAGTTTGAAGACTTAACAGTATTTCTTCCTATTCTGCAACTCTGCACAGTACACAGAATGTGCTGCTAAACTGCGGCGAAGCACACTGAATGGAATATGTGACTTTGATATTTTAGTTTGAAGACTTAACAGTATTTCTTCCTATTCTGCAACTCTGCACAGTACACAGAATGTGCTGCTAAACTGTGGCGAAGCACACTGAATGGAATATGTGACTTTGATATTTTAGTTTGAAGACTTAACAGTATTTCTTCCTATTCTGCAACTCTGCACAGTACTCAGAATGTGCTGCTAAACTGCGGCGACGCACACTGAATGGAATACGTGACTTTGATATTTTAGTTTGAAGACTTAACAGAATGTGCTCTAATCTGCAACTTTGCACACTAAACAGAATGTGCTCTAATCTGCAACTTTGCACACTAAACAGAATGTGCTCTAATCTGCAACTTTGCACACTAAACAGAATGTGCTCTAATCTGCAACTGTGCACACTAAACAGAATGTGCTCTAATCTGCAACTTTGCACACTAAACAGAATATATATATATTTTTTTTTTTTTTTTTGTTTTTTTCCCCCCACACCAAATAACCTGCTGCCCCCACACACAGTAGTCCTAAAAAGGACTTTTGGTTCTTTTTTTTTCACAATTTTTGTTTTTTTCCTCCCTACACTGCCTTTCCCTTCCTATCCTCAGCTCTCCCTGGCTCAGACTGAGCCGAACTCGATGGTCAGGTGCTATACAGCACCTGACCACGGGTTCTGGCCAGCCAATCAGTGTAATGCCAGCAGCCAACATGGCTGCTGGCATTACACCGATGTCAGAGCCTCCCTGCACGTTTATTGGCTGCGCAGCAGCCGCAAAACGTGCGGGGAGGAGACCCGAACATGGCGGGCGAGCACATGCGGTACTCGTACGAGTACCGCCATGTGCCGAGCAGAGCGATGCTCGAGCCGATCCGAGCATCGGCCGAGCATGCTCGCTCAACACTAATAGTAATGTTTCACAATAAAAGCAGCTCCAATTAATCTTTGGGCCATGGAGGGTGTTATTTCAATACTGTCAGAGTTATAGTTCAAGAGTAATTGAATGATAAAGTATCCCCCTCCCTTCCCTTTTACTGTTATAACACTACTCACCTCAGAGCAGCAAGACTGACAAGCTGGATCTCAGAGAGGGACAATCTTCAGTGAGCATAAGGAAAAAACCTGTCAAGGGTGAAGGGTTTTCATTGTTCTCACAGTAAGAAGATTGTCCCTTGCTGTGAGCTGTTACACGTTATATATTAATTCATTAAAGTCAATGACAACATAATCATGAAAATTCACTGTGGAAGTGCTGAGAGTACTAACTGTACCCTGCACCCCTTCCACTGTATATTATTGATTGCATTACATAAGTTAATGCTCATAGACCTTTAATGATGAATTTCCACACTTTTGACCACAAATGAGATCTTTAATATTGGCTTAAATGAAAGTTTTTGTGTCTTAATTTCTGCAGTTTTTAAGTTATATTGATTTAACGTGATTTTATTTGGTGCCATTTTTTGGGAATCAGTCAAGCAAGTTCCATGCTCTTCACTGAATTTTTTGATTGATCAATCATGCTTCCCAAGCTTGTTTTTTAACTCTTTATATTTGTGTTTTGATTGGTCAAGCTATAAGTTGCAAACCCTTCTTACGTCACTGCCGTAATATTTTACATGGTAGCTGAATTTGATTGTATTTACTGATCTCCATTTCAGATATGTACTTATTTCACAACTCCTTACAATAGACATTGGACTTCAAAAGTCTTAGGGCTCGATCCAAATTTTGGCGTTAAAACCAACGTGAAGGAAAAAAATGCCGTTGCGAGTTAACCAAGACCGTGTAATGTGAGATTCAAGTCTTCCTTATCCAGAAGATTAACGTCCGACGGTCTACAAAACACACGTAAACTACAAAACTGGAGTCGCCAAAAATTTACCTCATCGCCGTCGCAAAACACACGATAAACAACATGAGAAACATCCCAATAAAAGAAACAAGCGAAATGTCCGACGTTACCTAGTGCCCGAGCCAATCACAGCACCCCAAAGTATCAAGTTCAGTCAAATAAACTATATATAGACCCAAAATAACCAGCGCACCTTTGTCTGTGTATCGCATTCATTAGAGCTAGAGCACAGGACCCAGGAGCGGAGGCTAGTGTAAAGAGACAGGTAGTTGAGGCACATCACACACAGGTAGAAGGAGTTGGAGGGATTGCAATACACCTTGCGACACATAATACACCTTTGTACATACCAAATACACACATACCCACACACATACACAGGACATATTTTATTTTGTTAGTAAAACATACACACCTTTATCTTTTTTGTCAACGTGAGCCTGTGAGTGCAAGTGAGTGACAGAGAGTGAGTGTGTGAGGGCCTGAGTGAGTGTCTGGGTGAGAGTTGGTGAAAGGAATGGAGAGGAGAGGAGGACAGGAGAGAGTAGGAGGAGATGAGGAAGAGGAGCATGTGGGCATCCCCAGTCAGGGGAGGGGAGGGAGGGGGAGAGCCCTGGGGAGGAGGGGGGAGTACCATAAGAAAAGGCACACCAAATGCAGGGCCTGAGATGGCAGTGGGACGAGGGGTAGCACATGGGGTGCAACATGCACAGCCACGGTCATCACAGGTAGGGCCTGAGAGCCTAAGGCAAAGCTCCCAACTATCACATGGTGGTGCTGAGGAGGAGAGGATGCAAGACCCCAAGTACTACACCGAGGAGAATAGGGTCCTGGTGGAAGCCGTAATGTCATGGAAGCAGATTCTATTCCCCAGGGGGAAGGTCCCCAGAATGGGGGTGAGGAAGAAGGCTGCTTGGAGGGAAGTGTTGGTGGCAGTCAATGCTGTGTGCAGCTGCAGCCGCTTTCTTGAGTCCATCAAGAATATATGGGTGGACTGCAAGAGAGTGGTGAAGAAGAAAATGGGGGAGGAGTCTCTACATGAGAGATGCACTGGAGGTGTCCCACCCCTGTGCATCCACTACGAGGACTGGGAGGAGATGCTGAAGGGGACCATTTCGGAGACCACAGTACAGGGTATCCCAAGATGGTCTGACACCAGAGACAAAAGCAACCTCCAGGCCACCGGTAAGTGCCTCAAAGGGTACATATACAACACACATATCTTGACACCTACCATGGCCCAACACAGTGACACCTGAACACATGGCCAGCATTCCACACCACAAATCCAGCAACACAGTTTGGAGGGGGTTCAAACAAGGATGGAATACATGACAAACTCAGCATAAATGGGAATGGTCAAAGCCCTATTTAACCCCCTTCATGCTGTCTACAACAACATCATGCACAGCACAAAAACAATGCACACCATCATGTGTCAGTCAAAGATATAACTGCTATGTGTATCACAATGTCATACATAGAGTGACAAAGAGGTCAACACACACCCCCTTGAGCGCCACAGGTATAAGCAATGAATTGTTTAACAATATATTGGCTAATCCCCTGGCACCCAAAGGGTTACCAGAGAACAGCAAGGAGGGGAATTGGTGTATTTCCTATTGTATTGTTACTGCATGTTAGGGCTAGGCGTTGTACATGTAGGTAGTTAGTCCAAGTAGAATAGTCAAGGTTCAGCTTTCTGCATCATATGTAGCCTGCAGAGTGTGGATGGCCAGGGGGCATTCACCGCCATCCCCACTCTGTAGGACATATGTGATTCACAAGGCTCAATCATGATGGGGGGGGGGGCATTCACTAGGGTATCAGAAAGAGGTGACAATGTGTACATGACAACTGCAATGTCATCACGCCTGCAATCCCTGTGTTATTCTGTGGAGCCAATGCACCGAGATCTAAACAACTCGTAACATATCAGTGCTTAGGTTCCATAGCATAACATAGAAAAAAATAGAAGTAACCTCCAATAGTACTGAATAACCCCGCCCATATCTGCTGCGTGTTTGGATTCTAGCTGTCCTGGGGTCTGTTTGATGTGTCCTCCAGCTGATTGTGTTGTTGGGTTCCACAGTGCATGTTTGTTGGTGTGCTTGCTGTGTCTGTTAGTGTTGTTGACATCATTGGTTGAACTCAGTGGTCATTGGTCATTACTGGTGCATTGATTATTACAGAGGCCCTAGTGTGTTTGCTGTCGTGGTCTAGGTGATGTACATGCAATGGTCTTGTATCACCCAAGGTGTGTTGGTCCAGCCACATGTATCCAGATGTATGGGGATGCCTTGTCATACTCACACCCCAGGATACACATGATGACTAAAGCTACACCACTGTAGGTTATATGAATCAATGTATTAGATCCTGTCAGGTTCAGCAATCAGTGTGTGTCAGGATGGTAACCAATGCATTGCAAAGCAATGCAATGGATACCATCCTGCCACTCAGCGGTTCACATGTTAATGTCATGGTCTTGCAGCACTCCTGTTATGACTCACATCACTGATCATATCCCGGGCTCTACCACCACCACCACGTCAGCAGCAGCAGCTGGGCTACCAGTCCCCCCATCACAGCAGCTGCAGCAGCTGGGCTACAAGGCCCCACTGCAGCAGCAGCAGCAGCAGCTGGGCTACCAGGCCCCACTGCAGCAGCAGCAGCTGGGATACCAGGCCTCACCGCAGCAACAGCAGCTGGGTTACCAGGCCCCACATCAGCAGCAGCAGCTGGGCTACCAGTCCCCCACACTGCCGCAGCACCTGGGCAACCAGGCCCCACTGCAGCAGCTGGGCTACCAGGCCTCATGTCAGCAGCAGCAGCTGGGCTACCAGGCCCCACCGCAGCAGCTGGGCTACCAGTCCCCCACCACCACAGCAGCAGCAGCTGGGCTACCATTCCCCATGTCAGCAGCAGCAGATGGGCTACCAGTCCCCAGTGCAGCAGCAGCAGCAGCTGGGCTACCAGGCCCCCCCCAACACCAACGGGTAGGCATTGGATGCCTGAGATGTTGCCCATGCCTCAGCAGTCCGGATTCGGGCCAACCCCCAGGCCACAGGGACACATGTGGCAGGAGGACACCCAGGGGTCCACATTCCAATGGCCCCTGGGATATGAACATGTGGGGCTAATAGGGGAGCCACAAAGCCCACAGGCAAGGGTGGTGTTCACCCCACCACCACCACCCACACCACCAATGCACTCAGGGGGATCCCAGGAAGGTGAAAGTGCAGAGACAGGGCTGGAGACGTCCCCACAGTCCCTCCAGGGTGGTTCTCACCATGTTTCCTCACCCCGATCCCCACTACCTGAGGGGAAGCCAGATGCCATCCACACCACCGGACTCCACTCCCTCAACAACACAAACCATCAACACTGCCATCCTGGATTGGAAGTTCATGGAACTTCAGAGGAGGCAACTCCGGGTGGGATGGAGGTGTGCTAGGTCCCTGAGCAGGATGGAAACCCATATGGCACACATCCTGGCCAGCATGAGGGCTATGGAGGCCCAGCAGTTGACCCTTACCAACCACTTGGTCACATACACCTACAGGATGTCAGCCGTGATGGACCAGGTGGTAGTTTAGATGAGGGAGCGGAACCGGCTGTAGACCGTATGGCAGGCCCAGGCATCCAGTTCCAGTGCCACTACCCCTGACAGCAACTCACCATCCCCACCCACAGCCTCTAGATGCACTAGGGCCTCACAGCATAGAGTGCAGGAGGCCCCCCCTGCAGCCCTGCCCAAAGCCCCCCCCCCAAAAGGAAATAGGAGTCCATGGTTCACATAATACATGTGCAGTTGTTGCTTTGACACATGCCCATGTCTGTTTGTTTTGTATCAGGCCTGGTTAGTGGCAGAGATGTCTACAATGCATTACACAGCTATGCAGTAAACACAACTCATGCACAACTAACCTGGGTACGAGATATTGAACAATGGGAGGGGGCACACACAACATACATTATGTCAGAGTTGTCTCCAATGCACTGCACAGCTATGCAGTGAACACAACTCATGCACGGGGTGAACACACACGTGACATCACATACAGAAATGTTTGTACAAGTTCAGCTCACAGACATATAATTGCCAAACAACATCAGGGTGTTGTTCCATGATGTGACTTAAACTTCAACAACACAAACACATTAGATAGATCAACATGTTTAAACAAATATGTAGTAGGGCTTATCCCCCCCAAGTAAAACAAGGGAACTCCGACTGATGAAAGGTGTTTCACTGAAATGTTATTACAGCTCCAAGTTTAATTTCCATATGCAATTTCCCAGTGGCGCTGTTGCTACACCATCCTATGGAGATTCATGGTGCTGGGACCAGAGCTGTCCATGGGATGGTGTAGCAACAGCTCCACTTGACAATTCCATGTCACTGGGAGATTGCATCTGGAAATTAAAATTGGAGCTATAATAACATTTAAATGAAACACCTTTCAGTAGTGGGACATCCCTTGTTTTACTAAGGGGGATAAACCCTACTACATATGTTTTCAAACCTTTTAGGTATTACTTTCTCTTCAATACACTGACTAGGGAGAGATAATCAGTGACACAAGACAGTCATGTATGCTCATATGTTTAATTGACATCAACAATAACAGGCGATCCTCATGGATGTGGATTCAACGTTTGACAGGGACAAACATCTGACCCATGGGGGTTCATGCCATGTATGTCTGCAGGAGGTGAAGAAAAGGTTGTAAACTGCACTTTGAAAACAACAGTCATGCTATTGCTGAACCATCAACATACCCTTGGGAGCCAGTAGGGTACACAACATATTGCTCAGCAATGCTTTGAGCAGCTTCTTCCACTGGTTAACCTTTTGTCATTTGACATGAAGTAGACAATCCATATCTCGACAATGTGTTGTGTAAGTGTCATGACCATGTGACTTTTAGATGAAGGTGATGGCAAGCAGACATATGTATGTGTGACTGGCCAACCACATCAGTGTGTGAACCAAGACCCAGGAATCAGCAGATATATTCAATGGATCTCGATTTACATACTGATGAGGTGTGCGCTCTGGGTCCACATGACACACATACATATGTCTGCCATTCCCTTGATCGGAACATCATGTGGTCATGACGTCTGGACAACACATTGACAAGCAGTGGTGTGGCATATTCACTATGCTTCACACACAAAAACAGGTCATCATGGTGGGCCTTGCAACCTGACTCACAGATCGTTACTCTGATACCGTAGCCAACACCACACACCATAACCATCCTCATTCTGCTCCATTGGGCATTGCCCAACCATTGCTCACATGCAAGGTGAGTCCATTATCCCCCAAACCCTTTCAGTGCCATAGGGGTGCACAACTGATTCCCTTGCAACGTTTTCTGTACACCTCTGACAAACAAAGGGTTAACTCATGTACTAGCAAAGTTGTATCCAATGCATTGCATGTCACTGCATTGGATATCCCTCTGTGGCTCAAAGGGTTTTACCAGTGTCATAACTATGTTCCAAATGGTAGATGGAGTTTTCCATCAGTAAAACATAGTATGTGATGTCCATGGCCAATCTGGTGTACCTTTGATCCAAGGTTGAGGGATGATGTCCTTGACATGCTAGGGCTGTGTCGATGGGTCATCCTGTTGAGTGGAACAGATGGTTATTTTTGGTGTGCATTTGTTTGCATGCATTCCACAAGCACAACAATGCTCACACGTGCATGTTACTCACAGGTGAAGTAGTCCGTGATGATCCTGGTTCAATATAACCTCCTCTCCATCAGTGGGAATAGGGACCTCCATGGGCTGTTGTGGCTTAACATTGTCCACGAGATGTATGTCCACATGAATGTTTTGTAATAGGGCACATGCCAGTCTCTCTCTCTCATACTACATCTGAGGAGGGTGGACTGTCAGTTTCAACAGTAGTAAGGTGTTGTCCATGAGCAGTCATGTGGTCCCAATAGACCAATGGTAAGGTGTGTGTTATACAGGTAATTGTTTGCTGATGTGTCCATGATGGGTGGTGTGATGTGTTGTAATTGGTCTGTACCTGTCAGGTGTGTGTTTTGGCTACATTGGCTGCCGAGGTTACATGGGTGAGCTTGATTTGTTTTTTGTGTGCCAGGTGTGCATGTTGTGTGTCAACCCCTGGTTGTTGCAGGTTGTGTTGTGAAGGCTTATGTTGTACTACTTTGTGTCCCCCCTTGTCCCTGTGCGGTTGCTGGATTCTTGTTTGTTTGTTACTTGTTTGTATAGTGTAGGCCAGTGGTTCCCAACCAGGGTGTCATGGCATGTTGATGTGCCATGTGCACCAGCTCAGGGTGTGTCACTTTCCCCATGTTGCTATGTTCTGCATTAGTAATTCATAATATTCATTTTACACATTTTTTGGGAGATATGTGTATGGGACATATGATGCACTATGTTCTCCTCATTGTCATTGACACAGTGAGACCTGATGGTAAGCATTTGTTATTTTCTGTTTGTGAATTTCCTTGTGCCTTCAAGGGGTTCCCTGGAACACCAGGATTGCGTGTTAGGGGTGACTTAGATGGAGGGGTTGTGGACCACTGTTCTAGGCCTTGTTGTTGTATTTTCTAGGGATATCACGGGTTAATATTTGACCTATGTATGCTTGGGTTATGTCCTTGAATGACCTGCTTCTCTGTTTTGTCCTCTACAGTGGTTTTTACTCTGAGTTTTGTGGTGTACGGCTAAAAAAATAGGGGTTAGATTTATGGAGGTATATGTGGAAATTTAAATTACGTTATCCCTTACTCCAACATTTGAATGGCTCTGGGGTTATCTTTTACACTGTCCTCAAAGGGCGATATTTTGATATTTTGGAGACGAGTGTGGTGTTTTCAAAACTGCTGTTATTTCTTACTTGTGGAAACATTTGCATCACATACTTGACTTAAAAAACCACTGTCGCCATTTTTTTCTGCCGACGTCAACATTTGGATCGATCCCCTAAAGGGACAGTAATACTTCGTTTTATCTTTATTTTATTTGTAGGCATTAAAAAACATGAAGAACGATGTAAGTCTTATCTCTCAAACTTTATGGTTTGAGAGATATTCACAAGCAAAGTTTCCTCTCCTGCCCCTTTTACCTAGTGTAAGTCATTTCTTCTCAGATGTGGAATGCAGTCCATAGACCAGACAGATAACAGAAGGGGACACTCTTATTCCTATGAAAACAATGAAATCCCTGCCCCCCTTGACAGGTTTTTCAGCTTTTTCCCTTATCTTAATTGAAGATTGTCCCTCTCTGCAGTCTACCTGGGCACCTCCCTTCTGCTCTGGCTGAGTAGTGTTACATCAGTAAAAGGGGCGGGAGGGGGATACTTTGTCATTGAATTACTCTTGAACTACAACTCTGACAGAATTTAAATAACACTCTCCAAAGTCAAAATACTATGATTATTAATTAGAGCTGCTTTTATTATGAAACATTACTATCCCTTTAATGAGATAAAAGCCACATTCTACATAATCATGTAGAATGCATACCTAGCTAAGTCCTTATGTTACAAACTTAGAGCCACTTATTCTTATAAGTATAATTCCCTTATAAGTCTGGCCTAATTGATTAAAAGGCAACTCTCATCTTTTGCTGAGTCTGCTCCTGTCTTGCTCCAGTGTTACGCTCTGTCTTTTTTTCCTTCTGCTCTATTCCTTTGTATTCTCTTCCTCTTTCATTTTCCAGTACTCATCCAAAGTGTTTGCCAAGTATCTTGCCAAGTATCTTGTACTTGGTTACTGAGTCCATTATTCCCACTCCATTGTATCTTGAGTTTCAGAACCCACTGTGGACCTCTCAGCATTTCCACTCTCCTTCCTTGCTCCAGACCATGTTTTTCCCAGTGTTCCATTGTGTTATTATGACTGTTGCTCCTTGGTGATCCTTCTCCTCCTCCTCAATTCCTATGATTGTCCAGGTGATCAACTGACTCTCCAAATCAGCTTCTCCAGAGATCTTCGGCACATTATGATTGCTGCTCCTTGGTGATCCTTTGCCTCATTTCCTGTGATTGCCCCCAGCAACCCCACACCTAGCCAGATCAACTTCTGCAGTTGGCCCAAACTTTTCCCTTTTCTCTAACTAATGGAATCTGATCTGAATGTACTTTGTGTTTCACTTGTTCCCCCCTCTCCTTCTGGATTGTAAACTTTCACAAGCAGGGACCTCTCCACCATTTGAGGGACAGAGATGTATGCAATGCATTGCAAAGTGTGTCGTGTTTGTAATAAATTCGCTAAATGTACAGTGTTGAAACATGTTGTCTCTTTATAAATGAGTAATAATAATAATGATAATATTGGAGCACTAGGTGGCTACCTACTCTGTCTAATGAGAAACCTTGGCTTTACCTGATCTGATAGGGACAATAGAATGCAATTGGGGTTTCTAGGCAACTGAAAACCCCCTCTGCTTTTGACCTTGGTTTTTATCAAGGTTAAAAAAAAAAGGTAGAAAAATTATTTAAACAGGTAAAGCAAACGAACAAAGAAAACTCTTGGTTGGTCAAGCTTTAATAAAGCGGCTTGTAGCCGCAAAACACGTAACCATTGGAGACTTGTTATTGTTTTTTATTAAAGTAATTTGATTGATAAGTCTGAAGCCTCTGCCTGATCCATTGAGAATTATCTCCACAACTTACCGGAACGGAGACGGGGTTAAACTCTCCATAAGCAAATTAGTCAGATTGGTTGATATCTACACTCTGACCATTTGTAATGTCCGTATATTTACACATATTGGTTTAATAGAGTGTATGCAATGTTACACTATCTGACACTTTTTTTATGTCATTTTGTTACCTTTGGATATCCTTGCTGATGTGGGGAGAGCGTGTCTATTGAGGGAGTAGCCATATAATGGTGGATAATCGTTGATACTGTTTCTGGGGGAGGTAAATATCTCCAATCGTTTTGAAAGTTGGATCGGGCATATGCCTTTTCTGACACAGGCCTCTTATGAATATACACCCATAAGGTGCTGGTGGTGGTCCATTATTATAGAAGATTGATGCACACAGGGGCACCCTGTATTTTCCAATTCTTTGTTTCTACATTATATAAGGAAAACCCTGCCCCCCTTGACAGGTTTTTCCTTATGCTCACTGAAGATTATCCCTCTTTGTGATCCATCCGGACAGTCTTGGTGCTCTGAGGTGAGCAGTGTTACATCAGTAAAAAGGGTAGGAGGGGGATACTTTATCATTCAATTACTCTTGAACTACAACTCTGTCAGTATGGAAATAATGCTCTTGAACTACAACTCTGTCGGTATGGAAATAATGTTCTCCATGGCCCAAATACTATGAAGATTAATTGGAGCTGCTGTTATTGTGAAACATTACTATCCCTTTAATCTTTAAAAAAAGGAAATCAGTTTACAATGTAAGTCACATTCCAGGAATATATTGGACAGTTTCAGAATGTATCAAACACTTGAGTGATAAAACTATGTATGTTTGAAAATGGATTGGTACATAGGACATTGAGAATGAGTGCTTCATCACCTTTAGTCTCTGTTGAAGCACTTGTTCTAAGAATGAAGCATTAGCTAAGTATTTTTCTACCTCCTATGCACCCACTGTTTTGGACATGCATACCTTTATACCTGAGTGTTTGTTGTATTTAATACATATCAAACATGTTCAATACATTTTTTTGGATGGGGTGGGGGCGACAATATTCTTTGACCTAGGCCTAATCAGAGTTTTCTCCGGGTAGAAAAACAACTTGTTTTGGGCTGTTACAGAACACTGCTCAAGTGCAACCACTAGCTGACAAAATAGAGATACTTGGTGCCCTGGTGCACAGGTAAACAGAGAACTGCTGAGTAAGCATATATGTGGCTCTGCCCGTTGTGATTCCACTGACTGAGCAGAGATTGAGGAATTATCTGAAGAGATGAAGAGAAATAGAAGCAAACTTCACCAAGCCCTCACAAATCCTTTAACTCTTTGAGTACCAGAGAGGTATGCATGCCTTCTGGCACTCAAAGGGTTAAATGCCAGAATCAATGGGGGTTATGCACTAAGCTGTGATAAAAGAGGTGATAAAGAGGAGATACATTCTCCAGTTCCTATATTCTATGGCACCAATGCACTAAGATTTTTCACACTTGTGAGATCTTAGTACATAGGCTTCGAAGAATAACACAAGAATTAGAGAAGTGATATCACTGGAGAAGTCATCTCCGCTTTATCACACCTTAGTGTATCTCCCCCAATGTGCTGCAAACCCCTCTGGCATTCAAAGGGTTAAAACACAAATTTCTCCAGAGGGAAAACAACTCAGTTACACTCAGTTATGTGAAGTCAATTACAAACAGCACTCTTGCATTATTCACTACTTATTATTAGTGGGAAACCAAATGGCAAACACCTCATCATTCCAAAATACAAATGGAAAATGTGTGAACTGTGAATACAACTTTAAAATTCAATAATTGTGTAACTAGTTAAAATTAAGGAATCCTAATAATACACATAAATGAAAATGAAAGGTAAAATTAGTCAACCCTTTGAGTGCCAGAGGGGGTACACAACGCATTGCTTTGCAATGCGTTGCTTACCCCTCTGGCACTCAAAAGGTTAAGAATAAAGTCTATTTACTTATAAGATCACCTACTGATGGCCATTTGCTTAATTCAGTAGTTTTAGATTTACTTCACATGTGCAACTTTGTTAAAGGGATAGTAATGTCAGAAAAAAAGTATTAACTATATGGTATATACAATTAAAAGAGAGTACTTGCACTTATTCTTATCTCTCACACCGTTATAGGAAAATAAAGTTCTATGATCCCTCCCCTTTCTGCCTGAGGAGCTGTAAAGCTGTCAGATGCAGATTTAGGTCACTTGACCAGATGCGGCTCTTCAGCAGTGAAGATATAACGATATCTAAAGATAAATACTTAATTTAGAATGGTCTACAAAGTGTGCCTAGCTTGCAAGCACACTTTATAGACCGTTCCAATGAAGTATTTATTTCTAAATAGCGTGATTTCAGCTCTGCTGAAGAGCCTCTGTCTGGTCAAATGACTGGAATCTGCAGCTGTCAGCTAGATGGCAGACGAGTAAAACAGCCAGGAAAAGGTAACTTTAGCAAGTTATATCTCTCAAACTATAAAGGTTTGAGAGATAAGACTTACATCGTTGTTAATCTTTTTTTAATGTCTACAATATTAAATCATCTTAAAATTAACCATTACTATCCATTTAAAGCAACTTTGTTTTTTATGGGGAAGTTCACACAGGTGAACTACAATCCTTTTCAGTAGCAACCATGTCATGCAGCAACAAAATTGCTGATATTAGTTAATTCCATATGATAGAAGATGACCAGGTTAATGGATGAAATTCATATGTGATAAAATAATGGATGAAGACAGACAGGCCTCACAAAGAATTTGAGCTTCTGATTAGATGAATGATGTATTCTCATGATGGAAAATTAAAGCAGTACATGGATAACTCAAGCTGGATATAAACTGAAAGGGTTACTGCTGCACTGTTATTAGCATAAACCAATTTCCCCCTAAAAATATAAAATAAACCCGTTTCACATAGTTAAGGATTTAATTTCCTTTCCATTTGTAGTAGCCCTTACATTCTTCTTTAAATCTTTGCCAGCAGTCAATAAGTCATACTCAGCATATCATGTAACAAACAGCCTGGAATTCCAGACTCTATATATAAAAAACTTTAAAGAGAAGTGTGGTTTTCCTATTCCCAACTATTGGCACTATGCCAGAACAATGTATCAACATTATGCCTCGATAAAAACAACAACATTCAACTTGGCAGATGTCCCAGGTTACCATGAGAGTACCTGCAAATAGAAATTACTAAAGGGATCCATCAAATTTGCTATTTATTGAAAAAATGGCACTTCTTGCAATATTTTATTCCCTGGAACACCTAGCAGGTGTCATCAGACATGAATAAAGCATTAGTGATGTACATTCTATCTTTATTCAGTAATGTACCCCTTGGATGCCAGAGACCAGGGGCACTGTTCCAGGGGGTCACGGAGGCAGCTGCCCAAAGGGCCAGGTATAAGTCTGGGCATGGGGCCCAGCACAGAGCAGCTCTGAAGGTAGAGGAAAGGGGGGTGGAGGAGCACTGCTGAACAATGGTGCCTTTTACATTGACAACTATGACATTGCATGAAGGCTTCAACGTCTAGCAAGGTGCTTCTTTACCAGGGCTGGATGTAGATCCCAAACATGCGTAGAATGAGCATTCTAGGTACCATTAGCTCCACCTATGACCACACCCCCAGTCTTCATATGACCTCACCCCCTGTTGCATCCACTATTTCCTGGCACAGAAAATACATTGGAGGGCCAGGTGCTAATCATTTTTTGGGCCCCCTAACACACAAATATTGTCCCAAATATAACTAGAAGCCATTAGGCCATGGGTCTGATGGGTACCCTTGGATGCTGGGTCCTGACTAAACTGTACCCCTGTAGCTATGCCTCTGATTGTATCTGTTATTGTGATCTCATGTATTCTGCAGAGAGCAAAGAATGAGGGTGAATAGGTAATCTTAATATTGTGACCTAGTGATGTAACTAGTTGTTAGTGCAATACTTTGTTCGGGGCCCCGTAAAACGTAAAAATGCTCTCAGGGGTCTTTGTAGACCCTATTGGATGGACCCCTTTGGATACTGTGCCCTATCACAACTGCACCCTCTGAACCTCCTGTAATTACGCCCATCCTGTTACCTCTGTGCATTTTATTGAGCCATTGTACAACCAACCAGAAATTTACGGCCAATCAATTTGCTGCACATCTAATCAGATGTCCACTGTACTCCATGCTACTGACTATCACTAATTGTGTGGCCATTCAGCTGCCCATTGTTCACATCAATAGGATACATGGACTACTGTGTAGCTGCATGGTGTCTGTTTATATTATAATGGGATTTCATGCATGTTTTGGGAGGAAACAGTGCAATGACATCTGCTACGGCTCTTATTTATGTTACACTTACATTAATTCAGAGACAAACCAAATTCATTGTAGGGAACAAATACAAATTCATATTCATTTAAATGGGAATTTTAATCCCTTAATTGCTAGAGTGGTCTCCAATGCCAACCTCTCTAGCAATCAAGGGGTTAAAATCTTCATTTAAATCAATAGAAGATTTGGGGCATTTGTTCCATATGGTTCAGTTCATTTGTTCTAGAATAGCTTTGCTTTTTCAGTACATCAGCTTTATCCAGAAATGGGAAGACTCCCCGTGCATGCTCCTGATAGGCAATATCACATGTTGCATGTGTCACTCACCTCTGAATGCTGGGACCTTCTGTGTATGATCTGCTGGGGTCTTGCAGATAGGAGTTTGCTGCTCTATCCCAGGAAGGTAACAGTTGTTTCCTGTTTCTCAGACCTGGCTGCAGCAAGACTCTCAGCCCGCTCCTTATCATGGTGTAACAGTGTGCTAGAAGGTGGTGGGGGGGGAGAGGAACAGCAATACTACCATTTACAGGAGGACCCCAGCTTACCAGCCCAGCCCCAAATCAATGCCAAAATAAGAAGCTAAACAAATAAGGGAGAGAGAAACAGCCAGGTTCCGCCCTCCTGGTTCACAAATCAGAAATGAGGATCAGCAACTCTCATATTTACCAGAAGTTTTCAAGGATAATGTTTTTCTCTGTTATATTAGTTAAACATTGCACCAATCCAATGTACTGATAGCTCTGTGTGAAACAACCAAAGACTTAAGGGGGAAGAGGAAAGCCACAGATGTTATATAAACAGGGAACAGAAATTCAGCTGTGAGTTCTTTCACTAATGGTGGGATGCAAGAAATGTGCGCATGTGTTAAAATAATTTTTCCTGCACATATATATATATATATGTGTGTGTGTGTGTGTGTGTGTGTGTGTGTGTTGTACATGTTCTAATCCAGGAAGCTGTATAGAGAGCGTTTCTTGAATTCAGCATAAAAAATTAGATTTTACAATAATGTGCATTAGACACATTCGCTATTTCCTCAAACAGATTCGTTAATTCTGACAATGGCCACAAAAAATATGCACAGCTGTTCTCTAATCTTGATTTTTGAAGTGCAATTCAACAAAATCATGCACAAACTTAATCACTAGTGGTTTTCACATTGGAAATAGTGATTGCACGTGTTTCCTGCATCCCGCCATAAGGTCCCTAATCATCAGCTTAAATTCTACAGGAAAGGGTTAAAATGAAAATTCTACAAATTCCTAGTGATTTAAATGAGGCTTTTAGCCTGTTGAATGGTTGGAAGGTCTCTAACATATTGCAAAGCAACGGACCATAATCCTGTGTACTGGGATGGCCCTGCTTCATTGTAACCTGATCTGATGAGTGGGTGGAATCCATGGCAAGGCACCCTTAGGTTCTGAAAGAACACTGTGCTTTGCAATAGTTGCTTTTTCTTTTGGCACTGAAATAAACGTTTTCAACCTTTGGAATCCTATTCAATTATTATTATATTATTATTATAGTATATATATATTATAGTTTATGAGAATCCTGCAAAATCATGGGGAATCCTGATGGTTTAGGGATTTCGGCAATGTTCACTTGGGCAACTATAGAGCAGTGATATAACACTGAGTTAACCCTTTGAGTCCTATGGGGCGTATCCTATTGAAATGTTGCCCTCTATTTGGCTACCAACACAAGGGCGCATTAAAAATGTCGCCTGGTTGAAAAGGGTGACATCAGAATGTCGCCCACATGAAAAGGGTCACATTCTGATGTTGCAGCCATCAGAATGTCACAGCATAATAGTAGTGTCAAAGCAGCGTTGTGGTGCCCCATTCTTGCCTGATCGCCACAAGTCTGTTACATCCTCATTCCCTGTCCCTCCCATTCACCCTGTTTCCACTGATTCCTCCTGCCTTTAACCCTTTCAGTGCTAGATATGTATCGCCTCATTCATCATCGCCAGCGCTTCCTCACCATATCTGTTTGTTCCTGTTCACCACGTCTCAGTTTCAGTACCTATATGCCTCTGTTTCCATTCACTCTCTTCAGTCCCAGTGCTTTGCACCAGATTACTGTGCCTGTTTTATGGTTAAACAGAAACATATGGTGAACAGGAAGGAACGGATATTGTGAGGAAGCGCTGTTGATGATGACAAATGCAAATATGAATGAGGCGATACATATCTGGCACTTAAAGGGTTAAAGGTAGGAGGAAACAGCAGAGACAGGGTGAATGGGAAGGACAGGGAATGAGAATGTAACAGACGTGTCGCGATCAGACAAGACTGGAGAACCACAACGTTGCTGTGGTAATACTATTATATTGCAACATTCTCAACAATCCGATGGCTGCGACATCAGAATGTCAACCTTTTCATGCAGGCAACATTCTGTTGTCTCCCTTTCCAACCAGGCAACATTTTTAATGAACCCTTGTGTTGGTCGTCAAATAGAGGGCATACTGTTGCTTTAGTGTATACTAGGCACACACACACACACACAATGCGTTTGATAACTTTCTGGTACTCAAAGGGTTAAAGACCAGAAGAGTTTGCAGATACCCTTTGAGTGCCAAAGGGATGTCCAGCACATTGCGATACCGCTCTGGCATTCAAAGGATTAAGCTGTGCAGTACAAGCCTACCCCACCACACACACACAAACACACATACGTATATATGCAATTTGTTAACACTTTCACTCTTTGAAGTAATAACATACTTTAGTAACTAGCTTTGCCCAGAGGACTTTCCTCACTGCTAGATGCAGATAAGATCCCTGCCAATGCCATGGGGGACGCAAGAGGTTATTATATAACATGGAATACAGTTTTATTTGCACAGCATGTTAGCTCGGTTTCACAAACTCTTCTATTTGTACAAAACAGGGCTCTGGGGATACACAGAGCCAAAATCTAGAAGGATGGGATCAAGGGGAAGGGGTGTGCCTAGATCCTCCAGTCAGAGAGAAGAAAATAGGCCTCCCCTACCACTCCCTCCCCCCTCTGCTATATATAAAGTGGGGTTCTGATCTGTCAAACACTGGAGAAAACTTTGATGCAATGGCACCAGTAGGAGCAAAGAAAGTAAGTCACATTTTCAGATACTTTTTGTCATTATTAAATACATTTCATTCTAAAAGATACAATATCATAAACCCTTTGGATGTCAGAAGTGGTGTGAGTGTGTTTAACACATTGCTTTGACCACACCTTAAACAATAGGGTTAAATCAATTACTTCAGCTATTTCATAGCTTGGGAGAATATGGACAGGAAATTTATTGAATTAACCTCTTGGATCCCAGGGGGTATCCAAAGCATTGCTTTACACAGCCTTCTGGAATTACAAAACATAACTATTGCTATTTTATAGCTTGTTATAGAAAGGATGATCAAATGATTTACCCTCTGAGTGCCAAAGAGGTATCCAATGCATTGCAATGCAATGCATTATTACCTGTCTGGCACTCAAGGGTTAAAGTAAACATTTGCTACAATAGGGGTGTTCAATGCAAACCTCAACAGGCTAACTATTACCTTCTGCATACCTCCCATCATTTCAAATGGCCAAAGAGGAACACTCTTGTTTTAGATGGCGTTCCTGGGGGTGCGGTTGGTGGGCGGGGCATTAGCAAGACGTTTCAGGTTATTTCATGACCTACTGACACCTCTTTGAATAAATGATTTAGACCAAGACAAAAGTAGTTTATTTACACAGATTCATTTATATATACACATATAATGAAATGTATACACACATTAACCCATTGAGTGCCAGAGGGGTATGCAACGCATTGCAATGCGTTGCGTACCCCTCTGGCACTCCAAGGGTTAATGTGAGTTTTATTGCCTTGGAGCAATGTTATATATTTAAATACACACTACACAGTCTGATGCCCTAAAAAGAGGGACAGAAGGATCTGGGTCTCAAAGAGAGACTGCCCCTCCTAAAGAGGGACACATGGGAGGTATGGTACTTGTTCTATTGTAAATAGGGAATAAATCAGTATCCAACACAGACTAATATATGAAGAAGAACTGATTGCTTTAAACTGAGCTTTTGGTTTGCTCCAGAATTACTAAGGAAATTAGGAAGAAATGAAAATTCCCAATGATTTCAGTGGGTCAATTAACCTCTTGAGTGCCATAGAGGTCTCCAGTGCATTGTGAAGCAATGTGGTGTGACATGTTTAGCATTCACAGAGGTAAAACCCCCTTTTAAGTTAATGGAACTTTGGGAAATGTTTATTTGGACTTAGTTTGCTCTAGAATTACACTAATATCTTGGTGCCTCGGCATCACATGTTCTGTACATCCAGATATCTAAATAAATTCACTGACACCACTGCTCTGGCCTATGGGGTAACATTCTTCTCTGTCTCCCCAATACACATTCTTTAATACTTAACAGCTGCACTACTTGGCAGGAAGTATCTTGAAGAACAGGGGTAGATAAATGTTGCTAGTAGGCATGGGCATCTGGAGGAGGGGAGCAAGGGGGGCACTTGACACCCCTACATTTGCCCCCTCCATATAAACATAGCAACAGGGTGGGCTGGCCTGGGGGTCATATTATAGCTTTGACCCGACCCTGGAAATTTTTCTGCGGATGCCCCTGATAGTCAGTGAGTATTTACTATTTCAGTATTGTCTGCTTGTCTGCTTTTAATTAGTTTGACCATCATAGGAAGTCATCTGTCTATCACGGTCTAAAAAGCTCAGCTGTTGCATAACCTCTTGGGAAGTACAGCAGTCATAGCTAAGTGTATTAGTATAGGTCAAATTAAATCAAGAGTGGGTTAACCCTTTGACTTCCAGAGGGGTAGCCAACAATAGCCCTCTGACAGTCAAAGAGTTACATAAGAAATATGAAATACATTATATAGGACTATTCATTAGTCATCTATAAAGCTGGGAAGGAAGATGAGTATTAGTATGTTAACCATTTGGATGCTAGAGAGGCCTCTAATCCAAACACAAAACATAATAAGTTGGAACAAATAGAGGGCATAGTAGGTGCTACCGCTTTTGGGGCTGTTCTTTAAAAAATAAACTAAAGAGGTTCAATTCTGGAGCAAACTTACGGTCCTTATGCACAAAAGAGGTGCAATTCTGGGGCAAAGGAACTGGAAAGAAAATTTCTCTTTGTGTTAAAAGAGGATTTAAACCCCTAGAATGCTAGAGAGGTTGCCAATGAGTTGTCCCATTAAACCCTTTGCATGCCAGAGGGATGTCCAATGCATTGTGGAGAAATGTTTTGGGCAACCCTTTGGCACTCAAAGGGTAAAATCAAAGGATATTTTCATAATTTTTATTTCACCCTTATGGTGCAGTTAGTTTGCCCCAGAATTGCTCCTCTTTTGTTTAATGCATACGGCCCTTGGTGTAACATGCCTAAAAACATATTACTGGGTTGAAAAAAATAATCCAACCATTTGTTTTATAGACAATTACCATAAACAAGGTACAGAACAGGCTGGTTCTAGATAGTAATACTGAGCATGTACATGTGGTATTTTCATATTTCACTTTCCCTTTTATCGTTTTGTTCAGGGCCTTTTAGAACGTCTGGATGCCGGGGAGGTTGTAATTGGAGATGGAGGCTTTGTCTTTGCTTTAGAAAAAAGAGGTTATGTCAAAGCAGGACCATGGACACCGGAAGCTGCCGTGGAGCATCCAGAAGCAGGTGGGTGTTCATTGTTATATATTCACACCTCGGAGTCTTCACGCCAAAGCTCCCTGGAGAATCAAGGAGGGGTGAGATTGGGAGGGTTCCAATGATGTATCTGGAGCTTAATCAGGGTGGGATGGATTGGGAGGCAGAAAAGCATAGTCTGCTCTGAAGTAGACAGGGAAGTGGAAAGAGTGGGTCAGGAGTCGGCAGAACCAAGCTGTGAGTAGGCGGGGTTACCGGACTCCAGAAGCATTCGAATCAGCCTCTTTCCAAGGATACCTGGTAAATAAGCATGAAAGCCACAGTCCCTGGGGCAGTTCCCAGGTATGCATATAGAGGAGATAATGCAGCCTGTGAATTAGTTTTCTGAAATTGTAAAGATTTAGGGTATAGGCTCCATAGAATAACATAGGAATTGAAGAAGTTATCACACTGGAGAAGATATCTCCTGTTTTACCACTTCTTTATCACACCTTACTGCATAACCCCCTGTCCATTTGGGAACTTAACAACTCCTTCTCCCAGGAATAAAGAAAGGAACATGGAACCTGGAACCTTATGCAGAAAGCAAAATATGAGCAATTCTGGAGCAAACCAACTGCACCAATAAAAATTCACATTGATTTAAATGGGCATTATATGCCATGAATGCAAGAGAGGTTACCAATGCCCTGTGAAGCAAGGCACCGAAGAACCGGCATTCAAGGATTAAAAGTGACATTTAATCAGTGTGGGTTTTGGGATATTTTGTCACTTGTAGTGCAGTTGGGCTGCTCCAGAATTCCTCTTCTTTTGTTTTCTCCTTAATAAGACCACTGAGGATCCAGGAGAAGTTACCATAGCAGACCCCCAAATATAGGAAGGTATTTGGGACCCTCTTTAATTTAATCTATCTATTGATGGCAAAATCGGCCATGATTGAACATTGTGCCCCCAGGACACCATTTCTGCCTTGAAACTGGGATTTTTGGGACAACAAGGGAAGGCCCCCTGAAACAGGGAGTTACTGGGAATGTGCCTTCCATTAAAATGCCACGTGCCAGCCTCTATAGAGCCAAGATGGAGTCCATTGCTTTGCTCCACAATTATATTTTTCAGCATAGGCAGGTTGTTGCATGATGGATTGCTCTGCATACTTTGGCTTGTTTTGCATACATTAGACTCCCATGGCAACCAAAGGGTTAATTATCACATATGTTGAATTTGCCAGAATTTGTAAAATGCATTTCGTAGGTGTATATGCCTTATATCTTATAAGGACAATGTATGACATGATTGAGGCAAATAAATAAATAGAAGAAAAGTGTTTCAGTCAGTTGAAGTAGGTGGGATCTAATCTCAATCAAGAGGCCATAGTCTAAAACTAGAGGGACACAGGTTTAGACGTAATGTAAGAAAGTTTTACTTCATTGATAGGGTAGTAGGTAAGTGGAATAGCCCACCAGCAGAAGTGGTAGAAGTTAATACAGTGACAGAATTTAAGCATGCATGGGATAGGCATAAGGCTGTCCTTAACATAAGAAAAGACCAAGGCCCAAAAAGGTTTTGAAGTTTTTACAGTAGGAAAATGGGTAGACTAGATGGGCTGAATGGTTCTTATCTGTCAAATTCTATGTTTCAAAATAAACTCTGTGTATGATTTTACAGTTTTTTTAACAGGCTGAATAACTGTAATCACCATTAACTACTTTATACTTTGTTTTGAAAGATTTTAGAACTTTTGCACAAAAGGAACTAAACATGCAGACTAAGAGTACATAATATAGGTTTATGGAGTAACTGTTTTTTGCTGGGGTGGTCAATGTGCTTGTGAAATGAATATACAGCCCAGCATCAGATAACCTCTGTACATAACATAATCTGTCTCAGCATATCCGAAGCTAAGAATGAAGAGTGACACCAGTATCTGAGTTCTCTGTGTTAATATGATACTAGTGGAGGAGGAATAGCAGGCACGCCAGCAATGTAGAGACCATCTTAGGTTCTAGTGTTTTACATCTGAACTGCACATGAGAGAAGCATATTTATACTTCCAGCAGCCTTTTCCATCAGCTACTCTTGAATGCCAGATATGTGCCTATAAACTAGAGTAACAATGGCATAGGAGCCTCAAAATGTCTTTGGAGTATAACATTTTAAAAAGACCCTAGGTCCTTGGGGGAGATTCACTAAGCGGTGATATAGAGGTGATGAAATGGAGATGACTTTACCAGTGATATCACTTCTCCAGTTCCCGGGTTATTCTATGGAGCCAATACACTAAGGTCTCCAAAGATGAAGAAATCTTAGTGCATAAGCTCCATAGAATAACATAGAAGTCATCTCCATTTTATCACCTCTTATCATCCCTTGTGTCACTGAGCAGAAGTTCTTGTGTCACAGAGTAAATGAAAGCCCATGGGCCTCAGAAGGCTGACTTATTACATGACAGGTACTAATATAAGGTCTATATGTAGAGAGCCTCAGAAGGCTGACTTATTACATGACAGGTACAAATATAAGGTCTATATGTAGAGACTGGTCTTTTGAACAATAACATCAGGTAAATAATAAATAAAATGTTATTCTGCTCAAAAAGTAAACCCATTACAATGTCTTATACCAAAGCACGTACCATTATAATAAAATG
Source organism: Rhinophrynus dorsalis (assembly GCA_037306005.1). Taxonomy (NCBI): domain Eukaryota; kingdom Metazoa; phylum Chordata; class Amphibia; order Anura; family Rhinophrynidae; genus Rhinophrynus; species Rhinophrynus dorsalis. The sequence goes on from CM074718.1 coordinate 607,536,521, forward strand.
ACAACACAGTTTACATAAATTCATTAATAAATAAAATATACATAAATAACAACAAGCCCAGTGATAGGTATGATATTTAATCGAAAAGTAAACGCTAAGGGCCTTATGTTTAAAGGAAGCAAAACACTTAATATGTAAAAAATATTTATATTGTAGGGGTTATCATCCTGAGTCAAGGGTACTCCCACTACCGAGGGGTGTTTTATTCAAAAGTTATTATTGCTACACCTTCCTATGGACAGCTCTGGTCAATTGACCATAAATCACCATAGGATGGTATAGCAACAGCACCACTCTAAAATTCTATGGTGCTAATCTCCTTTCTTTTGATGGGGTACTAATACTGCATTGCAAAGAACAAGCAGACAGCACTCTAGCTATAGCGGTTCTTAATATTTCTAACTGAAGCCCTTACTGTGCCTAGGTAGTAGTACATCATACAGCAGTTAGGTGTATCTGTATAATTACTGTGTGTAACAGAAGGACTTAACTAGGTAGGTGTCCATCATACAGCAGTCAGGTGTGTCTATATAATTACTGTGTGTAAAAGAAGCACTTACCTAGGCAGGAGTCCATCATACAGCAGTTAGGTATCCTATATAATAATTCGCTAGGATGTTTGTCAGAAGCCATCATGTGCAGTAGAGACTGTGCGCGTTCGGGCAGTCTCTATTGCACATAATTGCATCGCGTGAGTGAGGCGACGCAAGACTGCATCACGTGGAGCAGTGAGGTAGCAGCCGCTTAACCCTATGAGTGCCAGAGGGGTACGCAACACATTGCAAAGCAATGTATTGTGTACCCCTCTGGCACTCAAAGGGTTCAGGACCTTCGCCCATGTACACGGGCTTTTACACTAGTATCTATATAATTATTGTGTGTAACAACAGGACTTACCTAGGGAGGTGTCCATCGTACAGCAGTGAGGTGTATCTATATAATTACTGTGTGTAATAGAAGCACTTACCTAGGCAGGAGTCCATCGTACAGCAGTGAGGTGTATCTATATAATTACTGTGTGTAATAGAAGCACTTACCTAGGTAGGAGTACCTCATACAGCAGTCAGGAGTATCTATATAATTAGTGTGTGTAACAATAGACTTACCTCGGTATGAGTCCATCATACAGCAGTCAGGTGTATCTATATAATTACTGTGTGTGACAGAAGGACTTACCTAGAAAGGTGTTCATCATACAGCAGTCAGGTGAATATGTATAATTACTGTGTGTAATAGAAGCACTTGCCTAGGTAGGAGTCCATCATACAGCAGTCAGGTATGCCTATATAATTACTTTATATCATCCTGAATATGTGCCAGTGTCACTTAAGCAAGAAAGTGTTGTGGGCAAAGGACAAATGCATTCTGCATGCTAACATATTTTTCAAGCCATATTTTGCTGTAGGACTCACAACTTTGACTTTCAGCCACTTATTTCTAAACTTCAGCCCTCAGAAGAAGTAATATTACAGTGGGAAATGTAGTACCTATAGGGAATATAGGCTAAAAATGTGTTAAAATAGGTTGAAAATGTGTTAACATAGGTGGAAAATTTGTTAAAGCAGGCGAAAAGGAGGACATTTTTGCATTGGCGTAAAGGCAAAATTTTTCGCGGGAAAAGCGAAAAACCGGTATATTTTCGTGAAATTTTTCACAGGAAATTTTTCATACTTTTCGCCCACCCCTATTAATAACAGGTGGAGTAGGACTTAACAGAATGTGTTATAAAGTGGGCGTGAAGTGGGTAGAACAGGGTGGGGAAGGAGGAGAAGTGGGAGGGAAATGGGAGGAACAGGCTGGGAAGGAGGAGAAGTGGGCAGAGTTTCTGTCCCTGGAGCCCAGTAATTCACTGCAAAACCCAGAGTCTCCGGGGCAGAGTGGAGAGATCCCAGCTATGGGCATGTGTGAGCTTTGACTGGTGGACTTGCAAAAAGCAGCCTATCTAGAATGCAAACGAGCAATCTCTAAATTAAAAACCTCTGGTCTACAATTTCAGTCTTGCTCGGCTAGCCTTTGGTCAACTAAATACAGAAGGAATTGTAGTCCAAGAACTGCTGAATAGACACAGGATGTCTACCCAGCTCTATAATAATTGCTTACTGACTGCATGATATAGTAACTAGTATACGAATATTGTTCACATGCCTGAATTGACTTCTTCATTATGCCATGTCTTATCTGATTCGCAGTGCGGCAGCTGCACAGAGAGTTCCTCAGGGCCGGAGCAAATGTCATGCAGACCTTTACTTTCTATGCTAGTGAAGATAAACTGGAGAACAGGGGGAACTACGTAGCAGAAAAGATCTCTGTAAGTTATTTGTTTTCACACAGCATCTACACTAAGACATAAAAACTTAATTTGTTGATATTCCTTTAAATATCATGTGTTTCCAGCTAGGGTCTGTAAACATTGTTTATTTTATGTTAAATCCCTAACATTCAATCCTAGTTGCTTTTTTTGAGTGCCATGCGTCTGATACCTCTCTGGCACTCAAAGGGTTAACCATTGGAGTACACCATAGGGATCCAATGCATTGTGTTGCAATGCGTAGGAATGGATACCTCTCTGGCACTCAAATGGTTAAAAGTGTGTAGAATGTTATTTTGGACACCATTCGGTTAATTTTAGTTGTACTGTAATGAAGACAAGCCCTAATACATTTAAAGGGATAGTAATACTTAAAATTTACTAATCCCAATAATGTAGTAATAAAAAAAGAAATTAATAGCCCCCAGTGACATCTCTCAAACCTTTATGGTTTGAGAGATAATTGCTCGGAAAGCTCCCCCGTCCCTCCCTCACGTTAATAAAAAATAAATCATTCACTTAAAAGGTCTTCTGCGTGTGCTTGGTTTGCAAGTACATGTAGAAGACCTTTTAAGTGAAGGATTTCTTTTTTATTAATGCAATCTCGGCTCTGCTGCAGAGCCGCCGGATGGACGGACGACAGGCTTTCCCTGCAGTCAGCTAGAAAGCTGACTTCAGGGAAAGGGGAGGTAAGGGGGAGCTTTGCGAGCAATTATCTCTCAAACCATACAGGTTTGAGAGATGTCACTGGGGGCTATTAATTTATTTTTTTATTACTACAATATTGGGATTAGTAAATTTTAAAGGGATAGTAATACTTTGTTTTATCTTTATTTTATTTTGTAGGCATTCAAAAAAACATGAAGAACTATATAAGTCTTATCTCTCAGACCTTTATGGTTTGAGAGACATTCACAAGCAAAGTTTCCCCTCCCGCCCCTTTTACCTAATGTAAGCCATCTCTTCTCAGATGTGGAATCCAGTCCATAGACCAGACAGATAACAGAAGGGGACAGTCTTCTTCCTATGAGAACAATGAAAGCCCTGTCCCCCTTGACAAGTTTTTCAGGTTTTTCCCTTATCTTAATTGAAGATTGTCCCTCTCTGCAGTCTATCTGGGCACCTCCCTTTTGACCTGGCTGAGCAGTGTTACATCAGTAAAAGGGATGGGAGGGGGATACTTTGTCATTGAATTACTCTTGCACTATAACTCTGACAGAAATGAAATAACACTCTCCAAAGTCCAAATACTATGATGATTAATTAGAGCTGCTTTTATTATGAAACATTACTATCCCTTTGAGTATTATTATCCCTTTAACCATTTGAGTGCCAAAGCAATGCGTTTGATACTATTCTGGCTCTCAAAGGATTACATTATTGAGATACATACCCACTGCTCTTGCATTCTGTGTTGCCTTATACCCCCAGTTCAACACAATGCACTGGACACCCCTCTAACACTCAAAGGGTTAAAATTAAATTAATTTGATGAACTGTGCTTGTTCTTTGAAATTGTGCCATGTGCCAGTTGGTATTAGGAAATTCCAGTAATGTATTTAGGCTTTCTGCTGCCTTAGCATACCTCCCAACATTTCAAATTGCCAAAGAGGGACACTTGTGTTTTAGGGGGTGTTTCTGGGGGCGTGACTGGTGGGCGGGGCATTACCAGGAATTTTTAAGCTATTTCTGACCTATTGTCACCTCCTTGTGTAACCTAATAAATGATTTAGAACAAGACCAAAGTATTTTATTTACAAAGACTAATCTAGAAACACATATACTGACATTTAAACAAACAATAATGTGAGTTTTATTGCTATAGAGCAATATTATACACACCACACAATCTGATCTCCTAAAAAGAGGGACATCAGGGTGGGAAAGAGGGACAGAGGGATTTAGGCCTAAAAGAGGGACTGTCCCTCCTAAAGAGGGACACTTGGGAGGTATGCCTTAGGCAGCATACACCCCTCCCCTCATGTACCCTTTGCCACACCCTCACCTTATCTGGCCCCTTCCAGAGGCCACACCCCTTCTTTTAAATGCACAGGAGCAATGCAAATAACTAGCATCAAAGTGGTTAGAAGAAAGTAGGAAATTGGATTTATGAAAGGATCATTTGGCTATGCTCACTTTGGGGAGGTTATGTCTAGTAGACTATGAGCCATGATCAGAAAGTTTTTAAAATTAACATTTTCTTTAGAAATGGATATAGGCGCAAAGACCCCCAGTCTGTTGCCTCTGCCAATCTGCTGCCCTAGGCTGGGTCTCAGCAGGTCACTGGGTGACTTTGAAACATCATTTTGAGGAATGGAGATTTGATCATTCCAATTCTGCACCTGAAGCTTTGTTTGGCTCTTTCACTCTAGTGCAGCTCTGACTGGTGTGTGTTGGTGCAAGCCTGACTTACTTGCAAACCAGTACCCTGCACAATACTATAGTCCCTTATCATCTACACAGTAACAAGCAGATAAGGTACAGTTTTGGGAAGCGAACACAGTTTCTATGACATATTTAATAGAAATAAAATTGGGAAAAATAAAAAGTAGGACATACTTGAAAACGAGAGAAATCTCAATGTATTCTTCCTGGTAAAACACTTTTTAAATAAATAATGCTTCAAACTCTTCATTGTTTTAGTGGATTTCAGGGGTAGTCAATCTTTGGACCACCAACTTTGATGACTGCAACCACTGGCTTGTTGTGGTTGATGGGACCCAAAGACTGACCATCAACTGGATCATATCATTCATAATATTTTTTTATTAATTGTGCTATTGGCTAAGTTATTAAAAACATATAAGGGTTTTAATATCATGCACCCCAACCCTTTCCCTGTGGTGAGTCCCTTCTACAGTGGAGGGACAGTGGAGGGTGAACCAGTGGAGATGGGTTGCCATGGAAACTCAACTTGGCACTTACTCAGACTGTATCATTGTAGCCGTAAGGCATTTCTTCCAATGCAGATGAACTGAAATGTTCTGCCATTACACTTTAGGGCCAGAAGGTCAATGAAGCAGCCTGTGACCTTGCAAGAGAAGTTGCCAATGAAGGGGACGCTCTGGTGGCTGGTGGGGTGAGCCAAACCCCATCGTATTTGAGCTGTAAAAGTGAATCAGAGGTGAAAGCCATCTTCAAGAAGCAGCTGGAAGTCTTCATTAAAAAGAACGTGGATTTCCTCATCGCTGAGGTATTTAAAATGTGTATAATTTAACACTGGCTTTTTTATAACTATCTGATAAATTGCAAAGCTCCTTCAGTGTGATATACAATGGGCCATATGTATAAAAATAGAAGTGGAGAAATTCTGGAGTAAGCCAGCTGCACCAAAGCGTTGGAGACCTTTGTATCCTTCAGTGGGTTATTTGGGGAATTTCAGATTGTCCCCTATGGTGCAACTGGCTTGCTCCTCTTTTCTTTTGTGCACAAAGTCCTAAGTCATTTCAGTTCAGCCATCTCCCTGTTCACTCCTGGGCCACCATACATGATTACCCTGTTCACTGCTGGGCCACCATACATGATTACCCTGTTCACTCCTGGGCCACCATACATGATAACCCTGTTCGCTGCTGGGCCACCATACATGATTATCCTGTTCACTGCTGGGCCACCATACATTATTACCCTGGTCACTGCTGGGCCACCATACATGATTACCCTGGTCACTCCTGGGCCACCATACATGATTACCCTGGTCACTGCTGGGCCACAATACATGATTAGCCTGTTCACTCCTGGGCCACCATACATGATTACCCTGGTCACTGCTGGGCCACCATACCTGATTACCCTGTTTGTAACCTGCAGTACTTTGAACATGTAGAGGAAGCGGTTTGGGCTGTGGAGGTACTGAAGGAGTCTGGGAAGCCAGTGGCCGCTACACTCTGCATTGGTCCTGACGGCGACTTGAACGGGGTACCTCCAGGAGAGTGTGCAGTTAGGCTGGCAAAAGCTGGTAAGCTGGGTGAACTTTTGATATTTGATTTGGTTCATTGGCACCCCCATTTTCCCAGGAGCTGAATAGGCATTGAACAGCTTCACTGGTCAATGAAGTAACGTTCTTTAAAGAAGTCACTGGATCAATAAAAAATATCTTAGATGTAGATGGAGCTTTTAACCCATTGAATGCTAGAGAGCTTGTCAATTTATTGTTTTCAATGCATTGGATACCTCCCTAGCATTCATGGTGTTAAAGGCTCAGTTTAATTGGGGATTTTTTAATATGTTTCTGATGGTACAGTTGCTCTACTTTTCCATAGTATACCAGCCTTAGTGAGTCCATTGTAAAGAGAAGTAAAATATTGCTAACTGAAAAAATATCATGGAGACAGTGCAGGAGGATTCCATTTGAAATAAGATGACTTGAAACCAGTTGGTTAACTATTTGAGTGCCAGGCCAGTAAACAATACATTGTAAATGAAATAATAAAATATGTTAAAGGTATTCTGGGGGGTTGCTTAGTCTATGAAAGGTTTACACTGGGGTTTCTAATTGCTGGATCTCCAGCTTTTGGGGACTGCAAACCCCATTATCCCCAACCAGCCAATTGGGATAATGGGAATTGTAGCTCCCAATAGCTAGAGGTCCAACACTTCACAAACTGTGGACCGTGATGCCTTCTAAGATACTTTTGCTCTCAATGCCCTGGGCTGTACTAGGTGCTGCAGTTGTGGGAGTGAATTGCCATTTTGACCCAATGACCTGTGTGGCAACAGTGAAACTCATGAAGGAAGGGTTGGCAGCGGCCAATGTGAAAGCGCATCTGATGACTCAGCCATTGGCTTATCACACACCTGACTGTGGCAAGCAAGGTTTTATTGACCTGCCAGAGTTTCCTTTCGGTAAGTGCAAATAGTAAAATGAATGGGAAGTTTCTCTGTATGTTAGAGTGGAACTAACAATTTATAATTAAAGAAATCATCTTTATTTATGTTATCCATTCTTTATTGAAATGAATACTAATGCTTAATATGGAAACGTATGTGTTGTAGGGTTACCTACTGAATAAAACAAGGGTACTGCTGAGAGAGGATTTATTCTAAAGTTATTACAGCTTAAACTTGCATTTTTTTGGATTTCTTACCTCCATGGTCTGAAATGTTACAGCTGCGGTGTTGATACAGCATCCTATGGAGGTTTATGGTCAACAAACCAGAACAGCAACACCATAAATTTTCAGGACATGGAAACACTTCACCCATAAAATGAAAGTTTGAACTGCAATAACTTATGAATAAAATATCTCCCAGCAACATCTCCTTTGTTTTACTTCAGCAGGATAAACCCTACAATATATATGCACTTCCTTATTAAACATTACTATCCCTTTGAATATATAGTTTATGAGATATTTTGTTTTATTCATTTATCAATATATTCAGAATAGCTAGCACTTCCTTGTAGGATGTGGCAGTTGGGAGTAAGAGTGGAATGTTAGAGTATTGGACACCAGGTTGTTCCAGCCAGTACTGCTTAGTGCCAGAGGGGTACGGAATGCATTGCCCAGCAATGCGTTCCATACCCCCTGGCACTCAAAGGATTAAATATATATATATATATATATATATATATATATATATATATATTTATATATGTGTAAAATAACAAACAAAATTAGTATCTTGTAATACCTTTTTTATTGGACTAACAGAATTATGGATTGACAAGCTTTCGGGATAAACTCCCTTTCTCAAGTCTAAAGCATTTCTGAGTATAAGGACACAGAATTCACAGTGATACATACAATTACATACAATTAAAAGTTTAGCTATGTGTTGCGGTTAAAAAAACATAACTGCAGATAAGACAAGAGAATCTACACTCTTCTTGCAGAGGGTCGTAAATACCTTTTTCCATTTCCGGAAAAAAAAAGCCCCGTGCTCCTTAAGTGCCAGCTGTGCGGCTGGTCCTTAAAGGGTTAAATGACAGATTAAGTCAACACAGAAAATACTAGGTAATGCGTTCGTGAAGTCAAATCTCTTACAAAAATAATACAATAAGCGGATGTAGAAATCACAAAGAACAATTTTGGAACAATTCATTTGCCCCTATATAAATACAAATTCCCAACATTTCCCATTAATTTAAAGTGGAACTTTCAGCATAGTTAAAGTCGCCCTGCAACAATTAGACAGGAGATGACTACCTTAACCCCTTAAGGACCAGTGGTCCAGGGAAGTTACCTTCCCTTAAGGACCTCTTTAATCTTTGCCAAAGTGCCGGTACACGTGACCTGTTACACGTACCAGCGCACCTCTTTGAGGCCTAAAAGAGATAGCTCCAGTCTTGGAGAGGTAAATTTTACTCCCCGTTTTTACTTACAGCGCTCCCGGTAGAGCTATGTAAGTAAAAAGTACGTGACGTGCTATGACCGTCACCGGTCCTTAAGGGTATAAGGACCATGACGGTCATAGTAAGTCATGTAGTCCTTAAGGGGTTAATAATAATCTTACCTCTTAGAATTACTCCTTTCTAAAGAAATCTTTACTCTTCCGAGCCTGACGGCCAGGTTAGTTCAGTCTGCGCGCCTGCGCTGTCAGTCCCTTCCGGTTACCCTGTGGCACAGTACAATAGTTCTTAATGGAGACCGGGACTGACAGCGCAGGCGCGCAGACAAGATGACTGGGTTGATGCCTTGCTTCCGGTCTCGGGGTGACTCAGGATGACTTTACTTCTGGTGATAGTTCCGCTTTAAATGAGGCTTATAACTCCTTCAATGATAGAGTAGTCTCCAATACATTGCAAAGTAATGTGCTGAAAACCTTCCGAGCATTTAGCATTAAGGGGGTAAAAGCCCCATTTAAATCAATCAGGTATTTTCTTTTTCCCACTATGTTGCAGTTAGTTTGCTCCAGAATTGCCTGTTTTTAGCTTTCTGCTTAAGGCCTTTTATGGGACTGTGTTAGAAAACATTAATGGAAATGCTTTTAAGTAATGGTAGTAATTAAGCTTTTAACCCCTTAAGGACCAATAACTTTTGAATAAAATACATCTCAGCAGTGTGAGTTACCCTTGTTTTACTCAGGAGGATAAACCCTACAATATATATTTTTCATATATTAAGTGTTACTATCCCTTTAAAATGCCGTCCGGCACTTAAAGGGATAGTAATACTTCGTTTTATCATTATTTTATTTTGTAGGCATTAAAAAAACATGAAAAACTATATAAGTCTTATCTCTCAAACCTTTATGGTTTAAGAGATATTCACAAGCAAAGTACCCCCCCCCCCGTTCAGCCAGATCAGAAGGGAGGTGCCCAGGTATACTACAGAGAGGGACAATCTTCAATTAAGATAAGGGAAAAAGCTGAAAAACTTGTCAAGGGGGGAAGGGCTTTCATTGTTTTCATACAAAGAAGATTGTCCCCTGCTGTTATCTGTCTGGCCTTACAACCAGATTCACACATACACTAGGAAAATGGGGCAGGAGGGGGAAACTTTGCTTGTGAATATCTCTTAAACCATAAAGGTTTGAGAGATAAGGCTTATATCGTTCTTCATGTTTTTTTAATGCCTACAAAATAAAATAAAGATAAAACGAAGTATTACTATCCCTTTAAGGACCAGTGACGGTCCTGGCACGGCATGGAGTTCAGGACTCCAGGTGCGGCTGCACACCTCTCCAGAAGCCCTGAACCAGAACTTAAAAAAAAAAAAAAAAAAGCCCTGTGGTCCTCAAGTGCCGGCCACACGTGCGCACGCCAGTCCTTAAGGGGTTAAGGAAGGCATTTTAAAGCGATAGTAACACTTAATATATGAAAACTATATATTGTAGGGTTTATCCTCCTGAGTAAAACAAGGGTAACTCACACTGCTGAGATGTATTTTATTCAAAAGTTATTGCAGCTGAAAGTTGAATTTTTTTAGATGCAGTATCTCAGTGGCCTGACATTTTACAGTGGTGCTGTGGCTACACCATCCTATAAACAAATCTGGTTAGTTCACCACAAAACTTCCATAGGATGGTGTAGCAACAGCGAGACTGTAAAATGTCAGGCTAATGAGATACTGCATTTAACAAATTTAAGTTTGAGATGCAATAACTTAAGTAAAACCCCTCCCTTGTTATAAACCCTACAATATATATATATTTTAGATGTTTACTATTCCTTCAATAATAAACATGAGAACATCTGCACTTACAAGCAGAACATGATTATTAAGCTCCCAACCTGCCTGTTACCCCACAATTATGATGAACCCCTCGGGTAACACAAACATCTCCAAAACACTGCAAAGCAGTCTCTAGTATCCAATGGGTTAATAGGTTAAGATTTATTGTTTCATCCTGTTCCTACTATTTTTTTAGAGGGTACTGTAAACACAGCACACAATCCTTGTCTTCATTATATTCAATATTTTTCTAGCCTTGGAACCAAGAATTGTGACCAGGTGGGATATCCACAAGTATGCCCGTGAAGCCTATAAACTTGGAGTACGTTACATTGGCGGCTGCTGTGGATTTGAGCCCTACCACACCAGAGCAATAGCCGAAGAGTTGGCGCCAGAAAGAGGATTCTTACCGCAGGGTTCTGAAAAACATGGCAGCTGGGCAAGTGGCCTAGACATGCATACCAAACCCTGGGTCAGAGCAAGGTAATGTATGAAGTGAGATCGATATTAATACAGAACTATAATATAATGCAAACAAGCAGGGCCAGATTTATGTCTCAGGTGCCCAAGACATGAACCCCAAGGCATCCAAGGCCACTTCAGGGTGTGAATGTAAGACTCTAGCAGTTCAGCTCTTCTGGCATTTGTCAGTGACTCCTATCCTGTGGCTGTACCCCAAGGTGTGCACTATAGAGTATGATCACTGTAATGCATATTGGGAGGCAATCTCCACTTTAATGCCAAGAAGAATTCCCTGTATATATATATATATATATATATATATATATATATATATATATAGTAACACAGTAACATAGTTGATGAAGCTGAAAATACACATGTCAAGTTCAGCACATGCCATATAACCCCTATTGATTGGTTGTTCATATTAAAATATTATCAGCTATTGAGAATATGTTGGCATATTCTATAGCGACCATACACTCTAGTGCACACCTTGAAGTGAAGTCGCCACAGAAGGCAGCCAACTTCCCAGTGCAGAACAGGAGCTGGAGCTGTACAGGTGCATATGTACACCCCCCACTAACTAAATCAAAATCCTATGATAATTGAAAGGTACAGAACCTTCAAAAAACATTTTTTTCTTCATAAATATCTGTCAAAGCAACTACCTCTGCTTCACATATATTCTCAGAAGTTCTCCCTTAGTAGGGTAGGGAGGGATTTCTGATATATCAAAGGTATTAGCCAGGTGAATTTCTAATGAGTGAGCATACCTGACACTTCCTGTAGGACTCGTCCTCCAGTGGGCTCCACCCCTGGTTCCCAGCAGTCTCAATATCTCAGAAAGGTGACAAACTAAACAAGTGGTCAGATGGGAAGAAAAGGGTGACCCTGCCCATGATGCACAACATGGCTGCTTTTACCACAAATAATATGTGAAAGGAAAACCATTAAAGGAGAATTAACACCTTCTAATAACCCCTCCTGTTACCTTAATATGACCAGAAAATCGTAATGGCCCATATGAGTTTTTCCCTTGTGCTTAGGTCCATAACCATTTCGGACAGATTTTCAAATGGAACTTACTCTTTAAGGTCCAGAAGGTTGCTCATTGCATTGCGAAGCATTGCTTTGCACACTCCTCCATTCCTTAAAGGGTTAAGATTACCATGTGAAAGGAACAGAGTTTGAGGTCCTGTGGTCCTGCTAGTGACTGTCATGTCTGCCTCCATAGATATGATATCCAGGCCTGATAATATCTCTTCAATAAAAGCAGAAGACGTTTTAGTTCCCCTTTAAAACTAAGAGGATAGATAATGTATTCTCATACAATGGGGCCTCCATTCTCAATCTCAGCAGGGTCCTCAGAGGCTTTTGACCCTTTGATTGCAATGCTTAGGATACCTCTCTGGCATTCAAAGGGTTAAAACAGGCCTGGTGTCAGTAACATATTCTGTAGATAACCTAAGTCCAATTCACCATGAACCAAACTTCCAGTCAGTGCTCAAGAGCTAATCAATACTTCATGAAAGGGCAACTGGGGTTGAAAGATCAGACATTATATAGCTTGTGACGTCACAGTCTAAATAAACGATCCCCATTAACACTGCGAGGCTGCTGTACTAAAGGAAATAATATTACTAGCTTACCTGCTGGGGTATCGCTTTAATGAAGTATACAGGTATCATGTGTTTTTCAGTGGTGGGTGGGCCAGAACTATATAAAGAGGCTGGTGTGATATTCACACCTCTTTCCCCCCCAGCACAATCAGCTCTCAGTAGATTAGCCTTACTTGCACTGAAGTCTGATTCCCTGTCTTCCCTGCGGGCGGCATGCTTGCATTTGCCACTTGCCACCCACTTCCATCAATGCCCTGTCAGGACCTTCCACTGCCAGCCAATGGTAATGCCCTGTGAGGATCTCAAGGTCCTTGTAGGGCAACACCGTAGATCCAATGTGCAGAGATCTAAGCATTGGATCTATGCTTTTGCCCTGAGAGGACTTTGAGATCCTCACAGGGCATTAACTACTGGCTGGCAGCTGAAGGTCCTGACAGGGCATTGGTGGAAGCGGACGGCAAATGCAAGCATGCCGCCTGCAGGGAAGATGTGAAATCAGACTTCAGTGCAAGTATGGCTAATCTTCTGAGAGCGGAATGCGTTGGGGTGTGAGAGGGAAGGAATCTGACAGCCCTCATATTTTTTTGTGAGAAAGGGGGAAAACAAGGGTGCGTATTATACATAGGGACTCTTGTTTTCCCCTAAAACTTTGGTATAATACACACCTGCATATTATACACAGGTGCCTATTATATCTGAGATTTTATGGTACTTACTGCAAACCTTTCCTGTTTAAAAGCAAGCTAATCTTATCAAGAAAGTAGGAGATGTTAGAAGGGAGGGATGGGTGATTTTAATTCAAGTGTACCAATGGCTATGAGTTTCCACAAGAGAGCTTTATCGAGTCAAATTTTATATATATTTTTTGTAATTTATTTGACGGTTATAGTTTATTATGTAGTGGTTTGGACTCCCTTTAAATTGAGGTCCCTTGGCTTGGTAAGAGAGCTTAATCAAAATTTGGCCAAACTATGCTACGAAACCCTCATTTGTTTGAAATGAATATACATTTAGGCATATAATATACAATACACAGTGTTTATCATTTCTGTGTAATCTGTATGGATTAGAGCAGGAATGCTTTTTCTTTTGTTAAAGGAAAGAATAACTATTCTAGAACAACCAAATTGCATTAGGTGAAGCAAAAAACACCTGGCATGGCCACTTTGCTTCATTTTTCATTAGTATATGAAACTCATTGTAGAGATGTAAATGTAATTTCCAGCAAAGACAACTAACTTCTCTCCTTGTCCTTTAGGGCTAGACGGGAATACTGGGAGAACCTGCATCCAGCCTCAGGAAGGCCCTATTGTCCTTCTATGTCCAAGCCAGATGCCTGGGGATTGACCAAAGGAGACGCAGGGCTCATGCAGCAAAAAGAAGCTACCACAGCAAATCAGCTGAAAGATCTATTTGCAAAGCAATCATTCAAGAGCAATTAGGAATTCTTCATAGCACTGTATAGCGCCTGCAGTATACAGTATCTGGATTTGGAACACAATATATTCATGCCAGTGGTTTTTATAACATTGAAAACATAACACTTCTATCTTGCTATATAGATTCAATCAAAAATAAATATCCTATTTTTTAAATAACTGGTTGGACTGATTTGTTAAACGATCAGTAATGCCCAAAATCAGGGGCTCATATAGTAACCCTTTGAGTGCCAGAGTAGTAGCTAACGCATTGTAAAGCAATAGGTTGGATACCCCTCTAGCACTCAAAGGGTAAAGCCTGTTGATACCAGAGATCACTCAAAGGGTTTAAGATGCTACTTAACCCCTTGGGTGGTAGATGTCTGAAGCACATCTCAAAAATCCAAGGGATTAAGCAATATTAGACATTTTTAAACACACCTTTAACATTTATAGGACACTGGACTTTGTAAAAGGAAAGACATCAGAAAGGATATTGCTAAAGGGAAAATAACTAAAAAAACTTTGATAAACTTCATCCTTTTACTAATTATTACCAACTAATCTCACATCTGGAAACAGCAGCATCATGAACGAAAGGTCATAATTCTACAGGTTCACCCCAAGCTTGTTCCACGTCCTACGACAGGGGCATTTTAAAGCATGGGCATACCTGGCATTCACCTGGGGTCTCCTAGTTCAGGAGGTGTCATCTTGGGTCTCCAACAGACCCAGTTTTATAGAAATAAATCAATGTATTCTTATGGTCAAGGAGGAGTGAAGCTGTTCTGGTTGCATAAAACATAAATGTTGCTGCTTTTATCACCAATACGAACCTTCTGGAACTTCTTTAGATTTATACTAGCAATGTGGGACGGCGTTGCCTCTCATGTTATGACTGTTGGGCACACGTGTGTGAAATGCAGACACACTGATAAACACAGACAAATGCAACACACAGGCAGACACATACACACAGTGAGAGGCAGAAACATGCACAAGACATGCACACACACAGACACACCGGAGATGGACACAAATATGTAACAGAGATGTACACACACATACATACGTAACATATATGCACAGAAACACATGCGTGCATGAGTTGTGCACCCCTCTGGCACTCAAAGGGTTAAGGTATAGAGAGGCATGTCAGAGTTAAATAGCGCTGGGAAGTGTATTCATACCTGGGAACTTTGACTTGTGGAGTTCCTGGAGGGGACTGATGTGGAGAGGCCAATGGGGCAATTTGGTTTTAAAGTGGGTGGGGCTTAATCACAAGTAGGGGCGGGGCTTAAGAGAAATGTGGAAAGGTGTTAGTAATAGGCTGGGGAAGGAGGAGAAGTGGGAGGGAAATACAAGTTTACAGTGTGAGGTGTTTGAACACACTCCCTGAGGGGTCAAACTTGGTACACAACCCTGTGGTAGTCAGCAGCATGGCAAATGATGACAGTCAAGAAATAATTCAGCAGTGAGTGCCTACCTTAACCGTTTGAGTGCCATTTTGTTCCCCTGGTTCTGCAGCTTCCCTTCAGTGGCTGTACTACAGGTCCTGCTGAGGCCACTGGGAGTCAGAGTGAGTGACTATGTGTG
This sequence comes from Rhinophrynus dorsalis, assembly GCA_037306005.1. Classification (NCBI taxonomy): domain Eukaryota; kingdom Metazoa; phylum Chordata; class Amphibia; order Anura; family Rhinophrynidae; genus Rhinophrynus; species Rhinophrynus dorsalis. The sequence goes on from CM074718.1 coordinate 607,552,044, forward strand.
TGTGTGTCAGCCATATTTCTTTCTGGTTTTGTGTGTGTATTTGGTGCTGTGTGTGTGTTTGTTTGTTTGGTGCTGTGTAAGAGGGGCATGTGTGTGTGTGTCTGTGGTGTAGGAGCAAGTGACAGCCATTTTGTTGTTTTCCTCAGTTGGATAGTGGTGGGCAGGCTGGATAGTCCAGTGAAAATCATGCCCCCATTGAATCACCCAGTGGGAGCAGTAACTATAATAATAATAATAATCCTTTATTTATATAGCGCACACAGATTCCGCAGCGCTTTACACTCATATTGGTAACTCCTCCTTACTGCCACCCCTGGGTGTAGGTATCTCCTGAGGAGACATAAATTATGTAATGAGCCATTCTCCTCTACATGTGTGTCTCCTGAGGAGACATAAATTATATAATGAGGCTTTCTCTTTTATATATATATATATAGATAGATAGATATGTGTGAATGGCCACACTGGGTAATTAAAGGTTAATAATTATAAGGATTTATTAAGAATGCTGTGAACAGGTGATAAGCAATTCTAATTCAGGTCACTGTTCAGAACTAGGCGTGGTGTAGCATAACTTGTATACATACAATCAACAGGAAACAAACATTCATGAGACAAAGAAGGGTAACAGTGAACGCATGCGCAAATGACCTAGGTTATATTTTCACATTCCTAAAAACACTGCCTTTACACCTGCATCCACACTTCACCACAAAACTAATCTTATCTCAGAACATTTTCTGCCTTTTCTATAAACAGTAGCTCTCTGTAACCAACAGTCTTATTTCACAAGATCTTAACCCTCTGTGTGTCTAAACCAATTCCCCAATCACACCCCATTAGTCCCTTGGGATTCCACTCTGCCACAGGAAAGAAAGTAAGGCTAATAAGAATCCTAAATGTTAACCTATATTTGAGTGTCATCCAGTCAAAATTCTGTTGAGTGCCTCAGGGGTTCCTAAATCTACCCTGTCTGTAAGAGGTGGAGCTACTAATGGCAGTCTCCTTCCTACTGGCTGTGCAGGTGAGAGTGATGTCTCAGAAACCAACAAGATTAATCAACTGCCTCTCTCTGGAGCTCATACCAGCTGAGGGAAGGAGAAGCCCAGGGTGGACCTGTAATACTGAGGGCTGTAAGTTTATAGTGTTGATACTACCAGTCATGGGAGTATCAGTGATTAACTTGATATCTAGTTTAATCGGCATTTGTTGATTACGTTATTGGGAAGGCTTTGATAGGTGACATAAGTGAAGTAATATAAGTGTTTTCACAGGTGAGAATATGGAATGTATTTGTTCCTTATGATAATGTCCCCTGTTCATACCATCTGTTTCATCAGTGGTGCATGTTATCTAGTATACCTTCCATATGGTTCATATGTGATCAGCTTGCAAAGAAAAATAAAAAAAAAATGCAAATCCACTGTGCAGAAATAATAGTTATGGTTCCATTAGTAACTCAGTGTCAAGATACCAAGGAAAAGACAGGAGACGGTATTGATTATAAAACACCACCTTTATTGAACAGTGCAAAAAATATACAACGGCAAAGACACACTGATACTGATCACGTAGTAGATAGACACAAAGCAAGCGGTTCCTACCAGAAACAGGAGGCTGCTCTGAGGATACAACAAGGGCAACTGTGAACAGCACCACTGGGGCTAGGACCCAGGCAAGTATAGCGTAGTTACTGGGCTAGGACCCAGAGAGGATAGCGTAGTGCTGGGGTTAGGACCCAGGAAAGTACAGCGAAAGACTGGGGCTAGGAGCCAGAAGAACATACGTACATTTTGCCACAAGGAGAATACTGACTCAGGCCTGCAGTCAGAATAGGCAATGTGTGGACCAGCCAAAGGTCAATACCAGAGCGGGTAGTCAGCCAGAGATGATGGTCAATACCAAGCGGATAGTCAGACATGTCAGAGGTCAATACCAGAGCGAGTAGTCAGCCAGAGCCAAAGGTCCAATACCAAGCGGGTAGTCAGACAAGCCACAACACTGGACACCAGGGAGGACAGATAACAAAGCTAAGGGTCATACACAAGCACTCTCCAAACAGAACTGCACTGGAACACTATGAAAGGGCAACTAGTGTGGTGTCCAGGCAGTTTACATACTTTTTCTCCACCCCTGGGAGGTGGAGCACTCAATGGCCTGTCCCTTTATGAGCCGGATGCGACGTCACTAGAGGGAATCCCAGTGACGCGCACCCGACTCTGCCGGCCAGCAGGGGAAGCCCAATAGATGCGGCAGGAGCTGAAAGAGACAGAAGGGAGAGACCAGCCCCAGCGTGACCATGGCGTCCGGTTCTCTCTATACACAGGACGCGGCATGGCCGCGAAGAACCTACAGCAGGGACCGGCTGCCTCCCTACGTACCGGGCGGCCGGCTCCCTAAGCAGGCAAGCGCTAGCGCTTATACTCAGGGGCTTCTAGACAAGGCACCCTATCAGCACTTACTAACACTCATGGCCACACCCCCACTCACTACTTCATTTCATCCTGAATCATCTCCACTTCATTCCTGCCACAGAAAATTCCATTGGCCTATAATGTACAAACAAAAATCTTCGGCCCACCAATATGGTAGAAAGGTATGGAATGCACTATAAAGTAAGGGGTGGGAGAACTCTCTAAGATCCAAGTGGTTGAACCCTTTGAATGCCAGAGAGGCATCTAATGCCACTGGATACTTATTTATTTAAAAATGTTTTACCAGGAAGAATACAATGAGATTTCCCTAATTTCAAGTATGTCCTGGAGAGTATACAGTAGAGTTACATATTTACACAAATAGAGAAACATTATATATACATACACACATAAACACACATACATACATACATACATACATACTAAAATGTATATAGTTACATATTGTTTTAGATATAAAGAAGCAGTTATTTTTTAGGGTTTTAGACTGGGAGAAGATCTTATTTTTTCAGGCAGGTTATTCCAGACTTTTGGAGCTCTGAAGGAGAAGGCAGAGTGACCGGCTTCTTTCTTGTAGTGTGGTATACTCAGTGAGTTGTTAACAGTGGAGTAGAGGTTATAGTTAATATTGAGGCTGGAGTGAGCATACTGCTCAGTTAGTCTGGTAACTTTCCAGAGAAGTGTTTGTATACTAAGCAAGAAAGGTGAAGGGCATGTCTAGATTTGAGTGTTAGCCAATTCAATTCTTTAAACATATCACAGTGATAGGTAGTGTAATTACATTGGAGAATAAAGTGTCATAATGAGTTATACAGAGTGTCACATTTACCAAGATGGATTTGTGGCACTGGAGCATATACAATGTCCCCATAGACTGGCTCTAATAACTGCTGTACAATACGTCTTCTTACCAAGGGACTTAAACAGGATTTGTTTCTAAATAGAGCACCTATTTTGCAATAAAGTTTGGGGTTGGGATTGGGCTTAAGCCACATGTTAAGATATTTGTGGGAGTTCACCGAGGCCGAGATACGATAAGACTCTGTTACAATGTATAGATGGTTATTGCAGAGATTACTCGGTTTGTGGTTTGTACCAAATACCATTGTGACCATTTTTTCTGTGTTTAAAAACAGTTTGTTCTTTGCTATACCTCTCTGGCATTCATATGGTTAACAAACTGCTCATCACAGGCATTTGTAAAAGGGCAAATAAACTGTCCAAATTAGTAATAAACTTGGAATTACAGCAATACATAAACTGATAAATAAAATAGTTGCTATAAACCAGGAAAGTTTGTCTGATGCAGGAGTTGTGCTTGCCAACCAAGATGAAGCAACACTCTCTATAAGGTGTTTTGCCTCCTCAGCCTCGTTGGAAACCCTAATACTCTAGTATCCAGCATGTTAATATTTCATGCATAGAGAACTGATGATTCCACTAGCTCAGGGAGATTACTTCTACTGTCAAAGATAAGATATCACACAGGAATATAAATCATTTAATGGTGGTCACTGGGAAGCTATGGCTTTACCTAACAAGGAACACTAACATTACATGTTGTCATTGGTTGGGGAATGTGGATATTGTCCGAGTGTGCCTGGATTAAGTAAATATTATGGGGTATCTCGTCTGTGATTGTGTGTTTTTGGGTGGTAGTAGCAGGATCAGGTTTTGTCATCAATCCTGGATCCTGCAGTAAAACATTAAGTAGTAAGCACGTAGCCATTAGGATTAGGGTAGGATTCATGGTTAGACTATAGTTAGGTAGTACAGTTTAGGATTATGAATAACTTTAGTTTAAACCTGAGTGAAGTTAAAAATAGGATTGGAGGTCAGGGCAGGGGTAGTTAATTGTTGGACCTCCGGCTCTTGGGAACTATGAATCAAATCATCAACCAGCCAAAGGTTGGTTGAGGGATGACTGGAGTTGTAATCCCCAACAGCATGTGTCATTACGGAGACTTAGTATGGAACATTACTTTTGTACATTTCACTTGTGGTTACATCAATCAATCTGTAGTGCGATGCAACCACAACTGAAAAATAGAAAAAATGTCCCCAAATGACCAAAGATTTAAATGGTTTTTAACCCCTTGACTGCAAAGGAAGTGTCTAACGTATTGCTATGTAATCCAGTGAACATCTGTCTAGCAATCAAGGGGTTAAAAACAAATGTAAATTAATGAGAAACATTATTTTTGTTTACTCTGCTGTCTGAGATCAGGTTTGAGTGAGAGTTTATCATTCACACCATTTTCAGTACCCAGCAAATTATTGTCCAATACCGCCCTCCAGTGGATATTTAAAACTATAGCACTTACCAGTTGCAAAGCCACATTGCTAAGCACTAAAATTGCATTGCCTGAAAGCTGATATAGGATCTGAAGGAAATTGCGTATGTGTGTGTATTATAGCATGAGAAACAAGTGTTTAATTAGCATTTAAGACAAAATACCCACAATAGGACATTTTATTTGGTAGCTAGTATGTGCTAGTATGGTGTGATATAGGCAGCTAGACACTGTGGCATACTGTCAATAAGATGGTCATTCATTTAATGGGGACTATTAGTCCATTAAGCATTGATCCGGGCATGCAATTCTTGCATGGTGACTGCAGAATAGTTCCAGAAGAGGTGGAAACCCAAAAGGTCTTCCACATGCTCGATGTTTGGGGAAAGTGTCAGCCATGTTTTACCAACAAGACCTCCTTTGCCTATACTTATCACCCCTTCCCTACAAAAATGGTCTTTCTTGACTTTCCAAGGACTAGGGAAGTATGAAATGTAATGCTTCAGAATGTGTGACTCACCCTTCTGCTCCTAAAATGGTTATTACTCTCATCCATGCAATGTGTCTCTCTCATCTCTGTTCTTCAATTCAGCCCCCTCTCCTGCCATCACCTTTAAACAGCCTTAATTCTCTGCTTCCCTTGGGCCACCTATCCCCACACCTTTCATTCTCCTCTGCCAGCTCTTCTCCTCCCAATACTTCTCTTTCATGTGAAGATGTTTGGAGCTTCTTCCTCAGCTTATCCCTGTGAGGCAAACACAAGAATGAACACAGTGACCAGTTATGTATGTAGGCCAGGCCAGTAAGGCCTTGGGTGACAGTCTGACAGGGGCAGCAGATTGGGTGGTTTTGTGCCTATATCCATTTTCTCAAAAAATGTATTACTTTAAAAATTTCTGGCTCACGGCTCAAATGGATTTTCTTCATATCTACAATTTTTCACCTTTTTTGCCCCTTGGTTATTTTTGCATTGCGCGTGTCTTTAAGGAAAGGGGTGTGACCTGATAAAGTGGGGGTGTGCAAAGTGTATTTCAGGGTGTGCGCATGCACTTGGTTGGGCATAGGGTAGCTGAATGCCTAGCAGTGTGCTCACTTGAGGGGCATTACCAGTAATACAGATTAAATGAAACCCTTTAAAACTGTGATAACATATCCCACGTGGCTATAAAATAAAACAATTATTACATCTGCCAAATTATGAGGAATATATCAATGACATTACAATATTTTTTTTCCATCAGTAAGTATACATACAAAATAAAGTTCAGTTTCACCTCGAACCGCTATGTACCCAAAGTGGGGAATGTATGTAATGACGTTGCTCTCAATACATAAGCTGTCCTTATATATAGTTTTATCTGCTTTCATGTACAGGCTTATTATTGTATTTAAGCACATGACTCTGCCACTGCTCAGATTCTATGTGAACAACTTCTTAACTCCAGCCATATGGCAAGCTTAAAGGGAAAGTAACATCTCCTTCTAATAACACCCAGAAAATCCTAATGACACTTATGAATTTTGCCCTTGTACCTTTGTTCGAGAGATAACATCACATAACTTCAATCAGTCCTGAGTGTCATGTCCATGGAGGTGGAGATGACCGATGCTAGCAGACCAAAGGACACCAGTGCCACCTACTGCACATGGTAAGATTAACTCCTTAAGGACCAGAGATCCTAGGGGTGGATTGCGGTTAAGGACCGCATAGAGGGCGTTCAGCACTCTGGCACAGTAACTGATGATGTGTACTGAGGTGCAGAATGGGGGTCTAGGAGAGACCTCTTCAGTCTTGGAGTGGTTAATTTCAGACCCCGCTAGTGCTTACAGCAGGAGCACTGTAAGCACAAAATATGTGATGTGCCAGGATCGTCACTGGTCCTTTAAGAGGTTAACGGCCAGAGGAGTGTTCATACTATTACACTGCACGCTCCTTTGCTCCTTAAGGTGTTAAATAGATGCATGCACTTTTGAAAAACTGCCAGAAACTGTAATGTCTCCTCTATGGGTATGAAGATGTCATCTTTTGAAAAAAGGCACAGGGACAAAATTCAGAGGGGCCATTAGGATTTTCTGGCCATTTTAAGTTAAGTGGGGGGTTATAATTATGATGTGCTAGTTTTCCTTGGAAAAGGAAGAATTTTGTGCTGATCTCCTCATCCCCCGAATTGTACATAGGGAGCTCCTGTGTGCACTGGACTGACATTCCCCACATTGCCACTAACCACAGTTTTGCACTATCCAACCCTTTTCACACGTGACATAAAGTGTCCATTTTGACATGCAAAAAGCTTTGTACAGACATCTTAGGCAGCAGCAGCAAAAAAACAGTAAATCTTTAAGTCTTCAAGAGGATCTCAGCACACGGCCAGTCGATGTGTTACACAGTCTTCTGGTGCACAAGAGATTAAACGGGCCTCACTAGGACCAGGTTCTTGCTCTATAATCAAAATTTATATTCTGTCCGTTCTCCAGGGCAACAACTTGTTTGACAAAGCACAAAAGGAAATGGTGTGAGTTTATGTCTTTTTCCTAGATATGCTGTCTGGTAGGCTTATAGGCCTTACTGCAATTGAAGTCCAAATGCTGGAGACTGTCCACAGGTATGCACTGTAGTGTTCATGTGTGGTGCATACGCTGGAATTAAGCCACTGGCGTTAGAAGCTAGCACCAATGGATCTGCGCCAGTAGATTAAAGCGGAACTACCACCTCCACTAAAGTCGCCCTGCAATACTTATGCAGGTGGCGACTAGCTTTGTAATCATTATTTTACCTCTCAAAAGTGCCCACAAATAAAGTTATCCTTAAGCTTCTGATACTGGAAACCAGGCAGCAGAGCGGACATCTTGAATGCACGCCTGCACTCTCAGTCCTTTTCACCCTTCACAGGCACTGCACTTGCCCGGACGCTCCGGAAGAGACTGACGGCGCAGGCGCACAGGCTGTAGTAACTTGGCCATCAGTCTCTGAAACTTAAGGATAACTTTATTTGTGGGCACTTTTGAGAGGTAAAATAATGATTAGTAATCTAATCGCCACCTGCATAAGTATTGCAGGGTGACTTTAGTGGAGGTGGTAGTTTCGCTTCAAACAATCACCACAGATCTCTACTGGAGTCCTTCCTGGCAGGCTGCGCTAAGTCGTTTTTTCAGTCCTAGGGGACACTACACTGAAGACACCAACACAGAAGCATTATCCATAATGATGACAGATCTCTAGTCTGAAAAGCTCAGTGGAGACCCTCAGAGGGATCCAAGCAGCAAATTTCTGTACCAAATGCTCATGTATTACTGGTCACTAATTAATGCCCTGGCTTCTCAAATACATCAAATGATGTTCCAGTAGGCAGAACTTTATTTCCCATTAAGCAGAGAAGGCAACTACCTAGAGTGCCAGATTTTGAGTGGTGACTCAGTATTGCTGGTCACAGTCACATTATAAGTTGTGGGTGTGAACAATACAAGCAAAATTCCTCTGCAACAGACACCTACTCCCGATTTATTGTAGCTGGTTTAGTCACCAGTTATATACCAAAAGGTCAGTTTATTTAAGAGGTTACATGTACCTTAAACACCTTGGAATTTAGAGAGGTCTCAAAAATATCCCAAAGAAATGTGCTGGCATCCAGACTAGCATACAATGGGTTAAAACTCCCATTTGAAACAATGTGAATTTGGGAAATTTCTATTTATTCCCTATGGTGCAATTAGATTGCACCCAAATTGCACTTCTTTTTCTTAGTACATTAGCTTAACAACATGTAAAGAGACAGCACACTGAGCTTATCCAGGGAATAAAGTGCCCAGAATGATTTTCTCTAGCACCCATAAGCACCAGTTCCACTGTATGAGGATACCAAACACACAATGATCTGGTCTGATCTACACCCATACGCATCTACACCCATACGCACCACTGCACTTTCCATTCCTGCTCTATTTAACCTGCAACCCTCTCTTACTGTGCTCCACCCCTCCTTACATATTACAGTCATATGACGTTTTACTGGCGATTTTACAACGGCCCTTTAGCCCACTAGAATATAGCCACTACCATAGTTATATACTTTCCTGATAGCATGGGTTGAGGTGGGAATGTTCAATTGATGAGATTTGCTTCGTGATGTGGGCAGGACATCATAGAAGTGCATGGGATTGGGATGAGGCAAGGTATGGTTTTTCCAAAAAACGAGCAGAACTAGGTGGGAGTGGATGGAACTGGTGAGAAAGTGAGTATGGTTACCATAAATATCACTTACCCAGTGAATTAAGGCAAGAGAACAGAATACTTTGGGGCAGATCAATAGAGTTCCCAGGTATGACTATAGTGCTCTACCTGTAGATAATTCCAGCAGCCTGCAAATTATTCTGTCTGGGTTTTGGACCAATGAAATCCGGACAGAACCAGAAAACTGGACCTGTAGCCAACCTCGGGGAATATGCTGTGCCACAGGGCATTTAAAACATTTCTCTCTATGGAGGGCCAGAAGTTAGCATTGAGGAGGCTGTATCTTTGACATGACTGCCCTAGATGAAAGGCCGCAAACACTTTTATGGCTTTTAAAAGGTTAATTCCAATGTTTTGGTACGAAAGCCACAGGACAACTAACATACTATTTTCTTCCAAGACTTTCACTGATTTACTACGTATTCACTCTCCTTGAGACCTACCGCTGCCTTAAACAAAATGCAGTTTATTGCTTCCCAGCCATGAGACATTAGAAACATGTGGAGCTTAAACAAGCTAAATTAAGTTCCCTGTGTCAAACAATACATCTGTTTCTAATGGTTTTGATGCAATAAGCTACACCTTGCAGAATGTATGTGCGCTGTGGATACTTGCTGTTGACTGTCTAGCTGAGCTTGTTGGAAGCTCTGTGCCACATGCACATGGTGTTTTCACTGGGGGAGAGATGTGCAATTAAAATTATAAGCCCTGCTATATGTTATATGGCTTTTCATGCTGAGTAAAACAAGGTCACTCCCACCACTGTCAGTGGTTTTATTCAAAAAATATAACAGTTCAAATAATCAGGATGTGAATTTACTGTGTGTACTTCTAATTGGAATCTGATCACTAGAGGGCACTGTTAATATATAAAAAAACAACAACATGGATTTAAACTGTAATAACTCTGAAAATATGCATCTCTCAGCAGTGGGAGTAACTTTGTTTTACTAAGGAGGAAAAGACCTAAAATATATATGTTTTCATAACAAATGTTTACTGTTTCTTTAATCATAGTATCATTAGCAGCATATTATCTGCAAAGAAGGCAACTGCAACAGGGGACTCACCTTAACTAGCAAGGGAGGGCAAAGAGACAATACATAACTCCCTACACCCTTCCCCCAGTGAATCAATTACAGAGCAGCCAATACAGCGAAAATATTGAAACTAAACTCAATAAATAAATTAAATATTCATTGCTGGGGTTAAAGCAGGTTCTGCTATGGAGGAAAACATAGCATAACATTTTCACTGAGCTCCAGATGGAGACTGAATAATAATTGCTATTGAAGGGAACATCAGAACCTCACTTTAAAGTCATAGCATAATAGATATCAAGTGTCCTCCAGCGGGAGAACACATAATACTCAGTAAAGCACACAGTCTTCAGGCTAAACTCTGGCCAGAGCCCAAGCACTCACATCAGTGCTGCAAGAGAAACCAAGATAATGCACATCGATCGTGGTAAAGGTCAGGTTTCTGCACCAAAATCCCAGGCACCATTCTCATCACACCAAGATGGATTTACTAAGAACTGGAGAAAGTATTGAGTAAACCATCTTCAAGTTAGGGTATATATATCAATTCCCATTGATATAAATACACATTTTAACCCCTTTGAATGCTAGGCAGGTCTTCACAATGGAATTTAGATCTCTCTAGTATATTAGGGGTTAAACACTCCATTTAACCCTTTGAGTGCCAGAATGGTATCATAGACTTAATCATTGGGAATCATCGGGAATCACTGGGAATGTTTAGTTATCACCTTTTGTGCAGTTGATTTCCCTCAGATTTGCTTCAGTTCATCTCTGTACATCATCATTGTTATGTTAGAACTATTCATCTCTAGATCCTTCTGGGAAATGCAGTATGTAATGCTAATGGCTCTGTCTCACAAGGTCACCGTGGGGCTGAATGTACAAATCTGAGTGCATGGTTCACTTCCTGCTCTGGGCCGTTGGCTTCCTACTCGTGCGCCTGAACTTCTGGGTATGTAGTATATACAAGGTATGAATGCTTTAGTGCGTACCAGCTGACACACATAGCCATTGTTCAGAATTTAATGCAAGCAAGCCCAGAACACCTTCCTTATTGTATGCGGTGAAATGGACTAATATTATGCCACTTTCCTCTTTGTCTTGTTAGCACATAACATTAAACAATGGGCAGAGGAATGGTAAGCCCTGGAAATACCCATATATGTCCCCACTGCCCTTGGCTTTAGCAGAGTACAGAGGAGAGCTGTCAGCATAAGTAGCTTAGTAAATTGTAGTTAGACAGGCACAGCACTGAGAAATTATTCCCAGTGCCTGTTTTAGCAAGCAGTCATATTAGTACATCCTCCCTACTGCCTCATGTAAGCAATGACCTTGTCATGCACTCTGAGATAATCATGGGGCTTTTTACAGACAGAAAATCAGCACTTTTACTTGTGGACCATAGTGTGGACTACACATTCCTCTCTTGGCTCTTCTTCTTGGCCTTCACTTGATCGATAATATCTTCTATCACAGAAAGAAACGGCAAAACCTAAAGCTAGCAGACTCACATGCAGTGAACTTATTTGAATCCTAGCCTCTTTCACCATCTTGCATATCTAGAAGTCCTATGATATACCAACAATTGAACATCTTTATAATATGGAGCTCATTTATACTGGGGGTGTATATACCCAATGACTTGGTCTCCTCACAAAAGTTATCACTGTAACAGAGCCTTCTTCCTTATGGATGGGAAGCTAATCCAGCAATGTAGACTGTCCAGTTCTTTCCAGAAGGAGACAGCCAGATAGAAACTGCAAGGCTGGACTGGGACTCATATGCAGAAGAACAGATTCACCAGTTAATGTGTAAACAATAGCACAGAAATGTCAGACAGAATATATTGTTACACAAAAGCAGATACATAGTATACATAGTATAAAAGACATTGATAGTTATATTTCTATGTGGTGAGCTCCCTGAGAGTGCCATCATTTTCAAATGTATACTAAGTTCTGGGTGTAGCACACAGCTTAACTAGTAAACAACACCAAGCTGAGAGAGACTTTTACTTTTTCATAAATAAAAGAATCAGTATCACGTAAACTGTCCATCTGTTGGTCTTTTGGCTATCATAATACATAGACAGTTTTGAATTACGTTTTCTAATATGCAAACTTAAATTCAGTTGACCAGCAGCAGCATAAATAAACTGGCACATAAACCTGAAGATGAGAGATTTGGATCTTTCCATAGCTTTATATTCAGACATAGAGGACACTTTGCTATCTCTCTGCAATAGAGCCCTTCAGGGAGTCCAGAAGCGAATCACACACACAGCCGGTCCTTAAGGGTTTAAGAGTATCGCTAGATGCTGATTGTTGGGAGGTTTTCTTTGGGGTGGTAGTTCCCCTTTAAGCCTTGAGTACCATAGGGATGTGCAACCCATTGCTTTGCAATGTGCTGCTTACCCCTGTGGCACTAAAAGGGTCATAACCAGCCCCATGCCCTGCTTAACAGCTGATTCAAGTACACACAGAACTGGCAGATTTCTTGTTACATGTAATAACAGATCTGCTGGTTCTGTTTTTATCTGAACCAGCAGATCAGCTGTTAGATGTACACAGCAGTCTATCCACCGATCACCTGTTTCATGTAAAGAAAACACTCTGCCACATTCCTAAAGGTAGCTGACATATGATGGACTGGGGATGTAGAGTGTATGAAGGAGGAACAAGTGGAAGGAAGGAAGAATATGGAGGACACTGCTGTTTTTATTCAGTTGAACCAGGCTGGTGGGCAGTCACTGAATGTGGGGGCTGCTACTACCATTGAACCAGGTGGGGGGCAGACCATGTATGTGGAGAAATATACACAAAAGATGTTGATATAGGCACTCAGGTACACCTCAAAATCAAAATGAATAGCATATGAGAAACATGTAACAATAATATGAGCAAGCTACTATCATATTTGGCCCAAATGTGCTGGGTCAAAACATTGGAGTAAAAAGAAAAAAGGGGATGGGAGAGTGCTCCAAATATAAGTGTTACAAATTGTTACACTATAGAAGACCCATATCAATTGTAGGTTCTGTGGCATCACTTGTGTAGCCCAATTTCATTTGTAAGCTCTATGATATCAGTTGTGTAGCCTCACTTCTATTGTAAGCTCTGTCACATTTAAAATGTAAGCTTTATGGTATAATTTTGTAGCCCCAATTTCAGTTGTAAGCACTCTGAAATTACTTGTATAGAACCATTTCAATTGTAAGCTCTGTAGTACAACTAGTGTTTCCCCATTTCAAGTGTATGGGCTGTGGTATCTCTTCTAACACCTTTTCAGTCTTAAGCTTTATAGTGTATCAAAAATAATTATGTTCAATTAAAAATAATTAAATTAATAACAGGATTGCCATAATTCCATTCAATTAGGTGTTACATGAGAAAACGCCCACTAAAAGGCAGCACTACTCAAACTGTACATCAAGGGTCTCTTATTGGAACGATGATATGGCTATCATATTATAAGGATTCTAAAGTCAAATGTGTCTTAGGAAAGGATTTTTTTTTTTTTAACCTCTGAAGATTTTAAATTCAGCCTCTGCCAATGAGTTTGTTTTGAATGCATCAAAATTGCAGCAAGCTGCAGCAGCCTATGATATGTGCTGCACAAATTTGCATGGCCCAGGTAAATAGGCCCATAGACATCAAGAATTACATGTAATTGTGACTTACACATTGTAAGAAATACTTGTCAAAACATGGCCCTAATGTGCTAATATTATTTCTAAATAATCTTCACAAAAATTGCTTTGAACCCAGTGAATACAAGGGTGTGGCTACCTTAACCCCTTGGATGTTAGATAATTCTTCAATGCATTGTGAAGGGGGTTAAAATAGGTTTTTTATTTATTTGAGAAGGCGAAATAGATCTGATGATCTACATATTTTACCAGCCAGTTGTATTAAAGTCACTATATAATTTCATTTTCACCTGTGAGGCCATATGGTCTGTCACCATGAAACCCTAAGGGTGGTAACTGGACTCTCTTGGGGCCTCTATCCTCAAAAAGGAGCACTGACATTTCAAAGAACATGACAATCATCATAAATAATGTGTAAAGCACTTCACATATGGCACTCCAAGAACTGGAAAGGGTGTAATATGAGAACAGTTTACTAGAAGCACAACAATACCTGTGTGTTTGTACAAAGAAAGGGCTATTGTTAATAAGGAAGACCCAATAGAGTAAAATATATTTTTTAAATAGAAATCCATTGTTTGTCAATGGCCCGCAGCCAAGAAAGAAATGTTGTTTTTTTTGGTCCCTATTTGTAGTTACTATTTAAACCTCTGAGTGTAAGAGGGGTCTGCAACGTGTTGCTTCACAATGTGTTGCTCAGTGCTCTGGCACTCACAGGGTTAAAGTATCAGTTAAAAAAAAAACATGTTTTAGGGTTTTCCTGCCAAGTACAACAATGGTACTGCAACTGCTGGGAAATGTTTAATTCAAAATTGATTACAGCTCAAACTTATCTTTTTATTTTATTTTTTATTTTTACATTAACTCCGTCACTGCTAAGGGTGTGTACCGATATGTCCTCTGAGAAAGGGTTGCTACCAAGGACTGACTCTTACCTTGTGTGAAGGCTTCAGTCACTGGTAGTCCTCCTTCATCCCTGGATTCCAGTTGTATAAATTACATCATAACACACAAGTATGATGACATAATTTATGTGATGGGTAATCCTCTAGATCACCAGGGAAAGGTAGAACAAAGAACACAGGAGGAGGCAGGCTCCTAAGAGCCTATATTTCAGTCATCCGTGCTCTGATCCACAAACAAAACCCTCCTTTGAATACAGGGTTCCCCTCTTTCTAGCTACACTGAGGGTAACAATGTCTGGTGATCAAAAGATCACCTGACATTGTAAATGAAAAGGGATTGGCAATCTAAAAGAGCTCTGATCTCTGGCCACCTTGCACCAAAAAGAAGGGGGAATCCCTTCGTTCAAAAAAGTACATTTTCCAATTTGTACATGAATAAACATACACTGACACATAAATATGCAAATAATAAACATTGTATTTCTTGAAATAATTAATAATCAGTAGCAATAATAAGGAGGGGGGGTTCTGTAATTATTCTGGTTTTTAACTTCCACCCATTATTAAAATTAGCTAGATAAGTATTGTACTGCAGTGTGGAATCTGTTGGAGCTTTTAAAATGAATAAGGTAGCTGTAGCAAGATAATTCTTACATCTTCCCATGGGTGGAACATGTGTTGCCATGCATCTGATGGTTAAGATGAATGATAGAGGGTATGTCTACCACCGCTGATTACATCAAGAACCACAAAGTAGTCTGAGGAAGTGCCTGGCCCAGTACCTGGGGAACAGCATCTTGGGAAGGCGTGCCCACTGAATGGCACAGCTCCCAAAAGCAGAAAACTAGCAAAGCGGACTAGACATAGGAACTAATGAAATAAGTAGAGCCTAGCCTGGTCATCCTGTTGCTGGCATAAATTTCACTAAATGGTCTCAGTTCAATTTCTGTGGCCTTATTGAATTGCTCCAGAGTCATTCTGTTTCAGATATATTATCCCATCCCATGAGATCTGCTTGAAGTGATAGCATCTCCCATGATCCAGTTTGGTTCCTGGTTCTCTGAAATTCATGAAGGACTTATGGATAAAAAGCTGGAGTAATTCTAGAGCAAATCAACGTCACCATCGGGGACTAAGACATTCCTTCTGATTAAATGGTACTTTTAACCCATTCATTGCTAGACTGGTCTTCAGTGCATTGTGAACAAGTGTGTTGGATGCCTCTCTAACATTCAAAGTGTTAAAAAAAGCTGTTTAACTCCTTTGAGTGCCAGAGAGGTATGGCAATACCCCGCTGGCACTCCAAGGGTTAAATGCATAGGGATGTTCTCAATGTTTACTTGTCCCCAGTGACACAGTTGGTTTGCCACAGGATTGCCGCAGTTTGTGTTTATACCTAAGGCCCGAAGGTCTGTATTCAATAAGGTAGAGAGGTGGAATTCTGGAACAAACCAACTACACCATAGGGAAGAAATTAAAATGTCCATTGATTTTAACGGGGCTTTTAACCCTTTGATCCAATTCTTGATCAAACCAATTGTTCCAGAGGCGTAACTAGAAGCCGCCGGGCCCTGGTACAAGAATTGCCATGGGCCCCCCCGACCACAATGCCTCCTTCATCTCCACAATGCCCCCCTTCATCTCCACATTGCCCCTTCCACAATGCCCCCTTCATCTCCACAATGCCCCCCTTCATCTCCACATTGCCCCTTCCACAATGCCCCCTTCATCTCCACAATGCCCCCCTTCATCTCCACATTGCCCCTTCCACAATGCCCCCTTCATCTCCACAATGCCCCCCTTCATCTCCACATTGCCCCTTCCACAATGCACCCTTCATCTCCACAATGCCCCGCTTCATCTCCACAATGCCCCTTCCACAATGCCCCCTTCATCTCCACAATGCCCCCCCTTCATCGCCACACTGCCCCTTCCACAATGCCCCCTTCATCTCCACAGTGCAGTTGGTTTGCTCCATGATTGCTTATCTTTTATTTTGTGCCTAACACCCCCAAATTCTTTGACTTGGAGAACCGCAGGGGATGTTAATGAACCATGACTCCTGCAGTACAGGATTCTATCCAGGTCTTAGTCTTCTCCAACCAACCTACAGGAACATTTACCTACAGGTAACCAATACCACATGATTCTCCCATATATGGTGTTTCTGACATCATGAGGTTTATTTTCCAGTGATTCTATTGGTTGAATCAATGTATGCATTGACCTGTGATCCTCTCATACTCCCAAAAACCTCTCTATGAAATAAGAACTTAACCAAAACTGTTTCCATAAAACTATTCAAAGCACAGAGGAACTGTAATTTTAAGCCATTTTCCTGCAAAGGCTATGGGGCAGGCATAAGGGGTGTGCATAAGAGTATTAACAATAGCTAAGTGTGTCTGCCAGTATGCACTACAGTGATCATTATCCTACCTGGGAACCTTCTTGTCCCAAATCCCTGGAGAAGCATTGTATAGCTGAGGATGGGAGTATCCAAATGATGTAATTTGAATTTGCAGGTGGATGGTTATCAGGAGGAGTTTGCCAAAATGAGTGGGCAAGTGGGCAGCACGGGGTTTATAGAAGGCTGAATAGACTGGAAATTGGGTGGGATTATAGCTGAACTCACCAAGTCAGAGAATCAGCCTCTTTCCCTGAGAACCGTGTAATTTAGTCTGAAAACTGGAGTCTCCAGGGCACATACAGAGAGTTCCTAGGTGTGATCATTATATGATATAGTGAGTACCCTGTAGTGCAATCACTGGTGCTAGAAGCTAATGCCAGTGGAGCTGTGCTTTTGTATTTGGACATTCGCCCCAGAGAGATACTGATCTTAGCCTATAAGTAATATCACCAAAAATGTCCTTTATTTAACCCCTTGAACCCCTTGCAACACACTAGAGACAATTCTAGCATCCAAGGGATTAATATATTTGCTCATACTCCTATATAAATCAGTTGTATGCATCTATAGCATCCAATATATAAATCAGTGAAAATGTTAATTAATATGACTAGCAGGATACAGTTAATACTGGGTGCCAGAAGGGTGTCCAGTGTACCCCACTAGCATAGAAAGGGTTAATTAATATATGAACTATTCCATTTAGAGTGATAGCAACGCTTATTATTGAAAATATATATATTGCAGGGTTTATCCTGCTGAAAAAAACAATGTTACGCCTACTGCTGAGAGACGTTTATTTCAAAAGTTATTGCAGCTCAAACAAGCATTTTTTTGGGTGCAGTACCTCAATGACCTTAAATGTTATGGTGGTGCTGTTGCTACAGCAGTCTATGGAGGTTTATGGTCAGGTTTATGGAAAGATGACCAAAAAATGGATGAAAAAAAAAGCTCCTGAATGATTATAAAACACCTAATTTATTAACTCTTTGTGTGCCATAGGGATACATAACCCTACATTACCCTACCCTACACACTCCAACACAGGAGCGATCTTTCTTAGGCCCCAAAGCGGCGTGCCGGTATGTGTAACAGGTCACGTGTACCGGCGCGTTGGCAAGAATCAAAGCGGTCCTTAAGGGAAGGTAACTTCCCTGGACCACTGGTCCTTAAGGGGTTAAAACAATGTTTGTAAATATCTATAATGCATGAGTTTACTAAGATTTCAAGCAGTTAAGTTAGCATGCAGGGAGTTAAATTTATAAAAGGAGATTTGCTTAAGTAGCATGCATCTAGTAAACTATTAAAGATTTCTGTCCAAAGTTCATTTAAATTGTGTTTGTTTTGTTTATAATTCAAGAGAAAATGCTGTCTATTAACTTTTCTCAAAACACTTTTTTATTCTTGATAATCTTGGAGTTTAGGGTGATATTCACTAAACTACAGAGGTGCAATTCTGGAGCAAATCAACTTCACCATCTGGGAAAAAATGACCATTGAATTAAATGGGGTTTTAACCCCTTAATTTCTAGAAGTGGCTCCAGTTCATTGTGGAACAAGGCTTTGGGGAAGTCTCTGAGATTCAAGTTGGCTAAAAGCCCCGTTTAACCCTCTGAGTGCCAAAGACGTATACAACGCATTGCAGTCAGAGGGTTACATCAGTTGAATTTTCATCAGGCTGGTTCGCTCTAGATTTAATCCTCTTCAGTTTATGAATATGACTAAGGGCCGTATGTTCACAGGGATAACGACAAAAAAATGTTGTATGAACGACAAAACTAAGTAATTGCGTGCATGAATGATATATTTTCTATAGAATATACGACAAAAAACTAGCAATATCCATTGTGTACGACACAACTCCAGGATTTCCGGGCAAAGAGGCGGGGTAAGGGAGTGGCTAAACTATTCTCTAGTGTCGTATAGAGGAAAAGAACATTTGTCGTATACAAAGACAAAAAAATGTCTTTCAAAAGACAGAACTTGTGAGTTAAGAAAAAAGTGGAGGGAATGTGAAGTTTTGAATGTGAGAAACCTATAATAATTGAAAGAAATACAAAACAAGTACAATTACCATACCTATATACCGACATTTTTGTCATTAGTTACGACATTGTAGTCGTTACATACAACATTTTTGTCGTTTCATGCGAAAATTTCAGTCAAGAATCGTACTTCAATGACAAAATTACATATTTCCAATCACAACTGACTCTCTGAAAATAGTAATAAGCCCAACGACACTGTACTTATAAGTGTTGTTACAAAAGACAAAAGCTATTTCGCTACTTCTTTGAACTTATGTACCCCTGATGCTGGGAACAGAATTTTCTTTTATCTAGATAGAAACATGGACCCTCTGGATGGGCCGATTGGTGCTGATCTGCTGTCAAATTAAATGTCTCTATGTTTTTTCCCAGAGAGTTAAAGGGACTCTATTACCTAAAACAAATTGGGTGATTTTGAAAAAGCTATTAAAATCACCATTATGTTGTATTCACCATTACTTATTTAGAAAACCAGTTTTTGAGTTATTAGTATTTATAGATTATGCTAATTAAGGCATGTCATGCACGCATTTCCTGTCTTATTATCCCTACATTACCTGCTCCACTCACAGGCAAATCTCACAAAAGGTGTTATGCACCTCCTCAAGCACTGAAAGGGTTAAGTTCCAATGAGGGATGGAGGTAATATAGGGCTAAGACAGGAAGCGCTTGTACGGCTTGTCTTAATTAGCATAGTCTATACATTTAAATAGCTGAGAAACTAGTTTTCTAAAAAATGTCTAATACAACATATATGATTAGATAAATTTCTTTCAAAATTGAACATTCAGGGTTATACTGTGTATTCATAGTCTGATAAAGACTAACTTATTTGGCAGCAGGATAGCTATATAATCCTCATGTCTCTGCCTTATGAGGCAAAGGTTGAACTTGATGGACTTGTGTGTTTTTTCAACCTAATTTACTATGTTACTATATATTATTTAGAATACTCTTCCAAAATCACCAGTGTTCTTTTCAGGTGATAGTGTCCACATAAGTTCTTTTAGTTTGTGTGTTCTTCTATGGAACAATAGTTAATGTCGATGTTCCATAGACTAACGCTGGAAACTGACAGGCAAGAATAACAATATAGCTGTATTTCAGAGATAAATAGGCAGAGGAATGTATTGCTCATATTGGCTATTTCCTATGTGTCATTATTTTGGGTGTCTTGAGAATGGGGTTACCCAAAAACTTTCAACTTTCAAAATTAATTCATAAAAAATAGACACCCCATTCTCTCCTATCACCTAAGACTTGGAAATAAAAGTTTCTCTCCAAGCTGCTCCCATACGGTATCTGAAGATGAAAAAGTAAACTTTACTAGCAGGCAAACGCCCTTTGCCTTTAGGTTAGGTGTTTACCGGGAACTCCCAGGGTTTGGCCCATATCTCTGGGTCTTAAGGTGAAGGGCCAAATTTAAGGGAGAGAGAGAGTCCCGTTTACCTACTGTGTATTCTGTTCCAGTTAATTGCTTCTTTAGTTTCTAAATTGGTTCTGTTTGTAACATTAAGGCAGAGGGAGTAGTCCTGCTTGTCTTGTGTGTGTTCATGCAATTATATGTCTAAGTTGGAGTATATTAATGGTTCCTAGAGGACTGATTTGAACATATATTGCAGAGAACCTATACTATAAGGATATTAAGGGTTAATATTTACAAGATCTCAGGGTGAGGTCATTTTGGAAGTTCTCAGGAATGATTGTTAGGAATTACTTCCTTTTAAGAAACAAGGTGTGGACTCACTGTAAGAATCTGCACCAGCCAGTCCTGCTCAGCACTTATCTGTTCCCAGGGCTGCTCTCCCGGACCCCACCTCTCCAAATAGTCTGGCCTATATTTATAAAAGGAAAGTGGTACAATTCTGGGGCAAATCAAATGCATCATAGGGGACAAATAAAACATCCTATTTATTTAAGTGGGACTTTGACCCGCATGAATGATAGAGAAGTCTCTAATGTATTGTGTTGGAGACCTCTGTGGTATTCAAGGGCTTAAATGGGTCAATTTGTCCATTGTATTTGTTCCCCTTAGTGCAGTTGGTCCACTTTTCTTTTGTAAGTATGGCCTCTGTGTCTACACTTTCCAGTTCTCCCATGAATTTTACTGGACATGCCTCCAAAGACTATTTGAAGCAGCAGCACTGGAGGCCTAGCGGGCAAGTATAATGTCTCACTGCTAGCATTCCAGCGCCTTGTACTTGCCTTTCCTGAGTCCTGTTGTGACTCAAAACTGTTAAACGAACATTTTTCTGTTTTCTGCCTCCCATCGACCAAACCCTGTTTAATGACTACTACGCCATAGTTCCTGCAGCCAACGCCATGGTTTGAACGGTTCCCTTGCAGCTGACACCATGGTTCTCATGCAACTGACACCACTCTCCAACCTCACTCACCACTGCACCTTCTAGCGATTACAACTAGCAACTCAACATATAGGAAGATCAATCTCTCCAGTACTATACAAACATCTAAGGGCATGTCAAATAAGTATGAAAGTGTCTGAAACCTACTTAGGTCCTGCTATCCTAACCACATCCCACCTGTACTTCCTGCTGACCCAGGACATCGATCAGCCGATTATCTTCCTTTTCCCTTCAGGTCTGTGGATTTGTATGGTTAGTCAACTTGATACTCACAAAACCCTTATAAAAATTCAGTCTTCTATGTGTTCTATATGACTCTAAATCAGGGAAGTATACCAAAAAATGTGAAATACTCAGCTTGATTTTCTAAGGAAAAGTGGAACATTTCTGGAGTAATAAAACTACCATAGGGAACATATCCATATTACTATTGATTTTAACTAAAAGAAATGAAGTTTTTTTTTACAGTAAGGGTAGTCTGCAGATACTGTAGTTGCTTTAAAAAAGTAATGTATACCCTTATAGCTCAGAGCAATATTGAGAATTATGACAGTTTGTTTCAAAGCAGAATGGATGTTATTCCAGGGAAATATCTGACAGCTATTTGGAGTCAGGAAGGAATTTTCTGCCCACTTTGAGCTTAATTATAAATTGCTTTAATGTTTTTTTTTTTTGCCTTCCTCTAGATCAACAAGGGTGATTTGGCATCGGCTGGACACGTCTTTTTTCAGTCTCATCATGTTACTATTTAAAGAGGAATTATCACTTTTAAATTACTTGAATTATTTTAAAAGCTTTCCATATCATCTATATTTATGTTAACCATTCTTTGTTTAAAACTAAAGTTTGAGATACTTAGCTTTACTTGTCAGTAAATTAGCTGGTACTTCCTAGCAAATGGCAGTTGGGAGAGATTGGGATATCAGTGTCTGACACACCAGTACTATGGTGCAATACGTTTGCTTCTGAATTGCTGCAAAGCATAAATGGCTTGCTCTGTGGGATATCTCTCCTTCAGCTTTAAACTGAACCCCATCCATATTTAAACCCAATCTGCAGTGCTTCCATGTATGTTCTTAGTGTAATTTTGCAACTGTATATCTCCAGAACTTCATATGCCGTTTAGTGCACAGGACTGTGAGCTTTATTTGTTTGACCACCTCTCTGCCTGCCATCTGCCAAGTGACCCACAGCTATGATATTGACTACCTCTTTGTCTTCCACCTGCCAAGGGATCCCTACTCCGAAACTGACTAACACTATGTCTACCTCCTGCCAAGTGACCATAGCTCTGATATTGATTACTGCTGTACTAGCTGCCTTCCAAGTGACTGGCTCAGACCTGTTCCTACCACACCACTGTAGATCCAAGCCACAGTCCCCAGCACTGCTCTCTTCCCCACTCTGCTGTCTCCAGTAACACTGGAGTCTTGTAACACAATTCTCAGTATTGTGGAGAGTAGTAGTATTACACAACCTGGTTATAGTCTTCTAGCTCAGTGATTCTCAACATTGGTCCTCCAGCAGTGCATGTTTTCAAGTTAGCCCTGCTTGAACACAGTTGGATAATCAAAAGATGTGAGAATGTAATTAATCTACCTCTGTTTAAAGTAACTATATGGTGCCTACTCTGCCATATACTCAGCTTCGGCCAGTCCAGTTAGCTGTATAGTCTTCCTGTTTCTTGCTTCCAGTCCTTATCTTCCAGTAGAGTTATTGCTCCTCTATGTAGTCATCTTACTGTAAGTAATGATGACCATTTTATTGGGCAATATAATCAGTTCATTTTAGGTGAAAGGATGTCAACAGTAATGATTAAGTAACTACGGTGTTTTACTTATTTATTTAGAAAATGTTTTACCGGGAAGAATACATTGAGATTTCTATAATTTTCAAATATGTTCTGGAGACCTTTTACAGTAAAGAGTTACATATTTTCACAAATAGAGAAACATTATATATACACACATACATACAAAACAATTATATATGGTTACATATTGTTTTTAGATACAAAGAAGCAATTATATTAAGGGATTTTAGATCTGATTTTTACAGACAGGTTAGTCCAGGCTTTTAGCGTTCTGAAGGAGAAGTTAGATTCTTTTATGAAATTTGTTATACTCAGTGAGTTGTTTGTAGTGGAGCAGAGGTTGTAGTTAGTATGGAGAGCTGGAGTGAGCATACTGCTTAGATAGTCTGGTAGCTTCATTACTTTGGCAGCTTTACTCTCCCAGTCAGTGATTTTCTTTAAGAAGGATGATGTCACAGATTGTTTTGGTGCTCATGGAATTTCCCCATCGTTTGTCTTTGATACAGCTTTACATCTTTAATCTAACAATGCTACCTGGCTTGAACTCTGGATATCAGAAAAATGCAAAGTTCTTAATAAAGTTTGAATGATACATTACCCTAAACATGTTTTTTTATAATTAGTGTATACTGATCCTTTACCCCTACAGTGACCAAACTAGAACCCTGCCTTCTCACAACCCTTCATTTTGCATGTATACTTATTTATATAGTGCCATACATGTGCACACCGCTTTACAGAAATAGTAATAGTACAATAAAAACAATCAGGACAGGGATAAGAGCATCAGGCTAAATTGTGATCATTGCATTATTTGCAGGGGAAAAGTGCAACAAAGTGAATAATAATGTATTGTGAAAGGGCCCTGCCCCAAAGAATTACAATTTAATTTATTTTGTCAGCCAGGGTCCGTATACCAGGTCCATTGGTGAATATCGCTAAAACTCCTGCTATGCCCTGTATATCAGATATCCTAAATGTCCTAGTCTTCCATGTCAAAATGCTAATGAGAGTTTCATTGGCAAACACAGAATGTGCTTATGGTTTTTGGTAAATGTGGCAAAAAAAAGTGTAAGTTAAAAGGCAAAATACTTTTTATAAAGCCATGTGACGATACAACCCTGGCGTCTCTGCCATGGAAGGTATAGCAGTTTAGGCACATTATCATCCATGGGTTTCTTTTTCTAACCTGCTAACCGCTATACTAAGAAGCAGTACTTTGAGTTGAGTATCCACTAGCAATGCAGGATATTCTGCACTGATAGCTCCAGTTCATATAGGATTTTCTATCTATCTAGTCCCCTGGCACTTCTCTATGAGTAACTGCTCTATAGTGGATGACAGACAGTAATAAACCTCGATACTTCAGGAAGAGACAAACAAGCTCCTTCTTGGTAAATCACAAACTCCTTTATTTTCAAACAACCCAGCATTTTAATACAGTTCAGAGAAAGGGACAGTCACCACATGGACAAAACATGACACTGTGGGTTTAATGTCCAACAAAGGTTACTAAAAGGGGGGGAGGTGGACACAAGACTTTATTCACCTCCTGTGGAACTCTCCAGATTTAGCATAACCAAGGGATTCAGCCTAGCAGCAACAGTGTATTCATTCCCAGTGAATAGCTGTTCACACTATAAAACCATCAAGCTTACTGATAGTCATCTGCCTCTCAGATCCTCTGAGTCTGGGTGGGGGAAGGCTGGAGCAGGACTGCATGACAATCCCTACATATTCTCTCTACACCATTGAGTATTAGTGTCCACATGATCCCAGCTAGAAGGAAGAGAGGCTTTGCCTCTCTCTCCATGTGACCTGTGACAGTCCTGTTCGTCACAAGCCACAATTCAGGTTCTCACTTGACCAAAAGCCAGGGAATGCAAGGTTTGAAAATCATTATCTCTGTATCCTCTTGCTTTGTAGATAGCATCTAAAAGAACCTACAAAGTAGCTTTATATTGCTCTGGGAATATTTATCCTGCTTGATATTGGTGCATTAGTACCTTCCTCCTCTTAACTGTTTGTACAACACTAAGGAATGTGTTTATGCTTTATAAATAAAATATACTAATAGTAACACAGTATCATAGTTGTTGAGGTTGAAAACAAACAACCATCCATCAAGTTCAGCCTTTGCCATATTATCTTTTTTTATTAACAATAATAACTAATCCAAAAGAAATTAGACATTCGACCAGCTAATCATTGGGAGTGATTGTTCATAATGCAGATAAACCAGTGTTCACAGACTGATCACTTTCTAATGCAGAATCACAAGTCCCACTATCTGATTGCCAATTGACAATAATTCAAACACGAGCTGCTTATAACACATGACCTCGCGATTTCTGTTAAATGTTTCCATTGATTTGTAAAATGCGAAAATGGATTCATAGAGAATTAGGTATACATTGGTAAAATATATAGAGGAATGAAATTGGGATTTAACCCCTTGGATGCTAGAGAGGCTTCCATCTAGTTGAACTAACAGAGTTTAGAGACCTCTTTAGAAGCCAATGGGTTAATTTTACAAATATTGCATTTTTTCACTTCAGAATTGCTTCATTTTGTCTATATCAATATGCCTTTTAACTTTTTTAGTGTGCAACGCAATATGCTGGATGCCTCTCTGGTATGCAAAAGGTTAATGTGTGATTTAATGATTAAATGAACCATGAAAGTATAGAGTATTCCAAACATTTCAGCGCATCCTGCCCCATTCTTAGATTAGAATGAACATACAGTCTTTCTCTGTAATGGAAACATGAACCAGGTACCGGCAGTAAGAAGTGGAATACTAGCTGCTTGCTGCCATGAGCAACATGGAAACTGCACGCACCTATGATTACTTTCTGTGTAATGACTGCTTCACCCTCATGCAGCCACATGGTCCTGTCATGCACTGCAAGTGCCTCTTGCAACGGCGGGGTTTAAAAGCTTGGTTATCAAAATGTTCAGTCTTCCAGTTCTAGAAACATAATTTAAAGTAACACTGACTTCCCTTAATGATACCCCCACCCACTTAACTTCATCTGGGCACATAATCCTAATGGGCACTATGAACCAATTGTATTTTGATAAGTTCCCCACAATTAATGCTTAATTAGTAAAGAATAGGATGTCTGTGGAGACATATATGATCTTTGGTGCAGAACCCCAAACTCCCCCTTCTGAAGGCTTGTGTTTTTTTTGTCCCCCATCATTCAAGTGGCTTGATCTGTTTCTTATATTGTGTCATTGTCCTTTAACCCTATGAGTGCTAGAAGAGCAAGCAACACATTTCAGAGCACTCAAATGGTTCAAGGGGTTAATGTGGCAGCTCTGGAGCTCAAGGAGCTGGATTCACAGGGTGAATTATAGTGCCTCCTTGCAGCAGCCCACCAGGTGATCCCCACAAGGGACCTCTGTGAGCTTTCTAGTGTCAGTAGAGGCCAGACACCCTCATGACTAGGGAGTAAAAGAGGGAGTCCTTGGCTGGGGCATCCAATGTTGAGTTACTGAGTGGCAGAGGGCTACTCAACGTATTGCTTTGTTATGTGTTGCGTATCTCTGTGCCACTGAAAGGGTTAATCGCTGTGGGGCATTAGGTTTTAAAATAGGCCTTGTCAGTTTGGGACACTCTGTTTTCATGCTCCTCAGCTGATCCATATCTTTGTGCCATGTGCCATACCTTGCTCCCTTGTATATACTGATGCAAAGAAACTGTTTAGAATATCTGCCTTTTCCTTAAAGGGATAGTAATACTTAAAATGTAAAAAAAAATATGTTGTAGGGTTTATCCCCCTGAGTAAAACAAGAGTACTCCCACTGCTGAGAGGTGTTTTATTCAAAAGTTATTAATTTTCAAAGTTGAATTTTTTAGGTGCAATATCACAGTGGCCTGAAATTGTACAGTGGCGCTGTTGCTACACGATCCTATGGACAACTCTGGTCAGTTGACCATAAATTTCCATAGGATGGTGTAGCAACAGCACCACTGTACAATTTCAGGCCACTGTGATATTGCACCTAAAAAATTCAGCTTTGAAAATTAATAACTTTTGAATGAAACACCTTTCAGCAGTGGGAGTACTCTTGTTTTACTCAGGGGGATAAACTCTACAACATATTTTTTTTTACATTTTAAGTATTACTATCCCTTTAACTTCTCAAATCAACTCACCAATCTCATTTTTGAAAGGTCCAATGCTCTCACTCTTCAGTTTTTTGCTATTTATGTCTTTGAAAAACATTTTTGCATTAGTCTTGCTCTCCCTTGCAATTCGAGTTTCATTATCTATTTTTGCTAACCTAAATGCCTTTTTGCAGTCTTTGTTGTGATCCCTGTATTTCAAGAATTAATGTTCTGTTCCTTCAGACTTAAATAGTTTAAATGCCTTTTTTTTCTTGCCATTTCCTTTTTCACATTTGCAGTTAACCACATTGGCTGTGATTTACTTCTTTTGAATTTATTCCTTGCTGGTATACACTGTTGAATACATTTCTGCAACCTAAATTTAAATTCTGACCATTTTTCCTCAGTATTTTTGTCTTTAAATAATTTATCCAATAATTTATGTTTTGCAATGATGTTCTTAACATTTTAGCAAGTTAGCTCTTTTAAAATTAAGAGTTTTGTTGAACCTATACAGTTGTGCTCTGCCAAACTGACTTAAATGTAACCAGTAGGGATGGGTGAAAATATTCACCTCAGACTGAAATTGGCGAAAAATGGCACTTTCCTCTTGGCAAAAAATTTCCTGCGAAAAGTGCAGTTTTTCTCTCTTTTTCCAACTTTTTTCGCATAGCTCACTGCATTGAAATCAATGGGTAGAACATTTTTTCTCCACCTCATGAAAGTTTTCTACAGCCTTTTAAAAGGCTGCCAGACTCTAACAGCATGCTGTCCTTTGTGAGAGGAGAGAGCAGCATGTTTTTGAGCTAGAGGAAATAGGCAAATCAAGGGGAATTGAAACTTAGTTTAGGGAGTCATTTAGGTAGGATATTTGTTTTCTTTAGTAGGGGAGTCTGGAGACACAATGGGGGAGAAGAAGGGAGGAGGGAGGTTGACCTAAAATACCTCAAAATTTGGTGTGACTGACTGGCAAGACACAGGCAGCTTGCTGATTTTACTTTAAATGGGCTAGATTCTATTACAGGTGCTATTTTTATCACTGCTTTTATCTCCGGTTTTCCCCTTAGACTTCAATAGGAAAATGTTTGATAAAACAAGTGTTAACATTTCCTTTGATGTTCCCACAATTTGCTCTATTTAGCGCAAGTTGTGGGAACAAAAACCAGCAACAAGCATTTGGCCAAAACGTATGTTTTGGCCACTAACTCTCGTTGTTCCATGTACCTCACCAGCTATAGAATAGCTGAGATACATATGTGGGTTTATCACTCTGTCTTTTTTTTGTAATATTATCGCCAGTTTTAATGGTGGTAATAGTATCGAGCCCTGACAGCTGACCGGTCTCATGTTTCCAGTTGATATCTTTATAGTTAAAACCTCCCATAATTATGATATGCCCAAAATGCGCAGCTTTCCTCATTTGCAGTAACACCTGGGCCTCAACATTCTCATCAATATTTGGTAGTTTGTAGCATATACCCTTCAACACCTTTTTTTACCTTGTACGCCACAGTTAGCCTCAAATTCTACCCACAAAAACTCCACATTATGGCCAGTTTCCTCACTAATATCACCCATTAAAACTGGATTTAGTTTGGTTTAAAATATAACATAGCATACACCTCCCCCTTTTCTAATAATCCTGTCTCAGGAATAACGCTCTATATTTACAGCCCAATCATGTGTATCCTCCCACCATGTTTCAGTTTTACCTATTATTTGAAAAATGTTCATTAACCGCCAGCAATTCCAGATCCCCCATTTTATCTTCCATACTTCTTGCATTTGCCAACATACAACTAATTTTGATGTCTTTACATATTTTATTCACTACTTGCCTTTTTTTTACATCTTCATTTAATAAGAATTCCTCCCTATTGGCTACATTTATCCCCACCCCTTCTCCACCCCCATAATAATTTACATGGACCCATTTCATATGTACTCTAGCTACCCCTTTTTTACTATCTATATCACCCCCCCCCTTTCCTAGGTTTAAAGCTCCTCCAACCATTCTATCCCAAAGCACCCCTACCATTTAGGTGCAATTAGTCACTTTCATATCGACTGTACCCAAGAGCAAAGTCAGCCCAGTGCTCTGAAATCCCCAAACCCTCCTTCCTACACCAATATCTGAGCTTTGTATTTAGCTCCCTGAACTCCCTCTGCCTACCTGCACTGGCTCATGGAACAGGTACGATTTCAGAAAACACTACTCTGGAGGTCCTTGCCTTGAGCATGCACCCTAAATCCCTGAAATCATTTTTTCAGGGACCTCTATCTTCCTCCTACTTTGTCATTGGTACCAATATGTACCAAGATAGCTGAATCGTTTCCAGCCCCTCCCAAGAATCTGTCTGCCCTGTCCGCAATATGCCAAACCCAAGCACCCAGGAGATAACATACTGTTCGGCATTCACATTCCTGGCATCGGATTACCCTTTCTACCGTACTAATAATAGAGTCCATATTGCCACCACCTGCCTTGGTTTCTTCCTACTCTGCATTCCATTTAAACTGGAAGGAGGAATCAGCCCTCTCCGGTATTGTCAATTCTGAGCTATCATCATCAACATCTACACACAATCTTGCAAATTTGTTGGACTGAGTCAACTCAGAACTGGCCTTCCTCTTCCGCTGCCCACTATCTCCCATCCATACCATTACCCAGCTGCCTACCTGTCTCTCCTCATCTGCAACTCCACCCTTTTCACCACTAACCCCACATACTACCTGCTTTGTGAGTTCTAAACTCCTTTCCAGGTTTCCAATGTCAGGCAATGTTGCAATATTTCTTTCCAGATCCAGTATCCTAGATTCTAAAAAGAATATATGTTGATATACTGAATCCTTGGGATCCTCTGAAGAAGATGAGAAATGCGACAAATTAGTTGAGTTCGATGTTTCTCTAGTTAAGACCTTAATCTGGGATGTTTGACATACCTTGGATCTCCCTAAGAACCCGGAGAGAGTTCTTTGGCAAATCACTTGTTCTTCTCTCAGGAAAAGATGGTCCACAGGAAAGTGGAAAATTCTGTTAATTTACTGTTATTTTCCTATTCTGACAAGACACATCAGCCTCCACCAGGTTCCTCCCCATTCTCTTTATTCTTCTGTGTTTCAGGCTATAAATAAGATGAAGTGATGGAAGGGGAGGGAAACTCTTAATATTCTGAGAGATTTTTCTTGTCCAATCAGCTGGCGGTGTTAACCCCTTGGTGAAGGCTGACATATCCTGGTCAGGAAGGGAAAGGAAAATAACAGTAAGATAATATAATTTTGCACTTTAGTGCATACCAGTGCACACGCCCTCTCATTGTTAAGACGTTAATGCAAGCCACCCTGAATGCCTCCCTTATCGCATGCACAGGGAAATGGGGCCATTTTAAGCTAATATTCTCTGAGTCTTTTAGTACAGGCAAAGACAGGAACACCCCCAAATCAGATATATTCTTCCCCCAACCTCTCTAATTGCCCTCCCCTTGGCACAAGTGGCATAAATGTGATAATTTTGAGAGTGTACAGCTTAATACATAGGAGATGCACAGCACCAAAAAATCAATTCCAGCACCTATTTTAGCATACGGTCATAATAATTCATGCAAATCTTCAATCACTTTTTAGGTAATTTGGTGCAGACAACAGGGCTGAATTTACATAGCAGGTGCTTCTAAGCAAGGGACTCTAGAAGGTCCTATCAATTGTGATGGCAAAGCCCACAACTCAGCATTCTGGAAACGCTATACAGCTAAGATGCCTTTACAATTATGCACCCTAAGTGGCTGCCAACTTTGTCAAATGATTAATCTGGTCTTGACAGGAGTAAGGTGACTTTTGTGATTGGGGAGGCTAATAATATTTGTATATATTAAGTCTTCCAATGCCAAAATCTGCTGTAGTATCTATTTTAGGAGACTAAGCTTCCCTGAGCTACACACACACACACACACACACACACACACACACACACACACACACACAAAGTTGTGTTACTCTTGGATTTTAAAGACATCTCCAGTATGTTTAAGACATTTCTAGCATCTAGGGGTTAACAAGCTGGAAGGAGAGCAATATGTGTATACTAGACTGCTAGGCTAACCATTGGCACTGTAGGGACAAATACATGTTTTGATTGAGTTAAATGAGGCTTTTTAACCCATGTATACTAGTGAGGTCTCATTCCATTAGAGACCTGCCTGGGGAGCAGGGCTGTTTTAAGACTTTCTGAGGCCCCTGGAGTAATTGTACAAGGACTCCCCCCTAAAGAAATTGTTCCTCTGCCCACTGGTAGCCAGAGATACCCCAAATACATTGTGTGACCTCTCAATCTTGTTCCCCTGTCCACTGGTAGTCACAAAATCCCAAAATACACAGTCTGGTTTTCCTCCTTCTTATCATCTGTTTTCTTTATGTAGTGGTGGAAAGCAGCATAGCATAGCCCTCAGTTTCAAAGAGTACAGTGGAGCGGCTCCTCATTCTCACTTCTTACAAAGTACTTCTAGGTTACACACCAGAAGTGCATGGTAAGAAGTGAGCATGTGAAGAAGCCATTCCACTGTGCTATTTGAAATTGAGAGCAGTGCTGGAGAGCTGCTCTCTACCACAACCTACAGAAAATATATTACTCTGGGTACCCAGGCATAAAAACAACCCTGCTATTGAGTGTGGGTGTAAAGGGCGAAAGGATGTGTCATGATCGTATTCCTGGCCAGGCATATGCCTGTTGCAGCCAAGCTGTACTTGGTGACCTTTTATTTATAGGTCCTATAATTGGCAGATCAGTCACCAGAGGGTATTAGCTTAGCATGCTTTTTGTAGCAAGAAAGTTCACTTGACTAACGATATGTGGACAAGGGGCCAGAATACAGATTAAATGACTGTCACTGCAGCATGCAACAGTAGCAACCTGTTAACACCAGTGTTGCTTGTAGTATAAGTTGTAAAGTTCAGCATCAGAATAATCCATGCCATTGTCATGCCAGTTTATGCATGGATTGCTTTAAAGGGACAGTAATGTCCCATAAAAAATATATAGATTTAGGTAGATATTGAAAAAATAAACTATTTGCAACAAACCCTATCTCTCAAACTGTTATGGTTTGAGAAATATGGTTTGAGAAATATAGGGATTCAAAGTTTCCCCCTCCCCTTCTCCTGATGTCAGCGTCTAACTGAGGAGATCCCAGTCCGGGGACCAACAGGTGGGTCTGCAGCAGAGCCGAAATTGTGGTACTTAAAAATAATTCATTCACTGGAACTGTCTAAATGATGTGCCTGGTTTGCAAGCACACTTTGTAGACCTTTCCAATGAATGAATTCTTTTTAAGTACCGCAAATTTGGCTCTGCTGCAGAGCCACCTGTTGGTCCCCGGACTGGGATCTCCTGCTGTCAGCTAGATGCTGACATCAGGAGAAGGGGAGAGATGGGGGAACTTTAAATCCCTATATCTCTCAAACCATAGCGGTTTGAGAGATAGGGTTTGTTGCAAATAGTTTATTTTTTCAATATCTACTTAAATATAAATATTTTTGGGGGCCATTACTGATGCTTTAAGAAACAATTCCACAAATCTATATGTATGTTAAATAAATTGCAGCATGTCATAGACAAATGTCTTCTACCCAACTTCTTGACAGCTGGCTTTGTGTGTGCTGACAATGGCTCTAACATAACACCTGCCTTGAGAATAGCAGATATGGTATATCTACCCTGATTTGCCTCTGTCATTAATTTTACCGTTATGCCATTCCTCTCAGAATCCCAAAACATGAAACAAATGCAAAATATGCCACAAAATCTGTGCATGTTTTAGCTGGCCCTATAGTATATGCAGTGCATTATGTCTCTTGCAGGAGCACAACCACCTGTCCCATCACAGTTTAAAATGTAGGTTTCTCCCAGGTAGAATTCCATATCATACAAGTCGAAAGCCTTTATATGAGCAGAACAAGGTCATTAGCAAGTATACATTGCTTAACTGGAAGGCTTTGGAGGGGAATACCTTGTCGACTGGTCAGTGGTAGCTAATGTATTATTTATGTGAGCTACTGAAGTCTTTAAAGGAGGCCACGTTGCTGGTTAGTCATGTTGTTCTGGAATCAGTGAAATACTTTTACTACAAAATGAAGAGCATGGTCAATGAGTCTTACAAAATGGACAATATAAACATGAACCTGCTGGTAAATCACATTAGCATGCTTTGAGCAAGGTCCTTGCCTAGTCTCCATAAAAACAATGAGGAATATATTCTTACTACATTTCTAGATCCCCACTTTATACCTACAATGTATGACTTTGTGTCAAGGTGTAATCAGCAGTACTCTGAAGAATTGGATTTTGTGAAAACATACATATAAATCCTTATAGTTCGAGAGGAGGATTTCATTGTGGAGGATGAGACTGTGAAAGGCTGAAAGCAAAAATGCTAGAAAGCAAAGGGAAAAGAAAGTAAACTGATTATACGCTCAGAATCAGTAACAATAACATTTTTCAGAACACGTCATCATCAAAGAAAGCTATGAAGGAGTGTAAC
Organism: Rhinophrynus dorsalis; assembly: GCA_037306005.1. Classification (NCBI taxonomy): domain Eukaryota; kingdom Metazoa; phylum Chordata; class Amphibia; order Anura; family Rhinophrynidae; genus Rhinophrynus; species Rhinophrynus dorsalis. Next base: position 607,585,882 of record CM074718.1, read on the forward strand.
ATTTGTGGTGGTGTATTGGAGGCGATGGCCCTGGCACTGGCACACGTCTATGGTACTTGCTCCCAGAATATGAGCAGGTAATTTATGAACATGAACACTTTCTAGCTACATGGATTGGCCCACTGCATACAAATGGTTACAGCATACTTGCAGGATAATTATGTACAAGGCTGAAATGATGACCTACTTGAGTACTGGCAGTGTTTGTGGCCAGCACTTATGCGTGCTGCAGTTCCAACTTTTAGTTGCCCACAAACAAGTTTGCAGTCAAAGTGAGTTTTCAGTGCACCTGGCCATATCATTGTCAGTAGGCCACATCTATTCAGCACCAGTTTTGGTAAACTTCAGTTTTTTAAAATGAAATATCAACTAATAAAAAAAAAAGTAGAGACTAAAACAACAGACAGAATCATACACCATATGGAGTGGTGGTAATAAGGAGGTGGAGGAAGGATTTGCATAATTGCCACCATCTATGACACTTGGGACTGGTTCTATGATCATTGTGGAATGATTGACAAATAATGTAATATTATCCAATCACCATAAGCCTACTCCTCCCAAAGAATATGCTTGTTTGAAATAAGGACCGTACGGTTATCAACAACTGCAAAGTACACACTTTAAAAATCCCTGCCTTTGTTTTAGTGAATAATGACAGTAGTGCCTATTTAGATGAATGTGTCAACATAATCCAATATTTTTCACTTAAAATACTGGCAAGTTTTTCCTACTTACAATGCAGTTATGACAAAGACCAATTTTAAAATTAAGCTTATGATAAAAGAAGCTGAAATGGTCCTCTCTGTTAATATGTTGTTTGAAGTGTTTTGGCTTTCCTGTGTGGCTGCCTGTATCAGGCAATGCTCTGTACACTTCCTTTCTTATCTAGAGCAGATTATGATGTTCTGCTTTATCTAATAATAAATAGTTTTTTTGGTGAATTCATACCAACACCTTTTTCATGAACTGTCACCATTCTGTAGTTTCAATATGTCATTATGAACAATATACATGACTTTTATGTGGAACCTACAACCATACAGAAAAAAAACAAAAGGGAACATAGACCACAGAGTGTGGAGGTCCACAAGGGCCTTGTCACTATCATATTTTTAGTGCACGGAGCCAATGTTCCTTCTAAACCAGAGGTGGACAATCTGATTAGCTCCATCTCATCATTAGCCAACTGAATGGACGCAGGCTACTCATTTCTCCAAGCTGTTGAGTGATTGTTAATAATGTAAATAACATATACCCTGTGATTCATATGCTCAAAGAAACATAATTAAAATATTGGTGGAGGAGCTGGGATTATCTGTTTTGATTGGACTCTCCATCCACAAAGTTAGTAATGAGAGAGGAGATGCCCTACGGAGAGAGAGAGGTGAAATAAGCCACTATGTTATTCTATGGAGTGTCATTTTCAAATTGGAGAGCTCTTATATCTGGGGCAGGTAAAGTGAGGCTCGCCACCTGGACTACAACCTCTATTATCTTCCAACAACCAGCTGCTGGAGGAGGAGGGTGATGGGACTTGTAGTCCAAGGAGGTTATTCACTAATGCGTGACAAAGAGGTGATAAAGCGGAGATGACTTCTCCAATGATATCACTTCTCCAATTCCAATGTTATTCTAGGGAGCCAATGCACTAAGATCTCCAAAACATAAGAAATAACGGTGAATTGACTCCATAGACTAACATAGGAATTGGAGAAGTGATGTCACTGGAGAAGTCATCTCCACTTTATCACCTCTTTATCACACCTTAGTAAATACCCCCCAAACAGCTGGAGGACCTCTCTTTGCCCAAGTTGAAGAGAGCTTAGTGTATTGGAGAGTTTAGCTCACTGGGATGACGCATTTTAGTGCAACTCCCCCCCCCCCCCGATTGCCTGCAACAATTTTGAATAGTTTTGCTGCAAAGAAGTTTTTTATAAATGTTCAAACAGTTGAAATTACCTTTGCATAATTAATTTATGAATATCCAAATGTATGTCATTTATGCATTTGGTTTGTCACAAAATGACAACAATTTTCTATAGTGCATAGAGCCCTATGGCTCTTATTCATCAAGCTAAAGAGGTGCATTCTGTGGCAAACCAACTGCACCTTAGAGTTGAAATACAAATTCAGTAAATTTTCATTGATTTCAATGGGGGTTTTAACCTCTTGAACGCTAGGAAGATCTCTTGAGATCTCATAAGCATTCATAGGGTTAAAAGGTCAGTTTCAATTCATGGAATTTGTATTCATCCCCATGGTATATTTGATGCTTACTCATTATATTCAGCAAGTCTACTCTTAAAGGGTTAGTAATGTTTTTATTTAAAATATGTAATATTGCAGCTATTACAAAAATACACTAAACAATCCCAGTCCCATCTCTCAAACCTTTATGGTTTGCGAGATATACAGTGCTAAAGTTCCCCGCTCCCTCCCCATTCACTGATGTCAGCTGTAAAACTGACAGCAGGAGATGCATGTCGACCAAATCGAGGTGGCTCTTCAGTAGGCTGACCAGACCTCACCTTTAACCGCAGACACATAGGAAAAATGCATACTGCAGGACTGCTTTGATTTCAGTGAAGCACTGAAAAATGACTATTCCATTGAAGTATTTATTTTTATATTGCTCTATTTTGGCTCTGCTGAAGAGCCGCCTGCTTGTCCTGGGACCAGGATATCCTGCCGTCAGCTTACAGCTGACGTCAGTAAAGGGGAAGGGAGGTGAGGATTTTAGCATCGTATATCTCTTAAACCGCAAAGGTTTGAGAAATAGGACTTGGATCATTTAGTTTATTTTTGTAATAGCAGCAATATTACATTTTTTTATATATTTTTTACTAACCCTTTACATGCCAGAGGGGTATGCAAAGCAATGCATTGCATACCCCTCTGGCACGCAAAGGGTTAAGAAAAGTGGATTTATTATCTTACTACACCTGTACAGACATTGTAAGTGCTTGGTTCTCTGGCCCATTCTGGAGCAAACCGTCTGCACCATAGGGGACAAATAAAAAGTCCTAAAATAGCATGCACTTAAATAGAGCTTTTTTAATGACCTCTCTAGCATTCAAGGGGTTGAAAGCCCACTTTAATTTAATGTGAGGCAACGATTTGGAGAACTCTCTAGCACTTCATGGGTTAAAAGCCCCATTTAGAACAGTGCGGAATTTGAGGGATTTTGACTTGATCCCTATGGTGTAGATGTGCTGATCAAGAATTGCTCCTTTTCCTCTTAGTAAGTGGTCTCAGGGTTGTTTTTCACGTGATATCTCTGAATGAACGTAGCAGATATCACAGCACTTATGATGAATACATGCAAAGCGATGATTATTATGAATGACTATTCTGTTTGGGGTGTGTAGGCAGGTTATGCTAGCTACATTGTGTAATTATCTATCAAGCATTCATTTACCATCCCAAGTGACATCATATGAGGCAGTCAGTCACCAAAGAGAGCCTTTTAAAGGAGCAGAAAACTTTTTATTAAAAGAAATGTAAATATGTTAGAGGGTGTTTGCTGCTTATTAAAATTATGGTCCTACAACTTTTAGCAGCGAATGGTGTCCAAAAGGTGTCCAAATGGCATTTTTATAATGTGCTCTGTGGTGGAGCATTAGTCATTGACCATAGATATCCATAGTATGTAGCAGGAGCAGCAGCACCTGGTGGTCACAGTAAAACATTTAGGATTAAGAAAAATAAATTGAGCTGTAGTTACTTTTCAATAAAAATCCTCTCAGGAGTGGGAGTGCCCTTGTTTTACTCAACTGAACAGTTCTTATAATATACATTTTCATAAAAAAAAGATTACAGCACTTTTAATTGGATCAATATTTTATATAGAAAATAAAGCAACCAGGTTACCTGCCACTCCATTTTTTATTCAAATACCTTTTTTAAAATCTTGATCCATTCACAAAATTATACATTATTACTGACTAGTTGAATAGCCCGTTACACGGGCCACAGTGCCACTGCCAGCCGGTAGTGGGGCAGTCATGCGCAGTAGAGACTGCCCGCGCCGCGGCGGATACAGAGCTGGATGCTCTGTTTCAGCCACAGCGCGGACAGTCTCTACTGAGCATGACTGCAGCACACACAGCAGTCTCTACTGCACATGACTAACATGTTTTAGCGAATTATTATATAGGATAATGATATGAAACAGAGGCTGAGGAATTCCTTCTTGGTTGGTAAAGAAAGTTGGGGTGGGGGTTGTGGGGGATGCAAGCAAACTAACAAATCTTGCTCACCTGCCATTTTCTTACTGTATTTTTTTTCTTTTTTGCTTAAAGGAGCAGTAATTTTTTTTTATGAAAACACATATTTTACAGAGCTTTTCCTGCTGAATAAAACAAGGTCACTCCCATCGCTGTCAGATGTTTTATTCAAAAATTATAACAGTTTAAATAATCAGGAAGTGAATTTACTGTGTTTACTTCCTGATAGTTCTCCTTTAAGATTCCCCTAACATGAAGTCTGGAACTTTCCTAAAACTGTATACATCATTTGTCAAGGGCATACTGGAGGGGAAAATACATAACTCTATGGTTATCATTAAAAAGGAAATACCTGTAAATTAAATACACTAAAAGTCATTTAAGGCAACGAGGCACAATATATTAGCAAGTGTAATATTTGCTAGAATAAATACATGTACACAATGTCTAAAAAGCATATAATATTAAAAACACAAGTGCACTATATCACCATCAAGCAAAGCAATAAGATGTCCACTCAAGTAGTTGTTTGTTCTATGGTTATTGTTAGGGTTCACAATCAGAATGAAGAGTAGACATATTGTGTATACAAATTTAAAATAAATATTCTCTGAAACTCAACATTCACATTTTTCTCAAAGTCTTTATGGAAAATAGGGAGCACCTTAAGTGGATATGTGCAGCACACCAGTGAGATCAAGTGGCTTACACACAGACAGCAACTAACAACACAAAGGGCTAATAGCTTATATATAAACAATGTACTAATGTTCAATCTCTTAAAAGTGAACTATTGTTACTCCCACTCATTCTAAGCATTTAACCCTAACTGTACAGGCCTCCAGTTTCTTACCTCATCTTCTACATACGCCAAAGCTGCCATTCCTATTGGCTACACAGGTGGGTATAAGGAGGATAATTACAGAGTGTGCATAAGGAACAGTTGTGACAAGGCCTGGCATTCAAGAGGGCCCGTAGGCCCCATGGTTCAAAAAGCACTAGTTATGTTCGTAACATATGTCTGTTGCATGCTATGGGACAACTGAGTCACTAACAATTGTTCTCCATGGAATGTGTTCAGACTGTCAAACTTTCCAAACTCACAGGAAGTGATGAAGCTGATACTTGCTAACAGTTTAAAAAGTTATAATGTTAAACCCTTTGAGTGCCAGAAGGGTAGGCAACGCATTGTGGACCCATCTGGCACCCAAAGGGTTAAATTAATCAAACCACGTATTTGAGAATTTAGAACAAAACAATCAGTGGTCACAGTGCCCACATTTTACTCAGCAGGAAAAGTTCTATAACGTACATATTTAAAAAAGTTTACTGCTCTTTTACATAAGGGGACCCAAAATTGTTTGCACCACCCACCAATGAATAATTATGCTGCCAATAAGTGTGATACAACAGCAATCAACAGGATTCTCCAGCAGCCCACCTGGTGGTCACAGCACCAGCAGCTGCTTTCTGTAAGGGAACGCCAATGGGTAGACTGAGCATTGCAAGCTTATAATGCTGCTACTCCCAGAAATGGGAATAGTAGCAATTAAGCAGTAAAAGAGAAAGCTTTAACATTTAATTTTTATTGTTCCTTACCAAGATTCTTAGCTCAATGTACACTGAGTGGCAATAATTGTGGGCAATAATAGTATTAAAAAGCACACCTTAAAACAGGGATAGTTAAGCTGCTTCACTCTACCTGTTGTTGGACCACAACTCCTCTCATCCTCAGCACAGTGTTAGCTGGCCAGGGGGTGATGGGAATTGTATTCATACAACAGCTGACAAGCTGCAGGTTGCATATACCAGGATCAAAGGGAATATTAACTCTGAATGGATGAAAAAGTTCATAGGGTAGTGGCCCACTTACCAGTGGTCTGTGGTATAAAACCCACATGTTTCAATGAGTTCAAATCCTATATAATAATTTGCTAGGATCTTTGTCACGATGCAGCCATGCGCAGTAGAGACTGCCCAAGCATGATTACATTGCGTGAGTGAGGCGACGCAAGACTGCATCGCATGGAGCAGTGAGATAGTGGCCTCTTAATCCATTGAGTGCTGGAGGGGTATGCAACGCTTTGCAAAGCAATGCGTTGTGTACCCCTCTGGCACTCAAATGGTTAACATCACATGGATCTTGGCCGGTGTACATTGCCTTTTATACTAGTAAATAAATAAATAAATTAATTAATTAATAAATTAAGATGAGTCTTCTGGATACAATCACTAGTGTTCTTGTTGGAGATCCAAGTAGTATACAAGAGTTAGACAAGTCCAGGAATGTAGAGAATCAACTGGATATTTATCAACTGGATGTTTATTTTAGCATTACATTATAACCTTCACCTATGCACTTGGGTCCTGATGAAGGCACAGGTCAAACGGAATCAGTAAAATAACATCCAGTAGCTTTTCTACATTCCTGGAGCAGTCACACAGTTCCTTTTTCTATTATGGGTAATACATAATAAAGATCCTAAAAACTGCTACTTCAAGAAGTAGTAAAAAATGCTATAGGGCTATACATATATATTCCATTCTAAGTATTTTTTCCTTTCTCAGGCATTCCTTCGCGATTCATTTTAGATTTGGGCGTAATCTCCTTCCTAGATATTTATTGTCAGCCATGGTGCCAGAACAATGAGGCTGCAGTGAAGGTAATGTATAAAATCCCATCACAAACCCATATATATTTACCATATATGCAGCAACTTCATTCCTGGCAGCTCCATAATGCTATCTGTAATGAAACTGGCACATTCAGGGAAAATAGACAACCGGAACCTCTGAAAGGGCCCAAGGTCAATTCCTGGAAGGGCCCCCCAACTGTGTTTCTTAAAATACAATTTGGAACCCCCTGGATAGCCCTTTTCCTGATGAGCTGAGACAATACCTTTCTCAGGGTCTGACCCTGAGACTCAGGTTAACATAAATCACAGGGTCTCAGGGTGAAGGACCAGTTCTTAGGGTGAGCGAGACCTGTGTTACCTAGAATATGATCTGCACCACTTAACTGCTGTATATATGAAGGTAATGTAAACTCAATATTGGATGGAGCTGGAAGAAAGGAGTATTTCTTAATGCCTTGGATGCTAGGGAGAAACTCACTGTCTTTACTGAATTTGTAAGGATGGCCACCAAGGAAGAGCGAAAATCAAATTTTTTCCATAGAAATTTTCACAGTTTGCAGCTTTTTCACTAAAAATTCCTGGGCATAGGAAATAAATAAAATGTCTGCCTTTTTTCTACTGGGAATGAAATCTCCATGAATATTTTCCAGTTTCTTCCCAAATCCCACATATGTATGTATGTATGGCAGCTTGAATTTCCCCTGCAATATCACTACTGCAGAGTGCTGCAGTAGAGATATCTGCAGGTGAAAGTAAACGTTTTTAACACCTTGAAAATTGGTTTAGCAGGATGAAACCTAAGACAACATACAAACATTGTGAAATGTGTAAAATGTTAGCAGGCTGATTCTGATAGCAACATAAGCATAAGCAGGCTGGTAGGGACCTCCATTGTAAGCTGGTAATAGGCCAGATGGTTATGCTCTTGCAAGGAATGTTTAGATTTTGGATCACAAGTGAATTATCTACATACTGGAGGTATAATAGACCGTGGGGTTCTTGAGGGACAACTATTTATTACTTCTACTACAGGGGAGAGATGTTGCAGTGGTACTAGCAAAAGGTGACAGTGGTCCTACACTTTCAACAGCAGCAGAAGCACCCACAGCTATGGTTGTGGATGTTGACCTGCGTTATACTAAGTCATCAGAATTAGAATGACTGGGAGGGGGTTAGACTTGGAAGGGATTACACTTATGATGACTGAGATGATGCCTGTGAATATTTAGGCATGTATGTTGATCTCTGAAAGAGTTTATAATCAGGCATATATATCCTTTTAAGTTGTGGAAGACTGAGCCTTTTCCTTTCAGACACCCTATTTTTTTGCCATATTATCATCACTGTCAGTCTCTTCTCCATGTGTTTCAGAAGAAGAAGGGGAGGAGCATGAAGGGGCATGCTCTAAATCAACATAATCATCAATAATTAGATCATCAGCATTATCCTCTTCTTTCTCCCTACTACTTTGAAGTGGATCTATCACCTTAATTCAAGTTTGCATATCTGAAAACTTTCTTTATGTCAGGTTAACCAAAAGGCTAGAAAATGTACAGTTCAAGAGATATTCACACTTCTTTCATATGCTAATTAATGCTGATGGTGGAACATTGTGGCATGAGTGATGCTTTCATATGCTAATTAAACAACTCACTTATGTTCCATATGCTAATTAAGCCTTTTCAGTGATGTGTCATATGCTAATAGAGGTTTCAATTATGTTTCATATGCTAATACAGCTTTGTGCAGTACCAGGAAGTGTTTAGTTTCACTTTGTCCAGAAATAAAAGTGTTAATATCCCCAAAACTATACATCTGCTGGCCTTTTGGTTAATATGATATAGGCAGTTTTTAATGCAGTTTTCAAATATGCAAACCTTTGCAATGAAGTCTGCAGGAACTGGGGTGGCCATGTCCCAAGGCACAGTACAGTGTGCAAAAGGCTAAGGATTGACCACCATGCACATAACCAGTCTGCTTCTTGCTCTGTAGTGTTTCTTACTCTCTGCCTGCCACAGTGAATATCAGTGTGACTAACAGACAGGATCAGGCTGCGGCATGGCCCAAGGGATGACTATGGCATGGGAAAATAATCAAAACCCAAAGAAAGTGATGAGGTCCCCCTTTACCTGAGGTTCCTAGTATACACCAGGTACACCAAGGCATTAAAACAGCCCTGTTCTTTTAACATTTCCCCTCAGGGGGTTTATATAAATGTCACAACTAGTTTGCCACTGTCTAACACAGCAGTTAGTTTCATGGTAAATCCTCCTACATTATGACAACGACAATGGAATATGACTCATTGTTATCTTTAGTGTTAAAAGAAGGATTAGTATTTTGATGGAACTTTTCATATAAATTAGGATAATCATGATGTATTGCACAATCTGCAGCAATCATGCTTGCAGTGCTTTTTTGCTACAACATCATTACCACCAACACGTCCATCTACTCCTTCTACTCTTTTCCCTTTACCCTATTTTCTGTCTGAAAGTAATGTATTGTCTCTAGTATCTGTCACTCTCAGCTCTGTCTTTAGTATCTGTCACTCTTAGTCTCAGCTTAGGTGTAGGACGTCTGTCACATATCAGGCAAAATATTTATTTTTAACCTGTCCCTGTTAGTGTCACTGTCCATATGTCAAACTCACACTGCCTGCAACTATAAGCATCTCCATCTCCTCCCTCTCCCTTTATGCCTCTACACTTGTAGCTAGTGCCAACATTTTATCAGCTTTCACTTTCTGTCCAAGAACTGCAGTGTTACTTTTTTATAGTACAGTACTGTTACCTACAGAGTCAGCAGCTTACAAGGAGTAAGAACACAGCAGCTGGTGTAGCACACCACATCTCAGTATATGCTTATCCATCTTGCAGATGTAGGAGAAAATATATATAAGTAATATAGTATGTACAAGTTTATTTAATGTTCTTTAGAGTCAAAGTAACTTGAATATCCTATTTGAGTACAACTTAGTTAATGAACTGGCCACTTTTGATGATTTTTCTACTGGACTTTTCTTGGAGGCCAAACATCCAAAAAATATGTCCCCAGATATGCTGGACTGCAGGAATGTGATGGCTTGAATTGAAGTATTTTGGGGGGACCTTTTCTCTGATGTATATTTCATCTGAAATGCAATCCAGGTCTACATATGGGTTAAACAAATTATTTATTCCAATAGATACAGAAGTCATTTTGTTACTGTTATTTTATTGTGAATTGCACATGAGGCCTAGCTTACTCAAGCATGTTTTTCTTTGCAACAGGATTGCTCATTTTCATTGTTTCTGAGTTACTATTTTAAAAGTTATATAAGATGTGACAAGTCTATGACACATATGTTTTTCCAATTTTAGACTTCCTGTTTGGCAGGGATCTTGAAATAACTTTTCTGAGTAGGTGTTTGAGGGCATGTTTTGCAATCATTTGTTTTTGCAGACAGGATGTATAGTCAAACTATGAGATAAAATTCTTGTGTGAATTACATGCAGCTTCATTGCTTAGAAAAGTACCCACTTCCCTTAGTGTTACTGGACTAGATGCAGAAAAGAGAAGAGGAGCAAATATAGGGCAAATGAGCTGCATCATAGGGAACAAATAAACCTAACCATAACCTCTAGAACACTTGGTTTCCAATGACAAAAGTGGAGCAATTATGGAGCAAACCAAATGCACCACAGAGAACAAATACAATTTACCAAAATTCCCATTGATTTATACAGGGATTTTTAACCTTTTAATTGCTAAGGATGTCTCTAATGAATGATTTCACAATAAGTTGGAGTCCTCTTTAGTATTCAGGGGGCTGAAAGCTCCTTTTATATCAAAGATCATTTTTAGTTCTCCGCTATTCTGCACTTAGTTTGCCCCAGAATTGCTTCTCTTTACCGTGTGCACATGTCCCATAGACATGATGCATAGAAGTTGCAGCAGATAACAACAAGTTCTGACCATTGCTGCATAGTCTACGTGTATACTTTGTACCATATGGCAGAATACAAACTATTTTATGCTTTTCTTAGTAGCCTGAAAATCACAACCACAAACATGTTTGGGTAACTGAGGTCTAATAAGTATCTGTTTTCCTTTGGGTAATCTAGATTAGCAGTCGTTAAGTTGCAAAATTCATCAAAGCTGCAACTGGGCGCATCTTTTTCAACCACATGACATCCAAAGTATCATCATAGTTCAATATTGTTTCAGGAGTCAGCACGCTATTGAAAGCTAAACAAGCGGCATACTTTGTCACAATCATCTGCAGAGGATACTGAGGATGTTAATGGTGCACACAGCACACTTCAGAGAATAAGAGATTTTTCATAGAGCTGTATTTAATAATAACAATATGCTAATGATAGCTTACTTTCTAGAAATTGCAGCAACTTATTTCAACCCATGCAGTTTAAAGCGTTGAATGCCAGAGCTGGGTACGCAATACAGTGCAAAGAATCTAGTCATCCATATGCTCTATTGGAGCAGACATTTCTGCTTTTCCTAGGGCTTCCATTCCTTAACCAGGGTTATCTGTAAATGGGCTGAGAGAAGATAACAGCCTTTCTGAATACAAACATAGTAAGCAGTAATTACAATCAATTAACCAATGATAGCTCTTATTTCTCAATACAAACATTAAATGAACAGGACAATTTACACGTGTTAATAAGCACGTTTAGGATTATATTTTAGGGATGTTACATGAATAATTCACTGTTATTCATTCTAGCTGTAAGCACACAATAATTAAAGTGGTATCAGCCTATTTCATTTTTTTGGTGTTAGTATTCCTTTAATCTCAATCCACAGTAAGACACAATAAAACTGGATGAATACATTAAAGAAAACAGGAGCAATTGTGGCACAAACTAACTGCAGCATATTGGAAAAATAAAAATTCTCATTATTTAAGTGGGGTTGTTAACCTCTTATAGGGATAGTAATACTTATAATAAAGTGCAGCTCTGAGTCTTCTTTATTCTCTTTGTAGCACGTAGCAATACGTTTCAATAGTAACAGTTTTGTAGTTCAACTGCAATTAAATCCGTAAGTTTCCCCTGCATCATTCTGCCTCTCATGCTGGTCTGGATGAAGAGCGGTGAGGGACAATCTTCAGTAAGCATAAGTAAAGCCCTGCCTTCCTTCATCAAGGGGGCAGGGTTTTCCTTATACTTACTGACTGAAGATTGTCCCTCGCTGCACGATGTCTGGTCCCATGACCGGATTCCACATTTGAGGGGAGACGGCCAGAGACAGAGTGCCGCAGGGGAAAGGGGTGTCCGTATTGAAATATATTGAGACGTGCTACAAATAGAATAAAGAAGACTCAGAGCTGCACTTTATTATAGGTATTACTAACCCTTTAAATGCTACAGAGTTTGCCAATGCATGGCTTCACAATGGAGTCCCCTGTAGCATTGAAAGGGTTACAGGCACCTTTTAATTCAATGGCAGTTTTGGAAATGTGCATTTCTTCCTTAAAATACAGTTGATATAACCCATAATTGTCCCTCTTCTCCTCTGTTCATAAAGCCCTAAGACTGAATACAATTGTTCCTTATGTCCTTCCATGTACGTTCTTCTAATATGGCCATGGGTTGTACTGAACAAATGGGATTAGAATACTAAACAGCCGCTGGGCACAGGAATGCCTGAAAGCTTTCACAATGTCTGACTCATGCAGGATGTTTTTAACCCTTTGCAGATCAATGTGTTGTGCCCCCATCTGACACTGAAAGGGTTAAGCATGTGTATTGCCTGTATAGGAGTGTGAGTAGGACTTGGTAAAAACACTTATGTCAGGAAGCTTGCCACATAATATATATACAGTCATTTCATTCGTCATCCTTGTACAACTGCCAGCCTACACATAGCAATTGTTTCAATACTCATCTAGACTGCAAAATGGGACATTTGTAAATAAAGAGATCATATGCTCGCATGCATGGTCCAACACTACTACCTCATTTCTGTTCAGTGCTTTTGCTGTCTTTTAACAAGTTTTGGTCTTATTCTAGAACATTTAGTGGACACCTGTCCCTTGGATACTGCCCTAACCTCAGCTCCAGAGATGGATTAAGGCTCCACAGGGCCCTAGGCAAGGTACCAATTTGGGACCCCACATCCCTTGATCCAGTACTGCTGATACAGAGTGCTGCTAGCAGGAACTGACATTGTGGCTTTAATAGAAGTGGAAGCAATTGGATTATGTTGGTTTCATTCAACAATAAGCGCATCTGCCACAAGATGTTAGCGGCAACACCCCCAGGGCCTCTGTCTGTGACCATAGCTGGGAACTCTCCGGTTTTGCCCCGGAGACTCCGGATTTCAAAGTGAATTACCGGGTCTCCGGGGCAACGTGTGGCTCACCGGGTGGGCAGAGTTTAAATAGAAACTCTGCCCACTTGTGCTCCATCCCACCCGGTTCCTCCCACTCCCCACCTCTTACATCCATTTTGCAGGGGTTTTTTGAGGGTTTTTTTGCCCCCCTCCGCGGCTAAGCCCCGCCCCTTTTATGACACGATTCGCTTCATTCCCCCCCCCCCCGGGCTCTGACAGGGTTACCCTCCGGGTAGCCCTGTTTCAAAGGTTCCCAGGTATGTCTGTGACCCATCACTTTCAGCCTGGGAGTAGAAGTGCCTATGGCAAATCTCAAAAACATGCAGAAATGAAACATGAGCATTAATAGTGCAATATTGTCCATGTAGTAATAAAATGTAAACGGCTTATCCAAATGGACACTAAAATATATATACAAACAATTGGGCCGAAATGTTTCGGATCTCTATGCAGTTTGTCATGCTTGGCTTGCCTATAGACAACAGTCAGAAGAGTTTAGGGTTTTCCGCTGTAGCATTTCTGGATGATAGAGCCCAGTGGCAGGTAGCTGTGTTCCATGCAAGGGAAACTACTCAAGTCCTAGGGTTGAGGTCCAGAGGTTGTGTGGTCTCCAGTGCTCAGAGAGTCCAAGACATGGTATAAAATGACAAATGCAAAGGCGTAGGCAAGTGGTTCATGGTCAGGGAGAGGTGCTCTGGTTCACAGTTGGAAAACAGGCAGATAGGTTAGCACAAACAGCAGTCAAGAGGAGTCCAAGGAAGCAAGCTGGGTCAGGATCAGGTAGAAAGGAACAGAGGAAGCAGCAAGGAAAGAGCCAAAACAACCAAGCATTACTTGATTGTACTGCTTCATAGATGAAGACTGGCACCAAATGGGGTGTCTTTTCCATGTTATTGCACACTTTCGTTGCATCCTTCCACTGCCTCTGCACTTATCACACCCACGTGATTGCAAGCTTTCACTATGCTAACTGCATTGTTTTTGAGCTTGCACAGTAATTGCTGCAGGTTTGAGATTGAGCACGATTTATTATTATATAGTCTATAGTTATATAGTTAGTTATATAGTTTATCTATAGTTGATTCTAGGTGTGGCATTTGCATTTGGAGTCTGATGTCTCTCAACATGACAAAACAAAGGAGGCCCCCACGAAGTTGAAAAATCAGAAGAAATTGATGAGAGATTTAGCCAAAACATTAGGTGTGTCAAAATCAATGATGTGGTACATTGTTAAGAAGACAGAATGCACAAGTGAGCTCAGCAATGGAAAACGACCTGGTAGACTACAGAATACCACTGCAGTGATTGACCAAAGAATTGTCAGAGTTCTCACCTTTTCCCCGCTCCACTCTTGCTTTTTGCTCAGTAATACAGGTACACACCTCAGCTGATCACTAACGAGAAGCTTTACTTCCCTGTCTCAGGTTTGCTCAGCTGATATTTTACTACTGTCTGCCATTCTCAGTTACCACAGTTACTTGTCAATTAGCCAGCCCTTTCCTACTGTGCTCTGGATATTTAGCTGCTAAGGTTCAGTATCTTTCTACCCTTGCGTGGTCTATGACCTTTCTGTGTATTCCTGCTGTTGCTGCTATTGTTCGGGTGTATGACCCTGGCCTGGCTGACTGATTTGTCTGGTTCCTGATCCTGGCTTCTGTTCCTGACACCGCTGCATCCTTTGTTCCTGACTCGGCTCGTCTAACCACCCATTTTGGCTTTGACCCTTGGCTTGTATTTTTTACTATAATTCTGGATTGTGCTTCGCATTAATTCTGGCTATTTTTTATTATTTAATAAAGGTATTTTATTTACCAGCATCTCCTGTTTCCGTCTGGTTTTCTTGGTTCCCTGACATTATGCAAGGGCCTTCAGGAGTAGAATGTTGAGACAGGAAGGTGCATACTCCTGTTTCAGACACATCGACCTCTAGTGTAAATGGCAAGGCAGGGATAGCCAATACTGGTGCTGTGGCCAGAGATGGATTAAGGCTCTATGGGGCCCTAGGCAAGGTACCAGTTTGGGGCCCCACATCTCTTGCTTCTGAAACAGGGTGCTGCTAGCAGGTACTGGCAATGTGGATCTAATGGCTGTGGGTGCAAATGGATGATGTTGGTCATTCAACAGAAAGGGCATCTGACATAAGATGTTAACAGCAGCAACAGAAGGGCCTCTCTATGTGGCCCTTCACTTGTAGCCAGGGCTTCTCATCTTGCCATGGGCCCTAGGCAGTAGCCTAGGTTCCCATAATGGATGATCTGGCTCTGGCTGTGGCAAAGGCTTGTTTCAGGGTATCAAAGGTCACCTCCTATTCTGGTTAGGTCCGAAATGGGTTTCACTATGGATGAAACGTTTTTAATGAATTTAAGATAGTAATTAGTGAGAGAACGTTGCATGGAGTGCACTATCCGTATGAACCTCACATCTCCCTTGGGAGAAGAGAGTCTCTCTGCCCAGTCCCAGTCTCCCCCAGAAAAGCCTAATGGGAAATGTTATGTACCGGATAACATCTGCATTAGACTCATGCGTACATATCATAACAACTGTGATCGCATTTGTAGCCTCTTGATCTGTCTGTGCTCAGAACAAAACTCCTCGGCAACTTCCACTGGGCCTTCTACAGCCTATACCTATTGGAGACTGCCCCTGGACTCACCTGACTTTATAGTTGATCTACATGCCTCGCAGGGTCATACTGTAGTCCTCATGGTTGTAGATTGATTTTCCAAGAAGGCACACTGCGTACCTCTGAAAAAATTACCAACGGCTCAGGAGCTTGCCTCCATCTTAGCATGGGAGGTTTTTCGTCTCCATAGCATACCGAAGGTAATAGTGTCAGATTGATGGAGCCAGTACATTTCCAGATTTTGGAGGGCATTCTGTGCGCAATTGGGAATTCAGCTTTCCTTCTCCTCAGCTTATCACCCACAGTCCAATGCACAGTAGAGTGAGCTAACCAAGCTCTAGAACAATTTTTGAGTTGCTTCATCTCAGACCATCACAACAACTGGGCCGACCTGCTACCTTGGGTGGAGTTCACCCGCAATAGTGTTCTCAACGTGTCCTCCTGGTTATCCCCATCACTCAACCTGAATCCAAATGATCATGAGTTTCGCTTGTGGAAGACAAGACTGAATGGAAAAATGCCCCAAAACAAACAGGAATTAAAGATGGCTGCAGGACAGGCCTGACAGAGGATCACCAGGGAAGTTAGCCAGTGTCTGGTGATGTCTATAGGTTGCAGACTTCAGGCAACTACAAATATTTGTAATAAAGTACTAAATATAATGACTTTGTTTCAGATGATGTTATTAGCCCAATTACTTTTGGTTCCTTAAAATGGAGGGTGTATGCATAAAAAGGGCTGTAATTTCAACACAGGTCATGGTTTATGAATGTAAATGCTCTCAAATTGAAGCTGAGAATCTGCATCTTCTAAGTCATGGTTTCATTTCAAATCCAGTGTACTGGAGTTCTGAGCAAAAACAACAAAACTTGTGTTACTATCCAAATATGTGTGGACTGCACTGTATCTCTCAAAGTGTTATTACAAATTACTCCTGTGTGTAGGCTCTGCCTAGATACAATAATTAATGTGTGGTAATAGTGGCTCAGCACACAAACAAATTGACATAAAGTCCCACACTGTAAAACAAACAAATGAAGGTTAGTGTCACAAAACTCATTTATATTACAAACAAATGTTTAGTACAACATATAGCAGTATAATTAAACATATCTTAAGATGACAGGTCTACTTTAACATCTGTACTAATGGAAGTCTGTATATGACATCATCAATTTTATGTATTTCTCTTTGAAGTGAACGTGAACATGAACAATGCTTATGCAAATGTCAACTTTTTTAACATTACATATTGTTTTAACAAAAATGTAATTAAATAATAATACAAACATTTCCAACACTGGTCAATTTCTATGTTAGTTTTTATATGGGGTTTTATACAGAAAACAAATGTGAGAAATTCACACCAACTGCACGATGGGGGACACGTAAAATCACAAGAATCGGCGACATTTCAATCTTCACAAAATTCCTATAGATTTAAATGGTAAAATGGTCAGAGACACTCAACTAGGAACTAGCCTGCAATAGAATTTTGCGTGCTCTCTATGAGTGGCGTCCTACCCAGGGTGCAGTCTCTTTTGGCCCACTAGTGCCGTTCATACAGAGGAAATATCCTAAAGCATATCATACTGGTCAAGCCAAAACAGCAGTCTAGCCACAAAATACCAGGCAATACCTCCCTGAACAATAGTAGCAGCCAACCCCAGATATACGTTTCAGCCTTGTTGGACCTTGTCAGTGAGGTGTAGCTGATCTCTCTAAGCACTGTGAGCAAGTGGTCCAATGTAGGATTACCTATTAGCCTTGGGGTGACTAATCCCAAGGATAATTTGCACATGTAAAATGGGAGTCAATCAACTAGGATGAGCCTGCAATAGAAATTTGCAGGCTCTATAGGCATGGTGTGCTACCCAGGGTGCAGTCTCTTTTAGTCCACTAGTGCCTTTCACAGAGAGGAAATATCCTAAAGCATATAGAAACATAGAAACATAGAATTTGACGGCAGATAAGAACCATTCGGCCCATCTAGTCTGCCCAATTTCCTACTGTGTAAAAAAAAACAAAAAAAAAAAACACACACAACCTCAAACCTTTTTTGGTCCTTGGTCTTTTCTTATGTTAAGGACCGCCTTATGCCTATCCCATGCATGCTTAAATTCTGTCACTGTATTGACATCTATCACTTCTGCTGGTAGGCTATTCCACTTGTCTACTACCCTCTCAGTGAAGTAAAACTTTCTTACATTACATCTAAACCTGTGTCCCTCTAGTTTTAGACTATGGCCTCTTGTCCTAACGTTTTTACTCTTTTGAAATATACTTCCATCCTGTACTTTGTTGAATCCCTTCATGTATTTGAATGTTTCTATCATATCCCCTCTCTCTCTTCTCTCCTCCAAGCTATACATATTCAGATCCTTTAGTCTATCCTGATATTTCTTTTCCTGTAGACCAGTCACCATTTTAGTAGCCCTTCTTTGAATTTTCTCTAGAATATCATACTGGTCCTGCCATAACAGCAGTCCAACCACAAAATGCCAGGCAATTCCTCTCTGAACAAGAGATGCAGCCAACCCCAGACTTACGTTTCAGCCTTGTTGTGCTGCTTCTCTTGTTCAGAGAGGAATTACCTGGCATTTCGTGGCTGGACTGCTGTAAGGGCAGGACAAATATGATATGCTTTAGGATATTTCCTCTCTGGGAAAGGCACTAGTGAGCTAAAAGTGATTGCACCCCGGGTAGGACACCACTACTAGAAAGCCTGAACATTTATATTGCAGGCTTGTTTCCAGTTGAGCGCCTCTGACTCCCATTTTATAGATTTAAAGGAGGCATTAAGCCCTTAAACACTAAAGAAGTCTTCATTTAATTCAATGGGGATTACTGCCCCCCTTATGGTGCAGATGCACAGTGCATTCACTTCCTGATTTGAACGGTTATAATATTTGAATAAAACAAATAACAGCAATGAGAGTACCCTTGATTTACTCAGCAGGAAAAGCTCTATAACAAACAGGTTTCATAAAAAAAAAAAGTTTACTGCTCCTTTGAACAAAACCATTTTGAACAGAGACTGGCCATATAAAAGCCAGTCTCTGTTCAAATTTTCCTCAGTGTGGCTCAGTCATAGGACCCCATATCAATACATCTACTGGTAACAGCTTTTTTTCTTAGCTTTTTTCCACTTCAATTCCAGTGTCGGTGGCTTTAAGTATGCATTAGGGACTCAAAGCCTGGTTTTTGTAGGAGCAGATTAATGGCAATAAAATGGAGCCCCTTAATGCTTGTTAACACCCAACACATGGAATTGAACTGGAAAGTCAACAATTTTTTCATTGCTTCCAAATTTAGCACCCAAAGTGTTTTTTTTTCCTTTGGTAGTTTGTCACAGCACAGGCAATTGGATGACTTACTGTGCTTGAAACCTACCGTTGTCTGTTTTTTTTTTAAGGTGGGAATTGGAAGGTCCCCTCATTCTTTGCTGCACTTCATATCTTGTTCACTTGGGTTCTTTTTGTATATATTATGGTATTTTAGTGCAGTGAGGGTTTTTCCCTTTTCCTACAAAATATTCTCTCTTCATTCTATCTGCTTCTTCCACTGTATTTCAATAAATTTGACAATTATAAATGACAATGATGGTATCTAATGAAGCACACTCAAAAATGTGTTAAAGGGATAGTAATGTTTCATAATAAAAGCAGCTCTAGTTAATCATCATAGTATTTGGACTTTGGAGAGTGTTATTTCAATTCTGTCAAGAGTTGTAGTTCAAGAGTAATTCATTGACAAAGTATCCCCCTCCTGCCCCTTTTACTGATGTAACACTGTTCAGCCAGAGCAGAAGGGAGGTGCCCAGGTAGACTGCAGAGAGGGACAATCTTCAATTAAGATAAGGGAAAAACCTGAGAAACATGTCAAGTGGGGCAGGGCTTTCATTGTTCTCATAGGAAGAAGATTGTCCCCTTCTGTTATCTGTCTGGTCTATGAACTGGATTCCACATCTGAGAAAAGATGGCTTACACTAAGCAAAAGGGCGGCAGAGGAAACTTTGCTTGTGAATATCTCTCAAACCACAAAGGTTTGAGAGATGAGGCTTATATCGTTCTTCATGTTTTTTTAATGCCTACAAAATAAAATAAAGATAAAATGAAGTATTACTATCCCTTTAAAACATGCACAATTGCTGATCATTGCAAGTGAGGTTTTTAAAGGCGTAGTACAAGGCATTATTTTAACTAACATACCTAGCTTATGTTTGCCTGTAGTCACTTCATATTACTTGAGTAATTGAAAAACAAAAGTATAGATAGGAAAGGTGTATTATACAGGCTCCATGCAATTTATAGTGAGGAGCAGCAGACCTTTATATATATGGACTGGTAGATATATTCTGTTTATGAGGTCCCCGATCACTAAATGCAGGTGATCCCTGTTTGAAAATAGGTCAGTTCAGCCAGGAGATCATTAGATAGATTCAGTTTTCAATATAAAACTTTTTTGTCAGCCATGAAAGACAGCAATATGTAATAGATAGGATACACTTAAAATGGGGTACCTTGGCAAGCGTAAAAACACATTTTGTCCAAACAATTAGACAAACCCTCATGCTTGAAACAAGTGGATTAATATGTTGTTTAATATATGCCCAACACAGCATTCACATTTAAGTAATTTGAATGAAGCAGAACAGGATTGTCTTCTGTCTTTGTTTTTAATTTGGGGGATGTAGAGGGTCCATAAAATTCCTTGCTTTGCTTTATATCTTGTTCGCTTGGGTTCTTTTTGTATATACAGTATGTTTAATATTGTGTTTTAGTAGTTTGAGCTTTTTCCTATTAAGGTGAGTTAAACTTTTTAATGATAGAAAATATCAATTTCCTATGTTATTCTGTAGAGCCTATGCAGTAAGACTTCTCCAACCTGAAAACGAGGTTCCATAGAATCACATATAAACTGGAGAGTTTATCTCACCTTTAAGCGGAACTACCACCTTTAAGAAAGATGTCCCCAAATAATTCCTCATCTGGTGACTAGCTGAGCAGTAGAATTATTACCTCCTTAAAGCGAATTATCCTCTGTTCCGGGACTGACAGGCAGGACAGAGCGCAGACATCTTTCCATAGTGATGTCTGCATGCCTGCGCTGTCAGTCCCTTTTGGAGCCGAACGGCTTCTAGCAACGCCTCCTAGAGCAGGCTGGGACTGACAGCGCAGGTGTGCAGACGTCACTATGGAAAGATGCCTGCACTCCGTCCTGCCTGTCAGTCCCGGAGCAGAGGATAATGGACATCTTTCTTAAAGGTGGTAGTTCCTCTTTAATGCATAGCCCATGTTTCACGGGATAGAACTGCTGAACTTGTGATCAGAAATGCTAAGATGATGTTTCTGCAAATTACAGAACTTTCAGTTCACGTGCACTGAGCTGAAATGCTACAGGATTTCAGTTCAGAGCAGTTGCACTGGTTCTCTGAGTGCTTGAGATGTCAGTCCTAGCTCCCATAGTGCCAGTCGTCGATTAGAGGCAGAAATTGAAGGCTGCTTTAACCTTTTGGTTAGAGTTGGGGCTTCAAGTTAACTTTTCCTTTATAATCACTTGAGCTAGAATTCTTTAAACCTTTGAGTGTCAGAGGGGTACGCAATGCATTCCAGAGCAATGCGTTGCGTAGCCCTCTTACACGCAAAGGCTTAAAAATGCGATCCCTGCAATTGTATGTGGTTGTGAACTACAGCAGTGGCTCTTAAAATCTATGCTGTGGTGGAACCCTTTATTTTCACACAGAATAGAAGCGGAATGCTAAGAATACAAAAATATAACATCACAATGCTTTAAAAACCCCTGTAGCCTCCAATGGTTTACATTTAATATCAATATAAACTGCCTTTAAATTCTAATTGGTGCCAAGAAACGTAGACTAAATTAAATGTAATGTACTACTGGAGTTGCTAAGGCATTATTAGTGCAACATGCATCATTAATAGTTAATTAGCACAATTACATGCCACAATAAGACCCAGACCCTTAAGAATGAGCCCTCAGGCTTTAGCCCTGTCATCCAGTAGCTAATAATGCCCATGTTAAGTTACCAGGTAATTCTATTCTATTTTTTTTTTCATAGAGGGGGTAAGTTGTGGTTTTATTACTTATTTAACTCCTTAACGACCGGACGCTCAGGCACGCGGCGGTCACTAAAGGACCATGGAGCATTTTCTTTTTTCTTTAAGAATCCGATTCCGGACTCCCTGAACAGAGTGCAGCCGCGAGGGGAGCCCGGAATTCCATGACATAGTCATAGTACGCCATGGGTCGTTCAGTCAGATTTACCCATGACGTACTATGACCGTCAAGGGTCGTTAAGGGGTTAAAAGAATACTTATAGAATTAAGAGTTAAATAGTTCAAATAAATGTAAACTTTCACACATCCACCAATAGTCATACAATATGTTACCTCATTATTATCCTTTTGCCATTACAAAACATTGTTCAGTGGAACTCCTTGGGGGAGATTCACTAAGCGGTGATAGAGAGGTGATAAAGTGGAGATGACTTCTGCGGTTTATCACTTCTCCAGTTCCTATGTTATTCTATAGAGCCTATGCACTAAGATATCCAAAGTTGAAGAAATATTAGTGCATAAACTCCATAGAATAACATAGGAATTGGAGAAGTGATAAACTGGAGAAGTCATCTCCACTTTAACACCTCTCTAACACCGCTTAGTGAATCTCCTCCATTGTATTTCTTCAGGAAATTTGGGGCTCCAAGGAAACTGGTGTGATAAGTACCACTATAAAGTATGAAAGTGTATTTCTGCCTTCGTACCCACAAAGCGTGTTTGGTCATTACATTTGATGAACACTAACACCTTTTCTGTGAAGAACATCATGTCCACTATGAATCAATGCTGTGTGATTATTTATTTAGTACTAGATATCATGTCCCACTGATATTTTCCTTCCTTCCTAAAAATACAACAGTAAAAGGGGTTTAACAGACATGCAATAAGGTTCTGTAAGGGCCCTGTCTTATACCCTAATCCCATCTTATCCCATTCTTACTACTCAAATGCACCAACATCACCATGCTTTCCCTGCACCTTTGCCACATTAACGATCTTTCAGTGTCTTCTTTGCCAATGGATTATTCACAGATTAAGGTGAGTGTGGATGTGTTACTTAAAGATGTAGTAAAGATGTAGTAAGGAATATCCTTTTGATTCAGTGATTTGATTTTGTATATTTCTGTTGATGGCACAACTTTACAGTGTATTTTATGTCATGTGCAGAGCTTCAGAGTTTGTTGCTGTTTAATAAATAAATGATAATACATTCCATTACGGTCAATGATCTTAAGAACATTGGTTTTGGAATGGGCTCTAGATCAAATGCTCCAGACCAAAACTCTACCATAACACAAAAACAAGAACAGTCTCTGCTGCATACCTCCAGTATGAAAATACGCAGTACCTGCTCCTCTTGCAGTGGGAACAGAGCCACAATTTTAATCTTGGAAGCAGGCCTGGAACAAGAATGAAAAAATCTTGGCAAGGATCCGACACTAAACAGTCACAAGAGGGCATATGATTTAAAAGCATACAATGTTATGATAGAATGTTCCACATTAACCTCTGAATACTGCAGGAGGGTACAATCTATGAATTTCATATTCAAAGTGTTAATGGAAGGGAATAATACATGAGTTTTTTTTTTCAAGGAAGTAATGCATGAATTGATTTTTTTATTTTTGGAAGGGAATAATGCATACACTTATTTTTTTATTTTATTTTTATTTTTTGTTTTTGTGAACCATATGCAATTTGCGTGTGTCAGAGGTTATGCACTAATGTGTGAGGTGTGATAAAGGTAAGATAAACTCTACAGCAAGATAGCTCCCAACATTTCAAATGGCAAAAGACTGACAACTTTTGTTTTAGATGGTGTTGCTGGGAACATGGCTGCTGGATCGGGCATTAAAGAGAATGTTTAGATTATTTCATGGCCTACTGACACATTTTTGTGTAACTGAATAAATGATTTAGAGCATAGCATTTCATTTACACAGACTAATTGATATACACAGATACTGAAGTTTATACCACCATTAATGTGAAGCAAAGTGATACACATATATACACACCACACAGCCTGATCTCCTAAAAAGCACCCCCCCCCCAATATTTTAAATGGCCAGAAGGACACTTTTGTTTCAGGTGCTTTTGCTAGGGAAATGACCAGTGGTTGGGGTATGACCAAACATTTTTAGGTTATTTAATGACCTACTGACAGCTCTTATATATTAAGAACAAGACTAAAGTATTTTATTTACATGCGCTAATTTATAAACATATATACTGAACTTTAAAGAAACATTACAGAGTGGTATCCAAAACATTGCTTTGCAACTCTGGCACTCATAGGATGAATGTTTTGATGTGGAAAGATGTGATGCACTTACACAGTCTGATCTCCTACAAAAGATTAATACCAGAGGACTGTCCCTCCTAAAGAGGCATTTGTAGGGGGTATGGATTTATTTATTTTAATTATCATTTATCATCTTATTTATTTAACATTTGCTTTGCAATGTGTTGCGTACCTCTAGCCCTCAAAGGGTTAATATATATATATATATATATATATATATATATATATATATGTATATATATATATATATATAATTATTTTTCCTTTTTTTCTTAGCTTTTTTCTGCTTTTTGTATTTATAGATTTTTATTGAAATTTAGGCATACTTTTTTTTATACAATCAGACCTCATGGTGGATATCAGGACCCCTCCTGATTCCCTCCTAGCACTGATCACCTATCTGACAGGTGATCAATGCTAGGAGGGGCATCAGGAAGGGTCCCGATGTCCCTGCAATGATCACCTATCCAACAGGATAGCGTTCATTGGGCATCTGGGTTGAGGAGGAGGACCTTCAAGACCCACTCTCATCATGTGGGTCTTGAATATCCTCCTTCTCAACCCAGACCTGTCTCACTTTCTCCTGCAGTATATTATGACTGTTCTACCTGATACTGGTATGGATCTGCTAATGACTTATAGTCCCAAAACCAAGATACTTGGCAGATGATTCACATAGGGATGTAGTGGTCAGATTTCACTTTTATAAAACTAAAGGGCTGCGCTTACTCAGGGTTTGCCAAGCTGCAAAGAAACTGCATCCCTCAGGATTACAAACACGTTGCCATTTTTTCCAGACGTCTTGGTTTACATGATGAATAAGAGGAGTGAATTTGCTCCGCTTACCAAATATCTCAGAGATCAGATTTTTTTTCTACATATGGGGATTCCCAATTGAAATTACTAACACATAAGAAGGGCTCTCTGAGAAATGGTACCCAGTCTGTTGGCCTGTTACAGTCACACTGGTTACCAGGACAGGAGACAGCTTCTCAGGGCAGAAGGGGTTACTAGACAGAAGAGATGCATAAGAAACATTTAATAACAGTCATAAGTATTTGGAAGCAGGAAATATAAAGTACAATTCACAGATGAAAGCTGGATGGTGGGTGGCCAAGTGTTAGCAGATAAAATTAGCTCTCAAGGCTGCTGCTGCTGACAGCTGCTTGAGAGTGATGCTAGGGTGCAAAGCTAGGGATCGGTGTAAACTAGAAGAAGCTCACATGGTGAATTACAGAACTAGGAGTTCACAAACAAAATAGGTCGCAGAATCCAAATCAGCAAACAGAATCAAATGTGGAACGACTCAGGGGTCAGGACAGGCAGCAAACAAGCATGGTCAGAATGGAAAGCCAAAATCATACACAGGAAACAGGAATCTCAGCACTAGAACAATAGTCAGTAAGACACTATACAGGTACACTGAAGTGTCTGTAAGGCTGATTGATATATGCCTCCCAAGGTGGAGCCTGGAAACAAACTGGAAGACAGGTAATAGCAGAGCTGGAGTGAATGGAGCACGTGTGTCTAGGTAAACAGGCAGAGCTGCAGATAAGAACAGAGCAGGACTTTCCTGATTCTTACAGTTACAAAATGCTTAAGCAATGGGGCCTTACAAATCCCCAGATCTAGAATGAACCAATGGTCCCCTCTCTGCAACTCTCTCAACAGGTCTTGTCCTAGGGCCACGTCAGAATGCTGATCTCTCACTTGCTGGTGTTACGGTCTCTCTACACCGGCCATGGCCTATTCGTCACCACTATCTCTTAACCAATTTCCCACTAAGGGACTGAAAGAGGTTTACCCCTTTAAGATTAACCCCCCCATGCCTACTAGCTTTACCCCCTTGGGAGTGCCTATGCCTTGGTCCATTTGTGTTGGTGGGTGTAAGTCTCCGTTGGAAATGTACAGTAATGTGCAAAAGTTTTAAGCAGGTGTGAAAAAATGCTGTAAAGTGAGAATGCTTTCAAGAATAGACATGTTAATTATATCAATTAACAAACTACAGAACAGAAGAAAAATCTAAATCATATTAATATTTGGTGTGAGTCTGACCACCCTTTGCCTTCAAAACAGGATCAATTCTTCTAGGTACACTTGCACGCAGTTTTTTAAGGTAGATTGTTCCAAACATCTTGGAGAACTAACCACAGCTCACCTGTGGATTTAAGCAGCTTCAGTTCCTCTCTCTCTTCATGTAATCCCAGAAAGACTCGATGATGATGAGATCAGGGCTCTGTAGGGGTCATACCATCACTTCCAGGACTCCATGTTCTTCTTTACTCTGAATATAGTTCTTACTGAATTAAGCTGTATGTTTGGGGTCATTGCTTGCATGTTGCAGAATAAATTTGGGGCCAGTCAGATGCCTCCCTGATGGTATTGCATGAGTATCTGCCTATACGTCTCAGCATTGAGGAGACCAATAATTCTAACCAAATCCCCAACTCCATTTGCATAAATGCAGCCCTAAACTTGCTTCACTGTTGCCTGCAGGCACTCATACTTGTACTTCTCTTTAGCCCTTCGGCAAACAAACTGTCTTCTGCTTCAGCCAAATATTTGAAATTTTGACTCATCAGTCCAGAGCACCCGGTGCCTTTTTTCTGCACCCCAGTTCCTGTGTTTTCCTGTATAGTTGAGTTGCTTGGTCTTGTTTCCAAGTCGGAGTTATGGCTTTTCTGTATCTTGTTGCTGTGTGCAGTCTTGCCATGGTGTATGACTTTTGACATCAAACTGTTTTCAGCAACCTCACCTTGAGAGATGAGTTTGGCTGTTCCTCACCCAATTTTATGCATCCTACACAGTTGTTTCTGTTTCAGTTAATAATTGTGTTTCAATGTACATATTAAATCAACTATCATTAGCACCTGTTTAGTATAATTGTTTAATCATACACCTGACTATATGCCTACATAATCCGTGACTTTGTGCAAGTGTCACGGTTCCTACAAATGAGATCTGGACAGGTACTGTTTGATAACCCAATTTTACTGATACAAACAATGAAATAGTAATACACAATATATACAGTATGAGCACAGACAAAAAGCAAGCAACACTGCGAGTATAGGGGACTGCTTCTGTGTGGTACTTGCATGTCGACCCTTTTATTAGAAAATAGGGAATGGTAGGCAACCGCAGGTCTGCACCTGCACTATACCAACAAAACACAGAGAGAAGATATCTGAGCCACAGGTCCGCACCTGAGGGGACACCAGACACTCAGAAGGCAATCAGGAATGAGTCTGCCATAGCCACAGGTCCGCACCAGAATGGATATCAGACTAACGGAAGGCCACACAAAGAATAGTCAGATAGAGCCACAGGTCAGCACCAGAATGGATAGTCAGACAAGCCAAGGGTCGATACGCAGTGGGTAGTCAGCCAGAGCCGCAAGTCTGCACCAGATTGGTTATCGGACTAAGCCAGGGTCATACACAGAGCGGGTAGTCAGATAGAGCCCAGGTCAGCATCAGAACAAGTCGGACAAGCCAAGAGTGATACACTATCACGGTGCCCATTATCCCTGAGCGACATTCTTACTTCCTGGTTTACACTGGCTGCTCTCTTATTGGCTCTGGGTTAATTGCTCCTTCCAGGGCTTACCTTTATATATGCCCTTCTGTCACTATACCGGTACCGTGGTGTACTCGTATCTAGCGACTAGTTGTTATTGTTTCATGTTTCCGTGTATGACCCGGCTTGCCTGACTATGCTTGTGCCTGACGCTCCTGTGATCCGATACTGTTGCTGACCTGGACTGGCTGACTAACTCCTTGTGTACCGAACTGGCCTGGCTGAGTATCAGATTCCATTACCAACCTGGACTGGCTGACTAACTCCTTGTGTACCGAACTGGTCTGGCTGAGTATCAGATTCCATTACCAACCTGGACTGGCTGACTAACTCCTTGTGTACCGAACTGGCCTGGCTGAGTATCCGATTCCATTACCAACCTGGACTGGCTGACTAACTCCTTGTGTACCGAACTGGCTTAGCTGAGTATCCGATTCTGTTACTGACCTGGAGTGGCTGACTAACTCCTTGTGTACTGAGCTAGCCTGGCTGAGTATCCAATTCTGTTACTGACTGGACTGGCTGACTAACTCCTTGTGTACCGAACCGGCATGGCTGCGTATCTGATTCCATTTCTGACTAGGACTGGCTGACTGTTACACCGATCTGGCTGGGCAAGTGTTGGTGGTCCTCCTGACTGGCTGTGAAGTCCGTGTGTGCCGACCTGGTAGTGCTGCTATTTCCATCTCTTACCGGACTAGTCTATTACCTCCATATACTATCCCGGCATACACCGGTCCTGGACCGGTGACGTTATGTGCCTATCTCCCTGTAACGGATATTCAGACTCTCAGGCCAGAGGTAAAAAATAAAACACAGTTTTATTGAGAATAATATAGGAACACGGCCCTCTAAGGGCAGAGGTAGGTAATGACACGTAACTGAAGGCAATATGGTAATATAGCAGACCTAGTATGATAGATAGCAATGACTACAAGCAATAGGACTGAGTAAGGCTAGGGTTAAGTCCAATGCAAATGATCAGTCTCTGTTGTGGTGTGTAAGACAACACCCAGTAGTCCTCAGGGACTGGTGATCAAGCAAGACCAACACTGGTGCTAGAGCTGGATAATACCAGAGACAAGGGCACTCTGCCGTGCGTAACGGAATCGGCACACTGCGTGAGCAGTAAGGGACCGGAGCCACGGTACTCTGCGGTACTGAACGGGTTAATGACACTGCATGAACTAAATGGAAACTTGAGCCAGTAGCACCCCTCGGTGCCCCACCGGATAACCACACTGCCAGAGCTGAAAGGGACCAGAGCCAGTAGCACCCGTGGTGCGTCAACGGATACCCTATTACTGCTAGAGCCGAATAAGACCAGAGCCAGTAGCACCCCACGGTGCACCAATAAGCGTATGTTGCAAGAGCTACGGTAGATGTTAACGGAATCCCACTGTTCTGCAAATGTAGCGGATGGCTCGGTAACTGAGGCAACAGGCTCTGCAAGGGTTAACGGACAGGCTCGGCAACGGAGGCAACAAGCTCAGCAAGTGTAACGGATGGCTCAGAACGGAGGCAACAAGTACAGCAAGTGTCAGAGGATAGGCTCGGTACAGGAGGCAACAAGATCAGCTAGTGTTAACGGATGCCCAATAACGGAGACTACAAGCACAGCAAGTGTAGACAGGCAGGCTCGGTAACGGAGGCAACAAGCTCAGCAAGTGGAAGGTCAGCTTTAGGATGCACAATCTGACAGTTCACAACGTCGCCAAGTGCCATAGACGGAGTCACATTGGAACCGGAACTCAGGAAGCATGATACCGAGCAGGAACGTCAGACAAGCCGGATCAATCACGGAGCAGGAGCGTCAGCCAGGCTGGGTCATACACGGAGCAGGAATGTCAGACAAGCTGGATCAATCACGGAGCAGGAGCGTCAGCCAGGCCGGGTCATACACGGAGCAGGAACCAGAAGAATAGTCAGACAAGCCGAATTGGTACACAGGAACACAGCAACGGAAGCACTGTATCACGGTGCCCGTGATTGCTGCAGTTCCTTGTCTGTCACCAGTAGGGGGCTTCTATTGGCTGTCTGCAGATAGCCCGCCTCTTATTGCCTATTTAAACCTGGATTGGGCACCCTTTGAGTGCCCTTTCGTGTTGTTTCTGACCTTCTTGCTATCACTATGCTAGTGATAGCTGGGCCTCTGTTCCAGTGTTCCTGAGTTCCTGATCTCATGTGTTCCTGAGTTCCTGATCTCTACTGTTCCAGTGTTTCCTGCATGCTGAAGTACTTCCAGTCCTGGTTCCGGCCTAGTCTCTGGTGTTGCAGTTCCTGCTGAACTTCTTCTCTGCTGTTTCCTGACCTGACTGATCGTTGCTGGTTCCTGTCATCGCATCGCCTGTCTCCTGTATCCTGGCGACCTCCTGCCTGGTTGCGTCGGCGACTCGCTTGTTACACCAGTATGCAGATGCTGGTTTGCTCCTAAGCCTTGCGGCTATACAAACTCGCTTGTTACACCAGTGTGCGGTCACTGGTTTGCTCCAAAGCCTATCGGCTGTACTATCCTGTGTTGGTCCCAGCGTGCGGACGCTGGTTTGCTCCAAAGCCTTGCGGCTATACAAACTCGCTTGTTACACCAGTGTGCGGTCACTGGTTTGCTCCTAAGCTTATCAGCTATACAATTCTGTGTTAGTCCCAGCGTGCGGACGCTGGTTTGCTCCAAAGCCTTGCGGCTATACAAACTCACTTGTTACACCAGTATGCGGATGCTGGTTTGCTCCTAAGCCTTACGGCTATACTAACTCGCTTGTTACACCAGTGTGCGGTCACTGGTTTGCTCCTAAGTCTATCGGCTATACAATTCAGTGTTGGTCCCAGTGTGCGGACGCTGGTTTGCTCCAAAGCCTTGCGGCTTTACGATTCCCCTGTTAGTCTCAGTGTGTGTACACTGGGTTGTTTACGATCCTGTCAATTTGCCATTACCATCTGACTGCTGCGACTATCTCAGGGCTGCCCTGCCCGGTATTGGTAAGGCCGGTAGAACCTTCTGCCACATTCCATCTGAGGTTGCCTTACCCGGTATTGGCAGGGCCGGTAGAGCCTACATTATGAATCTATTGAGGCTGCCTTGCCCGGTAATTTGGTAAGGCCGGTAGAACCGTTATGCGATTCCATCTGCAGGTTGCCTTACCCGGTATTGGCAAGGCCGGTGGAGCCTAACTTCTATTACTTCAGACTGTCCTGTCCGGTATATTGACAGGACCGGTAGAGTCTGCCTTCTGTTTTGTTATATTCTGAATATATCTGTATGTATGGGATTGCCATCCTACGTTATCAATTTATTATTTCAATAAAATTGATTTTTACCTAAAACTTGTGTCTGAGAGTCATAATAAACCGAGACAGTACGAAAGGGCCATGACCTCAGACAGCAAAGGCGATGCTAATGCACAGAATATCCATTGGAGGATGGATGTGCACGAGCAACGTTTGGATCAGTTGGCAGTTGCAATTCAAACGATCCTTGAACGCACGGTACTTGCTGACAAATCTAGCTCTAGCCCGGTGGTCTCGCCAAGTCAGACACAGGAGAGTGATACCAGACCCCTAGGGGGCACTGTTAAAGGGTTAACGGCTTCTGCACCCTTGCCGCTAAGATACGATGGTGACCCTAGTCTCTGCAGAGGGTTCATCAACCAACTCGAGATTTTTATGGAATTGACGGCACACGCATTTCCCAACGATCGTAGTAAGGTGGGGTTTACAATATCTTTGCTCACTGGCAGAGCTTTGGCTTGGGCTAACCCCTTGTGGGAGAATGCTAAACCTTGTACTAAAAACTTTAGAGAATTTGTGCAATCCTTTTGAAGAGTGTTTGAGCCTCCTGGTAGAACCACCTCTGCTGCCAAACGCCTTATGGAGATACATCAGGGCAGGCGTACAGTAGGCGACTACGCCATCGAATTCCGCACATTGGCAGCAGAGGTAGGTTGGAATAACGAGGCATTATTGGCAGCTTTTTCTCAAGGCCTGAATGACCACATTAAGGACGAAATCGCTGCTAAAGATCTACCTATTGATCTAGATGACTACATTGAATATGTTATGATAATTGACTCCAGAATACGTGAGAGATCAATTGCCAGAGATCGTAAGTTACGGTCAAAGAATAATGAGCCTAGTGGCATGTTTTGCCCACCCATCCCTCCCCTGGCATTGAAGTCTAGTGAACCTGTACGGGAGACAAGTGAACCTATGCAAATAGGCTTCACTAGACTAACCAAGGCTGAGAGACTTTATCGCAGAAGACAAGGGTTGTGTTTATACTGCGGTAAAAAAGGGCATTTGCTAAATTCCTGTCCGGTCCGTCCGGGAAACGCACACACCTAGGGTACCTTGGGGGACAGGCCCTAGGTGGTGTACAATCGTCCCCAGTGTAGGGCACAATGAAACCCACCATACAGGTGGTATTATCTTGGGCACAACGCTCTGTGGAGGTTTTGGCCTTGTTTGACTCTGGTGCAGCAGGGTATTTTATGGATAATACCTTTGCTGAATTGCACGGAGTTCCACGCATTGAAAGAGAAAATCCCTTGACTATTGAAGCGATTGATGGCAGACCCTTAGAACCACCTCAGGTTATGTTTGAAACTATGCCACTGTCTATGACTATTGGGGCACTTCACAGAGAAGAGCAGCAGTTTCAACTGATTAATTCTCAGCACCATGCGGTAATATTGGGCTTTCCGTGGTTACAGTTACATAACCCACAATTTGATTGGAAAAAGTGTGAAATTGCTGCTTGGTCCCAGTTTTGTATGGACAAGTGCGTCATCCAGCCTGTTAAGGTCCTGTGCACCTCCTCGGCTATACCGGATGTGTACCAACAGTTTGGCGATGTTTTTAGCAAAGGAGAGGCCAGTTTGCTACCTCAGCATAGACCTTATGATTGTTGCATCGAATTGCAGCCTGGGGCAGTACCTCCGAAAGGACGCACTTATCCATTATCTTGTGAGGAAAATAAGGCTATGGAGGATTAAATTTCGGATGCCCTTGCTAGAGGGATCATACGAAAATCTACCTCTCCAGCTGGGGCTGGGTTCTTTTTTGTAAAAAAGAAAAATGGCGAATTAAGACCATGCATTGACTACCGGGGCTTGAATAAACTAATGGCAAAAAACGCATACCCAATACCACTCATCACCAAGCTTTTTGACAGGCTTAAGGGCGCTTCGATTTTTACCAAACTGGATCTACGGGCCGCTTACAATCTGGTGCGCATTCGAGCAGGTGATGAGTGGAAAACTGCCTTTAATACTCGAGCTGGGCACTACGAGTATCTTGTAATGCCATTTGGGCTATGTAATGCCCCTGCAGTTTTCCAGGAACTGATAAACGATGTGCTGAGAGATATGTTACAGACATGTGTTGTGGTTTATCTGGATGATATATTGATTTACTCTCAAGACATGGCACAGCACATCAAAGATGTATCCGCAGTATTGCTACGACTCCGTGAGAACAAATTATTTTGTAAACTGGAAAAATGTGACTTTCATAGAACCAGTGTGCCATTCTTGGGGTTCATAATTGGCAATGATGGCATTGCCATGGACAAGGATAAGTTGTCAGCTGTCTTACAATGGCCAAAACCCAAGGGGCTTAAAGCCATACAGCGTTTCCTGGGTTTCGCTAATTATTATAGGCGGTTTATTAAGAACTTTTCTTCCATTGTTAAACCTTTGTCCGATCTTACGCACAAGGGCGCTAATCCTTCTTGTTGGCCGGTATCTGCTGAGAATGCCTTTGAGAATTTGAAGCTGGCATTTGCTGCGGCTCCTGTATTATCCCACCCCAATCCTCTACTTCCATTTACGTTAGAGGTGGATGCCTCAGATATTGGGGTTGGGGCAGTACTTTCGCAACGACACGAGAAAGGTGGTACTCTCAGACCTTGTGGGTTTTTCTCTAAGAAGTTGACTGTCACTCAAGGTCACTATGAGATAGGTGACAAAGAATTATTGGCCATTATCCTCTCTCTTAAGGAGTGGCGTCATTTGCTTGAAGGTACCAAGACTCCCGTATTAATCCTAACAGATCATAAAAATCTGACTTATCTCTCAGAGGCCAAGAGATTGTCCTCCCGTCAGGCCAGGTGGGCACTGTTCCTGTGTCGATTTAATTTCATTGTATCATACTTACCGGGGTCAAAGAATATCAGGGCGGATGCACTGTCAAGA
Source organism: Rhinophrynus dorsalis (assembly GCA_037306005.1). Taxonomy (NCBI): domain Eukaryota; kingdom Metazoa; phylum Chordata; class Amphibia; order Anura; family Rhinophrynidae; genus Rhinophrynus; species Rhinophrynus dorsalis. Next base: position 607,619,864 of record CM074718.1, read on the forward strand.
CAATTTGAGTCCGACAGTGACAGAATGGAAGCACCAGCACCCATCATCCAACCTGATAGAATACTGGCTACTATACGCACGAGTATCACTTCTCCTTTAGGGGAGGAGATCCTGGCCTCTCAGGGGTCCGCTCCCCATGAAACTCCAGTGGGCAAATGTTTTGTCGATGAACCATTTCGTACTAGGCTGCTTGAAACCTACCATTCCTCTAAGGCTGCGGGACATATTGGTAGAGACCAATTGTTATGGTCCCTTTCTCAGTTATTTTGGTGGCCCTCCATGAGAAACGATTGTGCCGAATTTACGAATGCCTGTGCCACCTGTGCCCGCGCTAAGACCCCGAGACATCTCCCTGTGGGCTTGCTTCAACCGGTGCCTAATGGCGAACGCCCCTGGTCTCATGTTTCCATTGATTTTATGGGAGAGTTGCCTATGTCCAAGGGGTACTCCTTTATATTCATGGTGGTGGACAGGTTTTCTAAAATGGCTCATTTCGTGCCCCTCCGTGGTCTTCCTTCAGCGAAGGAATTGGCAATGGTGTTCGCCAGAGAAGTATTCCGGTTGCATGGAGTGCCTAGGGTACTGGTGTCTGACAGGGGGAGCCAGTTTGTGTCTAGATTTTGGAGGGCATTTTGCCAACAGATGGGCATACAGCTGTCCTTCTCCTCTGCCTACCATCCCCAGACCAATGGAGCCGCTGAACGAGCTAATCAGGGCTTGGAACAATTTCTCCGTTGTTTCGTTACTGACCATCATGATAATTGGTCCGACTTGTTGTCTTGGGCAGAGTTCGCCAGGAACTGTGCGGTCAATTCTTCATCTGGGAGCTCTCCATTTCTGATTAATTATGGGTTCCAGCCCTGTTTGCTTCCAGACTCATTTCAGACGCAACAGATTCCAGCTCTGGATGAGCATATCGAGCAACTACGTTCCACATGGGCACAAGTTCAGAGGGCACTTGGTCAGTCATTTCAGCGTCATCAGCGCCATGCTAATCGCAGAAGGCTTCCAGCGGTTTCCTTTCAGGTTGGGGATAGAGTATGGCTTTCCTCCAGTAAACTCAAGCTGCAGGTTCCGTCTAATAAGTTGGCTCCTCGGTTTATTGGTCCATACAGAGTTATTCGCAAAATTAACCCTGTCTCCTATGCACTAGACCTACCTGCATCCATGCGTATCCATAATGTGTTCCATGTGTCCCTTCTTAAGCCTCTGGTTTGCAATCGCTATACTACCACACCTGTGGTGCCAGGACCTGTTGAGGTCGAGGGCCAGGAGGAGTACGAGGTTCAGAGCATTATTGATTCCCGTAGGCTTAGAGGAAGGGTACAGTACCTGGTACATTGGAAAGGGTATGGTCCTGAGGATCGATCATGGGTGGATAGTACGGACCTTCATGCACCTAGGCTAACTAGGGCCTTTCATGCCAATTACCCACAGAAACCTAGACCCTATTCTAGGAGAGGGGGTCTTTGAAGGGGGGGTACTATCACGGTGCCTGTGATTGCTGCAGTTCCTTGTCTGTCACCAGTAGGGGGCTTCTATTGGCTGTCAGCAGATAGCCCGCCTCTTATTGCCTATTTAAACCTGGATTGGGCACCCTTTGAGTGCCCTTTCGTGTTGTTTCTGACCTTCTTGCTATCACTATGCTAGTGATAGCTGGGCCTCTGTTCCAGTGTTCCTGAGTTCCTGATCTCATGTGTTCCTGAGTTCCTGATCTCTACTGTTCCAGTGTTTCCTGCATGCTGAAGTACTTCCAGTCCTGGTTCCGGCCTAGTCTCTGGTGTTGCAGTTCCTGCTGAACTTCTTCTCTGCTGTTTCCTGACCTGACTGATCGTTGCTGGTTCCTGTCATCGCATCGCCTGTCTCCTGTATCCTGGCGACCTCCTGCCTGGTCGCGTCGGCGACTCGCTTGTTACACCAGTATGCGGACGCTGGTTTGCTCCTAAGCCTTGCGGCTATACAAACTCGCTTGTTACACCAGTGTGCGGTCACTGGTTTGCTCCAAAGCCTATCGGCTGTACTATCCTGTGTTGGTCCCAGCGTGCGGACGCTGGTTTGCTCCAAAGCCTTGCGGCTATACAAACTCGCTTGTTACACCAGTGTGCGGTCACTGGTTTGCTCCTAAGCTTATCAGCTATACAATTCTGTGTTAGTCCCAGCGTGCGGACGCTGGTTTGCTCCAAAGCCTTGCGGCTATACAAACTCACTTGTTACACCAGTATGCGGATGCTGGTTTGCTCCTAAGCCTTACGGCTATACTAACTCGCTTGTTACGCCAGTGTGCGGTCACTGGTTTGCTCCTAAGTCTATCGGCTATACAATTCAGTGTTGGTCCCAGCGTGCGGACGCTGGTTTGCTCCAAAGCCTTGCGGCTTTACGATTCCCCTGTTAGTCTCAGTGTGTGTACACTGGGTTGTTTACGATCCTGTCAATTTGCCATTACCATCTGACTGCTGCGACTATCTCAGGGCTGCCCTGCCCGGTATTGGTAAGGCCGGTAGAACCTTTTGCCACATTCCATCTGAGGTTGCCTTACCCGGTATTGGCAGGGCCGGTAGAGCCTACATTATGAATCTATTGAGGCTGCCTTGCCCGGTAATTTGGTAAGGCCGGTAGAACCGTTATGCGATTCCATCTGCAGGTTGCCTTACCCGGTATTGGCAAGGCCGGTGGAGCCTAACTTCTATTACTTCAGACTGTCCTGTCCGGTATATTGACAGGACCGGTAGAGTCTGACTTCTGTTTTGTTATATTCTGAATATATCTGTATGTATGGGATTGCCATCCTACGTTATCAATTTATTATTTCAATAAAATTGATTTTTACCTAAAACTTGTGTCTGAGAGTCATAATAAACCGTGACACACTGGTACTGGAACACCGCGAAAGGGCACCTGACAGGAGCCAGAGGCCTGGTATAAGAAGGCCTACACTGGGCAGGCACAACAAGGACTGCCAATAGGAACACACCACCGCAGAGAGTGACAGGTAATCACGGGAACCGTGATACTCCCGCTCGCTCGCCGCTCCTGCTGTCTCCGAGAGCTTCTGCGAGTCCCTGTACTAACCAGTGTCTGTGTTGCCTCCGGTAACCCAATTATACTTGGGTCTAGCCAATACCACACTGCTGCCCGTGTTGCCTCAGTTAACCCTAGGGACTTAGGGTCGTTACATCGCCAGCATCAGGTGTCTGTTGTCTCAGTTAACCCTAGCGTGCTAGGGTCCTGTTACTGTCTGAGTCCAGTCTGTGTTGCCTCCACTCACCCTAGCGCATTAGGGTTCAGTCACTTTAAGTACCACTGCCGTGTTGCCTCCGTTAACCCTAGTGTGCTAGGGCCTAGTCGATGCCTGAGTCCATGTCATGTTGCCTCCGTTAACCCTAGTGCCCTAGGGTTTTGCCGTTGCCAGAGTACTGCCTGTGTTGCCTCAGTTAACCCTAGCGTTCTAGGGTCCCGTTACAGCCAGAGTCCTGTCTGTGTTGCCTCAGTTAACCCTAGCGTGCTAGGGTCCCGTTACTGCCAGAGTCCTGCCCCTGTTGCCTCAGTCTGCCCTACTCTCTTAGGGTCAGTCCTCTGCCAGTGTTACCCATGTGAACCCTAGTCCTCTAGGGATTGCCCTTCAGTCACCCTTCGCCTGTGTCACCTATTGCGATGTGGGACTGTTGAGGATATTATTGTTCCTGTACCTTGCTGATAATCTGCCTACAAGTTCAAGATCACTATACTTGTTTGCTAACTGTTTCAGTGTTTATAGTATTTCCCTGACCTGCGTCAGATCAGGAAAGTACTTGGTATGGACCTCATGTTTTTCATTATTTTCAATAAAGCTTTTAACCTTACCAAACTGTCTGAGTGTTCTTTTACAAACAGTAACAAACAGTGACATACATGGAGCAGGTAGTCAGCTAGAACCGCAGGTTTGCACTAGGATGGTTATCAGACTAAGCCGTCAGGTCAACACCAGAAAGGGTAGTCAGACAAACCAGGTAATACACAGGATACAACTAAAAGAACTGCACTGGACACCAACGAAAGGGCGACTGAGCCCTGTGTCCAGACAGTATTTAAATGTTTTCCCCGGGAAGAGAAGGAGCAAAGAATAGGCGACTGGCCCTTTACATGGAGCGCATGTCCATCTCCCTGGACATGCGTCCATAAGTGAAGTCACCCGGCATTGGCCGGGCCTTCTACAACGAGGCGGCAAGAGCCTCGAGACAGAATGCGCTGAGCCTCGAAGAGGATGGATGCAGCCTGCCCGTATGAGGTACGCACTGCAGTGCTCGAGCGAGCTGCCGCTACTATGACAGCAAGTATTCGTGTAGGTATTGATGCTGTTTTGAAGGCAAAGTGTGGTCACACCAAATATTTTGCTAATTGATAAAAATAAACTATCTACATATCTATTTTTGAAAGCATTCTTACTTTATAGGATTTTTTCACACCTGCCTAAAACGTTTGCACAGTACTGTATATCTATGATAGTATGTGCATGGAACAATGCTGGAACTTTACAAGATTGGCTATTCCTCATGTTTAGAGGAATGGATTGAATTGCTATGCAGCACCTGGGGGGTGGTTACTTGGCTACTCTCCTTTTATGATAGCTGATCTTTGTCTGCTCCTCTTGTTCTCGTGTCATGGTGTAGGGAATGGTAGATATGGCAAATCCTTACCGAATATACTAAGTGATGTGACCACCCCTTCAGCAATACTGGAGATGCGTTAGTGTTGTGGTTCCAGACCACCCCCCTCCCTTAGTGCTTCCTTGTGTTGTCATAACTTTCTTGCATGATATGCTCTGATTTAGCCAGTATCCTTTTTGGCTATACTATCGACTCACCATCTTTATCCTTATTACCCCTCCTTTTTTGTGTGTGTTTGTGTTGAATCGTCTGCCATCCAGACTTTCAAGTGGTCCTCGGGCACTTTGGTGCCTTATGTACTATGTGCTAGTGCTTTAATGGCTCAGTCCCTACCCACCCCTCTGTTTGTGCAATCAACTATGGGCCCCATTCTGTTTGTTCTCACAGTTTGTCTATCACTCTCCTCCATGCCTCTTTCTTTGTTTTCTTTTAATCTCTTTTTTTCACCGTTTCTTTTTCATGTATCCCTGGTTGGTCATTGGCAGACCCCCGGTGAATGTATTTTGTAAGAGCCCATCTAGACTATTTGACCCATTTTTTTCTAACATCTTCTAACATTTCAAAATCAGCAGGGGTAGCTGTCCTTATTTCTAAAAACATATTTAATATTGTATGTATGTATATTTATCTTTGCTTATTAATATTGTCATATATTTTTATTGAAAACAAATGTTTTTTTAATAAGAGAATATTCTCCCAAGATTCCCCCTTTTTACCCACTATTTTATCTACTGGTCATCTGGATACTTATGGCTATTTGTTGGAGACGAAGGTCCGTTATAGAGGAATCACGCACCTGAGCGGAGACAAGTTTGTCAATCTCCGAATGTCTGCTTTGTCAGATTTTCTAACATTCTACTGACATCGATACGGTGTGAGTAGAATTGCTACTTTTAAATTTTTATCATTTTTAAAAAAATCTGTAACAGGATTGCACTATTAGGGCACCTCCTTTGTCTTTTCTTTTTGTTACATATGTATCTTTACAGCTGAGAAGAGCGTGTGGAGACAAGGACATCCAAGAATCATCTAGCATACAATACTGTGACTGGGTACAGTGATATATCCCAGAAAGCTTTGATTGGCTGTTTTTTGGTATACACCAAGATTCAGCCGTTCTTTTTGTGAGTAGGCACTGTTTGGTGTTGGTGGAGGTTCAAGTTGATTCCTGTTGATCTGCACAGGGGCACTGCCTGATTTTGTCCCCTTTTTTGTCTTCACATTATTTCTAATAAGGTGACCATTTTTCTTGAGTTCCTTACATCCATAAGATGATTACTTTGATTTACTGAGTTTTGATCTCCCCTCCAGAAGGGGATTTTAAAACCTGTTGCAATAAACGACTTGACCTCTCATTTGACTCACAGAATTGGGTAGAAGATTTTAATTTGTCAGCCAAGATGCCTGAATATTCAAACCATTTTGAAGCTGCAGTGAAGCTCCTGACAGTCTTACAAGGAGCTTTCTGGGTTTGGATGGCAGATAATAGGAACAGGGTACACTGCTTCTTATATGGTGAACTTGTCCTGATTCACCAATTTTGGCTAACCTGTTTTCAGGGCCTCAGTTTGGTAACTGGACACTCCCTTGCAGCTCCGCTGGAGATGGCTGTCTTACATTTGGGCTTCTACTCATGCCAAGTTCCTACTTAATGCCTTATCTCATTCATTCTGATTATAGTCAGACTTTGTCCAAATACTTGAAAACTTCTGTTATCGCTTCCTGGCCAGATGTTACCTTCAAAGTGAATAAAAACCTTATATTTGAACACATTACCCACAGACTCAACAACACTCTGTGGCTCGTTCATCAGATTTGGGATCTATGGCTGTCTGAATATCCTTCTTTCAATTGCAATGGTGCAGGAGACTCAGATGGATTGGAGATTGCCTAGATAGCTGGTCTGTGTGCGTGTGTGGGGGGAGTTTGTTGCTCCAACTCCAGGGATTCTGTATCCTCCATCAACCCTTATTTTCTTGTTTTTCTACCTGCCTCTAACTTACAACATCATTTATTCGCTTATCTCCCCCCCACACTATTTTTTCTTCCCTGCCCCTTGCTCTCTTTTCACTCAAAACTACCCTGTTCAGGGTACTGGATTTACTTGTTCATGTTTACATTGCTACTTCTCCATTGTCTAGATGTATACGCTTCATATCACAAAACTGTACACCTCTCAAGCTCTGTCAATGACCTGTATTTCACTTACCATGTTATCTATCTCAATAAACTTGAGTTACAAAAAAAAATGCCAATAAAATAAAATATTCTATTAATTGTGGTACTCAGAGCCTCTTAAAATGTTAATGCCCCTGTAAAAAGCTGTAGTTGAAATAAGAAGGAAAGTAATCCCTTTCAAACTCCTTAAATTAAAGTAAGCATCTCAGGCATTGTTTTAAAAGCTAATGTGATCAGGAATGTCTAGCAGAACTATTATAATAAGGCTAATGGGTGAGGTGACCTTAATTTCTCACTTCATTAAATGGACATGTGTTCGCTCAAGATTAAAAATGTAAAATCTGTCATTTTACTAAGTGCTACACTGCAAATCCAATTTGAAGTTGTAGAATCTTCATTTTTATTAGCAGGCATTTCTGTGCTTTAAATGTAATTACTTACTAATTAAAACAAAGTACCCATTGGTAAAATGGAAAGAATTTGATGTATACAGTGGCTATTCTTTGCCTGCTGTTGTTACCTTTTATTTTCTACTAGCAATAGAAGCACAGTGTTGACCTCACAGTAACACAAACACACACAGACAGGCACACACACGCATCATCCTGTCTCACTTCCTTGACCTTGCTTCTGGTTGAGGCAAAAGGGAAGGCAGAAGGGTGAAGAGTCAGATGGGCAGGAGGGATGAATAGGCAAACTGGCAATGAAGACTGAAAGTGGTGGAAGAGCGAAAGTCGCAAAAGGAAGAGTGGGGGGATGCAATGAGGCAAATGGCAGGAGGAGGCGAGGGGTGAAAGGGAAGATGTTACATATCAAGAAGCAAAGTGGAGGAAGGAAGGGTGGGAGGGAAAATGTGGAGGCAAAGTGGCAAAAGGGAGGTGGGAGGGGGAAAAGGGGATGAGAAGTAGTGGGAGGGAGAGGGAAATGGGGAGGCAAAGTGGCGAAAAGGAGGGTGGAAACAATGAAACCCTGTTCATTGATCTTGACAAGAGTGGCCAAGGAAGCTTCCCACCCACGACTACTGCTGCCAAAATCAAAAAGAGTGGCTGCGGGTGCTTCAGCCCTGGCCACTTCTGTCGAAATCACTGCCCCAGGCAACTCTCTACAATGATTTTGGCAGGAGTGACTAGGGGGGCAAAGCTCCATTGGCCATTGCTGTCAAAATCAATGCACATATTTTCATTGATTCCACTCCCTTTTGCCACCCTGTTTTCTCCTCCCGTCCTCCCTTTCACCACTTCGCCTCCCAATTTTCCCCTCCCACCCTTGCTTTGCCTTCACATTTTCTCTTCCCACGTGCCCGTTTACTGCCCCAGGTGATTCTCTTCAGTGATTTTGCCAAAAAAGTGGTCAGGGAATCTTTATCTCCCTGGCCACCCCTATCAAAAATCATCATTTTTTGGTAACTCGCTACAGTACTTTTGCAAAAAGTGGTCAGGCTCCTCCCTACTGCTGCCAGGTTGTTGCTAGCAGTGAACTAGGGCCAGTGTAGGTGAACAGGCCAGCTTTATATTATATCTCAACTAGTTGAACAGCCCGTTACACGGGCCACAGTGCCTCTGGCAGCGGTCGCGTGGCAGTCACGCGCGGTAGAGACTGCCCGCGCCCAGCTCTCTATCAGCCGCGGCGCGGGCAGTCTGTAGTGCGCATGACTGCCGCACGCGCAGCAGTGTCTACTGCGCATGTTGTGCGTTACACACAACTTAGCAAATTATTATATAGGATTTGTGAGTGACCCTTAGTATCGGACAGCAGCAGTGGGCAAATTGTGGCTCTCCAGCTGTGGATAGCTATAACTTTCATCATTTTCAACAAGCAATTGGACCTTTAGAAAAAGCTGCATAGATATTTTATCTTCCTGAGTGCCAAAGTGGAATGCAATGCATTTCACCCCACAACTGGAACACAAGGAATTAACCCCTTTGGCATGCAAAGAGTAAAAGAACAGAAATGAGTCCATTAGAGATTTTCTATATCCTTCACAAATCCAGTGTTAACATTTTGTAATTTGTGCAACTGTACCAATTGCTGTGTATTTTTAGAGCTTTATTGTACTAAATGCAAATACAATAGTAAATAGAAACAGATATTGTTAATAACAGATCCAGTAAGTCAGGGCTGGTGCAAGGATTTTTGCCACCCTAGGCAAAACCTAATTTTGCTGCCCCTTGGCTCCACCCCTTGTGCCCTACCCATTTATGCCCCGCCTCTGTATGTGTTTAAGTGTCAGTGTGTTCCCTATATGTGTCAGTTTCTGTGTGTGTTCTCTATACGTGTATGTGTTCCCTGTATGGATATGTGTGTCAGTGTGTGTTCCCTATATGTATATAAGTGTGTCAGTGTGTGTGTGAGTCTCTGTAAGGATATCAGTGTGTAAGTATGTGTGTGTGCTTCTCTATATGTGTATCAGTGTGACAGAGTGCATGTTCTCTATATGTGACTCTCACCCCCTTTGACTCTCTCCCCTTCTTGACTGTTGATCCTCCTTTGACTCTCTCTCTCCCCATCTGACTCTTGATCCCCCTCTTGACTGCTGATCCCCCCTTTGACTCTCTCTCCCTGTCTGACTCTTGATACCCCTCTTGACTGCTGATCCCCCCTTTGACTCTCTCTCTCCCTGTCTGACTCTTGATCCCCCTCTTGACTGCTGATCCCCCCTTTGACTCTCTCTCCCCCTGTCTGACTCTTGATCCCCCTCTTGACTGCTGATCCCCCCTTTGACTCTCTCTCTCTCTCCCAGTCTAACTGTTTATCCCCTCACTTGACCCCTGTTCCACTTACTATTTCCGGTGCATGTCTCTCTCTCCCCCAGTGAGTACGTTAAGGTGCTCTCCCTTGGCTGACTATTTTTTTTTAACCTTTTCAGTGCCAGAAGGGTATACAACGCATTGAAAAGCTATGCGTTGCGTATCCTTCGGGCACTGAAAAGGTTAATGTAGCACAGCGATACCTGTTTCTCTCTCCCCCTCCGCTTCTTCAATCCTGGTCCAGGATTGAAGGAGCGGAGGGGGAGAGAGAAATAGGTATCGCCGTGCTACATTAAAAAAATAGCCAGCTGAGGGAGGGCACCGAAATGTACGGTTTTTTTTTCGTTTTTTTTTTAAGTGGTGAGCGGCGGTGGGGGCTGATGAGCCCTCAGAGAATGTGCGCCCTAGGCCAGCGCCTACCTCGCCTATAGGTGGCACCGGCCCTGCAGTCAGTAAAAGTACATTACAAACGTTAACATAGCAAATGTATACCCGTTATATAACACTGTCTGTATATGCATGTGAAATCATTACGAATCCAAGGGTCAATATGAGCATCATGTCCCATATTCTGCTATAGAGAAGAACAAGAAGACAATCAGAAGAAGATTTAGAAAGAGAGAGAGAAGTGGGGACTAGGAAGAGGAGGTAGGGGGAAGTTAGTATTTTCATATCACTTAATAGAGCAGTGTGCAAGTTTTGTGTATTTTTAAATGTGAAAATTTAATTTTCTATTGAAAAATTGTTGCACCGATGTTCACAGAAATATTTTCCCCATCATATAAGGATTATACAAATTTTAGTCCAACAGCTAGACAGCCACAGGTTGCTCACCCCTGGATTATATCATGGATATGCCACATTCCTGTTTAAAACCCTTTCAGTACTGGAGGGATTTTCAATCCGTTCCTTACCCCTCTGGCATTCAAAGGATCACCAGTTTAAGGACGAGAGGTTTATGCAATGCATGGGCTGCCTCCTCACATAAATTTTAAAACCATCTGACTATTGCCTAGATTACACTACAGGTAATACGTGTTATGATTGGTTTTATCTCATAATTTCCTATTAAAGTCTATGGGGAAAAAACAGTGATAAAGTTATCAAATGCAATGCAATCCATGTCTATATCAGTTATGGGCAACAGGTCACCCTGGACTTACATGCAATCCTCATAACCCTTTTCTTTGGCTCCCATCCTGTCCTGTGGGGTGTGTGAACAAGAGTGTTTTCCTCTCCCATGTCACACACCCTTACACTTCCTGTATTGTGCCTTTACTGCTTCTATCCAACTACTGTAGCTCATTTTAACTATTTCCCCACTTGTGTGACTATTTTGAGGACTACATGAGGCTGATATACTAGAAGCATTTCTGGTACAAACCAAATGAGCCTAGGAGACAAGTAAAAGTTTACATTGATTACTATAGGACTTTTAACGCCTGGAATGCTAAAACGGTTATGCTTTGTGACAACACAAAGCATTCAAGGGGTTATATCAATGGGAATTTTTCTTTGCCCTCACGGTACAGCTGGTCTGCCCCAGAATTAATCCAGGGGGAGATGCATTAAGGCGTGATAAACTGGATAAGACTTCATCAATTATATAATTTCTCCATTTCCCATATTATTCTATAGAGCCTATGCACTAAGATTTCTCCAGCTTTTGAGATCTTAGTGGATAGACTGTATAAAATAACAGGAATTGGATAAGTGATATCACTGTAGAGCTTATCTCAGCTTTATCACTACTTAGTACAGTGGTTCTCAATCTTTTGTTATTCGGGGCACCCCTAACACGTAATCTAGAATATTTGCGGCACCCCTAACATATTTAATGTACTTTATCAAGGGCATAATGAAGATTCCATACATAAATATACAGTTATTATTAGGTCTTATAATCATAATAACACAATTTAAAAGAATGTGCATAACAATTTCTATAAATCTTTATTTAAAAGTCCATTTTTGATAGTCTTCATAGAAAACATGGGGCACCCTAAGTTGATGTCCGTGGCACACCAAAGTGCCACAGCACCCTGGTTGAGAAACACTGACTTAGTACATAACCCCATAGTTGTTCTTAGTATATAAGGCTTCTTGTAAAATGAAAATATCTTTTATTTGCATGCACAGTGCAGACCGGGGTCAAAAATATTTATCATGATGTCAAAAACACTCAAACAACAGATGTGATGAAAAAGAAAATGTTGATCGTGCACATGAAGCGCTCTCAAACAAACAAAAGATTAGGCAAATATTAAACGATCAATCAGGGCGCTTAAAGACTACAGGTAAAAAAAGGGGTTCGATGAGATGACATGTTGATGTGGTGCATGAATTGCCCTCAATCAAACAAAACATTTTAAGAAAATGCTTGACAAAACAAAGGATTAAAGAGGAGCTTTCATGTAAATATTAGTCACCCCCAATTCATTGTAAGAATCCTTTAACTCATGAAAACTGTGTTTAGCGAAGTCGGCGTGCACGCACAGGCAGGGGTGAGAAAGGTGTCTGAGTCACAGAGCTCGGAGTGAAAGTCTATGTACTCTACTGTAGTGAGAAGAGAAGCCACCCGGCATACTGACCAGCTCTTCTCACTACTTTTGGGGGCCTGATTGATGTTTTTTGCAGGCCTCATATCTGGCGGGCCTCGAGTACATTATGTTGGTAAACTTTTATGGAGGCCGGCGACACCCGACACCCCCCCCACACATCGCAGGGGCCTACGCTACTCCTCTTTATAAACAAAAATCCTCCAGGGTAGACAGTTTATTAAAAGGGAGCCTGCGTGCAGCGTGAAAGAACATGTCTTTTTGCGGCCCCTGTCAAAGTGCCGCCTGGGTTCCATGTAAGGGCCGGCTCTATTAGAAAGCACGTATTATTATTATTATTTTTTAATGAATTTTCATGACTAGATAAAATTAGTTTTCGTTTAATAAAGGCGATGACTGACTTAATATTCCGTTTAATGAAGGAGATAGAGGACTGAATATTCCGTCCATTTGCAGCTACAGCGCTGCATAGTGATCGCCCGGCTTCAATCAGACTCATACATGCCTAGCGCGCCCCCGTTCATGTTGATAGCGAGCTTTGCGCGCCCCCGTTCATGTTGATAGCGAGGTTTGCGCGCGTCCCCCTGACACGTGCGCATGTTTACGTTTTCTTGGACGAACCGTGACGTCAGCGCCGGGCTGATTACGCTTTGTGTTGTTGCTGGTGCTGCTGTATGGGTGAGAGAATAAGTGGGGAGGAGGAAGAGAGGAGGTGGGTGAGCAAGCGGCCAGTGCGGAGGTCATGTCGGAGGTAACGAGTAGAGTGACAGTAGAGGAAAGTAGGCGGGAGAGGTGCCCGGTGACTGTCAACAAAGCGCGTCACGTGACCCGCGAGCTAGACCGCTGATGACAATCACAACAATAGGGAAGAGATCGCATAGAGAGGCACCGAGAGCACAGCGAGTGACAGGGCCCAAGGATCCTTCCGCCGCCAGCGTGCACGCACACATACGTGGTCCTAGAGGGGAGCCGATGCTGCAGCTGTGTAACGGGACTTAGAGGGCGACGGGCAATCATGTCTTTCACCCTGGAGGACACGCTGGAGTCGGACTGGGTGGCCGTGAGGCCCAACGTGTTCGAGGAGAAAGAGAGGCACAAGTTTGTGTTCATAGTGGCCTGGAATGAGGTGGAAGGCAAGTTCGCCATCACCTGTCACAACCGGACCGCACAGCGGCAGCGAAGTGCAGACAAAGCAGCAGCTCGGAGCCCGGCTAGGGAGGCCCGGTCCAGTCCCTCAGAGGGCAGCCCGGTGAAGAAGGACTTATCGCAGTGTGGGAGCCCCGCACGGACTTCCCGCGAGGAGCAGTGTGAGGAGGAGGACTGCAGCTGGGCCGGCCTCTTTTCCTTCCAGGACCTACGGGCCGTGCACCAGCAGCTGTGCTCTGTCAACTGCGAGCTGGAGCCCTGCCTGCCAGCCTTTCCAGAGGAACCCTCTGGCGTTTGGTCTGTGCTCTTTGGGCTCCCTGAGCTGACTGAGGGTGAGGTGGAGGGCTTGTGTCACCGACTGCAACTCTACCTGGGCCATGCGTTAGACACCTGCGGCTGGAAGATTCTCTCCCAGGTCCTGTTCACCGAGAGTGACGACCCCGAGGAATACTACGAGAGCTTGAGTGAGCTGAGGCACAATGGCTATGAGGAGGTGCTACAGAGGGCCCGGAGGAGGCTCCAGGAGGTACGGATAGCCTCTGAACGGTGGGCAACCTGCATATAAGCAGCTGTTGTTGGACCGCAGCTTCTATCATCCAACTGGTGAATGATGATTATTGTCCAACAACAGCTGATGTGATGCAGTTTAACTATCCCTGGGTTAATCATACATACGCCAGAGGATTTTCAAAGGGCTGTAGAGTTTCTGTCTGTAACCTTACATGCTGGGTTCCGCTAGATGTAATTTAAATGGAATGTGTGGGGATTGATATGCACTCCCTATGGAAACAGTATGAACCTGAAATCTAAAATAAAGTGGTCAACATCTGAATCTGTACAAAAGAGGCACATTGTTGTTTGAAGACTTTGCTGAGCAAAGGTGGGTGACCTCACAGTGACATGTCTTTAATTGTAGGTCATTGAAAGACATGCCACGATGAGGCTTACTGCCCAGCCTATCGAGTGCCAGATGGTGAGCAGAGCAATGGCTATTTGGTACCCAAAGGGGCAAATGTATGAGGACAAAAGTGGTGCTAAACATCTGCACAAAATGTAGTAAATAAAAATCCCCTTTGCTTTAAATGGAATTTTTAACTACATGGTTGCCAGAGACCTCTTTTAGGGCATTGTGAAGCAATTTATTGGAAACCGCTAGTATACCATGATTAATTCCATAAACATGGTGCAGTTGTTTTCACCAAATTCGTTCAACTTTTATCTTTATACATGTAGCAAGTTACAATGCCTACCTCTCTGGCACTCAAAGGGTTAAATATATGGTAAGCTTTTATTTGGATGTTATGTAATTTTCAAGTGCACAATATGTAAAGTCAAATTGCCTATACTTTACATTTTTAAGTTAATCTTCACCTATTTTCTTAAACTTTTGTGTCCATGACTGTGATCTCAATTGACCTCTATTTCCAGAGACCTTTCAAATGAGTGACTAGCAGGGCAACTGACAGTGCTGTAACTCTCTTTGTAGGTCTTGAGTTGTCTATATGTCCATTTGCTGGAAGCAGTCTTTTCTACATTGCATCACTCTTTTTCCTCATTGGATCGTTTACATTGTATCGCTATCCTTGCCTTTGCAGTCCTTGACAGAAAGCTTTATGGAAGCAGATCCAAGGAGCACACTGTCAGGGATGTAAAAGTTAAAAACAATATTTTAGATGTGAACAATAAATAAATATAGTTACGTAGTAGTTTAGGTTGAAAAAGAGTCTTGTGTCCATCAAGTTCAACCCTTTTCCAATTCTTGTTTACCGCTGTTGATCCAAAAGAAGGCAAACAAAAACCTCTATTTCAGCAATTTCAAATTCTACTTTGGATGGGGGAATACACTCTTTCTTGACTCCAAATGGCAAACAGATTTCTCCTTGGATCAACAAGAACTAACTAAATATTAATCCCAATACTAACATACATAACCCTCTATATTCTGCTCTTTTAAAAAGTATCCAGGCCCTTTTTAAAGACATCTAATGTATTCTCTTCACTATCTCTTCAGGCAGTGAATTCCATACCTTTATTGTCCTTACAGTAAAGAATCCCTTCCTCTGATGTAGACGAAATCTCCTTTCCTCAAGTCTTAGAGGGTGACACATTGTCCTTTGTACTGTTCTGTTAATAAACAGGTCTTTGGAGAACCTTTTTTTTATATATGTAAATATATTTTTATAATATGTTTTACATATTATGCACCTGCAGAATAAATAAACTAAAAATGAAAGTGTTACCACGTCTAATATTTGGCTTGCAAAGGGATAAAGGGAAATTATAATGGACATTTAGGTCTGTAAATCATGAGTAGCAACAGTTAGCGTTTTGTAAAAAAAAAATAATATATATTTTCTGTCTTCCTGCTTGCTTTATAATGAAACAGGCTTTTTATATGTTCCTGTGAACCTCGTGCGGCCAATAGTAAATCAGTGTAGTGCAGGGGTAGGCAAACTTTTGTTCTCTGTTGCTGTCAAAGGTTGCCTGAACCAGTGTAATAAATCTTTGTTGTCATTTCTGTACACATGGTAAACGTGGCCTAGGTCGGTGGTTCTTAACCCCTTAAGGACCAGCGGTCCCGGTGTGTGTGGTCCTTTAAGAACCAGATAGGAAGCTTTGACGTGCCGTCCCACATGACTGATCACGTGGGGCGGCACACCGAAGGGGGACTGAAAGAGATCTCTCTGGTCTTGGAGCAATCAACTTCAGTCCCCGGTATTACTAACTGCACTGTAGGAGCACGATGAGTAAAAGTACGTGACGTACCAGGACCGTCACTGGTCCTTAAGTGCTGGACCAGCGTGACGGTTCTGCCATGTCAATGGTCCTTAAGGGGTTAACCCTGTCCTCAGGTTACTCAACAGTGCAGTTTTTCAGGATAGTCACAGCAGAATACAAGTGCTTTTATCATTTGAACTTGAGGGTCTGTCAGAATTACTGAGGTACAGTACAGACTTGATCCCCTGTGATCACAAGAATATAGTCTGAAAGCCTGTACTTTGTAGAGACTGAGGCTGTGTTTGAGAATTGCTGTTCCAGTTAAAGGGATAGTAATACTTCATTTTAACTTTATTTTATTTTGTAGGCATTAAAAAAACATGAAGAATGATATAAGTCTTATCTCTGAAACCTTTATGGTTTAAGAGATATTCACAAGCAAAGTATCCCCCCCCTGGTCAACCAGATCAGAAGGGAGATGCCCAGGTAGACTGCAGAGAGGGACAATCTTCAATTAAGATAATGGAAAAAGCTGAAAAACTTGTCAAGGGGGGAAGGGCTTTCATTGTTTTCATACAAAGAAAATTGTCCCCTTCTGTTATCTGTACTGTCATACAACCAGACTGACATCTGAGAAGAGATGGCTTACACTAGGTAAAAGGGGCGGGGAGGGGAACTTTGCTTGTGAATATCTCATAAACCATAAAGGTTTGAGAGATAAGACTTATATCATTCTTCATGTTTTTTTAATGCCTACAAAATAAAATAAAGTTAAAACGAAGTATTACTATCCCTTTAATCTTGATTTGTACGTGCCACCACCTTATCAAAAGAAAAATAGTGGTGTGTTTTCCTATACAGGCCAGTTGCCTCTCATCTCAGATGATAAGGAAATATCAACTATTCTATTAAAAAAAAAAAAAAAAAAAAGTCCAGCAGCTGAGTAAGAGTTTATGTTCTTCTTTGTTTAACTCTGGAAGGATTAGTATCTTCTTTGTGTGTTTTTTTTTTTTTTTTTTTTCTTCTTTGACTGGAGAAAACTTATGTTTTTTTCAGCCCTATTTAAAAGATCAAACTATCCTATTATTTATATTACTTTAGTAAAATAGAGGGGTAGACATAACTATAGTAATCAACTATAACATGACTGCATCAGTCACAAACATACATGTTATACAAACTGCTACATTAAACGGTGATCTGTCTGTCTTATTGAAGATTAAGTAGGATTATTTTAAAAAAAATACAGCAGTAACGAGTTTCCCTTGAAGTCGTCAATGACTCCAAGTAAGATAAATGTTAACTCCTGGGGCATCGTGGCCACCAATTATTATATATTATCCTTTTATAACGAGTGAACATTTTATACTGATCCATGAGGATATACCTGTCCTTAGAACAGGTGGCTCAGTCATTTTGATTGATCCACCTATAACCATGATTCTGAATGTTTTAACACACTCATGGACGAATGTTGTAGCTAGTTGTGTTAACCTGTGTTAGGCACTGAGAAAAATGCCAGTTTGATCAGCCTTGTATGACCTATAGGGTCATGTGTATAAAAGGAATGGTGTATAAAGTTGTGGAACAAATAATTCCTGCAGATTTATTGGGAACTCTGCTGTACGAGGAACACCTACCTAGGACAATCATGTATTTTATATTATATGTGTGTATGTATATATAATATATAAATTTTTTTTGCATTATAACTCCAGTTTTCTGTATATAGTGATCTCTATTGATGTATGCCTGTAGGTCACATCACCACAAACAATAGATTGTGGTGGATTGTATAGTATCTTAGTTGTTACTAGACTGAAACCAACTAAAACAGAAATTAATTGCAAGCAAATATCGTAAACAGAAATAACTGACTATTGCTTAAAGCGGAACTACCACCTCCACTAAAGTCGCCCTGCAATACTTATGCAGATGACGACTAGCTTTGTAATCATTATTTTACCTCTCAAAAGTGCCCACAAATAGTTATCCGATACCGCAAGCCAGACAGCACCGCGGACATCTTGAATTTGCTCCTGTACTGTCAGTCCTTTTCACCCTTCACAGGCATTGCACTTGCCCGGATGGCTCCAGAAGAGACTGACGGTGCAGGCGCACAGGCTGCCGTAACCTGGCCGTCAGTCTCGGAAACTGAAGGATAACTTTATTTGTGGGCACTTTTGAGAGGTAAAATGATGATTAGTAATCTAATCTCCACCTGCATAAGTATTGCAGGGCGACTTTAGTGGAGGTGGTAGTTCCGCTTTAACCCCTTAACGACCCTTGACGGTCATAGTACGTCATGGGTTGATCTGACTTAACGACCCATGACGTACTATGACCGTCATGGAATTCCGGGCTCCCTCCGCGGCTGCACGCCGTTCGGGGAGTCCGGAGGTGGAAATTAAAAAAAAAAAAAAATGCTCCGTGGTCCTTAACTGACCAGGCTGCGCCGATCGGCCGGTCGTTAAGGGGTTAAAGAACACCTAATTAGGTAAGTCCTGCTAATTACATTAAGAGCTACTTATTCTTAGGATAAGGTTCCCCTTTAAATGGGGCTTTTTAAAGGGATAGTAGTACTTCATTTTATCTTTATTTTATTTTGTAGGCATTAAAAAAACATAAACAACGATATAAGTCTGATCTCTCAAACATTTATGGTTTGAGAGATATTCGCAAGCAAAGTTTCCCCCTCCCGCCCCTTTTACTTAGTGTAAGCCATCTCTTCTCAGATGTGGACTCTGGTTGTAAGACCAGACAGATAACAGAAGGGGATAATCTTCTACCTATGAAAACCCTGCCCCCTTGACAAGTTTTTCAGGTTTTTCCCTCATCTTAATTGAAGATTGTCCCTCTTTGCAGTCTACCTGGGCACCTCCCTTCTGATCTGGCTGAACAGTGTGACATAAGTAAAAGGGGCGGGAAGGAGATACTTTGTCATTGAATTACTCTTGAACTATAACTCTGACAGAATTGAAATAACACTCTCCAAAGTCCAAATACTATGATGATTATTTAGAGCTGCTTTTATTATGAAACATTACTATCCCTTTAAGCTGTCGAATGCTACATGGGTCTTAAACCCATTCCCAAATTAAGTGTTTGTAGCCTCTTTATCATTAAAGGTTTTGAAAAGCCCTCATGTAACTCTTTGAGTGCCAGAGAGATATCCAATGTTGCAATGTGTTGACTACCTCTCTGACACTCAAAGGGTTAAGCCAGTGGGATTTATTTTGTTCTGGGGCAGTTAGATGAACCCCATAATTGCTTAGCTTTTTTGTTATATTTTCCCCAAACACTGGAAACACTGTTCTGTTTAATTATACTTTTGATGTAGCCATAGGTTAGCATTTGGAAATGTGTATGTGTAGCTTTTGTTCCGTTCCATACAAAGCTTCTGAGCCTTGAATCTGATATTTGTATAGTATAGGTTTGTTTCACTAGCAAACAGATGTTTTGAGATGTCAGCTGAAAATGCTACTTTTTATTTACCACATATTAAAAGACTGCAGTATAATAGGTTTGACAGGACTCCAAATTTGGTTCTGTATAGTTTAATGGAGAGGGTTTGTGAGACTGATGAAAATACGAAGAATAGGACCCAATACTCAAAAGAAAATGTAGTGTAATTATGGAACAAACCCAGGTGCAGCACTGGGGAGAAGTAATCATTGCCATTGATTTAAATGGGGCCTTTACCCCATTATCGCCAACATATTGCAAATAAATTATTTGGAGATCTCTAGCACTCATAAGGTTAAAAGTCCAATTTAAATAATTGGTGATTTTTATTTCTCCCCTTGTGGTGCAGGTTGTTTGCGCCAGAATTATTGTTTTCCCTGTGAGTATAGGTCACTATTATAATGCTGTTTAATACCTTTCAGTTAGCAAATTATGCTTTCTGAGATTGTTAGCACAATGTATAGCAGCTGCTTTTTTAGTTTATTTCTGGTCAAGAGCTTACATTTTAAGTATGACTCTACTTCCGCTTGGCCCAAGGATCTACACAGAAGAGCCACTGTAACTGATTACTGCACACTATAATGAGCTTGCTGGAATTGTCCTGTGTTTGCATCCTCTGTTCTCAATTTGGCAAGCGTCTTACTTCATATTCAATAGCACCCTTATTATGCTAAAACATCCTACAGTTGTATGTCCATTGTGCTATTCTTTTCAACTTTGCAAATTTCATACGTCATTATAAGCTTCATTGTTAAATATGTTGAATGTATCAGCAGTCTTCAACAAGTCTCTTATACTAATGCCATTTAATCTCCTGAAGCACAGCCTTTTTCGTTCTTTATTACATTTTAGCTTTTCAGAACACTTACTGACAAACTTTACCATACTATTTACATGATCTGGACTACTAATAAAAATTTCACATAATAGGGCCAGGGCTGAGTAACTTGGAGCTGTCAAGCTCAGCAGTCAGCCATGGTATTTTATATGGCTGTCTCATCATGGTTACTGTACAAAAGGGATATTTTAACATTCTAATTGTGCATAGTTATCACAGACCTCACATCTTTGCCATGAACAAATTACTGATACCTTTGCCACCTGTTCTTGGACTACAAATCCAATTATCCTCAGCTGGCTAATGGATTTATAGTGCAAGAACAGTCAGATATCCACAGGGTTCCCACCTCTACATTTGGGCATTCATAGTGTCTACACTGTTGTTTTTTCATTAGACATCTTTAGAATGTCTTTGTTAAATTATTAGTGGGTGCAACACAAAATAAATAATGCTTAATTGTGCTTTGACTTGCAATAAAAAGAAAAAAGCCTGGCTAGAGTGCATCTCAGTTGAGACATTTCAAACATGTATAAGAATTGCTTAACACCTTATGTAACAGGTGCAAAGTAATGCAGTGCACACCCCTGGTCCTCAAGTGATTATATATATGCTAACTTCACTATTATAAGTATACCCCTCTGACAATGAGAGGGTTACAAAAATGGAAACATGTTAGCCTAGACAAAATATAATATTTGCAGTCACTAATTATCTATCAGAAAACTGTGTTAGTATTGTTTAATGGAGGCTTTGAGTGGCTCGCTGACGTGTAACCCTGCAGTGATTGCCTTATACGATAACTGCAGGAAGGTTGTTGCTGTGTTATAATTTACTGGCACTGAAGAGGTTTGTCAGTCAACAACTGAAAATGGTGTTTCATGAATGTTTCCATGATGTTGCAAGAAATTAAAGGATCAATTAACTGTTATATTCCAATGGAGAGGAGAGTCAGTGACTTACAGTTCTCCATAGAGTGTGATAGAAACTGCTGAGTCACTTCCTGTCAGTTAGAACTTCCAGGAAGTAAATGTACATTACATTCACTTCCTGATTATTTGAACCGTTATAAGTTTTGAAAAAAAACAACTGACAGCGATGGAAGTGCCCTTGTTTTACTCCACAGAAAAAGCTGTATGACATAAAAGTTTTCATAAAAAGTTTACTGCTCCTTTAAGATATTTTAGATTTTCTTTTCTAGCAAGGTGGAGGGATGCAATTGACTGTGCACTCCTCACTTCTTGTTCCCTTGCAGTGTAGCCTACTGACCAGAGAGTGTAGAATTCACAGAAATTGACTTTCCAAGGGGCAGTGATTTTGAAAGGAGTGACCCTGGCCACTCCTATTATAATCACGGTCTCCCCTTCACCTTTTCAGCTGGGTCACACAAGATGATAGCTCCAGTGATTAAACCTGACCAGGAGCTGCTCACCCCAAAGAAGCTCCCTTTACAAGCACTCAGCAATTCCACGGGCAACGCTGTGCAGCATTCTCTAACACAATATATCTGCAGTGTTACACTGTGTTGATTTATATAATGGTGACCTGCATCGTAGACTTCTTTTGTTCCTTATTTGTGTGCTAGAGGGGGTGGCTAACATATTTATGCCAACATATTGGGTATCCCTCAGAAAATCAGAAGAGAAAGGGTTATCTGCTTACAAGACAAGTGCAGTAATTCTGGGGGAAAGTAAGTGCACCATAGGAGACAAATACAAGAGTTTTTTCAGATGTGTGTTGTTACTAACTCCTTAAATGATGGTGGTCTCCAATGCATTGCAAAGTGGAATTTTTACTTTGTAACAAATTGAATTTGAAAGCACTTTCAAAAGTACCTATTGTTTAGTATATATATATAAAGCCTTTGTGCCTGCCAAAACACACCCAGGGGAGGCAGAAAGGAGGTGTTACTGCTCCCATTGGGTGATTCAATCATGCAGGGAGTTGGCCCACCACTATCAAAGTCAGAAAAAACCAAAATGGATGCCACTTGCTCCTACACCATAGACAAGCACACATGCCCCACTCACACAACACCAAACACACACATGTCCCCCACACGCACAAAGCCAGAAAGAAATATGGCTGACACACTCACTCACTCACACACTCACTCGCTCTGACTCCCAGTGGCCTCAGCAGGGCCTGTAGTATAGCCACTGAAGGGTGCTGCATCACCAGGGGAACAAAATGGCTAGGGCTGCAACAACGAATCAATATTATCGATAAAAATCGATTATGAGAATCGTTGTCAACAATTCTTATAATCGATTAGTTGCAGCCCCAGACTGCCGCCGCCGCCAGTGTCAATACGACAAGATCCATCAGCTCGCATCATCACGCACCCCTGCGGGCCGTGATGACATTTAGACAGAGAAGAGGGCAGAGGCACCGGAAGAGAAGCGCTTGCTGCCAGCAAACTGATCGTTACTGTCTGGCAGCAAGCACTTCTCTTCCGGTGCCTCTGCCCTCTTCCCCTTCTCTGCGGGCCGCGTGATGATGCGAGCAGGCAGGAGGGATCTCAGAGCCAGCCAGCCACAGGGGACCGGATGCCACTCAAATTACCCCCTAGCCTGCCAACTCAACGCAGCAAGAGGAGTGCAGCAGTGACAAGGAGAGCGACAGAGTGACAGTCTAGGCACAAGGGGGAGAAAGAGAGAGAGGCACAAGAGGGGAGAAAGAAGTACATGGGGAGAAAGAGAGAGGCACATGGGGAGAAAAAGAGAGAGAGAGAGGCACAAGGGGGAGAAAGAAGTACATGGGGAGAAAAAGAGAGAGAGAGGCACAAGGGGGAGAAAGAAGTACATGGGGAGAAAAAGAGAGAGAGAGGCACAAGGGGGAGAAAGAAGTACATGGGGAGAAAAAGAGAGAGAGAGGCACAAGGGGGAGAAAGAAGTACATGGGGAGAAAAAGAGAGAGAGAGGCACAAGGGGGAGAGAAGTACATGGGGAGAAAAAGAGAGAGAGAGAGAGAGAGGCACAAGGGGGAGAGAAGTACATGGGGAGAAAAAGAGAGAGAGAGAGAGGCACAAGGGGGAGAAAGAAGTACATGGGGAGAAAAAGAGAGAGAGAGGCACAAGGGGGAGAAAGAAGTACATGGGGAGAAAAAGAGAGAGAGAGAGAGAGGCACAAGAGGCACTCAGTTTGTTCATTAAATCATTTTAAATAATGAAAAATTAGCATATTGTTTTTTTTATCCAATTAATCGAAAAAATAATCAGCCAACTAATCGATTATCAAAATAATCGTTAGTTGCAGCCCTAAAAATGGCACTCAAAGGGTTAGGGTAGGTCCTCATTACTCAATTATTTCTTCACTGTCATCATTTGCCATACAGCACAGAGGACAGACAGCCATCAGGTACACACTTAACCCACTGACTGCCACAGGGTTGTGTATCAGATTTTACCGATCAGGGAGTGTGTTCAAACCCCTCACACTGTAAACTTGCATTTCCCTCCCACTTCTCCTCCTTCCCCACCCTATTACGAACACTTTTCCACATTTATCTTAAGCCCCGCCCCTATTTGCTATTAAGCCCTCACCCACTTTTAACCCAGATTGCCCCATTTGTGTCTCCACATCAGCACCATATAACTCCCCTCCAGAGACTCCACAAATCAAAGTTCCCAGTTATGAATACACTTCCCACTGCTATTTAACTCTGACGTGCCTCTCTATACCTTAACCCTATGAGTGCCAGAGGGGCGCACAACTCATGCGCGCATGTGTTTCTGCGCATATATGTTGCGCGCGCACGTGTGTGTATATAAAAGAGAGAAAACCTGCATCGCCTGCCACACACACCCAGGGGCGGCTGTAAGGAAGAGTTAGCCTGCCCCCCAACATCAGTCTTAACCCTTTGAGTGCCAGAGGGGTACGCATACATTGCAAAGTAATTTGTTCCATACCTCTCAGGCACTCAAAGGGTTAACCCTCTCCTCCACAACTCACCTACTGCTACATCACTTCTCTCGACTTACAACTCCTACAATAAACAACTCATGGTACAATAATATAACCCACCAACCAGGAGCTCCCATTTTGCTGGGGAGCCACACATTGATCACTTCTTTCAAAGAGCATAAAAACTTCTGTTTCCACCCCCTGTCCCATAATGCACTGGGACATTCAGAGGCAGATTGGAGTCAGGTGAGTGCAGTCAGCTGGGAAATAGATCACACATCTTCAGTTTCCATGGTAAGAACTGGGGCTGATGGACTCACTTTGTTTCAAGGGGTTAAAGCCCCATTTATGTCAACGCAATTTTCCTGAATTTTCAGTTCAACCCTATGGTGTCAGTTTTTTGAGTTGCACCCTTTACCTTGATACATAAGGCCCATACAATTATACTCTTACCACATTAATTTAAACCCATTTATACTTTTGGCTCTTGCAGCAGCTGACTGTGCACTGTGATCTGTGAGGATGATGTACTAACACAAAGAGTAACAATTCATCTGTACCATACAGAACAAATGCAATGCTTTATTATTCCCTGTGCTGCTGTTACTTCTCCACAAAATCCTACCACTTTACTTAGTATATGAGCCTTCCTGTTTTGAAGCCTATTGGCTGTTAGGGATCCCTGTACTGATCCCTTGCCTGTGGTCCATGGACATATAATCTGATTCTGTCCCAGCCGACCATCACGGCCCACTAATGCAAGGAGCGCGCAACATGGATCACTTAACCCTTTCACTGCCAGAGGAATATACAACTCATTACACAGCAATGTGTTGCGTACCTCTCTCACACTGAGAATTAAAGTGCTTTATTCCAGCCAACTGCTACACTAGGTGTGTATAATGCAGTAACCATACAGCCCTGTATTTCATGTCTACTTCACTGTCTGTGTGTAGTCATTTCTCTCCCTCATCCATTATTTTACTTTAACACTTCACTGTCCCTCTTCTCCTCAATTTCTCATCTACTCTTCCCTTGTCACCCCCACTCACCTATCCCCTTGCCATTCATCCATAGTCCCAGTCTCGCCATTTTACTCCCACATCACCACTACATTATCTATCACTGCATCTGTCACTTAACCCTCTGTCTGCCAGCCTATTTCTTCAAATGTACTGCAGTATCCACTGCTGTAATCTAAATTATTCCTTTACTCACAAACATCTCACTGTGGCCTTCAACAAGTTACACAGCACACTCACTTCAACTGTAAGGATACAGGGCCTTATTCACCAAGTAACACAGCACACTCACTTCAACTGTAAGGATACAGGGCCTTATTCACCAAGTAACAGAGCACACTCACTTCAACTGTAAGCTTTCCAAGTACGAAAGGATACAGGGCCTTATTCATCAAGCTGAAGAGCTGCAATTAAAACCTTTTTACAACTATCTTCGGCATATCTACATCATCACTGCATCTGTCACACACTGTCTACATATATGACATACGTCCATGTATGTGTGTCTCTTTTTATGCATTTCGCAGTGACGCTCTGTCTCTTTAAGTACGTGTCTGTAACACTGCATATCTCTGTTTCACACAATGTCTCTCTATGTGAATAATATGACGGGCAACGCCGTCCCACATTGCTAGTGTGTATATATGTATATGTGTGTGTATATATATATATATATATATATATATATATAAAATTAACAATAGTTTGAGGTGTTTTGTTTGTCAGTTAATGCAAATTTATCAGGTGTGCCCAGTAGATAACATTCCCAGCTTCGACTTCCCACTTGCCTGTACAAAGCTCATTTCCAATGTCCCAAACTATTGTTTGTGAAAACTTTGCTAGTCTTTTTTTATTTCAATGTGACATTTCCAGTTGTGTGTTGTAGCTTTAACCCCTTTACGTACCAGAGGGGTATGTATTGCAAATGTGTGCAGCTCACTTTGATGTGGTTCTTTTGAAAGGGTTAACTGTATTTGCACCAAATCCATTTTAATTTCAGAGAGGAGGGCTTTGCTGGAATGTCTTGTAATGAAAGTTTTAAATATAACCAGGCCCTGGGTCATAGAGGTTGTCTTCTCCGCGCCTTGTTTGTATTGAGTACACATATGCAGACTTCCTTTGTTATCCCTGGGAGGGCCTAAGTTTTTTTTTTTTTTTTTGTCCCTTTGTTAAGGCACTTGGTGAATTGTGTATCAAGCTACAGGTGATAGATAAATTGTTCCTTGTATTCTTCCTCCTTTTTTCCTTCTCCAGCAACGGCTGCCCACTTTCTTTTCTCAGCAGTTCTGAAAACATGTAGTTTGTTATTACATCCCACTTCTTTGTTTTTCAGTTGGTTAATGTTGAACTTTCATGAAATCTGTTGAAGCGTATTGTTTTGTTGTGAGGTGTGTGTGTGTGTGTGTGTGTGTGTGTGTGTGTGTGTGTGTGTGTGTGTGTGTGTGTGTGTGACCTAGATGCACACATCCATAGAGACCATTATATATCCAAGACATAGCAAATAAAATGTAAAAATAGTTACACCTGACTGTTGTATGAAGGCCAAATATATACTATTAATTGAAGAGCCTCTTATTACTATGTATTTATCTTTATATAGTGCCATACATGTACAACGTTTAACAGAAGTTGAAATAATACAATAAAAAAAAAAACACAGAACTGGGTTAAGAGCATTAAGCTAAAGTGCGATCATTGCATAATTTGTGGGGGGAAGTGCAGCAAGGGAATCATACACTGGGAAAGGGAAGAAAGATCCATATAATAAATATAAATTAAATATAAGTCTATAGATGAAAGAAATAGCAGCAAGGAATGAGATGGTTCTTCAGTCCCCCTGACTTTAGGCCTAGACCCAAAAGTGAAAACACATACAAACAGACCTGTGCTCCTCTATATGCATATAGAGGAGCGCAGGTCTGTTTGTATGTGTTTTCATCACTTGGAAAGGGACCTTCCCCAATGAGCTTACAGTCTAATTAGAATTCATGGCGACATACAGAGGCAGTAGGAGGATGATTATAAGTGCAAGTACAAGGTGTGGTGATGTTACTATCGGTGTGCAAGAGGAGGATATTGCTATTGAGATGCCTCCTTGCGCAGGTGGGTTTTGAGGAGATGCTTAAAAGTGATGAGTGTGGATGACTGGCGAATGGTGAAAAGGAGGGCATTCCAAAGTCAAGAGGCAGCCAGTGAAAAAGATTGTAGCCAAGAAATGGCTCAATGGAAAGGACAGGAAGAACCCTTGAGAAGACCATAGAGGTGTAGTGGGAGATAAGAGCAGAACTGTAAGAGGGTGCTGAAGAACAGAGTGTCACAGTTTTCAGGCAAAGGAGGACAGACACGAATATGAAATCCACCTTTATTTAATAAGTACAGTAATAACAGTATAGCCCACACAACCCCAGAACACAGGATGATAAGACCAAGGCTCCTACCCGGAGCTGTGCACTGCATTACTGTGAGATACCAGAGACTAGGACCGAGATGCGGGTGGAACACCAGAGGTAACGGTAACTGAGGCACAAGTCTCCACCCTGGGTCATGCGACCAGAGGCAACAGGGAGCAAGAGCAGGCCTGAACCATGAAATAATAAGACTGATGGTCAGGCAAGTTTGGAGAGTACAGAGCAAGTAGCCAGCCAGCCAGCCACTCTGAGTGCCAGAGTGGTAAGCAACACATTGCTTTGCAGTGCGTTTGGTACCCCTATCACTCAAAGGGTTAACCATCTGACTGCCAGAGGCATTGGACACACCCTTGGGATCTCAAAGGCTTGTACTTAACTGTTCATATTCTTTGAAATTGTTTTACTTACCAAACTTTTCTGGGTGATGAACCAGGGATTCTGTACTATTCCTTTGCGTCAGTGTGTACAATTTTATATGCATGCTTCTTTGTAGCTTAACACTGCTCCTGCATGGCCCCTTTCACACAGACCACAACATATCAATGCTGCAATATTACCAGCTGAGCTGTACTATGTCGCCTTTCATGCAGGCGCCACCTTCAGACCTTTCACATGACTATTGGATGCCAGACAATAATTTTGGCTGGCATTCACATGGGCTGACCATCAGACATGCCCCTCATGCATCCTGATTGGTGGTGGAATGCAGGAGAAGGTAAGTGAAACAACATGGACAGCAGAAATGCAGACAACCTTAAACCTACAGCACCACATTAGACAAACACTTCCCTAAATCCACATTAATTTAAATGGGGCTTTTAACCCCTTAAATGCCAGGGAGATTGTAAATGCATAAATGCTGGGGAGCTTGCTACCATTGAAAGGATTAAAACCCCCATCAAATCTAATGGATTTCTTATTTATCTCCTGTAATTCAGTTTATCCTCTGTGATGCAGAATTAATCCAGTTGTTATTACACCTGTATCTGTTATAACCTTAATACCTG
This sequence comes from Rhinophrynus dorsalis, assembly GCA_037306005.1. Taxonomy (NCBI): domain Eukaryota; kingdom Metazoa; phylum Chordata; class Amphibia; order Anura; family Rhinophrynidae; genus Rhinophrynus; species Rhinophrynus dorsalis. The sequence goes on from CM074718.1 coordinate 607,648,499, forward strand.
TTTTTGTTCACTAACATTTGGGCTTGCATCTAGATCAATCACCATGACATGAATCTCCCATAGACCTCTGTGTTGTCAGGGCTTGACAAACTTGATTTGATTTTAGGAGCTAGACTAAAAATTTAGGCTGTAGGCGCTAGATTCTACATCAGAGGAAAAACTTCCCTCAGGGCTGAGTGGAAGGAGGCTGGGGAGAGAGAATGTGCGTGTGTGTGTGTGCGTGTGTGTGTGTGTTTGGCTACCAATGGAACAAGACTGGATTGTCAGAGTACAGTATGGCTGTGTGGCTACCAAAGGAACGTCGGGGGTCAGATAGTTTATATGGGGGATCGGAGCAGTGTAGCCAGGCTAGGGAGTTACTCAATGTATGTGTGGTGATCTGTGGCACCCAGTGGGCAAAGGAACCAGGCTTTGGTGGAGGTAAGATAGTGTTCACTGAGATGTTGTACCGATGGGCAAGGGAACAAGACTGGGGGTCAGGCAGAGTCCATGGGGATTTATGGCTACCCCCCCAGCCCACTGGTAGCCACAAATCCCCATGGACTCTCCCTGGGCAAGGGAACAAAGCTGGGGGTAGGCTGGAAGAAATATATAACATTTTACTATAATTTCTGTCATACATGTTTACTCATCTCACAAAATGTTTTGCTTGTATTTGTGCACTGTGAATCCGTTTCCCCTGTCTCTCATTCTGCCACCCTCCCCCTCCCTTCATATTCCTATAAATGGATTAATTTCTTATCAGTTTTAAACTTTCATTACATTTTTCATATTACTAGTATCCTTAGACTTGATCAGGGGAGCATCTCTCTCGAAACCTTTTCTCCGTATATTTGAATGTTAGTCCAATAAAAGGTATTATTATATACTGCAATACTCATTAATTTGACACGTATATATCTATCTCTCTGGTTAGCTGTCAGGTGGCGTGGCTGGAAAATGCCTCCTCAGCCAACTTGCTTACAAAAAACAACCAGACCTTGTGGTTGGGCATCAGGACCCCTCTTGATGGCCCCCTCATGCTACTGATCTCCCAGCCTATAGTGGTGCAACAGTGGCCCCCTGCTTCCATTCTAGCCAGAGCAACCAGGTAAGAGTGGGTGGGAACGAGAAACCCTCTCAAGTCGATGAGTGAAAGCCTCTATCATTGACTTGCAAGGGTTTCCTGATCCCACCCACTCCTACCTGGCTCCAGGGAGGATTGGATCAGGAAGCTCTGTTGCTCCCCTGTGTCGCCACTATTGAACTCCTAATCAAATTGTTTGGGAGATCAGTAGCTGGGGAGCGTCAGTAGGTCTGGCATTTAATACAATAAAAAAAAAAAAAACACACACTCTTGATAGCTTGTCACTAATTTTTAATGTTGGTCAAATAAAAAAAAAAGGTATTATTACATACTATGAAACTCCTTCATTTGGCGTATATTGCTTTATAATATTTTTTTTGGTTAGAAAAGAAAGCTAAATGTTAAGGGATTATTTATTTTTTTTTTTTTTTTCGTATTTTGAACTTCTTGTGTATCTGATCATGAGCTTAGTTTTATGATATGTGAATGTGTAGAAAGCTGTAAAGTGTATGTGTGACTGATACTGGTACGTGCGTCTTCATCTGTTTAGAAATTATATTTCCTCTATGTCCAATCCACGGCAATGGACTGTGGGTATTGACTCCAGCTGGTAGGACCAATCAAAAACTATAAAGTTGTCTGCCTCCCCTCTCTGCCCAGTTATTTTGGTCATACCTAGCTGGAGGACAGAGGCCCATTACACCTCAGCTCCATCTTTTAGTTTTATTGCTGGTATCTATTATTGATACTCCTTCCCTTTTACCTACAAGATACAGAGCACAGCATGCAGCTTCCTATCCGGAAGATGGGTATTGCAGTTATTCAAGTGCAGGTTTATTATTTTTTATGTAAATTGCCTTTTAATGCATATTACATCCCTCAATCCTATATAATAATTCGCTAAATAGTGTGTAACGCCCGACATGCGCAGTAGACAATGCTGCGCGTGCGGCAGTCATGCGCAGTAGAGATTGCCCGCACGTGGCTGATACAGAGCTGGGCGCTCCGAAGGAGCGTCCAGCTCTGTATCAGCCGTGGTGCGGGCGGTCTCCACTGTGCGCGACTGCCCCGCGACCGGCTGCCAGAGGCACTGTGGCCCGTGTAACAGGCTGTTCAACTAGTTGAAACATAATTGTCCAGGTTCTGGCCTTCAGACACTGAGGTCTGCAGTCCCCTTTACTAAGAAGGATCCGTGATTTCCTCCGTTTGAAACGGTAGAACTGGAATCAGGATCTTACCTCTCTGGCTTCCTCCTGTGTGTCCTGACTCAGACGCTCAAAGCAGAGGCTTCTGCAGATGACGCGTGCCTTGAACTCTGAAACTGGAAGTGAAAACCGGAAGTTGGCGTGCGTGTCAAGCTGGAATGCAATGCAGAGAAGGAGCGGGAGGCTCAAATAGAAGAAGAATGCTATGGGAGAACTGTAAGTCTGCATATTGCTATATTTGTCATTTTATTTATGCAAATTTCTGCTCATTATTGCTCTATTGGTCAGTTTTCTGTAGCCCAGTCTAAAGAGGGAAAGTCTGAAAAGAAGCAGGCTGAGGCTCCCAAGGAGGATAAGCCTGCCCCTAAAGCAAAAACCTGCACAGGTTGTGAAACTAAGATTCCTGCTGCAGATAATGCTAAACTGTGTTCAGAATGTTTAAGAAAAATTTCTACCCCCTGAGGTTCCTACTTAGTTTACTGATTTTTTTGGGTTGGTTGAAATCATCAGTGCAGGAGACATTCGTCTCCATGCAAGAGTCTTCTAGGAAAAGATCAAGACATGCAGACCCACAGGAAGGTACGTCTTACATGCTAGAGGAAGATGAAAATTCCAGTCTGATGGAATTAGATTCAGCACCCTTGTTGGTGGAGGAGGGGGAGATAAGAGGATCAAGGCACCTTTAGTATAGACAAGGGGAATGGTTTAGTGAAAGCCATGAGGAAGACACTTGGGCTTGCTGACACCCAGAAGGAACTAAATGTAATGGACACAGCTTTCATAGGATATAAAAAAGAAGCTCCTTCATTTCCAGTTCATAGCTCTATTAAAGATATTATTACTTCTGAGTGGAAAGTAGAGGACAAATGCCCACAAAACACCAGACACATGCAGCGCATGTATCCTTTCACAGATGAAGACACTGCATCCTGGGTATCCCCTCCAAAGGTTGATGCTGCTGTGGCATAGATCGCGAAAAGAACAGCCCTGTTAGCAGAAGGAACTTGTAATGATTTCAGATCTGGAAGCACCCTTGTAAGCTGCTTGATTAACTTGACCAGTAATAGGGTCCTGCCAAGAAGTGACAAGCAGCTATTTATATAAAAGATAGAGCAACACAAGACAAAACTAACTCTGTTGCTAGGTAGGCCTCAGAGAACGAGATGCTACGGAGCACTGGATAGAGAACGTAGCTGGGGATCGTGGGCTGCTCTAGAGATGCTTTGCTGCGGCCAAGGCTGGAGTTAAAGGTTCAGGCCGCAAAGCCTGATGGCAGGATAGCACCTCTAGACACAGACTACTACTACTACTCTGAGAACTGGAACAGAAGTAGACGAACCTACCAGCAATAGAACTCATCTCGGTTGCAACTCTGGAACCAGCACAGGAATCTTCGACTAGGAGGTCACAGGAATTGATTATAGAGATATGGAGACTGGATGCACTGGAGGTCTGCAACAGGGGGTCGACTACAAGGGTGTTTTGAGAATAGTCGAGCAAGTGGAGTTGATAGCTGGTCGGACAAACAGAGTACTAAGGAGCAAGCCAGGAGTCGAAGCTGAGGAGGTATGCAAGAGTCGAATCAGCAGGCAAAGGGTTAGTCAGGAATAGCTGGGTCTGGAACACAGGAAATCACTTGATCAAGACTAGATACGATATCACGGCAAGAATGCTTAGATCGCGCGCAAGTGCAAGGTGCTGGGGCTAGATAGTGTAGAGAGACTGAGTGGGGAAATAACCAAGAGTGAGACCAGAAAGCTGGAACCAGATTCCAGTAAGACTTGGAAAACAGAGAAACATGACAGAACTACAGTCAGGGATACAATGGATAAGAGGGCGGATTCCGCACTCAGAAAGCAGTTTACAGTAATTGGCCAAAATTTGAAGAGCGCCACAGCTATAGCCTGTGTTTTCAGAACTCTCAGAATTTGGCTTACAGACTTTGAAGAAAAACTAGATTTGTCATTTTCCAGATCCCGCCTGTTAAAGGAGCTAGGTCCTATCAAGGACTCGAATAACTATTCGTGTGATGCCTCTCTGGACAACATACGAAGTCTTACCAAATCTTCTCTGTCCGTTACTTCAAGGAGAGCCATATGGATAAAATCTTGGGAGGCTGACGCCACGTCAAAAAATAAATTGGTATCATTACCTTTCACAGGCAACAAGATATTTGGAAGCCAGTTAGAAGATATTATACATCGGTCTTCAGGGGGAAAAGCCAGTTCATTCAGATTCAGAGATTTCAAACATCCAGTATCAAGAATCCTCAGCTGGCAATGGCCATGAAGACGGCAATTCAATCATTGATGTCCATCCGGGTCATAGAGAGAGTTCCAAGGACACAAGAATTTCATGGATTCTGTTCAGTAATTTTTGCTTTTGCCAAACCTTCAGCAGAATTGTGCCTTATTTTAGACTTAAAGAAGATCAACTCGTATCTAAAAATACAGAGATTCAAGATGGAAGCAATTTCAACTGCCCTAAAGATAGCTTACCCTCATGCGTTTCTTACCAGAATCGACCTAAGGGATGCCTATTATCATATTCCGATTCCTCTGTCGCAAAAAATTCCTCAGATTCCATGTTTCCAAGACACACTTGCAGTATCGGGCACTGCCATTCGGGCTAGCATCAGCCCCACGTGTGTTCATGAAAGTGCTAGCTATGGCTATGGCAGCACTGCGCCAGAGACGCATAAAAGTATTATCCCTACCTGGACGACATTGTGATAGTGGAGGAATTGGAAGAAAAGGCAAAAGAAAGTACAGCCGTATGTCTGCAGCTTCTTCAGGACTTGGGGTGTATAATAAACTTTCAAAAAAGCCACCACAGATGCCAGCTGGAGAACCAGGGTGGTCCAGGAAACCTGGACAACAAGAGAATCCAAAATTACACATAAACCTTCTAGAGCATCAGGAGATTTGGAATACCCTCATATACCTGGAGGCAGATCTAAGAAACAGACACACATCTTGATACGTTCAGACAACATCACTGCGGTACGATATCTGCTGAACCAGGGAGGGACAAGAAGTTACACATTCAACAGATTAGCCCTCAGGATCCTTCATTGGGCGGAATCCCATCTACAAGCCCTGACGGCAACATTTCTGTCCGTAAATCTCAATACTCAAGCAGACTACTTGAGCAGGGAACTCATCGAACCAGGAGAATGGTCCCTGGATTACAAGGTATTCAGAGAAGGCATTGAGGAATTGGGTGAACCCATAATAGACCTCATGGCCTCAGAAGAAAACACGAAATGCCAGATGTTCATTTCCAAATGTAAATCAAGGAAGGTGGCAGGACAGGATGCTCTCCAACACAAATGGAACTTTCCCCTGGCTTATCTATTCCCGCTTCTACCTCTGTTAACAGAAGTGGTTCAGAAGATCTAGAGGGACAGAGCGGAGGTGATATTAATAGCTCCGAATTGACGCAGGAAAATATGGTATACAGATCTTCTGATACACTCCATCCGGGATCCTATCCAACTACCAGTAGTTCCTTGATTGCTGACACAGGGACCAATTTGCCATCCGGATCCAGCATTCTGGAAGATGATGGAATGTTGGCTGAGCAGAGCTCGTTGAGACACAAAGGGCTTATCAGACTCGGTAATAGAGACTATTCTGGCAGGCAGACGCCCGTCATCATCAAAAGTCTATTACAGAGTATGGTCAGTATTCTATAAATGGTGTCAAAACATAGCCATTGATAGAGATAGGATCTCTCCAAAAAATGTTGGATTTCCTTCAGGATGGATTCAAAAAAGGACTAAAACCAGCCTCCTTAAAGATTCAAGTGTCTGCTTTATCTGCCGTCTTAGCCTATCCTTTTGCGGAACAATAGATCTTCAGACGCTACCTATCAGCAATTTCTAAGATCAAACCAACCATAAGGGACATAATTCCTCCATGGGATTTAAACCTGGTTCCGAAGCAATTTTGTTCCCATGAGTTCTTTGAACCCCTGGAATCCATCTCTCTGAAACATTTGACTTTGAAAACTGTCCTATTTACTGCGGTCACTCAGTAGGTGAACTTCAAGCCCTGCTATGTGTCTCCCCACATGTAGCATTTCACCAGGATAAGGTGGTCCTGCGTCCCGGCCTTCCTTTAAGTACAAGGTTATATCAACCTTTCACCTAAGTCAGGAAATAATTCTCCCTTCATTTTGTGCAAATCCCTCCAACCAAAAAGAAAGGGAATTGCATAACTTAGATCTAGTATGATGCCCGTAGATTTATCTTCAGCGAACTAAAAGCTTTCGGAAGTCACAAGCCCTGTTTGTCCACTTTGCAGGCAGATACAAAAGTACAGGGGCATCTAAGGCATCCTTAACTAGGTGGATAAAGCAAGGCATTACTTTGGCCTATGAATCATCTGCAAAAGCGCATTCTACTAGAGCTATATCTACTTCCTGGGTGCAGAAAGCTGTTTCAATGCCAGAGATCTGTAGAGCTGCCATTTGGGCAACCGTATCCACATTCGTCAGACATTACAATTTGGATATCCAAGCATCTTCCGATGCAAAATTTGGCAGGAAGGTACTAGAAGCAGCCATCCCTGTCTCTGACTGATTTTCCTCCCTATTCACAGGGTTACTGTTTTAGTAAGTCCCACAGTCCATTGCTGTGGCTTGGACACAGAGGAAAAGGTGAAATTTACTCAGCGATATTTTATTTTCCTCTGTGTCCTTCCACGGCAACCCTTCCGTTTCTGTTATGTGTTGATGTCAATATATAATTGATATGTTCATAATCTTGTATGCTAGTACTATGCTATGTGGGCAACATATCTGAGGTATTAAGTTGTCTGTAACTAACCATTTCTATTACATCTCTTACAGCTTGGTTAACTGGAATAACTAAGCAGAGAGGGTAAGCAGACAACTTTATAGTTTTTGATTGGTCCTACCAGCTGGACGGCAGAGTCAGTACCCACAGTCCATTGCCGTGGAAGGACACATAGGAAAACAACATATTGGTGAGTAAACTTCACCTTTTCTAAGCATTAACTTCAGTTATCATTTTGAGATGCCTTTTGCAGTAATGCCTAGGCTCTGCTTAGACATCTATACAAGGCACATAAGGGACAGGATTTTGGCACTCTTTCAAATAAAACTAAAAATGAATGTTAATATTCTCTCTCTCTCTCTCTCTCTCTCAATCTATCCTCCCCCCCTTGTAAAAGAAGTATGGTTGCCTGTGCAAGAAGAGACAAGGGGAAGAGAAAGGTATTCACTCACCAGTGGTAGTCATAGAAACACACATTCACAACACTGCCTTACACCTCAGCCTTTCTCCAGTGGTAGCCACAGTAACACTTTGCACTGGCTGACAACCCAGATTTGTTTCACTGTTGGCCACATTCCCCTTCCCTGTTTTCCTCATCTCCCCACACTCTCTTCTGTGGGTTTTTCTGTGTGACCGGTCTCCCCTGGTGCTTCTCTGTGTCCCTGGAAAAAATTAACTACTTCTAGAATAGAGGCCGGAAAGAGAATGTGTGTGTGTGTGTGTGTGTGTGTGTGTGTGTGTATAATCGGACAGTCTCCTCAGCGCATGACTGCTTCGGCACTCTCTACTGAGCATGACTGCATCAGACAAACATACATCTGGCGTTTTATATTATAGGGTGTGTGTGTGTGTGTGTGTGTGTATGTATGTGTGTGTGTGTATATGTATATGTGATAGATATATATATATCTAGTGTGTGTGTGTGTGTGTGTGTGTGTGGCAAAGAAACACACTTACAGGATTTCTTGAAATGCAATTTCAAGAAGTCCTGTGAGTGTGTTTCTTTGCTTCACTTACTGTATCCTGCTACACTTGGAGACCGGCACCCAGGCAAGTTAACTGTTTCATTGAGAGAGTGCTCCATGGACTGTGTGTTTATATATATATATATATATATATATATATATATATATATATATATATATATATATATATATATATATATATATATATATATATATATATATATATATATATATATATATATATATATATATATATATATATATATACACACACATACACAGGGCTTATAATTTTAAGTCCTTTGCTACTAGCCAGATCTGAAAAGTTACTCGCCACTGCAAACCAAAACATACCAACCACACCTGAATTTCTACTCGCCAGGACTAAATTTTCACTCGCCATTGGCTAGTGGCAAGTGGAAATTTTGAGCCATGTATGTGTGTGTGTATGTATGTATGTATGTGTATATATATATATATATATATATATATATATATATATATAATATAATGTGTCAATTTGCTTTCTAAAATGGACTATATACTGTCTATTAGAATGTGGTTAAAAGTAAATCAGGTTATAAAAAATATGCAGTACTAGTTGAAAAGCCCATGTACGTTCCCAAAGTGCCACCCAGCAACCTCGGCTGGTGGCCGGATCCTCTCTTCTCACTGGGCATTCAGGCAGTCAGTACTGTGCATGACAGCAGAGCGTGCACAACAGTGTTTACTGCATATGATGGCTTCTGACAAACATCCTAAAGAATTATTATATAGGATATTAAGATTTCTCTGTCATCCAATATAGTTTACTGGTAACTTTGGGAAGCAACCACCCCTTTAATTAGGCAGGAAACGATTCTGGAAAGAATTTGCAGGGTAGAGCCTTCCTTCCCTCCTTAGCTGGTCACCAGCCAATCCCCTCCCAGTTAGACTGTTTCCTTGAACAGGAAAGGCAAGAGACACAGTTCAGCTATAGTTTTAGATTTTTTTTATTTTTATTTTTTTATTATTGTTTTCTGTTAGATGTGGAATACCACCATTATGCAGATTACCATTACTGACATTACCTAGTGGAGAGCTCAGTTTCCAGGTGCTATGGTGGACCTCTCAGCCCTGGGGGGAAATTCTTGTTTAACAAGTTATTTCCCTAGGAGTTGCCCACAGAAGATGCTTCTTTATCAGTGGTTAATTAGAAGACCTGCTGAAAACATGAGTAACCCTTTGAGTGCTGGGGTCCACTTGTCCCATGCTTCCCCTCTGCACAGGGGTCTCCCTTGGAGTTCCTACTGCATTAACCTTTTGTCTGCTGATTTGGCATCCTTTTTGTGGGGTTTTAGCACTTTTCCCTTCAGAGTATAGTGTTTTTGCCTTTTGTAATGTATTGTGATGTTGTTACAACTTTTTCACTTTATTGTAAAATTTTACAAAATTCAATGCCATGTTCCATTCACCTTTACAGTTTGGGACATATCTTTGCAACCTCTCAACGTAGCGACTTTAGAGCCATCATATGGCTCATTTTGTTTGTCTGCCCTTGTTCTTTCATCTGGTTAACGTTCTGTGTGTTTTGGGGGGTTCAGGGGGCTTCGGGCACTGTTGGGGTACTTTTGAAGGGAAAACTACATTTCCCATGAGGGCTTGCTTCGCCTGCTCGTTTCTGATTGGCTCCTGTCACGGACGCCATTTTTCTGCCCGCAATTCATGAGTATCCTATGCAGGGCTTGGACTCTCCTTCTCTCCACAGCAGATTAACCCTTCTCCTGCCAGATAAGTGTATTTTACCTATTTCTGGGGTGAAATTCTTAATCTTAAACACTGTATTTGGTTTTCCTTATACTTTTGAACGTTATTGTCCTGTTAGGATGACAGATCTATTGGGACTTGGGGCTAGACCTAGGGCTGCTGTTTCTGAAGTGTCTTTGAACACCATTAACTATTGTTCCTCATGCCAAATGGAGTATTCAGGACTCTTATGCCCGTTATGTACTATGGGCCCTGTGGGCGCTTGGCTTTCATTAGGGGAATGGTTACCGGTTTGCCTTGGCCCATCGACCTTCTCTGTGGCTGTGGTCCCCTTTTTGCATGGAGGTATCTAGATTCTTGTGGAGTTTGGTTTCTCCTTTTCTCTCCCCTTCCTTGTGGGGCTGAGTTTTTTCCTTGGTAGCTGGTTCTCTCCAACCTGTGGAAGCTAGGCCCCGGCTGGGGAGTGCTCTAGGTCATCTGGATGTCCAGTGCCTTGGTCGATGAGGGGGGGGGGAACTTCTTCCCGTCCGTGTCTGGACCTCAGGGAGGTATTCCTTGCTCTGATAGGTTGGTTCTCTCTTTTCTTGGGATGTCCATTCTGACTTCTCTTTGACCTTTTGCTTCTTTCATCAGCCAGGATGGCTCCTGATGTTTCGCAGCTTGGTTGATGATCTAGGCTACTTTCGCCTGCTTGGGAACCAGGTCTTGGACTCTTTGCAGTTCAGTTCCAGGTATAGGATATGTCTTCACGTTGCCTCTATGTGGATGATGGAGGTTGGGAACTTCACCAGGAGGTGCTCGCTTTCATCTTCTTGAGATGGCGTCTTCCCTGGCTTGATTTGATGTCTGTCTGTTGCGACTGCTTGTTTTTGATGCCTGTCTCTCGCTGGAGAGACCTGGCTTTCACAGTGCTTGTTCTGTCATTCCCTTGGGAGCTTCCCTTTGTCTACTTTTTTTCATCCTCTTCCTCTGCTTCCCACGGCTCTGAGGGGGTTACGGGTGGAGTGGTCCATGTTCTTCCTGGTTGTTCCATACTGGGTCTTGAGACCCTGGTTCCAGGGGTTGTTTCACTTCTTGCGTGTGGTCTGTTTTGGCTTTCACGCTCTCCAGCTCTCCCACCTCAGGACTCCTGCGGATGGTGTGTGACAGGGCACCTCGGTCGATATCTGGAAGTCTTGCAGCGGCCTCCTTTTGGAGCCCTTGATTACTATTCCTTTTCGTCTTCTGATTTGAGTGATGTTTTTTCCTCTTGGCAGTCGTCTCTGTTCGCAGAGTTGTGTCCTGCTGGCTTTGTCCTGCAGGCTGCCTTTCCTGGTCTGTCACAGGGCAAGGCGGTTATTTGTACTTCAAGCAGTTCTCATTAGGGTGGTCTCTGAGTTTCACATTGCTCAGGGACTTGTTGTCCCTTCATCTTTTCCTGGCACTTCTCTGATGAGAAAAGGGATTTCTTTTGTTGGATGTGGTATGCTTCTTTGGTCTTATGTTCCCTGCAGTGGGTATGTTCACCAGGCTGCTGCACCCCTTGTAGTCCCTGGGGGTTTCAGGGCTGACAAGGCTGCCTTCCTAGTGACTTTGTACCTTGCAGTCGGTTTCTGTCGGTACGGCCTTTGACCTCTGGACGGAGCATGCTCCTTTCTGTGTTATGGCACATTCCACCAGGTCTGTTGGGCCCTGCTGATCCTTTGTGTTAGGCGGCCACTTGGTTGTCTGTGCACCTTTGTTCATCACTACTGTACTGATGTTCTGGTCTTGGCTGAGGCCAGCCTTGGCAGGAGAGTCCTGGAGGCAGTTACGTTTGTCTTGGACTTTATCTCCTGTGTATTCGTGATCCTTACCATTGAGCACTGTTTGCTCTTGTTCGGTGTGCTGGTTTACAGTTGCTGGTGTGCTGTGTTACAGTTCAGTGTCCGTTGACACTTAGTTTGTTGTTGGCCTGTGCTGGATCTGATTAGTCCAATTGAGCTGCGGGGACTTTGGCGACCTGCTCCTGGTCCTTGCCTTCCCGCCTCTGGGAAACTCAATGGTTGAACAACCCAAAGTTACCAGTAACCAGTATTGGACGACAGAGAAAAGAGGATTTTAGTCTTACCTGTTAAATCATTTTTTCTTAGTCCATATAGGTTACTGGTCTCCCACCCTGTCAAGGGACCATGCTTGGTTCTCTTGTGACCGAACATGGGAGTCCTTTCGGGTTCATGCTCACAGGAGTATTCTTTTTCCTTCTTGCTATCTAGTCAATAGTTGGCGTCTCAGTGTAACTGGGAGGGGATTGGCTGGTGACCAGCTAAGGAGGGAAGGAAGGCTCCACCCTGCAAATTCTTTCCAGAATTGTTTCCTGTCTAATTAAAGGGGCGGTCGTCTTCCCAAAGTTACCAGTAACCTATATGGACTAAGAGCAAAGGATTTAACATGTAAGACTAAAATCCTCTTTTGTGCTCCCTTCACTAGTACTGTCTAATGAGTTTCAGATTTAGCATTTTAGGTTCATGAGGAGAGAAGCTAAACCATGTTTAGAAAAAGACGTTATGGAGTTCTCATTCAGATCATACGCAGGAAAATTGAGCTGTGAGCCATCATCCTTACATTATCACCAAATGTTAATTTTTATGTTACCTTCAGGGTGCCAAGCCCATATGCACGTTCTGTGTTACTGTTCATTCTATTTCATTACTATATTTCTCCAACCTTAAAGGGGATCTATCACCCCTATACATGTTTGTCTAAAAAGTTTGTTTATATAAAGACTACATGGAGTAATGTTTTTATTTTTATTTTAAAACTTGTTATTTTGCAGAAATTAAGCTTGTAAAGAATCCCTGCAGACCACAGTATGGGAGCGCTCATGGAACCACCTCAAGAATATAGCACTTAATCATAGGCGTATGATTAAGAGCCATATAGTTGCAAGAAACGCGTTAGGCATATGTGTTTCAGTGTTCACTTACTCCGGGTTGGAGTGTTTCCATATTTGATGTTTTTTATTCTTGTATATGCAATAAACTTGGAGTTTTATCAACAAAGTGAACACAATTCTTGAAGTGGTTCTGTGAGCGCTCCCATACGGTGGTCTTCTTGTATGTGGAAGTCGTGACAGCGATTGATGGGAGTAGCACCGGACTCGCCGAGCCCTTAAGACAAAGGGTGAGTTCGATCTATTTCATAATATAGTTTCCTTATGTGTTGTAGTGATCACAAACCCATGAGAGATGTTAAAGAATACCCTGCACCTTATTTCAGGATGGACTGCAGTTACCAGCTCTGTACCTCTATCTGTCACTCTTCCTCTGCTCCCCCCTCTCTCGATCTAGCCTCCTCAGATGACGGAGGCTTTCTGTATGTAAGATAGAGCGATCTCATTGGCCAGAGAGCGCTCCAGTTTACATGCAGAAAGCCTCCATCATCAGAGGAGGCTGGAATGAGGGAGGGGAGCAGAGGAAGAGTGACAGACAGAGGTACAGAGCTGGTATCCGCAGTCTGTCCAGAAGTAAATCGCAGGATAATCTTTACAAGCTTAATTTAAAAATAAATTCCATCTAGTCACTATATAATCAAACTGTTTAGACAAACTTGTATAGGGGGGTGATAGATCCCATTTATAGGGATAGTAATGTTTCAAAATAAAAGCAGATCCAATTATTGCGAGTGCTTTGCAATGCACCCGAGTCAGAGGCTGGTGCAGAGGGTATATCGAGATACTTACTGTTGTTGAATTCAGACGCTATAATCCTAAATCCAAAAAAAGAAAACCAAATGTAATAATAAATATAAAATGTGTCCAAGAAAAGAGCAGGTTACTGACAAGAGTATCCAAATAATACATAAACATACATATTAAACTTCCTCACATCATATCAATAATATAAGTTGAATAGTATGCAACAGCTCACCACACCTCTTTCTTTTCGCTGCCCGCTAAACAGACAGGAGAAATATCAGGATGATAGACTCCATCGTTGCCTGCTTATACTGGCTGCACTTGTGGTGTGTGGAATTGCAGGCCTGTGTCTGTATGCATAGCAGGAAAAGTACCAGCCTGAGAGCTGCGCCGGTCTCTCTCTCTCTCCCTTTCTCTGGCGCAAGTACATCTTATTATTAATTTATTTACTGCAAAGCCACCTCACAGAATCCGGTTATCACCTAGGGAAAAAGTAAGCTGCCAGTAGGATGAAAAACGCATATTACTGGCTAGGGGTGGTGAAGGATGTTATAGACTTGTTCAAAGTATGTGAGTGCCAGAGGGGTACAGAATGTATTTCAAAGCAATGCATTCTGTACCTCTCTGGCACTCAAAGGGTTAATAACCACTTTGCAAACGAGTCCTGCAAGGTAAGTGGCAGTGAGGCAGATCCATGCTTGCCTCAAACAGGCAGAGAAGGACCACCATGTGCCAGGTCAGTCACCTAACCCTTTGAGTGCCACAGGAGTATGTACCACATTGGTTTTTAATGTCTTGTCTACCCCCTTTGGCACTCAAAGGGTTAACTCGCATGACGCAGATGAACTTGGGTGGCTGCACTGCCAGGCAGTGAATACTCTAAAAGGCAGGCTCTCTCCTTTTGATGGAAACTTGAGCAGAAACTGGGGAAGGAGCATTAGTACACCACTTCTGTGGTGAGGGGAGGTGGGAGGAGGCTGCAGCTACCAAACCACATAGAATTTGTATCGGATGAACAATCTCCTCCACCTGTGTGTGTTCGGGTCTGACTGGTTCTAAAGTTGCAGGCATGTGCTCCAAGGCCGGCACCCACTGGCTGGATCCCCTATCCCTGTGATACCGGGCTCCCCACTATCGTCCCTTGGGGCTTGGGGGTGCTGCAGCTGCTGTCCCGCTTCTATATTTGGAATGTATGTGTTGTTTGACCTGTCACAGTCTGCCATGTTTTTTTGTTTTCAGACGGGCATTGGTGAGGGCTGGGAAAGTCCTTTTAGCGTGAACAGTGAAGGCAGGGAAAGTCATTCCATGTATGTTTTACACAGGCAGTGAGTAGGAGTTATGCTAATCTCCTTCTAGCTGCACCCGGGGTGTATGTTGGGCTTAGGCAGTGTAGAGGAGATCTGCATATCTCCTCTTTGCTTCCCTCCCCAGGGGTGTGTGTACTACTAATGTAGTGCATAATTCTGGGTTCAGGCAGTGTGTAGGAGATATACAGATCTCCTTCTAGCTGCAGCTGCGGGGTGTGTGAGACACGGAGGAAGAATTTGTGATCATGTGACCACTTTTTCTTTTATAATATAGAGCAACAGAAAAGACTTAAGTTTCCCAGAATGCCTGTTTAACGGGATTACTTCCTTTTGGCTGTCCGTTTTACAGTGGCCATTTTACTTCCCTCTTGCTTATCCTACGCGAGCAAGACACTCCTTGCTCTTCTCCAGATTAACCCTTCACTTGCCAAGTATTTTCTGGGTTTTTAAGAGTGGTATATGTTAGTGAGATGGCTCAGCTGGTTAAGGCACCAGCTGTTGAATCTGTTCAAACCGCAAGTCAAGGGTTCTAGTCCCAGCAGTGTTGACTCAGCCCTTCATCCTTTCGAGATAGATAAAACGAGTACATTAAATTGGGTAATAATATCTATACCCCCAGGACATACTTGGAAAACGAGAGACAATCTCAATGTATCCTTCCTGGTAAAATACATTATTATTATTATTATTATTATTATTATTATTATTTTGTTCTAGATATATTTCTAGTATTTTGTACTAGTGTTGGGACACTTTTTTGGTAAATCCAAGGCAAAAGACACAGGGGCGTCCCTTACCCCCCTCACATATTGTTCCTCATGCCAAACGGGGCTTCCCAGAGATTGTCAGGCTCTCTCTGCCCCTCTTGCGCTGCAGTCCTCCAGTACTAATCAAGACCCAGTTTGTTCAATTTGCTGAGGCAGTGTGTGGGTTTGTAAAGTAGCATAAACTAGCCATGTTTTTTTTTTTTTGTAGATAGTGGCACGCCACTCCTGTCAAAACCGTGCCCCTGTGTATGTCCTGGTGTGGCAGTATGGAATAGATTTGATTAGATCCTCCTTACTGCCGTCCCTGGGTGTGTGTATCTGCCTCGGGGGATGTAAGTGTGGTGGGGATGGAGAATTTTGGTAATCTACCAGCCTTCGCCTTTGATAAAGAGTGGCCATCCATTTAAAACACATATTCTGCCTTGGTATTCAGCTGAAGGTAAGGAATACTAAACTATAATAGACAGCAAGAGGTTAAAGGGTCAGTAATACCCGTATTTAACTTTATTTAGTATTGTGGAGGTTACAAAAATAAAGCATTTGGAGGAATTGCTATCTCTCAAACCCTTACACCGCTAAAGTTCCCCCTTCCCTCCCCTTCTCCTGACGTCAGTACTCTGCTGACAGCAGCTGAAATTACATTATTTAAAAAGAATAACTTAATTGGAACAGTCTACAAAGTGTGCCTGGTTTGCAAGCACACTTTATAGACCGTTCCATTGAAGTAGTTATTTAAAAAAAAAAAAAAAAAAAAAAAAAAAAGTGATTTAAGCTCTGCTGTAGGGCCTCCTTGAGTTGACTTTAATCTCCTGCTGTCGGCTTTACAGCTGACAGCAGGAAAAGGGAAACTTTTGTGGTGAATATATCGCAAACTGTAAGGGTGTGAGAGATGGCATTTTCTCCAAATACTTCATTTTTGTAACCTCTACAATATTAAAGGGATAGTAATACTTTGTTTTATCTTTATTTTATTTTGTAGGCATTAAAAAATATGAAGAACTATAAAAGTCTTGTCTTATCTTTATGGTTTGAGAGATATTCACAAGCAAAGTTTCCCCTCACTGACCAAACGGTCAAGTTTTCCATCCTGCTGTCAGATTTTGAAACCGGTCCACGGACCAGCCTTGGCTCTACAGCAGAGCCGAGATTGTGATATATAAGGAGAACTACTTCATTCGAATAGTCTACAAAGTGTGCCTGATTTGCAAGCACCCTTTTTAGACCCTTCCAATGAATGTTATTTTTATATCTTGCGATCTCTGCTCTGCTGAAGAGCCACTAGTTGATCTGCGGACCGTACTCCAAATCTGACAGCTAGGTGGCAGACTTGACCGTTTTGGTCAGTGAGTGGAAACTTTGCTTGTGAATATCTCGCAAACCATAAAGGTTTGAGAGATAAGACTTAAATCATTCTTCATGTTTTTTGAATGCCTACAAAATAAAATAAAGATAAAATGAAGTATTACTATCCCTTTAAATAAAGGTAAATGTGGGCATTACTGACCATTTAACAGTTTAAGCCAGGGCTTGATAAAGTTTGTTTGACTCTGGGAGCCAGACCATAAATTTAGGGGCCAGAATCTGGATCATGGAGTTTTGTTTAGCATTTGTGGGTTGGTTTTTGGAACATTCCTTGTTCCACTTGGATATTTCGGATACTTACGGACTGAGGATTTCCGTCAAAGAAAGGAAGTATTCTTATGAACGGTTGTATTATGATTGGACTTTCCTTTATATTGATATATGCAATTATATTGAGCTTGTAATTGTACCAAAGTGTCATGCCAAGGCATGAGTTCGGCCTTGCAGGGCCCTGGTATGTTTTTGTTATTCAAAGTGCACCAGCCCTAGGCCATAAAATTAGCTAAGTAGATAACTTCACCAGAAACTGAGCATCGCCAGAGCAGAACAGAGTGTCATAAACTATATTGAACCCTCCCAGGTAACAACTGAAGGGGGTTGGCCTCTTAGAAGGAACTCTTGAAACGATTTAATATGTGTTTTTTGGATAAAACAGGAAATTCCTTTGTAACAACTGAAGGGGGATGTACCATCTGAAGTTCCCAAGGACTCTTAAAATACCGGTAATTGTATTTAACCCATTAAGGACCCATGACGGTCCAGGACCGTCATGGCTTAAATGATAGCAGCATGCCTCTATGACCGTCACGGTCCTTATACCTTTAAGGACCAGTGACTGTTATAGCACGTCACGTACTTTTTACTTACAGCGCTTTACCGGGAGTGTTGTAAGTAAAAACGGGGCCTAAAATTGACCTCTCCAAGACCGTAGCAATCTCTCTTAGGCCTTAAAGCGGCGCACCGGTACACGTAACAGGTCACGTGTACCGGCGCATCGGCAAGGATCAATGTGGTCCTTAAGGGAAGGTAACTTCCCTGGACCGCTGGTCCTTAAGGGGTTAATATATTATTATCCTAGCACAATTCCTTTGGCTAACATTAGCACTTCTAATACGTTTATTATTGCTGGTGCACTGTGATATTTGTAGTAAGAGCCAGATACCATATTCTTAGAAATATTATCTAAACTGAAATAAAATAGAATAGAGGCTTGGTCTACCCCTGTGGCCTGTTCAGCTTATACATGATGTTAGTATCACTATAACGTCTTCTGATTTCATTGATCTGCCAAAGTGCCGTGGGAACTTCCACCTAGGTGGCAGTATATCTGTGAGCTGTGTATCCTGTAAGAATTAGTGAATATTGTCTTTATAATATCTGCATGATCATGCTCATTGTCATGTAATTATGCTCCCTCTTTCCTCGACAACCCTTGCTAAGGGCGTTGTTGACACGTAATACAGTGTCTCTTCATGTCCCCTGAGTCTTACACAACTGGGGAATCATACACACATAGCCGCATCTCCTTTGATATAGAAACATAGAATTTGACAGCAGATAAGAACCATTAGGCCCATTTAGTCTGCCCATTTTCCTAATGTAAAAAAAAAAAAAAAAAAAAAAAAAAAGACAGCCTTATGCCTATCCCATGCATGCTTAAATTCTGTCACTGTATTAACTTCTACCACTTCTGCTGGTAGACTATTCCACTTATCTACTACCCTCTCAGTGAAGGAAAATTTTCTTACATTAAGTCTACATTAAGTACCTCTAGTTTTAGACTATGGCCTCTCGTCCTAACATTTTACTCCTTTGAAATGTACTTCCCTCCTGCACTTTGTTGAATCCCTTCATGTATTTGAATGTTTCTATCATATCCCCCCTCTCTCTTCTCTCCTCCAAGCTATACATATTCAGATCATTTAGTCTATTCTGATATTTCTTTTCCTGTAGACCAGTCACCATTTTAGTAGCCCTTCTTTGAATTTTCTCTAGAGTATCTATATCCTTCTGGAGATGGGGTCTCCAGTACTGTACACAATACTCTAAGTGAGGTCTAACTAGAGATCTGTAGAGTGGCATGACCACTTCCCTTTTTCTGCTACTAATGCACCTAGCTATACAACCCAGTGCCCTGCTTGCATATCCTCAATTGTCCCATTTGGTTTCACTATATCAGTAACATGATTATTAGTCCCTTATTTTATTTCAGTTTTAATAATATTTCTGAGAATTTGGATCTTACAGCTGGCCACATTCTAGGTTTTGTGCAAGCGGTGTGCAATGTGCTTGAGACCCGCTAATCCGAGAAGCATATGTCAGCTTTCAGAATTACTTTATTTTTATTATTTCTTTCCTTGTGGGTATGTACATACAGGTCATTTAGGTCTTATGAGCCTTATAGACACTTCGATTTGATGCAGTTTATGCGCTGTGCAATGCGCTGGAGACCCTTTCTCGCACACAGTGGAGGATAGTATTATCAATGGGCTCAGATGACCTTACATGAACTTTGAGCAGCATGGGGGTGACTCGCAGACAGAGGTAAGTAACTGAATGGTATGCTAACCTTTCCCTACCACAAAAATCTCATGTTGTCATGCAGTGCGAGATTCTCATGTCACCATTATGGCAACCTGCTTAAAGTATCATGTGGTTGCACGCTCTTTTGTGTGCGACCTTTTAAAAGGATACCCCAGTGGGCTTGGGGGTGGTCATGCAGTATGTGTGAGATCTTTAAATACCAGTGGGTAGGAGAACAAAGCTGGGAGGGGGAAGCCAGACAGTGTATTTGGGGATCTGTGGCTACCAGTGACTGCATACCTCCAACATTTTAAATGGTCATAGAGGAACCTTGTTTTAGGTGTTTTGTTGGCAGCATCTGGTGGGAGAAACATTACCTAGACTTTTTAGGTTATTTCATGACCTTTTTATGCGTGCTTTTGTGGATATCAGTGGAACAAATTTAAGGAAGCAGACAGTATATGTATGGTTCTATGGTTCCCAGTGGGACAGTACAAAAAAAAAAAAAAAGGATGGGGTGTCAGAGAGTGTATGTGGCTATGAGTGGGCAAAGGAACAGAGCTGGGAATGGGAGTCAGACAATATATTTGGGGATCTGTGGCTACCAGTGGCAGCATATCTCCCAACGTTCAAGTGGCCATGGGGCACCTTATAGTTTTCGGTGGTGTGTTGGGGGAATCTGGTGGGAGGAGCATTAACTAGAATTTTTAAGTCTATTTCATGACCTACTGACACTTCTTTGTGTAACTGTATAAAATTTTATTAAAATATGTTCATTTATAAACACATATATGAAGTTTATACAAACATTAATGTGAGTTTTATTGCTGTGGAGAAAAGTGAAGCACTTTATATACATCACACAATCTTATCTCCTAAAGAGAGAGAGACCAGAGTGGGATAGTGTGACGTAGGGATTTGGGACTCAAAGAGGAATTGTCTGTTCTAAAGAGCAATATATGAGAGGCATGGGGCAGGGGAACAGGCTGTGGGGGGGGGGGGAGGTCATAGTATATGTAGGGAATCTGTGGCTACCAATGGGCAACGAAACCAGGATGTGGGGGTCAGTCAGTGTATAAAGGGCAAGGGAGGAAGGGTTATTTTATTTATTTTTAATTTCATTAATGGTATTGCAGTCAGGCCCCATGGTGAGGATATCGAAACCCCCTCCTGATGCCCCCTGGCATTGATCTTATCGGATAGGGACCAGTGCAGCATCCAGAAAAACGGTCACCACCATCCTATTACTTCCTGCTCAACCCGGCATTCTACTATTGTCCAGGAGCAGTAGGAGGATCTTCTAGGCCCACCCATGTCATTGATGATGCATGTGGATCTTGAACCGTGAAAGTTCATAGAACTCTGGGATGAGATAAAGGGAAGGCAGTGATCACCTTCCTTATCACAGTACTAGTCACCTATCCAGTCATGCTGGTGGGGGCTCCCATGCTCATGGGAGTTATCATGTATATATTTACATGCAGGGCAAGTTAAACGACAGGTCCCGAAACCCATGGCGACCTGGTGCCTGGGTTTTGTTGAGCCCAGCTTTAAGCATTAGAGGATGTGTTCAAAACGTGACAGTGCACTGGACTATAAGATGCATGGGAAAATTAAGAGAAAATTATCTAGAAAAGTGCATTAAACCCAGGAAATTCTTGTAAATATACAGCTGTTGCACATCTGTCATTCAGCTTTCCATAATTCTTAGTGGGCCATATGTATGAAGCTAAAAGTGAAGCATTTCTGGAGCACATCTGGACAGTATCTATAAAATTACTTCATAGATGCTGGGGATCCCCAGCATATTTAGATTCAATGCATTAGATACCTCTTTAGCATACATGGGGTTCAAAGTCTCTTGTAACTCAATGGAAAGGTTTGTTTGTTGCATAATGGCAGTTGTTCTACATAGGAATTGCTATTGCATGGATTCCAGGCATTTTTTTTCCTTTGTACACACTCTTGATATAGTGAGTCATATGCTCAGGGCTTATAATTTGAAGTCCTTTGCTACTAGCCAGACTTGAAAAGTTACTCACCACTGCAAGCCAAAACATACCCACCAGGGCTGAATTTCTACTCACCAGGGCTAACTTTTCACTCACCATTGGCTAGTGGCGAGTGGAAATTTTGAGCCCTGATATGCAGCTTATTACACTTTAGAAAATGCCAGCTTATTCTGCAGCTCTGTAAAATAAGTTATAGGTTTGCACATAAAACAGTACAAATCGAACTTAGCAAATGAAAAGACTGTAGAGGCTTGGTCATGAGCACTTGTTCAAGTACGTCGTCACACACCTAAATGTAGCAAATTACCTTTCTGATTTTAGCACAAATGGGGAATGGGCACTTTAAAGTGTTATATCATCATGTTTGTGTTAATTCAATTTAACTATCCTGATTCTACTAGTATTTCTTTGTCATCCAGTGTGGAACACTGGAACCATGGTGTAAAGGCTTCTCCTCCAGGAGGGCAGGACACTTCAAAAAGATGTTTTTTTTTTTATAAATATGGGCCATAGTTCCTGTGTAGTTTATAAGTGTAGATTCATAATCACATTAGTGTAATATAGTTTTGGAAAATACCTTGTGCGTTGATGGATTTAAAAGCCTAATGTAAAACAAAGACTGGTAATTTGTGATAAAGTAGGTTTGCTCCAGTATAACCCCACTTTCTTTTGAGCATAAGGCCCTAAACGTTCATAAATGCTTACTGGTATTTCTCCACAAACGTGTTTTGTACTTTTGTCAGACAAGTATTTTGTTTAAAATTTCCATACATTTTTGTAGTTACAAGATATTTTATTTTATGATTAATTACAATTTTCCACCACTTTAAAACATTTGTTTTTTGGGCAAAACTCATTGTCAGAGTGCTTGGAAGTTCTTTTTGTGACAAAATTTGCTTCGCTTTATTGATCTGCGAAGAGCCAATCTATAAGGTGCTTGTTCGGGTGTGTTTGTGAGTAAGGGGATTACATCATGGTAATAAAGCTGCAATTAGTTAATTACCTCAGAAAGAGAGATTAGTGCCAGTGATTATTTATGTAGCTAAGGGGAGATCTCTGTTCCTTTGTTCTAACACCTGCTACGTAGGGGTCTGTAATTTTACTATAAAGACAATATGGTGATAACGTCACATAGATGTACTAAAAGCTAAAATAAACTTTATTGTTCTCACTCATAGAAACGAGAGGAAATGTATTGATAAAGCTGTATGAACATTAACTTTGAATCCCCTTTTGTGCTTTTTTGATGACATTGTGAGTAATATAACATCTGATAATGTCTATTCTAAATTACAAATCTACATATGTTTCTAATGTTTGCAGAACTTAACATTTGAATTTCATTGATTTTATTAGTTTGAATGAGAGTTTTAACATTTCCTTTTACCATTCTGGCATGCAAAGGGTTAATTAAGTATTGTTTGGTTCATCCAGACTCATTACATGCACTTGATATATTATTTTTATCATTTTCTTTTGATAAATCGACATGGATTTAAACAAGCAAAATAATGTTTTATTTTTGTTTAGATTGATTGTGTTTTGTGTTCATAAGCAATAAAATAAAATACCCAAATCTTTGGCATCCTTGTTCTCTGTCTATTTGAGTTCAGTTTTTTAATTAAGTGATGTAATGTATACTTTATTCATTTATTAGAATGAGCCAAAGTCAACTTTCACTTTCTCATGAATTATGAACTTTTGTGTAAAAGCATACCCCATATTAAAATGAACACAAAAGGATTTTTCAGGTTAATGGCAGCATTAAAGTATGGGACAGCATTTTTCCTCCACCTTCCATAATCATGCTACCTGCAAATTATATTATATTATATTATATTTATATATATATATATGCGCCTGGGTGCTACTCCAAAAGTTGAGTATATAGTAGAAATGGCCCTAGAGCCATGCAGAGAAGTGCACTCTCAGGACTTGAAGGGTTAAAAATGTTTTATTATGACCGTCAACGTTTCGGCCCCCTCAAGGGCCTTTAAAGGGTGGCATGATTATGGAAGGTGGAGGAAAAATGCTGTCCCAGCTGCTAGAACCAATAATCCTTGCTTGTAGATTATAAAAAAAAAGTCAACAATATTTACAATTATGTTCAGCGCTCAGGACAAAAAACATCCGGATCAACCAAAGAGCACATCAAAGGCAAATATAACCTAAAGCTCTCCCAATTGTCCCAATAAACAAACTGTACTCAATAATAAAGGCAAATACGACATAAAATTACACAAAAATCCAATTTTATATTTGCTATATAATTACAATAGATCATATGGTAAATCGTGAGTTCACGATATCCATATAAATCAAATATAAACACTCCATAAAATCTCCAAATCAACTTCGACGAATATAATGATTGAGGGGATCTCTATATTACAAAGCCTCAGGTGTACAATATCACTGAAGTATGGTCTCAAGGTCCCCCAATATATTCTATCTTGTATATAGCCAAAAGTGGATATATACCACCCTGGATTTCCACAAGAACTAAAATAAAATTATAAATACATACAATCCTCCCAAACAGTATGCAGAAAAAACATTGGTTGATCTGACATCCGCGTCCTACCTTCCCTCTTTACCAAAAGAAAAAGGAACCAAAATCCCAATTGGGTAAATACAATGGCAGAATACGAGTGTCCCCAACCAATGAAAGATAAATAAAAAACAAATATAAAAATTGTATCATGTAGAAGATAAAAAATAAACAAAAAATAAAAAATAACACTTATCTAAGCTGGCATATACAAAACACAATAAATGTGAAAAATATCCTCCAGGATCTTTGATTATCTTCCGGAATATA
Source organism: Rhinophrynus dorsalis (assembly GCA_037306005.1). NCBI lineage: Eukaryota > Metazoa > Chordata > Amphibia > Anura > Rhinophrynidae > Rhinophrynus > Rhinophrynus dorsalis. The sequence goes on from CM074718.1 coordinate 607,672,729, forward strand.
ATCAAAGATCCTGGAGGATATTTTTCACATTTATTGTGTTTTGTATATGCCGGCTTAGATAGGTGTTATTTTTTATTTTTTGTTTATTTTTTATCTTCTACATGATACAATTTTTATATTTGTTTTTTATTTATCTTTTAATACCATATCATTTCCTACCGTATGCACTGCTTACAGCCACCTTGTGAAAAATGGTACCCCATAGATATAGGTTGATATAACGTAGTGGCTGCCAGGAGCACTAAAGTACACCTGCCTGTTTCTTCTTTGAAATTGGCAAGTAGTGTATGCATTTAAGATATATGCATTTATTTGTCTGTTGAAAATTGATCAGCTATTTTTTCTTCTATATATAGTTGCTGGAGAAGCACAAAGTCACAGAAAGCATGGTAGACTTACTGGAGCTGTACCAAATGGAAGATGAAGCTTACAACAGTGTTGTAGAAGCAACTACAGAACTTTACCAGTACTTGCTACAACCCTTTCGAGATATGAGGGAACTGGCAATGCTAAGGCGACAGCAGATTAAGGTACTGAATGTGTGAACCACGCTGCTGTAGAGATTTTCTAATTATTCATGCAGAGCTATTGTTTTATCCAGATATTTTGCTTAAAGTGCATTCTGCATGCGTTAGTAACTTCTAGTCTGTGACTCGCTCCCCAATAAAGTTCATTATAAAAAAATAGTCTGGACATCAGTAGGTGTTGCTGAAAGTGTGAGCTGTAATAATGTTTTAATTAATAATGGTCCACCAGTGTGAGTACTATCATTTTACTCCACAGAAAAAAGTCTTATGACATATATTCACTTCCTGTAAAAAAACAAAACAAAAAAAAAAAACTGCTCAGGTACAATAGGAAACAAATCTTCTCCGCTTCAACAATGTTAACGTTTGATGGTTTAACTCTTCAAGTTCAATCTTTGGACAATGCATTTTTCACCCTCTGGCTCTGGCATTCAAGAGATCGAAGATTGCAGAAAGAATTACTGTAGGACCATAAAGAATGCAGCATTATTTATTGTATGTATAAATGCATTACTGTAATTTTTTTAATCCCATTATGATAAGGTATGATAAGGCTTCAGAAGAAGTCTGTTCCCTTCAGGGTCACGGCTCATTTGGCGAGGTCTGTTGGGGCTTCTTGGGCCTACAAGAACCAGCCCTCAGCTGATCAGTTGTGCAAGGCAGCCTCTTGGTCCTCTGTGCACACTTTTTCTAAACACTATCGTGTGGATGTGCTGTCATCGGCTGATGCCAGCTTTTGGAGAAAGATCCTGGAGGCAGCCTTGCCTGTCTAGGATCTCTTTCGTCTCTCAGTACTCTTTCACTTTTGGAGCCCTGTTGGCTCTAGTACAATGTGCGGTGTAACAGTTCATGGGGTTTGTTTTACCCCTGTTCGGTGTCCGTTGCCACTTTGCAGTTGGTGTTGAACTATTTATGATCTGTAGGTTCATTGGTGCTCTGGTGGTTTTGGGGGCCTGCGCCTGGTCCTTGCCTTTCTTCCCGTCTTGGGGAACTTAATGGTTGGACATCCCAAAGTTACCAGTAACCTGTATTGGATGACAGAGAAAATAGGATTTTAGTCTTACCTGTTAAATCCTTTTCTCTTGGTCCATATAAGTTACTGGTCTCCCACCCTGTCAAGAGACCATACTAGGTTCTCCTGTGGCAGACTGTGAGGATCGCCTACCCAGAGTTACCAGTAACCTGTATGGACTAAGAGAAAAGGATTTAACAGGTAAGTCTAAAATACTCTTATTCATTCTTCTTCTAAAGAACTGGAAGTTAATGTGTTCCTTACTGTAGTTTTTGTTACCCCTGGACCTGATGACATCTCAGTCAGATTGCAAGGTACCCCCGTTCCTGTATTGTGTTTTTCCAAAGACATATTGCCTAATGCAAACCTTGTGCAAGTGGTATCTCATGACTGCCCAGTATTTTTTTGGGATGCCACTCCTCTATGGGACTTAAATTTGTTCCTAGGAGCTCTTCAGAAGACTCCTTTTTAAAGGGATAGTAATACTTCGTTTTAACTTTATTTTATTTTGTAGGCATTAAAAAAACATGAAGAATGATATAAGTCTTATCTCTCAAACCTTTATGGTTTATGAGATATTCACAAGCAAAGTTCCCCTCCCCGCCCCTTTTACCTAGTGTAAGCCATCTCTTCTCAGATGGGAATCTGGTTGTATGACAGGACAGATAACAAAAGGGGACAATTTTCTTTGTATGAAAACAATGAAAGTCCTGCCCCCTTTGACAAGTTTTTCAGCTTTTTCCATTATCTTAATTGAAGATTGTCCCTCTCTGCAGTCTACCTGGGCATCTCCCTTCTGATCTGGTTGGAGGGGGGGGATACTTTGTTTGTGAATATCTCTTAAACCATAAAGGTTTCAGAGATAAGACTTATATCATTCTTCATGTTTTTTTAATGCCTACAAAATAAAATAAAGTTAAAACGAAGTATTACTATCCCTTTAAACTTCTATCTTCTGTTTCTCTTTGGTTCTTGACTCTTAAAGGGATAGTAATACTTTTATATTTTTAATCCCCATAGTGTAGCTATTTAAAAAATAATTCAGTTGCCCCCAGTGTCATCTCTCAAACCTTTATGGTTTGAGAAAAACCGAATGCAAAGTTCCCCTTCCCTAAAGTCAACGTTGTACTGACTGCAGGGGAAGAATAATTTCACTGAAATGGTCTTCTACATGTGCTTGGTTTGCAAGCACACGTAGAGGACTGTTTCAGTGAAATTTTTTTTTTTTTTTTTTTTTTTTTTTTTAACCAACGTGATCTCGGCTCTGCTGCAGAGCCGCATTATGAAAATAAAACTGGATATCTGTGCAGTCAGTACAACGCTAATTTCAGGGAAGGGGGAGGGAGGGGGTAACTTTGCTTACAGTTATCTCTCAAACCATAAAAGTTTGAGAGATGAGTCTGGAGACAATTTAATATTAAAGCATTACTATCCCTTTAAGACCACTTTCCTGTCTGTTTGGTGTGTTGGCCTAACTACAAGCCTGTAAATCCCCCTTTCAACCCGCCCCCCTTCTGATTTTTCATTCTGGGAGGGAGGTGTTGTGAACTCCTATAGGGTTTCTCCCTAAGGTGCTTTCCGAAGTTCACGTTAACCAGGACATTTTTCTTCCTTCTCTTTTGTCCAGCTTTGTCTAACAGATGAGAGCAAAAGCTTCACTCTTTGGACTTAAGTGCTTAAAGTACTTACATTCATCATATGCAACTTTTCCAAAAAAGTGACTTTGTCATTCGTGTGGGCCAAGCTGTGTCAAAGATGACAGTGGTTACTTGGATCAAGTTGGCCATTTCCCAGGCCTATATCAAAGGAAAAAGCCTGTGCCTATTAAGGTTGTGCAAGGCCGCAATGTGGTTGTCCCTTCACAAGTTTTCTATATACTACTACTCAGTGCTCTGGCTCCGGCTGAAACCAGTTTTGGATGGACTATAATACAAACTGTTGTGCCTTTGTGGATGTCCTCCTTGTCTTTTCTTCCAGTAACCTTTTTACTCTTTCTTAAATATCACTGGGTAAATACACAATAAACTGAAGTTTGATTGTTACTGGTGCATCTCTGTGACTAGTATGCCCCCCCCCCCTCATTCCCTGGAATCTAGGTGTGATAGCATTGGTATATCCCCATAGTTCCTGTGTTCCACTGTGGATGAAAGAGAAAATGGGAATTTTGTGTACCTATAGATAAATCCTTTTCTCTGTCGTCCAATATAACTTACAGGTACCATGTGGAGGCGAGGACTAGTTGTAGAAGAAGTGCAGGGTGAAGCCTCCCCTTACTCCATTTCAGGCTACCCCACATTCCTTCAGAAATTGTTTTTATTTATTCCTACATGTTCCTTTGTACTTTCGGGTACTTTCAGTCACTTTTATGATTTTTTGAGTGCGAGCTTTACTGTCCGGCTGCACTTGCTCCATTGACTTCTATGGGACAGACTGGTTTGGGACAAATCTCTGCAGCCGTTCAACTTAGAGTTAAGAGAGGGCTCATTCTTCTGGTCTCCTCTTGCCCTCTGATATGGTTGACATCCCTAATGTCTTGGGGGCCCCTGGGCCCCCGAGAGGTCTGGTTCAAGCGTTGCAAGTTAACAATAAAGAGAAAACTACGAACTCCAGAATGCCTTTTTCACGGGCTTCCTCCTGATTGGCTGTGCTTTCAGACACCATTGTGTTTCTCTCTTTGACGAGTATCCTACACAGAGGCTTGTATCTCCTTGCTCTCCTTCGCAGATTAACCATTTGCCTGCCAGATAAGTTCTTCTTTGTCTTTCTGAGGTGATTTATTAGTCTGGGTGACAGTATTTTTGGATTTCTTTTACTGTAAAACACTTCTGCTGTTAGGATGTCGGCTTCAAAGGGACATGCTTGCTGTTCCTCCTGCCAAACGGGGCTCCTGGGAACTCCTCAGGACACTTATGCCCCTCATGAGCTGTGGCCCCTTCAACTCCACCCAGGCCCTGCAGCCTTGAACAAGAGCCACTCTGGGTCAAGGATTTAAAGTCCTCTATGGCACAGTTTCCTCTTTCTCTCCAAAGGGTCCTCCATTCTTGGAACCCCCCACCTCTTTCACGTATGTGGCCCCTAAGGCCCCTGACATTCCGACCTTACAAACACCTCTGAAGAAGATTCCTTTGAAGCTGATACGGAGGAAGGGGCTTCTTCATATGCTTATGGCGACCCCTTTGAGGCTGACCCTGAGCCCTCTGCTGAGAGTCTCTTTAACCCCTTAGTGACAAAGGACTTACCAGGTAAGTCATGAAAAAATGTCACTTAGTGACAGACGACTTACCTGGTAAGTCCAGGAAGTCATTCGCTATAATGGGAAAAAAAACCAAAAAACATTGTCATTAAGTGCCGGCCGCGTGCGGCCGGTCACTAAGGGGTTAAGGCAGTTTTAACTACCTTGCAGGTTACTATTAACCCTGCTGAGTGTCAAACTTCTGACGTCTTTCAAAGGTGCAAAAAATCCCTCATTGTGTTTCCGCTTAATCCCATTCTGGACCTGCTTATTTTGGATGAGTGGAAAACCCCTGACAGGCGCCTTCCTCTTTCTAAGAGTTTCTCTAAGCTGTAACCCTTCTCTGAAGCGGCTTTGGCTCAGTGGGCTACACCTCCTCAGGTTGATCCCATTATTTCTAGACTTTAAAAAGTCTGCTGCTCTACCCCTGTATTGAAGAATATGACCAATAGAAAGCTAGAGGCTATTCTGAAGTCTAACTTTGCTGCCATAGATGCTGTCTTGAGGCCTACCCTAGCTTCTGCTTGGGTGACTAGAACCATTGCCATATGGGGTGAACAACTTACTGAGGCTGTCAGAAATGGCACCCCTAAGGAGGACCTTTTAGCGCTCTTGGACAACATGTCTGAGGCTCAGAAATATGTCACTGACACTCTCTTTGTCAAACTGCAGCTAAGGCTTCTGCCTTCTCTATTTCTGCTAGATACACATTGTGGCTTAAGATTTGGTCTGCTGATCTCTCATCTAAGAAGTCACTAATTTCTCTCCCCTTTCAGGGCACATCTCTTTTTGGGCCTGAACTGAAACATTATCAGTGAGGCCACTGGGGGCAAGAGCACTCTGTTGCCTCAGGTCTCCAAGCTCCCTAATCTGGCCGAATCTGAGTGTGCCTTAGGCCAGCACTCCGCACTCGACCACCAAGCCCTGACAGCACTGGCGATCAAAGCACCCCACCTCCAAATCCAAATCAGTAAATTTACTTCTGTATGACTTGCAGAGTGTGTGGGTGCCTGCAACATTTTTCAGAAGCCTGGGCAGGCTCTGTTGCGGATCAGCGGGTATTGCAGGTGGTCTTGGGAGGCTACAGGATTCCCTTCATTTGGTATTTGCTGTGGACTCCCTGCCGATTCTGTGGCATTTTCATCTGGCCTTACATCTTCACTCCACTCCCTTTCATCTCCAGGGTGCTGAGGAAGATTCGGATGGACGGTTTGGCGGTCATCATGATTGCCCCCTATTGGACTAGGAATCCCTGGTTCCCAGAGCCGGTGGCTCTGTCTGTTCATGATCCGTTTCATCTGCCACTCAGATTGGATCTCCTCCTTCAGGGTTACCTGTGGAAGGAGGACGTGGAGCACGTGGCTTTGACAGCATGGCTGTTGAAGCCTCCATCCTAAAACAGAAGGGTTTTTTCACCTGAGGTGGTCTCCACCATGATCCAGGCTAGAAACCCAGTATCTTCCAAGGCCTACTATATGGTTTGGTCCATTTTCCATTTGTGGTGTGTTTGATCTCCCAGTGATCCTGTCCTTTTTGCAGGATGGTGTGAACAAAGGACTCGGCTATAGTTCGTTGAAGGTTGAGGCTTCGGCTCTTTCTGCCTTCTTCCAGAGACGCACTGCCATCTTAGCAGATGTCATGGTCTTCTTTTAAGATGTCGATCATGCTTTCCCTGCTTATAAGGCTCTCACTCCCCAGTGGGACCTTAACGTGGTTTTGGGAGTCTTTTGGCAGCCTCCCTTTGAAACCTTGGTTAACATTCCTCTGCATCTTCTTAAGTGAAAAATGGCCTTTCTTCTGGCTGTAGTCTCTGTCCGCAGAGTTGCTAAATTGCAGGCCTTGTCCTGCAAACCACCTTTCCTTTTACAAGGATAAGGCCATTCTTTGTACGTCTCAGGAGTTCATTTCTAAGGTGCTGTCTGAGTTCCATATCAATCAGGAGACTGTTGTGCGTTCCTTTTGTCCTGACCCCAAATCTGACAAGGAGAGGGATCTCCTCTTCTTAGATGTGGTACGTGGTCTTAAGTTCAGTGTGCACTGTACTGAGTCTGTCTGCAAGACTGATGCCTTGTTTGTCATCCTTGTGGGTCCTAGGGCTGTTATGGCTGCATCCGAGGTCACGATTGCATCCTGGATTGTCTCCCATTTAAAAAGCTTATTCATTCAGAAAGAAGCCAGTTCCTTTCCGTATGACGGCATTCTCCACCAGGTCTGTTGGGGCTTCCTGGGCCTACAAGAATCAGGCCTCTGCTGATCAGCTGTGCAAGGCAGCCACTTGGCCTTCTGTGCACACCTTTTCCAAACACTGTCATGTAAATGTTCTGGCTTCGGCTGAAAAATCCTAGAGGCAGTCGTACCTGTCTAGGACTCTTTCATTTCTGTGCCATATAGATCTTTAACTGTTAAGCCCTTTTGCCACTTGTCCTTGTGTGTTATGTTATTGTTGTTCAGTTTCCATAGACAGTTTAGTTGGGGCTGTTCCGTGTTCTGAATAGTCTATGGGAACTCTGCTATCGTGGGGACCAGTTCTATTCTTGTGTTGGTATATCCCCATGGTACCTGTAATTTATATTGGACGACAGAGAAAAGAGGATTTTAGTCTTACCTGTTAAATAATTTTCTCTTAGTCCATATAGGTTACAGATCTCCCACCCGGTGTAAGGGACCATGCTGGGTCTCCTGGTGCTGGGCATGGGGGTCCTCTTGGTCCATTGCTCACAGAAGTTTTCCTTTTTCTTCTGGCTGTCCTTCATAGTAGGCTTGTCACAAGTCTATCTGGGGCAGAGCTAGTTGGGTAGCCTGATATGTAGGAAGGGGAAGCTCCACACCTGCACTTCTAGAATTGTTCCAGACCACAGGGAGGAGCTGTCACCACTCCATGTTACCAGAGAGTTATATGGACTAAGAGAAAAGGATTTAACAGGGAAGAGTAAAATCCTCTTTTCAGTTATCCCGTGTGGAACACAGGTCTTCCTGTCCAGAAAAAAACAAGTTGTTTAAGCTCTGGGCTGTGGGGTCTAATTAGGATTTTTAACTCCTTAAGTGCCATTATATTGGGAAGCATATCACTTGTGTTCTGAGAGTTGAACCCCCCTTATTTAAATCAACGGAAATGTGTGAAGATTTGTTTCAGTTGCTGCAATTTGTTTCCTCTAAAATGTCTCTATTTCCTCCATGCCATACAGCCCTAAGTCAAGGGTGGACATAATGACATAAACCTTAGGAGTCTGGCATAAGTGAAAGTGTGAATATATATATATATAGATATCTATAAAATATAATTCTAAGTTAGGAGTCAGAGGGAAAATTTAAGGAGACTTCAGTTTTTGTATATATTAACTCAAGCTATGAGAAAATATAGTAAATCTTATAATGTAAAGAAATTAAAGGAATAGTAATGTTTAAATTTAAGTACAACAATTTAAGTCTTCTATCTCAAACCTTTATGGTTTGAGGGATATAACTTGCTAAAGTTCCCCCCTCTAGGCTGTTTCAGACAAGTTTGCCATCTAGTGAACAGCAGGAGATTACGGACCCGGGACCGGCCGACGGCTCTTCAGCAGAGCCGAAATCGCACCATTTAGAAATAAATACTTCATTGGAACGGTCTACAAAGTGTGCTTGCAAACCAGGCACACTTTATAGACCATTCCAATTAAGTATTTATTTCTAAATAGCGCAATTTCGTCTCTGCTGAACTACCTTCCGATCAAATGACCAGAATCTGCTGCTGTCCCATAGAGTGCTGAAACAGCCTGGAGGGGGGAACTTTAGCTATTCATATCTCTTAAACCATAAAGGTTTGAGAGATGAGACTTACATTGTTGTACTTATTTTTTTTATTGCCTACAATATTAATTCATCTTAAATTTAAACATTACTATCACTTTATCAGTGATTACACTGATAACAAAAAATTGAGTTTTCTTATTGTGTAGTAATGCTGTTGAATGCTCATATTGATATGGTGTATAACATTTTTATATTCAGATCTCCCTGGAAAATGATTACTTGGGTCCTAGAAGGATTGAGAGTCTTAATAAAGAAGATGCAGATTGGCAGAAAAAGGCTCATATGGCTGTTCTTTCAATCCAAGACCTCACTGTTAAATACTTTGAAATAACAGCCAAAGCACAAAAAGGTAATGATTTGTGTTTCCCTCAATGTGTATATGTAAAATAGATAATATATACATGTAGGATAACTGCATTCTCTTCACCCAGTAAGACAATGGTCACTATTTACTAAAATAAAAAGGGGGAGGGCAAAGACTAAAAATGTGAAATAGAGGGTGTGTGCAAACCTTTAGTCCATATGCACAAAGCTGAACTGCAACAATTCTACGGCAAACCAGCTGCATCATAGGGAGCAAAATAAATCCAAACTGATTTTAACCCCTTAGTGACAAATGACTTACCAGGTAAGTCACGAAAAAATGTCAGTTAGTGACAGACGACTTACCTGGTAAGTCAAGGAAGTCATTCACTATAATGGAAAAAAAAAAAACCATTGTCATTAAGTGTCGGCCACGTGCGCATGCGGTCGGTCACTAAGGGGTTAATAGGGCTTTTAACCCTTTGAATGCCAGAGCTCACCACAGTGTGGAGTTGTCTCTGGCATTCAAGGGGTTAAAAGTCCTATATAACCCTTTGAGTACCAGAGGGGTACAAAGCGCATTGCTTTGCAATGTGTTGCGTACCCCTCTGGCACTCAAAGGGTTAAATCAATGGGAATTTTCTTCTGTTCCCTAAGGTGAAGGAGGCATGCCTCAGACTTACTCCATGTTTATTTTGATGATGGCTTTCTCTCATTACCTCGTGTCTGGTGTCCACGCAGTTATTCTATTGCATTCTATGGGAGTGGTGAGAGAACCTCTGTTTACAGTTCTCCATAAAAGCATTTTAACAGCGCCACCTTTTTGTGACAGTTTGAATTATAATAACTTTTGACTAGAGCAGCTGTCAGCAGCAGGAGTACTCTTTATACTCTGCAGGAAGAGCACTTCAAAAATATATATATTTTTATATTTCTTCCTAATAAAAGTTGTCCCATACTTTATCCCTTTCAATGCCAGAGAGGTGCCCAATGTATTGATTTGCGCTCAAAGGGTTAAGCAACCTGTATGCAGACAATGTGCTAGAAATGCTGCTTTCTGCCCTTGTTGTTCCATTTAATTGTTGTTCCTTGTTGTTCCATTTTTTTTTACATAGTTTAGGCTGAAAAAAGACTTGCGTCCATCAAGCTCAACCCTTTTCCTATTCCTGTTTACTGCCGTTGAGCCAAAAGAAGGCAGAAAAAAACCCTCATTACAGCAATTTAAATTTCTACTTTGAATGGGGGGAAAAATTCCTTCTTGATTCCAAATGGCAATCATCTTTCTCCTTGGATCAACAAGCACTAAATAAATATTAAACCCAGTACTAACATACGTAGCCCTCTATGTTCTGCTTTTAAAAAAAAAAAAGTATCCAGGCCCTTTTTAAGGCATCGAATGTATTCAATAGCCCACCTCATCAGGCAGTGAATTCCATACCTTTATTGTCCTTACTGTAAAGAATCCCTTCCGCTGTTGTAGATGAAATCTCCTTTCCCCAAGTCTAAGTGGGTGACCCCTTGTTCTTTGTACTGTTCTGTTAATGAACAGGTCTTTGGAGAGCCCTTTGTATGGGCCTTGAACATATTTATATAATGTTATAATATCACCTCTAAGACTCTGTTCTCTAGTGTGTACAAGTTGAACTTTCCAAGCCTTACTAGTTTTGTAGCCCTCCTCTGCACTTGCTCCAGTTGTATAATGTCTTTTTACAGAAAAGGCGCCCAGCATTGAACAGCATATTCAAGGTGGGGTCCTACCATGGACCTGTAAAGAGGCAGAACAATATCTTCCCCCTGTGAGTCAATAACCCTTTTAATACATGCCAATATCTTTTTGGCCTTTGCAGCCACCAGTTGGCACTGCACACTACCGCTAAGTCTATTGTCTATCATTACTCCCAAATCCTTTTCATTAGTAGATTTCCCCAAAGAAACACTATTTAAACGTTATGTTGCATTTTTATTATTATTATACCCAAAATGCATAACTTTACACTTGTCTATATTGAATCTCTTTAAAATACGGAATTGGCCATACTGCTAATTTTATGGCTTTCTAAATACAAGCATTTGATTAAGGAAAGTGTGATTTTCAACTAGTCAATAGATTGATAGTCAGTCCCTCATTTTTATAGCTGAACTGAACCTTAAAACAGTATCATCCATGTCAGGTCTTATTTACGGACTAATGAAAGGATTTTTCTCACTACAGAGAAAATCTTGCTGGGTCTCTAAAATTTTCAGGGTGTTACACATGGAGGGGGTAGTTTGCATGGACAATATCTTGGCTAAGACCCAGTCAGTGGGAGCTTTTCTCCCATTGAATTTTAGGGTACTTTGAAGGAAACAAATCTCCACCCCTTTTGAATATAATTGTTTTTAAACACTTTAGAGGGATGAGCAACACACTGCAAAGTAACTCATTGCACACCCTTCTGGTGCTTACAGGGTTAAATCCTTTGATCTAGGACTTGAGGTTTTCCTTGCCCACCTCATTTAATGCTTGATCGGGGCATCTAAACTTTTGGTAAACTTACCTGTGTTACACACATACATACATACACACATACATACATACACACATACACACATACATACACACTTAATTTAAGAATGTCTTGTTAGTCCAGTGGTGTAGATGCCAATTTAATAAATATTGCAGTATGTAATAATAACTTTTTTTTTATTAGACTAGCATTCAATTATCACATGCTTTTGAGAGCAACACTCTCCCTTTATCAAGTCCATGAGAATACACTGATTGCCATATTGGTCATTGAGGACAGCAGTTGTTTTCACTTGCCGACACAACTTGTTTTGTAGCCCAACAATAGTAATTAGTATGAATACGTGAGCTTTAAAAATTAAAAAATGGCTGTGAGTATTGCTGAAGAATTGGCCTGTATTCATGGCCATATAACTGGATCTTCACGTATTGCATCTACTCTCATGCTATATTTGTCCGCAATGCATTGTGACGTAGAATAGGAATGTAGCTAGCATCCACGGGGTTAAAACGGCCTTGGCAGTACTAAGTTCAGAGCCTTTTCCTGGTATATTGTAAGGTAGACTTGTAGATTTGTGAGCTCTTCCTCCTTACATTTCTGAACCAGCTCTTAAATTTCAGTTGGATAAAGCACAACAGTAGCATTGTAAATATATGTATCAGATTGTCTAAAGCCGAACATTAAGTGAAACTATAATTTTGCATTCATTATTTGAAGGGTATGTCTGGTTTAAAAGAAACTCACATTCATGTTAGAAATATTTGTGCAGACAAAGGAACATTATGCGCTGGATGCATAACTTTCCTAGCATTTGTAGAGTAAATGTTTTCAAGGAAGTCTAGCTATTCTTATTAAACAAGTAGAAGCTTTTAACCCTTTGAGTGCCAGAGGGGTACGCAATACATTGCATACTCCTCTGGTAATCAAAGGGTTAATGTTTTAACCCTTTGAGTGCCCGATGGGTACGCAACTCATTTATTTGCAATGCGTTGCGTACCCCTCTGGCACGCCATGTTCATTTTTCTTTTTTCCAGCCACATTAACATTAGCGGTTTACAGATAAAACACAAAACTAAACAAAAGTAGTCTTTCTGTATATGAATTTTGCTTTCTCTTTCTTTTGGTACAAAAATATAAAACAAAATGACATTCTGTAGTTTAGGCCTACTCATGCATATTTAGTATTTTATTAGAAGAAAAAACTAGGTTGAAAATATTTTTTTTTTAAAACCCTTTAAATGCTACTGATACCTTCAGCACTGCTTTTCAATGCATTAGAGAGGCCCCTAGTGTGACAGAAGTCAAAGTGGAGAAAACATTTTTAATCCTTTATGTGCCAGAAGGGCACACAGTATATTGCTTTGCAGTGTGTTGCATGCCCCTCTGGGTTGATGAAAAGCTGCGTCGTAGGGACTTTTCTGCTTGGTAAACCTGAATTCTGTCACTGCTGGGAAAGGCCTCAGTTTTTTTTTTTCTGGGGACGGGATAGGGCTTTAAGCTTTAAAAAAAAATAAATAAATAAATAAACGGTTTTCTGTTCTGATGACCAGTTGGTCTTCTTATTTCTATGAAGAGCTGTAGTGTGACTTACTCTTCTCCAATACAGTGCATTGTAACAAAAATTGCCTTTGAACGCCAGTTGGAGCTGTTGATATCTGATTATAAAAATAAAAAAATTAAGGTTGAGCTGTGTCTTTTTTTTTTAATATTTTTGAGTTGTGTTTTTTTAAAGTCATCCAGCAGTTGCAGTATCCTTGTTTTACACAGCAGGAAAAGCCCTATACATAATTATCATTAAAATTGTTTAACTGCTTGTTTAGGTACGTATCCTATTCAATCAAAAACGAAAAGCAATATATGAGTACTTTAAAGTTCTCATGATGTTATATGGGGCCTGCTTTTCAAGATGGAGAGATCATAGTGTATATGCACCATAGAATAGCATAAAATTGTAGAGTTTGTTACACTGGAAAGTTTCACTCACCTTTATGCCACCTTAGTGCATATCTCCATACAAATTATTGATTGTTGCAGGAACAATGTTACATTGTCTCGCTCGCCTGCTCTGACAGTCAACTGATCAGAAATCTTCTCTCAAAATAGATATTTAGGGAGCTTACTGTCAGGTAAATAAAAGTGTAAAAACAAAAAGAAAAAACAAATTTAAAAGGTTGCTATCTATTTAACTGTTTAAGAACCACAGTGGTGCATACCCCTCTAGCCCTTTACCATTTGAGTGCCAGAGGGGTATGCAACGCATTGCGTTGCAATACCTTGCGTACCCCTCTGGCACAAAATTAAATTATGATTAGTGGCTGTTACTGACCAGTGATCTGGGAGAAAATCTAGAATCCCTTGCTCTTCCCATGCCAGAGTGCCATTGTTTATAGTTGCTTTATTGTATGCAAGCTTGAACATTGCTGATTGAGTGAAAATGGAATATTAACAGTTTCTACCTCAACATGAACAATTCCTGACCTTGCCTTGAAATTGGATGTTAATTGACAGCTATATACAATTTTTTTACAGTTCGTATGTTCCCAGTGCTGTTAGTAAAAATATTGGTGCAAAAAATTAGAGTATTCCTTTAAGTGGCGCGTTCACATTACCCTTAAATGGAGCTCAAATTAAGATGTAACAATTGTTAAAATTAGGGGAAACCGCTAGCTCCATGTGCTATACGAATATATATAAAAAGACTTCTGTGTGCCTGGCAAACACACCTGGGGTGGCACTAAGGAGTTATTCAAATCTCCTCTATACTGCTTGTCCTATTGGTCTCTTGCTGCAAGGGAGATATAGGAGCTACAATGAACACATCACACATAATATAAATAGATATATAATACATACACACACACAGTATTATACTCGCGCACAACACACACAATATTATATTCATAAGCAACACACACAGTTTTATACTCACACATAACACTATATATAAATGCCTTGCCAGTAGTATAATATACATGCAGCAGGAAGAGGTAAGCACGCATAAAACCTTATACCAGTTAGAGATTTAATTAAAGGGGAACTACCACCCCGCAATAACTTTACATGAATGCAGTCTTCATCTGGCAACTAGCTGCTAAGTAGCGCTAGTCGCCAGAAATATTATCTGGTTCCAAAGATTTTGCCGTTTTTCCGAGGCTCACAGGAGCAGGAAGCACGGACATCTCGTCACAGTGACGTCCGTGCACCTGCGCTGTCAGTCCCTTTTGGAGCCGGTAATGAGTTTGTGTTTGTACTTATGCCTTCATTGTGGCATTCATTCATATAGTTGAAATGCATGTGGTAATTGCACATACTATAGTGAAAGGTGGATCGTGCTGGCTTCCGGGGTGTGAGTGAGTGGCATTCATTCAAGTAATTGAGATGCATGTGGTAATTGCACATATTATGGTAGAAGGTGGATTGTGCTGGCTCCCGGGGTGAGTGAGTGATTGCGTGTGAGGGTGCGATTGCGTGTGAGTATGTGAGTGAGTATGAGTGAGTGTGTGTGTGAATTATTGTGAGTGTGTATGAGTGTGTGTGTTTTTTTTTTTGTTGTCTGATGTGTTTGTGTCTGTGGTGTAGGAGCGAGTGGCAGCCATTTTGTTTTTCCAGTTACTTGGATAGTGGTGGGCGGGCTGGATAGTGGGGGCTGGCCAACTCCCTGCATGATTTAAATCACTCCCCCATTGAATCAACCAGTGGGAGCAGTAACTCCTCCTTACTTATCCCGTTGAGTGCCAGAGGGGTACACAACGCATTGCTTTGCAACACTGGCACTCCAAGGGTTAAGTTGAGGTAACATAGCAATATAACACACGGTGGCTCTTCAGTTGAGGCAGCGTAGCAATATGCTGAGGGAACAAATAGAAAGTGGTGTTTGAGGCTTGCCCTCTGTAACATACAGCAAAGCATCTCTATCCCTTTAAGGAGAAAGGATGGGAAGCAGGAAGCAGAGTAGTGACATTTGAAAACAGACAGTGAGGTGACTGAAGAGATGAAAAGCGTTAAATAAAAGAGTTGCTATTAAGTTTATCCCTGAGTTTGTATTTTATGGAAACATTACACCCTCGTACTGAGTGTATGGAGGGTTACAGTTTTCTGTGGGAGGTGAAACAGTGTGTTTGTGGGGTCATGATCCTGAGTGAGAGTGTGTGTGGACCAGGAGAAGTTACTGATATCCCCTACTTCAGGAACGAGTGGCAGCTATATTTTTTTGTCAGTTGGATAGTGGTGGGCAGGCTGGAGGGGGCAGCCAACTCCCTGTATGATAAACATTCCCCATTGAATCACCCAATGGGAGCAGTAAAGTCCCCATTGAATCACCCAATAGGAGTTGTGTCTCCTAATGGACATAAATTATGTAATGAGGCATTCTGTTCAATGTGTGTTTGTTTTCTGAGGAGACATAAATTATGTTCTGTGTGTGAGGTAGCATAAATTATGCAATGAGGCTTATTCTTTTATATATAGATTATATATATATATATATATATATATATATATATATATATAAGGATTTTGCCATCTGCTGAGAGCACCCAGGCAGTTAGCTCTGTAGTGTTTGTGCTTCCCATATCACTGTAATATAGAAATCTTTGTAAACTTGTGAAATAAGCATTTTTTATTTACTTGTGTTCCCCCTAATCTTTTAATAATTTTTAATAATGATCAAGTCTTAAAGGTACTCTTATACAGTTCAATTTCATTGGATGACATTATTCTATCTGGTTGTAATCAACCAAATCGATCTTATCCTGTGAGTGTGTGGGCATGACCGATGTCGCCCTAACAACCAAATCTGCATTTTCTCTTACGTACAATATGGGATACAAGTCCCTCATCCTATAGGGCATGGCACAGAAGACAGGGTTTTTGGGCAGAGTCCCTTCCTCAACCCTTGCCTACTCCCAGAATTCACGTGTCATGAGAAGCACCTGGAGTACATTGGTAAAACTCTTTCTTAGACTTTTATTATTTTTTTTCTATAGTGCTGTATAGTCCCCCATGAAGCATGTTGCCATCACTGGGCTTCCCTAGAGTCGGAATGCCCAGATCACAAGTGCTTTGTGGACCTTTTTACTCTGTGTAGGGTGGCTATTTGAGAAGTCTGTCCCTCGTGGCTGTGTCTCTTGAAATCCTGTCCCTCTCTGTGATGGTAAACAGAAGATTGGTAAGTAACCCTTTGAGAACCTTTGTCCGCTATCTGTCCCAGTTTGAGTTGCTTCTCCCTACAGAGGCAGATGGGAGCATGGCTGTGCTCTGACATCCCTTTATGGGTCTATTTTATTCTGTAGAAAGCTTTAGAGTACAGGTGGAGGCAATTCCTTACTGTTTATTGTGTTAACCTTTCCTCAGCTGTAATGCCTATTTGTGGGTTGGGTGTTTTGGGGGGCTTATTTCTGCTCTCCCCACTACTGTGATCTTACTTATTCCTGTCCCTCAGGTGTTCCATATTTTTTTTTTTGCTAGATTTAGTGCAGGGCTCAGAATTTACACTCGCCACTAACCAGTGGTTAGTGAAAATTCAGCCCTGGCGAGTGTGTTATGGCTTGCAGGGGCGAGTAATTTTTCAGGTCTGGCTAGTAGCAAAGGACTTCACATTTTAAGCCCTGTTTAGTGTATAGATCGATTTTTAGTGCGGCACTCCTTTTAAGAACCGGAACCCACCTGTGGATATCTTTGCTCTATTGATTTCTATGGGGAAAACTTCTCTGTGACATATCTCTGAAAGTGTTTGGGCTACAACTGTCAGAGAGGGCTCTGTCTTTGTGTCTCCCCACCAGTTCACTTTCTGAGTGTCCGTGGGGCACTCTGCAGATCGAGATGGAGTTGTAGGCTGTGCTAGGCACAGTACCCAGAATGCCAGTTTTCCGGGCTTTCTTCTGATTGGCTGTCACTTTTCTGGTGGCAATCTTCTTTCTGGCTTATCCTATATAGAGACTGAAACTCCTTGCTTCTCCAGATTAACCCTTCACATACCAGCTATGTGTATTTCTGGGTATTTTGAGGTGCTATCTCTATTCTAGGGATATTAATCTAATTTAATTTTTTACCAGGTATTGTATATTTCCTCAGCGACATGTCAGCACTAAGTGGTTATGGGGAAATCCAAGGCAAAATCAAAATTTCAGGGCTTCCCTTACCCCCCCGCACTCAATGTTCCTTATGCCATACAGGGTTACCAAAGGAATATTCAGGGTCTCTATGCCCCTCATATTCAGTTGCCCCTACTACACCACCAGGCCCCTCTAGCACTGAACAAGAGCCTGCATGGGTTAAGACACTGTTCTCTTCAGTGGCACAAATCCCTTCCTGTGTTCAGGGGGATCTGGTGGCTCTTGGAAAACAATGCCCACCTTCAAGCAGGTTGGCCCTGTATTCAAGGGGCACACGTGTTATTTGGGTATTGTCTGAGGAATAACTGCTCTCAGTGTGAAGAGGAGTATGAGGATATGGATTGTACCTATTCTTATGGGTATTCCTATGAGGCTGATCCACTCCAATCGGCTGAGGGGCTCATCAAGGCAGTGCTGGAGACCCTTCAGGTCTCTGACTCCACAGAAGGGGGATCTCCCTCTCCATACATTTTCCAGAGGTGCAGGAAGAGCTCGCCTGTATTTCCAGACAATAACATCCTTGATCAAATTCTTATGGATGAGTGGAAAACTTCTGATAAGAGACTTTTCTTTCACAAATGCTTTTCTAAGCGGAGGCTCTGTCGCACTGGGCTTCTCCCCCTGTCTTTGACCTCCTTATCTTGTGCTTGGTGAAGAACACTGCCCTTTATCTGGCAGACACTGTAGAGCTTAAGAGGCAGGCTGATAAGAGGCTTGACTCCTTACTTAATGCCAATTTTAAAGGGATAGTATTACTTCAAAATTACTATCCCTCATATTGTAGCCCTTAATAAACTGAGTTAAATGACACCAGCGGCATCTCTCAAACCTTTATGGTTAAAGAGGCTTTTAAACAGAGCCGATATCTCATGGAAGGAAAAATGATTCATTGAAACAGTCTTATAAGTGTGCTTGGTTACCAAGCACACGTAGAAGACTGTTTCAATGAATCATTTTTCCTTCTGTAACGAGATATTGGCTCTGCTGAAGAGCCTCCTCTTGATTCAGAGACTGGATTCCCCTGCTGTCAGATAAAATGCTGACGTCAGGGGAGAGGAAACTTTGAAAGCGGCTATCTCTTAAACCATAAAGATTTGAGAGATGCCGCTGGTGTCATTTAACTCAGTTTATTAAGGGCTACAATATGAGGGACAGTAATTTTGAAGTAATACTATCCCTTTAAGGCTACAATTGCAGCTTTGAGGCCTATTTTTTCCTCTGGTCGTAGCTGTTTTGGGTGAACAACTGTCATGCTATACTTGCTGATGTGTTTAAAGAGAATTAATTTGTTTTGGTAGGCAATATTTTGGAAACCAATGCCTATATTACTGAGGCTTTGTTTGATGCAGCCAGATTTTCCCCTATGTGATGCGCATTGCACCTTGTGGCTTAAGATTTGGTCCTCGGGTCATTCTTCCAATAAATCACTGGTACAGATAATCAATGAATCTATGGGTGGTAAGAGCACCTTGTTGCCTTAACTTTCCACCAAGCGTCCCTTTCTAGCAGGGAAGTTTTCTTCCCCTCATTAACTGAGATAACATGCCCTACTGAAAAGCCCAGACAGTCTCGGCCCAAGCGATTAGCAGCAATGGCTAAGTCTGACAAACCAACCTCCACATGACTTGCAGAATCCTGGTCCATTGTTGCCTGTAGGGGGCCGCCTCCACCCTTTTTGAGATGTCTGGGCTTTCTCCGTGAATGACAAATGGGTTTTGCAGGTGGTATCTGAAGGGTACTGCATAGATTTAAAATCCCTCTCTTCATATAGCTGCTTCTTCTCAAAGGTTGCAACAAACCCAGACAGAGTGAAGTTGCTCCATGAGGCTGTAGCTAATCTACTGGAAAAGCAGGGGGATTATGAGGGGTCCTAGCAATAGACCTGATGGCAACCAGGGAGAACGGGAAAGTGCCCATGTTCTGCTCACCTGTGGGGACCCCTTGGCCTTTGTGATGGATGTAATGTCCGTCTCATGGAGCTTCTATCTCTCCTATGTGTTTTCCCCAATTTCTCTCATCCTAAGGGTGATCCATTCTGGCCCAGTATGTGGCTTGCGGACCTGGTCAGTCTGTTCATTCAGAAGGTGATTTGGCTGCCTCCCAGACTGGATCTGTTACTCCAGGGTCACCTGTGGTACGAGGATGTGGAGAGGTTGACTTTGATAGCATGGCTCTTGAAGCCACTATCTTGGAGTGGAAGGGATTTTCCGCTGATGTCCTCTCCACCATGATTCAGGCATGGAGGCTGGTTTCTTTTAAGGCATACGCTGGGTTATGGTCCTTTTTTCATTAGTGGTGTGCAGACAAGTACATGTCCCCACAGGTCTTTTGATCTCCTTTTGGTTCTGTCTTTTCTCCAGGATAGAGTGAACAAGGGTCTCTGCTTAAGTTCCTTTAAGGTTCAGATTTCAGCTCTCTCCATTCTTTTTCAGAGAATAATTTCTATCATCTCATATGTGAAGGTTTTTCTACAAGGGGTGGCTTTTAAACCTCCATTCCTGGTTTTTCATAAGGGTAAGGCAGAACTTTGTACATCTCAGGAGTTTCTTCCCAAGGTAATCTCAGAGTTCCACGTCAATCAGGAGATTGTTGTGCCTTCCTTCTGTCCTGACCCTGCATCTGCTCAGCAGAGAGATCTGTTAGAAGTGGCTCGCTGGCTTATATTTTATGTGCATCTTTTTCTCCTTTCCCTCCCTGGTAATCCTAGCTTTGTCATATCCCCATGGTGCCTATGTTCAATGTTGGATTTTAGTTCTTGTTCCTGTTTAAATCCTTTCTCTTTAGTCCATATGAAACCCGTCTCCTACCTGTTGCTTTCCCAAGCAGAGAAGTCCTCTTATTGTCTTAGTCCTGGGAGATTTTCTTTTCTTGTTACCTGCTTATTTTCTTTACTGTGGCTTATATGTCACATGAATTCTGGGAGTAGGCAGGGGTTGAGCTGGAAGAGGAGGGAGTCTTAACACCAAATACCCTGTCTTTTATGCTGTTTCCTGCCATCCAAAGGAAGGGATTCAACCCCATGGTATCTGTGTTTCATGTGGCCTAAAAAGAAAAGGTTTTAACACGTAAGAACACACAAATCTTGATTGCCTGCCTTTCTGATGGAAGTGACCTCAACAGACCAAACAGCAGCATTCATGAATGGATATGTGACACAGATAAACTGGCAATCCAAGTAACTGAAGATTGCCTGCAGACTAGCAATCAGATCTCTGGTCAGCAAGAATTAAAATCTCCCTGTGTATGGGTACCTTATTTTTTCCGTAACTCCACTCTTCAGGTGTGTACCACTTTAAGGAATACTACCTCTTTTTGGCTCCATTGTATATAACTTATCCCTGGTAGTGTTAAAATTAACTATTTCCTAATAATTCATTTTTATTTATTCATTTTTTTTTTTTACAGATACTATAAGTAACCATATTCTGCTGTGCTCTGTTTGTAGCGGTATATGATCGGATGCGTGCAGACCAAAAGAAGTTGGGTAAGGCAGCCTGGGCTGCTGCAGTGGAGCGCATGGAGAAAGTTCAGTATGGTGTTTCTAAGGAAACCTTGCAGCTGATGCGTGCAAAAGAGATCTGCCTGGAACAAAAGAAACATGCACTGAAAGAGGAGGTAACATTGACCATCATCTCTCTGTTCTCTTCACAAGCCAGTACAAACTATTGGTTAAAGGGGATTTATATCATTATTGAAATGTGATTCTTAAAGGACAGGAACACCAAAAAGGAAATAGGTTGATATTACTTTAAATATCAAACACATACAGCTAACATATGTAAAATATTCATGTTACATCCCTAATATGCTGTAACCAAGAACTCACAGGAGTGATGTAAATTGAATCCCATCTACTCTACTGGCTAACACTGTACCATCTTTTTTTCCTGGACCTGTAATATATAATCTAAACTTTATTTTTTAGTAATAACAAAGTGTTTTGACCATTAGGAAATATGAACGTATTGTGAGGCATGGCTCACTATAAAAATGTTGCACAGTATATTTCTAGCAACTAAACCGCACAATAACTATTTCGCTGGGATGAAAAGGGCTTAAGCATCACTCATTTCTATCCGTACTGCAGGTAATGCAAGTACTTACTCAATAGATAGGATTAATGTATGAATTTAGAGATCTTACCATATTTATTATGATGCCACATAATTTGAACAGTTTATATGATTTATAGCGTTGCAGTAAGTAGGAAATGTGCTATAGCTTTATAGTTGCAGTGCTTACACTACTGAGTAATTTTATGAATGGGACTCTCATTTCCCAAGGGATGATTTCCTGTTAGTTACAAACTATAGTGTATTATTCACGTTATCTAAACTTCACTGCAATCTCTATGCTGTTACTATACTTTCGGGGCAATTTATAATGTGAGGGAGACTTATCTCCCTACAATGCGACTGAATCATATATCTTTCTACCAGATTTGCGGGTGCTCAAATGAGCAACCCTTAAGCCTGCGACTTGACAATGTTGCCCTTTTTAAGCATGTGAGATTCTCATATCGCCATCATCCTTGCAACATGGTGAATGCACCATTTAGTTGCTCACGCAATAGTGTGCAACATTTCAAAAGGATATCCTGAGACATAGCTAACAATCTTAAATATCACGGAGTTACAATGATTAACAAGCATCCTTTTGACATTGAGGCATGGGTGGATTTGGTCCTCCAATAAATACCTGGGTTATCACATAAACTGTTCACAATTGAAAGGTTGCACGCAAAAGAGCATGCAACCTTTTAAGTCATTCACCACATCATCATGCTCAAAATGGCAACATGACAATCTCGCACTGCAGGACAGTACGAGATTGTCATGTCGCCTACTTAATGGCCGCATACATGGCCTCCGTGAAGAGGTAAGGCCATGATAACCTGGAGGCAAAAACAATAATATTTGCTTTGCCCAGACTTGAAATTAAGAATATACATATAACTTAAATATCATGAGTTATGAAACAATAGATGGCAAGGTCTAAAAATGCTCTGGAGATGCTGAAGAGAGGCAGCTGGAGCGCCTCTGTGTGCAGCATACAAAAGGAAAAGTATTGCGTATGCAGCACACGGAGGCACTCCAGCTGCTTCTCTTCAGCATCTCCAGAGCATTTTTAGACTTTGCCATCTATTGTTTCATAACTCATGATGATTAAGTTATATGTACATTCTTAATTTCAAGTCTGGACAAAGCAAATAATATTGTCCTCTCCTCCAAGTTATCATGGCCTTACCTCTTCACGGAGGCAGTGTATGCGACATGACAATCTTGCTCTGTCATGCAATGCGAGGTTGTCATGTCGCCATTTTGAGCATGGCGACATGGTGAATAACTTAAAAGATCTCATGCTCTTTAGCGTGCAACCTTTCAAAAGGATACCCACAACCTGAGTATGTAGGGAAGGATCTAGCAGGTAATGAGTCCACTGTAAAACTAGCACTTTCGTGACCTCCCCGTTATAGGCAAGAATAGGAATAGTTGTAAAAAAAAAAAAGTGGATGCTAAATATAGGAACAATTACTTTAAATCAAGAAACTGCACATTACATACAAAACGAGCAGCAAGGTGAAACCTGACATTTCTGAACACAAATGAAAACCGCATAAAAAAATATACATTTTTAAGTCATTATGGTCCTGAGTAGGATATACTGTTTTCATGTTTCCAGATCCCCAGGGTATGGAAGCAACCTCATGTTATCCTGCGTCTGGTTGCTGCATAAGAAATAAAGATATATAGTCCATCAACGCTAGAAAGCAGATCCATCATACAACTAAAATATAGTCCCAAGTCCATCTGCTTCAATTTGCATTTTGTATGACTCTAACCGTATCCATTTCACTGTGCTTAGACTATGAAGTCAGCCTGAATCCCACAGCTTCCATGAGGCTAGAAACACTGCCATTTCTGGCCCTAGTTAATGAAGGGGAGGATTGTTTCAACAAATGCATGCTCATATTGGGCTCCTCACTTCTAGCTTTTGATTACTTTTTTAAATAACAATCTAAATCTGCTGTAGCATAAATTCAGATCAAATGCTTCATCTAATCACTGCTATAATGGCAGACTAGGAACTAAGGGACAGATATGTCACCACATACTTCCAGTCTTTATGCACCCCCATCCTAAACATGCTTTTAAGCCTGTCAGTGGCACACAGTGCATTGCTGTGCAGTGCGTTGCGTACCACACTGGCACTGAAGTGGTTAATGTGTAAGCTGCCTTGTTCAGAGAGCATGTATTTAATAATGCTTGTGTTCTTTGTATTGAGAAATGTGTCCATTACACTTGTATTCAGAAATGCTGGTTATCTTATCTTATCCCATTTAAAGGTAAACCTGCAAAGTCAGTGGAAGCCTTGGATATGGCAGGAAATTCTGCTCTCTCTGAGCACACCTAAGACTCCATTTTAGATCTCGGAAAGCAACGAGATTTTTTTCAGATACTAGCATGAAGAACAGGGTATTTAAGTATATAGTAGTGGTGGACAACCTCAGGCCCTTCAGCTGCTACTAGGAAATTATGGGATTTGTAGTCTGGCAGTAGCTGGGGTCTCATGTTCCATTAATTTAACAGGAGTACGACTCCTGTATGAACAACACATATCTTTATACTATACTAGCAATGTGGGACGGCGTTGCCCGTCAGGATATATAGGGAATTAATGCACACACACACGGATGCGAGACAAACACAGAGACACACACGCAAATGCACACGCATGCACTGAGATGCTTAAAGAGCGACAGTCATAAACACATACATGCAGACACAGAGTGTGATACAGACATGCAACACACACAGTGAGAAACACACAGGCACACACAGAGACACACACACACACACACACACAAGTGAGTCATAAGGGGGTGACTTATGTGTCATTGTAATGAGTTTGTGTTTGTACTTATGCCTCCACTGTGGCATTCATTCATATAGTTGAAATGCATGTGGTAATTGCACATACTATGGTGGAAGGTGGATCGTGCTGGCTCCCGGGATGTGAGTGACTGGCATTCATTCATGTAATTGAAATGTGTTTGGTAATTGCACATACTATGGTGGAAGGTGGATCGTGCTGGCTCCTGGGGTGTGATTACGTGTGAGTGATTGTGTTAGTGAGTGTGTGTGATTGAGTGAGTGTGTTAGTGAGTGTGTGTGATTGAGTGAGAATGTGTGAGTGAGAGTGTGTATGATAGTGAGAGGGTGTGAATGATTGAGGGTGAGAGTGTGATTGAGGGTGTGAATGTGATTGAGGGTGTGAATGTGATTGAGGGTGTGAATGTGATTGAGGGTGTGAGTGTGATTGAGTGTGAGAGTGTGATTGTGATTGAGTGTGACTGCGAGACTGTAAGTGTGAGAGTGTGATTGAGTGTGAAACTGTGAGAGCGTGAGACTGTGAGAGTGTGATTGAGTGATTGAGTGTGAGAGTGAGACTGTGAGAGTGTGATTGAGAGTGTGTGAGTGTGATTGAGGGAGACTGTGAGAGTGTGATTGAGTGAGACTGTGTGAGTGTGATTGAGTGTGTGAGTGTTTGGGTGTGAGAGTGAGAGAGACTGTGTGAGACTGAGAGTGAGAGAATGTGAGTGTGAGAGAGTGTGTGAGACTGTGAGAGTGTGTGAGACTGTGAGAGTGTGTGAGACTGTGAGAGTGTGAGAGAGACTTTGAGAGTGTGAGAGACTGAGACTGTGAGACTGAGAGTGTGAGAGACTGTGAGACTGAGAGTGTGAGAGACTGTGAGACTGAGAGTGTGAGAGACTGTGAGACTGTGTGAGACTGAGAGTGTGAGAGAGTGAGAGAGACAGAGACTGTGAGAGTGTGAGACTGTGAGAGTGTGAGACTGTGAGAGTGTGAGACTGTGAGAGAGTGTGAGACTGTGAGAGAGTGTGAGACTGAGAGAGTGTGAGACTGTGAGAGAGTGTGAGACTGTGAGAGAGTGTGAGACTGTGAGAGAGTGTGAGACTGTGAGAGAGTGTGAGACTGTGAGAGAGTGTGAGACTGTGAGAGAGTGTGAGACTGTGAGAGAGTGTGAGACTGTGAGAGAGTGTGAGACTGTGAGAGAGTGTGAGACTGTGAGAGAGTGTGAGACTGTGAGAGAGTGTGAGACTGTGAGAGAGTGTGAGACTGTGAGAGAGTGTGAGACTGTGAGAGAGTGTGAGACTGTGAGAGAGTGTGAGACTGTGAGAGAGTGTGAGACTGTGAGAGAGTGTGAGACTGAGAGTGTGAGAGAGTGAGACAGACTGAGAGTGTGATAGAGTGAGAGAGACAGACTGTGAGAGTGTGAGAGTGTGAGAGTGTGAGAGTGTGAGAGTGTGAGAGTGTGAGAGTGTGAGAGTGTGAGAGTGTGAGAGTGTGAGAGTGTGAGAGTGTGAGAGAGTGTGAGAGAGTGTGAGAGAGTGTGAGAGTGTGAGAGTGAGAGAGTGAGAGAGTGAGAGAGTGAGAGAGTGAGAGAGTGAGAGAGTGAGAGAGTGAGAGTGTGAGAGTGTGAGAGTGTGAGAGTGTGAGAGTGTGAGAGAGTGAGAGAGTGAGAGAGTGAGAGAGTGAGAGAGAGAGTGTGAGAGAGAGAGTGTGAGAGAGAGAGTGTGAGAGAGAGAGTGTGAGAGAGAGAGTGTGAGAGAGAGAGTGTGAGAGAGAGAGTGTGAGAGAGAGAGTGTGAGACTGTGTGTGTGAGACTGAGTGAGACTGAGTGAGACTGAGTGAGACTGAGTGAGACTGAGTGAGACTGAGTGAGACTGAGTGAGACTGAGTGAGACTGAGTGAGACTGAGTGAGACAGTGAGAGAGAGACAGTGAGAGAGAGAGACAGTGAGAGAGTGAGAGAGAGAGACTGAGTGAGACAGAGTGAGAGAGAGAGAGACTGTGAGAGTGTGAGAACGTGCGAGACAGAGTGTGCGAGACAGAGAGCGTGCGAGAGAGTGCGAGCGTGCGAGACTGTGTGTGAATGTGCGAGACTGTGTGTGAATGTGCGAGACTGTGTGTGAATGTGCGAGACTGTGTGTGAGTGCGAGACTGTGTGTGAGTGCGAGACTGTGTGTGAGTGCGAGACTGTGTGTGAGTGCGAGACTGTGTGTGAGTGCGAGACTGTGTGTGAGTGCGAGACTGTGTGTGAGTGCGAGACTGTGTGTGAGTGCGAGACTGTGTGTGAGTGCGAGACTGTGTGTGAGTGCGAGACTGTGTGTGAGTGCGAGACTGTGTGTGAGTGCGAGACTGTGCGTGAGTGCGAGACTGTGCGTGAGTGCGAGACTGTGCGTGAGTGCGAGACTGTGCGTGAGTGCGAGACTGTGCGTGAGTGCGAGACTGTGCGTGAGTGCGAGACTGTGCGAGACTGTGCGTGAGTGCGTGAGTGCGAGACTGTGCGTGAGTGCGTGAGTGCGAGACTGTGCGTGAGTGCGTGAGTGCGAGACTGTGCGTGAGTGCGTGAGTGCGAGACTGTGCGTGAGTGCGAGACTGTGCGTGAGTGCGAGACTGTGCGTGAGTGCGAGACTGTGCGTGAGTGCGAGACTGTGCGTGAGTGCGAGACTGTGCGTGAGTGCGAGACTGTGCGTGAGTGCGAGACTGTGCGTGCGAGACTGTGCGTGCGAGACTGTGCGTGCGAGACTGTGCGTGCGAGACTGTGTGTGTGCGAGACTGTGTGTGTGCGAGACTGTGTGTGAGAGTGAGACTGTGTGTGAGAGTGAGACTGTGTGTGAGAGTGAGACTGTGTGTGAGAGTGAGAATGTGTGTGAGAGTGAGAATGTGTGTGAGAGTGAGAATGTGTGTGAGAGTGAGAATGTGAGAGTGTGAGGGACTGTGTCAGTGTGAGGGACTGTGTGAGACTGAGAGAGACAGAGAGACTGTGAGTGTGAGACTGTGAGTGTGAGGGACTGAGAGTGTGAGGGACTGAGAGTGTGAGAGACTGTGTGAGACTGCGAGTGAGACTGTGAGAGTGTGAGACTGTGTGAGACTGTGTGAGACTGTGTGAGACTGTGTGAGACTGTGTGAGACTGTGTGAGACTGTGTGAGACTGTGTGAGACTGTGTGAGACTGTGTGAGACTGTGTGAGACTGTGTGAGACTGTGTGAGAGACTGTGTGAGACTGTGTGAGACTGTGTGAGACTGTGTGAAAGTGTGAGAGACTGTGTGAAAGTGTGAGAGACTGTGAGAGTGTAAGAGACTGTGAGAGTGTGAGAGACTGTAAGAGACAGAGAGACTGTGAGTGTGAGACTGTGAGTGTGAGGGACTGAGAGTGTGAGAGACTGTGTGAGACTGCGAGAGAGACTGTGTGAGACTGCGAGAGAGACTGTGTGAGAGTGTGAGACTGTGTGAGACTGTGTGAGACTGTGTGAGACTGTGTGAGACTGTGTGAGACTGTGTGAGACTGTGTGAGACTGTGTGAGACTGTGTGAGACTGTGTGAGACTGTGTGAGACTGTGTGAGACTGTGTGAAAGTGTGTGAAAGTGTGAGAGACTGTGAGAGTGTAAGAGACTGTGAGAGTGTGAGAGACTGTAAGAGACAGAGAGACTGTGAGTGTGAGACTGTGAGTGTGAGGGACTGAGAGTGTGAGAGACTGTGTGAGACTGCGAGAGAGACTGTGTGAGACTGCGAGAGAGACTGTGTGAGACTGTGTGAGACTGTGTGAGACTGTGTGAGACTGTGTGAGAGACTGTGAGAGTGTAAGAGACTGTGAGAGTGTGAGAGACTGTAAGAGACAGAGAGACTGTGAGTGTGAGACTGTGAGTGTGAGGGACTGAGAGTGTGAGAGACTGTGTGAGACTGCGAGAGAGACTGTGTGAGACTGCGAGAGAGACTGTGTGAGAGTGTGAGAGTGTGAGACTGTGTGAGACTGTGTGAGACTGTGTGAGACTGTGTGAGACTGTGTGAGACTGTGTGAGACTGTGTGAGACTGTGTGAGACTGTGTGAGACTGTGTGAAAGTGTGAGAGACTGTGAGAGTGTAAGAGACTGTGAGAGTGTGAGAGACTGTAAGAGACAGAGAGACTGTGAGTGTGAGACTGTGAGTGTGAGGGACTGAGAGTGTGAGAGACTGTGTGAGACTGCGAGAGAGACTGTGTGAGACTGCGAGAGAGACTGTGTGAGAGTGTGAGACTGTGTGAGACTGTGTGAGACTGTGTGAGACTGTGTGAGACTGTGTGAGACTGTGTGAGACTGTGTGAAAGTGTGAGAGACTGTGAGAGTGTAAGAGACTGTGAGAGTGTGAGAGACTGTAAGAGACAGAGAGACTGTGAGTGTGAGACTGTGAGTGTGAGGGACTGAGAGTGTGAGAGACTGTGTGAGACTGCGAGAGAGACTGTGTGAGACTGCGAGAGAGACTGTGTGAGAGTGTGAGACTGTGTGAGACTGTGTGAGACTGTGTGAGACTGTGTGAGACTGTGTGAGACTGTGTGAGACTGTGTGAGACTGTGTGAAAGTGTGAGAGACTGTGAGAGTGTAAGAGACTGTGAGAGTGTAAGAGACTGTGTGAGACTGCGAGAGAGACTGTGTGAGATTGCGAGAGTGTGAGACTGTGTGAGACTGCGAGAGTGTGAGAGACTGTGTGAGACTGAGAGTGTAAGAGACTGCGAGAGTGTGAGAGACTGTGAGAGTGTGAGAGACTGTAAGAGACTGCGAGAGAGACTGTGAGAGACTGTGTCAGTGTGAGGGACTGTGTGAGACTGAGAGAGACAGAGAGACTGTGAGTGTGAGACTGTGAGTGTGAGACTGTGAGTGTGAGACTGTGAGTGTGAGACTGTGAGTGTGAGACTGTGAGTGTGAGACACTGTGAGTGTGAGACACTGTGAGTGTGAGACACTGTGAGTGTGAGACACTGTGAGTGTGAGAGACTGTGAGTGTGAGGGACTGTGAGTGTGAGGGACTGTGAGTGTGAGGGACTGTGAGTGTGAGGGACTGTGAGTGTGAGGGACTGTGAGTGTGAGGGACTGAGAGTGAGACTGCGAGAGAGACTGTGTGAGACTGCGAGAGAGACTGTGTGAGACTGCGAGAGAGACTGTGTGAGACTGCGAGAGAGACTGCGAGAGTGTGGGACAGAGTGTGTGGGACAGAGTGTGTGGGACAGAGTGTGTGGGACAGAGTGTGTGGGACAGAGTGTGTGGGACAGAGTGTGTGGGACAGAGTGTGTGGGACAGAGTGTGACTGCGTGAGAGACTGTGTGAGACTGTGTGAGACTGTGTGAGACTGTGTGAGACTGTGTGAGACTGTGTGAGACTGTGTGAGACTGTGTGAGACTGTGTGAGACACTGCGAGAGTGTGAGACTGTGAGACTGTGAGACTGCGAGAGTGTGAGACTGTGAGACTGCGAGACTGCGAGACTGCGAGAGTGTGAGAGTGTGAGAGTGTGAGAGTGTGAGAGTGTGAGAGTGTGAGAGTGTGAGAGTGTGAGAGTGCGAGACTGCGAGAGTGTGAGACTGCGAGAGACTGTGTGAGACTGCGTGAGACTGTGTGAGACTGCGTGAGACTGTGAGTGTAAGAGACTGCGAGAGTGTGAGACTGTGTGAGACTGTGTGAGACTGTGTGAGACTGTGTGAGACTGTGTGAGACTGTGTGAGACTGTGAGTGTAAGAGACTGTGAGAGTGTAAGAGACTGTGAGAGTGTAAGAGACTGTGAGAGTGTAAGAGACTGTGAGTGTAAGAGACTGTGAGAGTGTAAGAGACTGTGAGAGTGTAAGAGACTGTGAGAGTGTGAGAGACTGTGAGACTGCGAGAGAGACTGTGTGAGACTGTGAGACAGAGAGAGTGTGAGACAGACTGTGTGAGACAGACTGTGTGAGACAGACTGTGTGAGACAGACTGTGTGAGACAGACTGTGTGAGACAGCGACTGCGAGACAGCGACTGCGAGACAGCGACTGCGAGACAGCGACTGTGTGAGACAGACTGTGTGAGACAGCGACTGCGAGACTGAGACTGCGACTGCGTGAGACAGACTGCGTGAGACAGACTGCGTGAGACAGACTGCGTGAGACAGACTGCGTGAGACAGACTGCGTGAGTGTGAGACAGAATGTGTGCTTTGCAATGCGTTGCTTACCCCTCTGGCACTCAAAGGGTTAAGTTGAGCTAACATAGCAATATAACACACGGTGGCTCTTCAGTTGAGGCAATGTAGCAATATGCTGAGCTATCAAATAGAAAGTGGTGTTTGAGGCTTGCCCTCTGTAACATACAGCAAAGCATCTCTCTCCCTTTAAGGAGAAAGGGTGGGAATCAGGAAGCAGGAAGTGGAGGAGTGACAGTTGAGACTGTGAGGTGACTGAAGAGATGAGTTAAATAAGAGTTGCTATTAAGTTTGTATTTTATGGGAACATTACACCCTCATACTGAAACAGAGTGTATGGAGGGTTACAGTTATCTGTGGGAGGTGAAACAGTGTGTTTGTGGGGTCATGATCCTGAGTGAGAGTGTGAGTGGACCGGGAGAAGTTACTGATATCCCTACCTCAGGAGCGAGTGGCAGTTATATATATTTTTTTTTTGTCAGTTGGATACTGGTGGGTGGGCTGGAGGGGGCGGGCCAACTCCCTGTATGGTAAACACGCCCCCATTGAATCACCCAATGAGAGCAGTAAAGTCCCCATTCAATCACCCAATAGGAGTTGTGTCTCCTAATGAGACATAAATTATGTAATTAGACATTCTGTTCAATGCGAGTTTCTTTTCTGAGGCGACATAAATTATGTTCTGTGTGTGGGGTACCATAAATTATGCAATGAGGCTTATTCTTTTATATATATAATATAGATAGATTTACTCCTTGCTAAGAGCCATATGCACAAATGCAAGGCAATTCTGGAGTAAACCAACGGTACCATAGGGAACATGCAATTCCCATTGATTTAAATAGGGATCTTAAGCCCTTGAATGTTAAAGATCTCTCCAGCTAAATTTTTTTTTTAGGTGACATGTCCACTTTAAGTATAGGCATAGTAAAGGGTAGTTTGTTACTTTGTTAGCCTTGCTGTACTATAAACCAGAGAAGCTCTTTCTTTGAATGATAGTCCAAGGGCTGAGCCCAGGCTCCATTATACCAATTCTTATTCCTATAGATATAATTTTCCTTTAATTACTTCCCCCACTTCCCAGCCTTTGGTAGCACAAGTAACATTCACCAGATATGTTAAGTCTTTGTCTTCTAATCATCGCCATGGTTATTTATTATATAACTCAGGGGATTTACCATATGGTTCACTGCATATGTTGGTACTGAGAGCTTTTTAACACACACTTCCCATGTTAAAGAATATGTGCCCAAGTCCCCAAGCACAGCAATATGTTGTTTTGTCAGCAGAATCAAATCTGGTGGGATTACCTGTGGTCCAAGCCTTTGTTGTAAACATATGTTCCCCTGAATTGTGGTATTGTGCACGTAGCTGTGCCTTACATGGATTACTCAGAGGATTATAGTCATTTGAATCTACTCCAATCTGGAGAGGGAGATAGAGAAGTATTCAAACTAAAACTGAGGAAAAAGTGAAATTTTGTGTTTGGTGGGATTATTATCAATAATTATCAATAAAGAAAAGGACAAATTCTGTCCATGTTGATCATAAGAGAATTATTATTATTATTATTATTCTTTATTTATATAGCGCCAACTAATTCCGCAGCGCTGTACAATTGGGGAATAGACATACAAAGATATTAAATAGTACAATCAGATGTGTAGAACAGGAGGATCAGAGGGCCCTGCTCGTGAGAGCTTACAGTCTAGAGGAAGGTAGGTTTGATACAGAAGGAGTAAGTGCTATTGTGTTTAAGTGCCTCCTGCCACATGAACTGCCAGTCAGTGGGTGGGAGTGAGAAGTGCCATTGAGTGCAGTAGTCCGTGCAAGGGGTGAATCTTGGTGATGATGTTTATGGAGGCAGTTGATAGGCCTCCCTGAAGAGGTGAGTCTTCAGGGGGCGTCTGAAGATTTGAAGGCTGGGGGAGAGTCTAATGGGGCGGGGGAGGGAATTCCACAGCTCAGGTGCAGCACGGGAGAAGTCCTGTAGGCGGGAGTGGGAGGATGTGATAAGAGCTGTGGAGAGCAGAAGGTCATGTGCAGAGCGAAGATGGCGGGCGGGAGTATATTTGGAAATGAGAGATGAAATATAGGGGGGTGCAGTGTTAGTGAGGGCTCTATAAGTTAGCACCAGAGTTTTGAATTTTACTCTGTATGCTAACGGGAGCCAGTGTAGGGACTGACAGAGGGGTGTGGTGTTAGAGAAGCGATGAGTGAGGTAGATTAGTCTTGCAGCAGAGTTCATTATGGACTGTAGCGGGGTTAGTCGGGTGAGAGGCAGGCCAATTGGTAAGGAGTTACAGTAGTCAAGACGGGATATGATGAGTGTTTGGATTAGAATTTTGGTAGTGTCTTCTGTGAGAAAGGGTCGGATTCTAGAGATGTTGCGGAGGTGGAGGCGGCATGAGTTGGAGATTGACTGGATGTGAGGAATGAAGGATAGGGCAGAGTCAAATGTGACCCCCAGGCAGCGTGCTGTAGGGGTTGGTGTGATGGAAGTGTTGTTAACGGTGAGGGTAATGTTTGTGATAAGGCTGGTGGTAGATGGAGGGAAGAGAATTAGTTCAGTTTTGCTAAGGTTAAGTTTGAGTTGATGGGAGGACATCCAGGAAGACACAGCAGACAGACAGTCAGACACTCGGGACAGGAGGGAAGGAGAGAGGTCTGGGGAGGAAAGATATATTTGGGTGTCATCAGCATAGAGATGATGGTGAAACCCAAAGGAGTTTATTAGTTTTCCAAGGGAAGCAGTGTAGATTGAGAAGAGCAAGGGTCCCAGTACTGATCCTTGGGGCACACCAACAGACAGTGGGAGGGGTGGGGAAGTGGAGCCGGAGTATGAAACACTGAAGGAGCGGTTGCAGAGATAAGATGAAAACCAGGAGAGTGCAGTGTCGCAGAGACCTAGGGAGTGGAGGGCTTGGAGGAGGAGTGGGTGATCGACTGTGTCAAATGCGGCTGACAGGTCCAAAAGAATGAGTAGGGAGTAGTGGCCTTTAGACTTGGCTGAGAGCAAGTCATTGGCCACTTTAGTGAGGGCAGTCTCAGTGGAGTGATGAGGGCGGAATCCGGATTGCAAGGGATCTAGCAGGGAATGGGAGCAGAGGAATTTAGTGAGCCGGTTATATGCAAGGCGATCGAGAAGCTTGGAGGCAAACGGGAGTAGGGAAATTGGCCGGTAATTTGACAATGAGTTTGGGTCCAGGGAGGGTTTTTTTAGGATGGGAGTGATTAGTGCATGTTTGAAAGAGGATGGGAAGGTGCCGGTTGACAAAGAGAGGTTGAATAAGTGAGTAAGGATTGGAGTTAGTAGAGGGGAGAGTTCTTGGGTGAGCTGAGATGGGATTGGGTCGAGAGGGCATGTGGTTAGGTTTGAGCGAGTGAGGAGAAGGGAGACTTCATCCTCAGTGACAGGTGGGAAGGAGCTCAGTGTGTATGTGGGAGAGGCGACAGGGCTGGGCTGGCTGGGTGGGGGTGGTAGTGATGAAATGTCATGTCTGATAGATTCAATCTTGTTCTTGAAGTGGTTGGCGAGATCTTGGGCAGAGAAGTTAGTGGAAGGTGTTTGTGTTGGTGGGTTTAGAAGAGATGTGAAGGTTGAGAAAAGGCATTTGGGGTTGGAGGAAAGATTAGAAATTAGAGAGGAGAAGAATGACTGTTTAGCCAGGGAGAGGGCAGAGCTATACGAACGGAGAATGAATTTGTAGTGTGTGAAGTCGGCTGTGGAGCGCGATTTCCTCCAGTGCCTTTCAGCAGTGCGTGAGCACCTTTGGAGGTATCGCGTTAGTCTTGTGTGCCAGGGTTGTAGTGGGGTTGTGCGTGGGTGGCGTGGAGTTGCAGGTGCAGCGATGTCAAGGGCTGAAGTGAGAGTGCTGTTGTAGAGAGCAGTAGTTTTGTCTGGGCAAGTAAGTGTGAGGATGGGGTTGAGGATAGGCTGCAGGGAGGTGGAAAATTGTTGCTTATCAAGAGAATGTAGATTTCTCCGCATGCGCTTGATTGTGGCGGGGGTGATGGGTTTGCGTGGTATGATGAGGTTACCGGTGAGGAGGTGGTGGTCAGAGAGGGGAAAGGGGACATTAGAGAAGTTGGAGACCGAGCAGAGGTTAGTGAAGATCAAGTCAAGGGAGTGACCATCACTGTGTGTGGGAGAGCTGGTCCACTGCGATAAGCCTAAGGAGGTTGTTAAGGAGAGGAGTTTGAGGGCAGGGGGGGTGTTGTGATTATCTATAGGGATGTTGAAGTCACCCATGATGAGAGTAGGGACATCAGAGGACATGAAGTGAGGGAGCCAGGAGGTGAAGTGATCAAGGAATTGTGCAGTGGGACCAGGTGGCCTGTATATGACAGCGACACGCAGGGGGAAGGGAGAGAAGAGGCGAAGTGTGTGAGCTTCAAATGTAGGGAAGGAAAGAGAGGGAACAGTGGGGAGTACCTGAAATATATGGTTAGGGGGCAGCAGGATGCCTACTCCCCCTCCCTGCCTGTTGCCAGGCCTCGGTGTGTGTGTGAATTGAAGGCCTCCATATGAGAGTGCGACAGTGGAGGCAGTGTCTGATGATGTGAGCCAAGTTTCAGTGATGGCAAGGAGGTTTAGGGAATGAGAAATGAACAGATCATGAACAGCTGTTAGTTTGTTACACACAGAGCGGGCATTCCAGAGACCAAAACAAAAGGGGGGGGAGGAGGTTAGGTGACGGGGTACGGTTATTAGGTTGTGAGTGTTGCGTGTGTGAGTGGGTTCTGTGGTCCAAGAGAGAATGGAAGGGGGGCCTGGGTTAGGTGAGATGTCACCTGCAGCAAGTAGGAGGAGAAGGGACAGGGACATAAGGTGAGAGTGAGATTTGAAGCAGTGGGGCTTTTTTGCAGGGGTAGAAGGAGATGGTGGTGATAGGGAGCGGAGGAATGAAAAAAGTTCATGGGAGCAGAGAAGTGGTGAGTGAAGAATTGAGGGTGCAATGTGAATGGCGTGACACTTAATGTGGACACAGGAGGAGGAGAGTCTTATGCAGCTGAGAATGGCGATGACAAAACAAGGAGTTACTTTGCCCATAGTTGGGTTAATGAATGGGGCAGTAGAGATGTGCAACAGTCAGTAATCCAGGAGAGTACAGATGACTTGGCAGTCAAGGGTCAATCCACGGAGCAGAGGGTATAGGTGCCAGGGATGGTGAGGAGAGTCAGTAGCAGAACTGCAAAGTACTTGGTGAGGGTAGGAATCAATGCAGGGTTAAATGAAGTAGTCCAATGATGATCAGGAGAGGCAGAAGTTGTAATGGTTAATGGTGGCTGCTAACTTGCATCGGGTGCCTAATGTTCTAAAGGAAAGCGTTTGCCCCCAGAATTGCTCCAAACTATACCATAAGGTACAAAAATTCCCATTGATATGAATGGGAAGAGGTGTTAAAAATCCCCATTTATGTCATAGGAATTTTGGCCCTCTATGATGCAGTTGGTTTGCCCTAGAATTACTACATTTTCTTTTGAACAGAGGTCCCAATTTTGTTTCAATCTTTAAAAAATATAATTAGTTCTGTCTCTCTAACATCTTCAAAATCCAAGTAGAAAACCTACTTCTTCTCAGTCACCCTGTTAGCTAATCAGTTGGTGAAAGAATTATGCATGCCTTGGTTCTAATGCAAGTATGACCAGAAGTGTGTGTTCCTTGTAGTGAAAAAAATAGTATTGTCAAGATAATTAAGTTAAACATAGAATTTGACAGCATATAACAAACATTCGTCCCATCTACTCTGCTCATTCTTTTCTACTGTAAAACCTCAAACCTTATTTGGTTCTTGGTTTTATGTTCAGGATAGTCTTATTCCTATCCCATGCATGCTTAAACTCCCTCACTCTAGTAATTTCTACCACTTCTTTAAAAGGTTCAACTTGATGGTCTTTTTCAATGTAATTTACAATGTAACTATATTCCTAAGGTCCTTGAGGATAATGCTTACCTTACTGAGGCCACTTTTGGTTCTTCCAAGCTCGTTGGGAAGTTCTTAGTACACTGTTGCTGTGAGAAATAAAATTTAGCTAAAAATTTGGTCAGCAGATCAGTCCTCAAGAAGTTCTTGCTCTTTGTCCCCTTTATGAGCAAGAAATTGTTTCGCTCATTCTTTGAGATGGTGCTTTGCTACATCGGGTTAGCCCCAAGCATTCCTTCTTTCCATGTACGAAGCATGGCTTTACTTAGCCCTTCAGAATTGTATGCTCCCAAGGTGTTCACTTCTCTAGCATCACAGGTGAACCCTCGAAACCCAAACAGGCCTGGGTGGGTAAGAAGTCTTCTCAGAAGCTTAGCTGCATCTAGCCACTTCCTCTCCAGTAATATTTGTTCCTTGATGAAGATACAAGGCAAGGGAACAGTTCTGCTATAGGTTTAGCTATAGAATACCAGAGGCGTAACTAGAAGCCTCCGGGTCCTGGTACAAGACGTGCCATGCCTCCCCTCCCCCGACCACATTGACTCCCTCCACAATGCCCCCATCTCCTACCTGGGAGATGATGTCATTTCCCAGTGCTCTGCATTACTAGAGCATTGGCAGGAGATTGCGGACGCCAGGCGGAGGGATAGCAGGCTGTGGCTGTCCATCAGGGTGATCCTACTGCTGAAATGTTGCGACTCCTTGCCAACATTTCTGAGGCTCAGCATTATGTTTCTGCTGACGCTATCCTATTGGTGGCCAGGGTTTCTACCACTTCTGTGGTAGCCAGACGAGCACTTTGGCTCAAGATCTGGTCTGCAGACACTACCTCTAAGAAAGCCTTACTTTCATTGCCTTTTCAGGGTACCTCAATAGTAAAGCTACAAAGCGTAAGAGTACTTTGCTGCCTTTAGTGCCTAGGAAAACCTCCAGTGAAACGGAATCAGCTTTTTCGTCCCTTTCAGGCTGAAGCGTGCACATCGAACCAGGCGGTTCCCCAGGTTCCGAGCTCCTCCTCCAAGCCCAAACAACAATGGATGGCCAAGCAGTCCTTCACCAAGCCCAAGGCTTCCAAACCTGCTTCAGCATGACTCGCTGAACCCCGGTCCCCACGTGCCATTGGGTGGTCGTTTGCTCCATTTCCTCAGTGTCTGGACAGAGACAGTGGTGGATCCGTGGGTTTTGCAGGTTGTGTCAGAGGGGTACAGGATCCTTTTCAACTTTTCCCGGTTCTGGTCCTTTCCTTCTCACACTCCTCAGGGAGTGGAGAAGCGCCAGCTGTTCCACGGTGCTATCCAGACCCTTTTGGACAAGGAGGTTCTGGAACCAGTTCCAGTGCCGGAAATGGGATTGAGTTCTTACTTCAACCTGTTTGTGGTTTCCAAGAAAGACGGCGGCTGTCATCCAATTTTGGACCTCAAGGACCTCAATTCCTTTGTGGTCAAGACTCATTACCACCAGGAGTCCCTGCGGTCTATGATCATGACCATGTCTCCTAGGGAATTCCTCGCTTCCCTGGATTTTTAGGATGCATATCGCCATCCATCCAGAGAGCCAGCAGTACCACCGGTTTGCTTGTGACCAAGGGCATTTTCAGTTTTCTGCTCTTCCTTTTGGTCCGACTACAGCTCCCTAGGTCTTCAAGCTTGTCCTGGGGGCGTTGGTGGCCGTCCTCCACAGAGACAGCATCAGAGTCACTCCAT
This sequence comes from Rhinophrynus dorsalis, assembly GCA_037306005.1. Lineage (NCBI taxonomy): Eukaryota > Metazoa > Chordata > Amphibia > Anura > Rhinophrynidae > Rhinophrynus > Rhinophrynus dorsalis. Next base: position 607,710,847 of record CM074718.1, read on the forward strand.
ACATGGACTACTTGCTTCTGAAGGCCCCCTCTCCTGAACTCCTTCATCAGCAGGTCGAAGACTGCATTCATGCACTGACCCATCATGGACGGACCTCAACATGGACAAGTCGGACCTTGTACCATCTCAGAGACTAGTCTTCCTGGGTCTTCTCTTCAACATCAAACAGGGTATGGTGTTTCTCACGGATGAGGTGGCTCACCATATGAGCCACAATGTGCGTGCTCTTCTGGCTCACGATCCAGTTCCGGCCAAGAAGCTGACCTCCCTAGTGGGAAAGTTCATTTCCACCATAGAAGCAGTTCTTTTTGCCATTGCTCACACCAACAAACTTCAGAGGTTTGTGATCCATGTGTGCAGGGGTCAGCAAGATCTATTAAAGATGTCTGAGTCTCTTCCCCTTCACGTGGAGCTGAGCCTGTCATGGTGGCTCAATCTCTTTAATCTGCTGAAGGGCAGTCCCTTCCTGATATCTTTCTGGACTACAGTGATGACGGATGCCAGGCTCTCCAGCTGGGGAGTGGTCCTGGGTCAAACCAATGCCCAGGGTTGGTGGTCTCCAGAGGAATCTCTCCTTCCCATCAGTGTGTTGGAGCTTCATGCGATCTTTCATGCTCTTCGCCACTGGACGTGTCACCTGGAAAGATGCCCAGTCAGAGTCCAGTCCGACAATGCCACGACCGTGGCTTACTTGCCCAAACAAGGCGGTACAAGAAGTCTCGCAGCTTGGCTAGAGGTCACTGCTATTTTAACCTGGGCAGAGGAGCATGTTCCTGCCATATCCGCAGTTCATATTCCTGGCGTAGACAACGTGCTGACAGACTTCCTAAGTCGGCACACAGTGGACAGCAGAGAGTGGGAACTGAATCAAGAAGTGTTCAACCTCATTGTTCAGAAGAAGGGACTTCTGAGCATCAATCTGATGGCGACAAGGCACGATCGGAAGGTTCCGTTGTTCTGCTCTCGCTTGAGGGGCCCTCTAGCTCTGGCAGCGGATGCCATGTCGATCCCATGGCACTTCCCTCTGGCATACATCTTTCCTCCCATTCCCATGCTAACACAGGATTTTTCCGGAAACTGCGTCTGGAGGGCTATCCAGTTGTTCTGATTGCTCCGTACTGGCCTTGTCAAGCTTGGTTTCCGGAGCTCCTGAATCTCTCTGTGGTGGAGCCCTTTCCCCGCCGTCCAGATCTCCTCCTGCAGGGGTACCTGTGGAAGGAGGATGTGGACCGTCTGGGTTTGACGGCATGGAAGTTGAATCCTCAGTACTGAAGTATTGAGTTCCCTTCTTTCAGAGATGCATCGCTATCCTTCCGGACGTCAAGGTTATCTTTCAGGGCGTTGCTCATACTCGTCCTGCCTTTAAGACCCTACTCCTAAGTGGGTTCTTAACTTGGTTTTGGGTGTCCTTCAGCGCCCTCCGTGTGAGTCCTTGGCTACTATTCCTCTGCTCATGCTGACTTGGAAAGTTGCATGCCCTGTCTTGCAAACCACCCTTTTTGGTGTTTCACAAAGACAAGGCAGTTCTTTGCACTTCTCAGGAGTTTCTCCCGAAGGAGGTCTCGGGATTCCACATTAATTAGGAAATCGTGGTGCCCTCTTTCTGTCCTGACTCTACACCCGTCAAGGAAAGAGATCTTCACTTGTTCGATGTGGTGCAATGTATCAAGTTGTGTGTGCACCGCACGGAGTCTGTTCGTTACTCTGACGCCTTGCTCGTCATTCCTGAGGGTCCCAGGGCAGGGAGACCGGCATCCAAGGTAGCATCTTGGATTAAGTCTACTATTTGTTAGGCTTAAGAATTGTGGAAGATGCCTGTTCTATTTAGGGTTTTGGCTCGTTCCACTAGATCCATTGGGGCTTCTTGGGCTTACAAGAATCGAGCCTCAGCTGATCAGTTGTGCAAGGCTGCCACTTGGTTGTCTGTGCACAACTTTTCTAAACAATACCGCGTTGATGTGCTGGCATCGGCTGATGCTAGCTTTGGAAGGAAGATCCTGGAGGCAGTCTTGCCTGTCTAGGTTCTCCTTTTGTCTCTTCAGTAATCCTTCACTTTTGAGCCCAGCTGGCTCTAGTTCTATGTGCGGTGCCGATGTTCCTGGGGTGTTTGTACCCCAGTTTTCTGTCCGTTGACACTTTGTTGTTATTGTTGGGCTGTCTATGATCTGATGGTTCTTATATGCTCTGGTGACTTTGGGGGCCCTGCGCCTGGTCCTTGCCTTACTTCTCACCTCTGGGAAACTCAATGGTTGGGCATCCCAAAGTTACCAGATACGCCAGATAAGTTTATTACAACGTTTTCTGGGCTATTTTATCGCTTTTAAATGTTGTTTTTGGTTGATCAGTGTATTTATTGACAAGTTGACTTCTGTGAAAATGTCTATTCCACTTCAGGCTGGGGCTAGACTTAAGACTAAGGAATCTGGGGTATCTGTGTCCCCCTTTGCTCATTGCTCCTCATGTCATACAGGTTTACTTAGAGAATTCTCAGGTCATATTTGCCCAGCATGCGCTGCTGCCCTTGAATCTCCTGCAGGGACCACCAGCCATGCACTAGAGCCAGTATGGATGCAAGAGTTTAAAGCTACTACCAGGGACCTCCAGTCCACCTTACAACTCCTTCCATCCACTTTACAGGGGGTCTTCCTCTCGTGGCAGTCCCCTGCCCCTACCAGATCTTCTCTGCCTAAACCGCTGGGTGTACCTGATGTCTGACTCCTCTGTGGAGGAGGAGTTGGTGGACGATGATGATGATGATGTTGATGATTGTTCAGCTGTTCCTTCACCTCAGTTTTTTGGGGACCCCTTTGAGGTGGACCACATCCCCTCACTCATCCCCCCCCCCAAAGTGGATGCCCCAGTTTCCAGGCTTTGTAAATCCACTGCCTTGCCAGTGGCTGATGCCTCTGCTCTCAAAGACTGTACTAATGAGAAGCTCGAGACTTCTCTAAAGGCTATTTTTGCGATGACTGGCTCTTCCCTTCGCCCTACCTTTGCTGCTGCATGGGTAAATAGGGCTGTGGCTGTTTGGACTGACCAGCTCAATTCTGCTGTCCGTCAGGGGGCCCCTACTTCTGACATGTTGCGACTTCTTGCTAACATTGCTGAGGCTCAGCATTATGTCTCTTCTGCCCTGTTTGACGCTGTGTGTATGGTAGCCAGGTCTTCTACCATGTCTGTGGTAGCCAGAAGGGCTCTTTGGCTCAAGATTTGGTCTGCTGACACGGCCTCCAAGAAGGCTTTCCTGTCTTTGCCTTTTCAGGGATCCTCCCTGTTTGGGCCTGCGCTCAAGGATCTCCTCAACGAGGCCACTGGAGGGAAGAGTACTCACCTGCCAGTGGTCCTGAGTTAGATAGAAGACGCCTGTCAAAAGGAATCTGCTTTTTCGTCCCTTTCAGACAGACTCACGCCAGTCGACCCAGACTGTTCCTCAGGCTCCGCACTCCTCATCCAAGCCTATGCAGCAATGGAGATCCAAGTCATCTACAAGTCCCAAGGCTTTCAAACCTCCTTCTGCATGACTCACCGAAGCCGCGTCCCCACCCGCAGGTAGGTGGCCGCCTACGCCACTACCTTTCAGCTTGGTAGGCCTCTGTGGCGGACCCATGGGTTTTACAAGTGGTGGCCTCAGGAAACAGGATTCCCTTCACCTCTCTTCCTCCTCCAAGGACCTTTGTTTCTCCTTCTACCTTGGGAGCAGAAAGAGATGCCTTTTCGAGGAAGCTATATAGGCCCTTCTGGACAAGGCGGTCCTGGAGCCAGTTCCCCCTCAGGAGAGAGGGGCTTGGGATTCTACTCCAACCTCTGTTACCCTTAGGGTGACTAGTCCCAAGGGTAATTTGCATATGCAAAGACCTAGTCAGAGGTGCTCAACTAGGAACGAGCCTGCCCTCAAAGTGTTGAGGCTCTATAGGATAAGTATCCTACTCAGGGTGCAATCTCTTTTAGCTCACTGCCTTTCACAGAGAGGAAATATCCTAAAGCACATCATACTGATCCTACCAAAAGGCAGCCCAACCACGAAGTGCCAGGCAATTCCTCTCTGAATAAGAGAAGCAGCTAACCCCAGTTACTGGTCTTCCACCATGTCAAGGGACCATGCTTGGCTCTCCTGTGGCAGACCGTGGGGGTCCTATCGGGTTCATGCTCGCAGGAGTCTTCCTTTACCTTCTTAATACCTAGTCAATAATTAATCTTACTGGTTGGGGATTGTCTAGCTGCAAGCTAAGGAGAGGAGATAGGCTCCACCCAGCAGTCACTTCTCAGAATTGTTCCTGCCTACTTAAAGGGGCTGATCGCCTACCCAAAAGTACCAGTAACCTGTATGGACTAAGAGAAAAGGATTTAACAGGTAAGACTAAAATCCTATTGTTCTGTTGCATTCCAGTGGTGTCCTTGACAGTACTTCTCCATAACATGTGAGAGAAACGGCTTCAGCTCTTCATGTGACAGTTTTAACCCTTTGACTGCCAGAGGGGTACACAATGCTTTGCTATGCAATGCATTGCGTACCCCTCTGGCACTAAAAGGGTTAACAGTTGTAACTTTCAAATAAAGCAACTGTAAGCAGTGGGAGTACCCTTGTTTTACTTAGGAGGAAAAACTGAATAATATATAGGTTTTCATGAAAAACTTGACTTCTTTAACCTTCTTTCTTTTTTCTTCACATTTAGCAACAATCTGACTACGCTACCAGATTATTTCTTTAGTCTGTGGACCTGATCCATTATTGGAAAAGCGGGGATAGAGGAACAGTGTACCACTATTCCTGCTGCCTGAAGGAAAGGACCTTACTCTGTAGGTCTTTCCTGACCCATCAGCACTATACTACACAATGTAGATGAGTTAGCTGAGCTGCCTGTTTTCCCCAATGCATTGCTCACTCCTCTGACACACAAAATGTGGACCACTCCCCAAACCATTGTGCAATGAACTCGTATTTATTATAATTGATGTATCACATTGCTCAAACACGTAGGCTTTCAGATAATTCTAATAGAGTTTACACAAGCCAGACCTGACAGTGCTGGCTTCAAGGAGAAACTCCTCAAGGACTGGATTCTTTCATTACTCATTTAGAAGCCAGTTAGAAGCCGTGTTAGTATGAATCCAAATAAGGCCATACAGTATATGGAGTGCTAAGTGCTCTATATGCTGTTAGTAAAGAATACCACAAGCTCCTTCTTTCCGGTCTTTTTGGCAGCAGTCAGGAACCTAGTGCTTGGGGAGAGTATCTCAGTGTGGTCAGAGCACTGCTAAAAGTTTTTAAAAGAAAAAAAAAAGGCTTACAAAATAGACAATTTGTTGTCATTTATTGTGCCCTAGCCAAATAAATAGTTACTCTTTCTTTTAAAAAAAATGTTTTATTATTCCCTGTCTCTATATAACCATAATTATATGTAAGGTTATAGTTAACCTTTAAGAGTGATTTAGATCCAGTTTGGAGGAATTCAGATTGTTCATTCTAAACAGTTTTGCTTGTTCAGTATTCTATTACATACTAGTTGAAGAGCCTGTGTACACTAGCCACAGTGCCACCCAGCAACGGCCGCGGTGCAGTCATGCATAGTAGACACTGCCCGTGCCGTTGCTCATACGGAGCGGGGCGCTCCAAATTCAGACCGTAGTCGAGGACTACGGTCTTGACTTCGGAGCCCCCCCTCCGTTATCAGCCGCGGTGCGGGCAGTCTGTAGTGCGCATGACTGCATGTGCAGCCGTCTTACTGTGCATGACGGCTTCTGACAAACAGTTAAGCAAATTACTATATAGGATATGCATTTATTAATTCCTGATTACAGGTGCATCTCTATCTTCCCAAATATTTTGTCAAGCCTGCTGTCCCAGATTACAGTTAATACATACATTTAACATTTAGTTGGAACATTAATTTGCTTGGCATAATTTTTCAGGTCTGCATTGTATCAAGAGACCCAGCAGTTTAGTATTTCTTCAGTCCACCATTTGTTTATTTAAAATGTAAAAAGTCACAAGACGTTAGAAAAATATTCTCTCTAAGTGTATTGAGGTAAACACATTACAAGAGCAAGGGTTAGCCTTATTTGGTAAGGTTTTGCTAAATGTTCTGTGTGAGATAATCATGTTTTGTCTTTTAGATGCAGAGCTTACATGGCGGACCAGAAGCTATAGCTGTGCTGGACCAATTAGAATCTGACTATTATGATCACCAGCTCCAGTTATACGAAGTGCAGTTTGAGATCCTGAAGTGTGAAGAACTGCTACTAACAGCTCAACTTGAGAGCATCAAAAGACAGATATCAGGTGCAGTCTAGCTGTATTATTATTTTTTTTTCTTTTTTTTCTTTTTTTTTTTTTGTGTAAGGAGAACAAACCACTTTATTCTGTAAAATAAAGGGGAATGTTACCTAGCAGAATAGGTATCTCTTAGGACCCTGTATTCAAAAGAAAAGTGAAGTAAGTTTGGAGCAAACCAGCTGATCCATAGGGGAGAAATAAAACATTTTGGGAACTTTGCTGTGGTGCTGCTCCCTGGACTTGTCTCTCCATGGTCCTGTGTCTGGTCTTCTCCCCTTACCTCCATGTTAGCAGTTATCCTTCAGCATAGAGCTGTGATGACATCACAGCCCATGCTTCACCATGCATGCAACCAGGTCTTACTTGGCTAGGACAGGTCATTGCCCTGAACAAATTATACTGAAGATTAGCTTAGATGTGTGTATGTATATTTTTCTTACATCCAGTATGGAACACAGGTCCCCTGGGGTTGAGCCCCTCCTCCTGGAGGGCAGGGCACATCACAAAAGACAGAGACTTTGGTGAGTAGACTCCCTACTCCTCCTCCAGCTCAACCCCTACCTACTAACGCCCTGAATGCATGTGTCCTGCAAGCAAGCTGGAAGGGCATGGTCATCCTCTTAGTTTTTTCTTGTAGTACTCTAGATATGGGGCTGTATAATACCCCATTAGGCCGGTTACCATTTCTGCTTCCAAATTTTCTATCGTGATAGGGTCTCTTGCGATTCTGTCCTCTCCTATGGCGGTAAGCTGAAGAAAGAAGAATGGTGAGTAACCCTTTGAGTGCCTTGGTCCACTTTATGTCCCAACTTATCTTGCCCCTCCATACAGGGGTTGGTGTGTTCTCCATTATGCTCTAGCTCTCACTGTGTATTTTTATTATTCTCTTTGGGGCTTTGGAGTGAGGAGGGTGGCTTTAACCTTTTCTGTGCTACTCTGGGCTATTGGATGTATTTTAGTGCTTTGGAGGGCTTATCTTCACTCCCTCGCTACTCAGACTGTTAGGTTTAGACTAATGTTTCACTGGGGTTTTTGGGTCATTTTAATATTTTTTCTACTTGGAGATAACATTTTTTGTGGCGTTCCGCCCACGGCCATCTTTGCTCTGTTGACTTCTATGGGGAAAGGAAATTGAGGAACGCCATCTTCATTTCTGTAGTTGTAGCTTTGTACTTCTGGCACATCCTATAGTATGTCATCTCGCTGGCGAGGTACCATTAAAGGGATAGTAATACTTGTAAATCTAAAAAATTGTACAGTGGCGCTGTTGCTACGTCATCCTGTGGAGATTTATGGTCTATGGACCAGAGCTGACCTTCAGACGGTATAGCAACAGCGCCACTGTACAGTTTTGCACCTAAAAAAATTCAACATTGAGCTGTAATAACTTTTGAATGAAACACCTTTCAGCAGTGGGAGTACTCTTGTTTTACTCAGGGATAAAACCCTACAACATATTTTTTTTGACATTTTAAGTATTACTATCCCTTGAATGAATATAGTTGGACATTTTAATGAATACAGTTGGAAATTTCATAGTTTTCAAAGATTTTGAATGGGTTAAAAAAAAAATAAAATAAATAAAAATTATAATTTTGGACATGTTTGTGAACACCAGGCTAGATGTAGAAATGCAACGAACTCCTCATTTGATGTAGTGTGGTTTATTTTAATGTTATGGGGTATTTATACTTCCAGACTGTGTTGTGCATTATGGTTATCTACATGAAACTGTCAGCCTAATTTCTGTTTTGCTCTGTTACAATGCAGGGCCCCTGTTTTAGATTTTTTGTTTGTTTATGCTAAACTTGCCTGACATGTTCATTAAATTTAACTTTAACCCCTTAACGACCGGTGATGTCAGGCCCTTCACATCTGTCTGGATGTTAAGTCTCAGTGACGGTCCTAGCACGTCATGGGATTCTGGGATCGCATCTACACGCTACTCTGTGATCCCAGAGTAAATGACAGTAAGGGAAAAAAAAAAAAAAAAGGCCGTGGTCCTTTAGGGCCGCCCACCCCCGGATAGCTAAGTCGTTAATCCCTTAAGGACCAGCCGCGCGCGCGCACACACGCAGCCGTCACTTAAGGACCAGGGGCCTTTTTTTTTTTTTTTAAAACCCCCCCCCCCCCCCCCTGAATCCGATTCCGGACTTCTTAAACGGCGTACGGGGAGCCCGGAATTCCATGACATCATGGGTCCTTAAGGGGTTAAGGTGTTAATGAAGTTTCTAAAAACCACTATTTGACAACGTTTTCTTGCTCTACACTCCCAGCCTGTCATTGCACTTCTCTCGAGATCTTCAAGTCTCATTTAAAATTACAATTCCTCAAAAAGGCTTCAATAAGGCAGAAGGCACTCGCGTCGTGCATCCAAATCCTATATAATAATTCGCTAAATCGTGTGTAATGCCGTGACATGCGCAGTACACACTGCTGTGCGTACTGCAGTCATGCGCAGTAGAGGCTGCCCGCGCCGCGGCTGATACAGAGCTGGGCGCTCTGAATATCAGCCATGGCGCGGGCAGTCTCTACTGCGCGTGACTGCCCCGCGACTGGGTGGCAGTGGCACTGTGGCCCGTGTAACGGGCTGTTCAGCTAGTCTCTTATAATTTGCTTACGTACTTATACACTTTGAGGTATTTTTCTGCAATTGCAGTAGTAGTCTTGTGCAAACAATCAAAGGTAATACAAATAAAAAAAAGTGACTCACTCCTCCTCTAGATCACTACCTAAGCAATAATTGGTATTTAGGCACATGAAGTATAGATTGTCCATCTCCAGGAAGCTCTGAGAGGAGTCTACAGATAACAAAGGGGAAACCTGCAGCCTGTCAGGCAGGCATATATAGTATGAAAGAAGACAATATGTTCTTTAATACTAAAGCAGGTTGTGTGGGATGCATGGGTCCCTTTTAAAGCTGGTACCAAACGAGAGCCTAGTCTATCATGAAAAACAAAAAAATATATTCATGGTTCCACTACACAATAAAAGGGTGAAAACTGTTTTAACCCTTTTGAGTGCCAGAGGGGTACGCAACGCATTGCTCTGCAATGCGTTTCATAGCCCTCTGGTACCCAAACTGTTACTAAAGAATTATTTCACTGGTGATTAACATGCAGAAGTCCCCTGCTCTTTAACCCCTTAAGGACCCTTGACGGTCCTGGCACGTCACGGGTTGGGGAGCAATAAGGATCCAGGACGTGCCAGAACCGTTCGGGGAGTCCTGAACCTGATGCTGGGGGAAAAAAAAGTCTGTAAGTGCCGGCCGGGTGTGCAATTGGCCGGTCCTTAACCCCCCATGACGGTCCTGGACCGTCATGGGTTGCAGTCCCCTTAAGGACCCATGACAGTCCAGGACCGTCATGGCTTAAATGATAGCAGCGTACCTCCGTGCACGCTGCTATCATTAATTCCAGGCTGAGACTGAACGCTCCGAGACCGGGGCGTTCAGTCTCAGCCCTTCTTGCCTTTGCTGGTTCATGCGATCGCCGTTCCAGCGATCACATGTACCGGCAAAGTGACAGACAGAGACAGCAAAGAAAGCATGCTGCCTGTGCCTGTCAAGTCTGCCTCTGGCTCCGTTGCTATGAAAGTAACGGAGACAGAAGTAGACAGGAGACACCTAGTGGTGAAAGAAAATACAGCAGCTAGGGGTATTAACCCCTTCACTGCTGGTGCCAAAGGCTTGCTAAATGCAGGTCAATTTTTGACCTGCAATAATTTTTTTTATTTATGTTTTTAAAAAAAAAAAAAACACAGAACACTTTATTTTTGTAAAAAAAAAAAAAATGTATTTAAAAAAAAAAAAAATAATCTAATTAAACAAAAGTGGAGGTGTGATTGTTGTGGAGCTATGTAATACACTTATATACACCGCCAAATGTCACGGATAAAAAAAGTGTCAAAATAGGGTGGGAAAAAGGGACATGGGGGTTTTCACCCAGGGGGGACAGTGGCCACTTTAAACTGTGCATTTTGTAGGTATGACTGACCGGTCATACCTTTTATGCAGTCTCCATAAAATTTTAACCCTTTGTGCCCAATTGATCCAAAGAGAAAAACCAAAAATGATGTTTTTTTTTTTTTACCTTTTTTTACCTTTTTTTTTAATTTTAATAAAGTAAATGGTGGGTTTTCCATATAAGTAGGGTATCAAATGAAAGCCCTATTTGTGCTTAAAAAAATAGTATATAATTTAGGGGGGTGGAATAAAAGACTTAGAGGGAAAATATTGCTGAACAAAGATATAGTCAAAAAGGTCAGAACTGCTCCGGTCCTTAAGGGAAAACGACCTCAGATTTTCCCGGTCCTTAAGGGGTTAAGCAGTTAAAGGAGCAGTAAACTTTTTTTTTTTTTTTTTTTTTTTTTACCCTTTCAGTGCCAGAGGGTTACGCAACACATTGATTTGTTGTGTGCCCCTCTGGCACTGAAAAGGCTACTGAAAACTTATATGTTAGAGCTTTTCCTGCTCTGTAGTTGTTTTATTCAAATATTAGAACAGTTAAGGAAATGAATTTACTGTGTGTTTACTTCCTGGAAGTTCTAACTGACAGGAAGTGACAGGCAGTTTCTATCACATTCTATGGAGAACTGTAAGTCACTGACTGTAACAGAATAACTAACTGGAATTTGACCGCTAGAAGACACTGCTAATGTAAAAAAATGGGTTTAAACTGTAATAACTATGGAAATATGTACTCAACAGAAAAAAAAAACTACATAATATATATATAATATATATATATATATATATATATATTTTTTTTTTTTTCTCATTAAAAAAAGTTTACCGCTCTTTTAAGATGTTAACACTGTCAATTAAAATAACCAGTCTTTACATCTGTAATGTGATTTCTAACACTAAGAAAGTTTTATGCATGACACCCTTTATCTTGTCATGGCATATCACTGTGAACAACCTATTGTTCTCCAGCTGTCTTTGCACTACAGTGCTTTTTCTTTACGGGGTTGCTGCTGATGGGAATTGTAGCCCAACAATAAATGGGCCTGCAGATCCCTTCCATGCGATGAACGATACTGTCTAAGAGCTATTTAGAATGTATCAAACATGTATTGTTATTTATTTTGTAGTAATTCATGCCTTAAAGCAATTCTGTTCATTTTTTTTTTCTTTTTGTTTGTTCATCTGAAGGGCCAGATTTCCATAGGTCTGCTACAATTCATAGCCGTGCCTTATAGGAAAAGCTGAGTTGTGACCTAGTTTAAATAGAGGTGTACAATCTGCTGACAGTGTTTTGAAATACATGACCTACAAGTTTTCCCAGTGCTGTTATAAATGTGCAGTTAAAGATGTTCTGCTTGTGTTTATATTATTACTCATCTAAATTTGTAATTGCATCGAACTGCATGGTGTTGCATGGGGCCTGTTGCCTGTGCTTCTGCTTTCAATGAAACATTGACTCAGTAGTAAGTCCTACATATGCACACAGAAAAAATGAGTAATTATAGTGAAAAACCAACTGTGCAATCAGTATACAAATATATTAATCTACAGCTGTTCAGCAAATGTAGTGTAAATTTATGAAAACACTTATTTTCAACAATTTTCTTGCTTCATTATTTTATGCATTACGTCAGCCACTTTCTGACCCATAAATGAATCTGTTTATAGGATATATTTGTGGTATTAGCGTAGTTTTACCAATGTAACCAATGGAATGTGCATTTTTACTTAATTGGAGATGCCTGTTTGCACCCCTTTGGTATTGGTATTTTGTATTTTTGTAATCAGGACTTTTAAATATAATCGAAAGTTTCATGACCAGCATAATTGTTTTTGATATATAGTGTATAACGAGTAATAGAAGCACAGCATTACGTAATAGAAATCTGTAGAAATATTTACATTTTGATCACTTTACCTGCCATCACAGGCTCATCCGCCCTAGAGATGAGCCGGACCTGTCTGGGGTTCAGCTCCCCTCAGGGTTGTTCTGTTTGCCCCGGTACATAACATCAAGAGTGCTTTATTTTAGAAATTTCCTTCCCGGATAAAATAAGCTATTCAACCCTTTCAGTACCTGATTGACATTTAACCCTGTGATATCAGAGGGAGGGAGAAAGACACAGTGGATAAGAGTTATGGAGAAAGAGAGACAGACGGACAAATGGAAGAAGGAATGGGTCAATCCAGACACAGAGCGAGGACAGTGGCAAATGGGAGGATGAAAGATACAGATCGGCAAATGGGAGTCAGGGAGAATAACACAGGGTGGAGGCGAAGAGGCAAAGTGGCAAAAGGGAGGGTGGGAGGGTAAGAATAATCACTGGAGCAGTGAAACTGCAGTGATTTTGGCAGAAATGGGTGGGAGGGCTTAGCTCTTCGGCCATTCCTGTGAAACTCACTGAACACGGGCAACTCTCTGCAGTCAGGGCTAAATGCCACCCTGCTGCCACCGATCCAGAAATAGGCAAGCCTTTTAACCCTTTAAGGACCCATGACATGCCAGGACCATCATGGGTAAACTTGTGTTAAGGACCATTGACGGTCCTGGAACGTCATGGAATGCAGGGGTCCCAGCGCAGCTGCACACCGATTGGGGACCCCTGAATCCATTCGGCAAATTAAAAAAAAAACAAAAAAAACATGGTCCTTAACTGCCAGCCATGTGCCGTGCGGCCGGTCTTATATATGCAGTGTATCAACAACTTTTGAAGATGATGATAGATATATATATATATATATATATATATATATATATATATATATATATATATAATACAGTACTGTGCAAAAATTTTAGACAGGTGTGAAAAAATGCCGTAAAGTAAAAATACTTTCAAAAATAGACATAATAGTTTATTTTTATCAATTAACAAAATGCAAAGTGGGTGAACACAATAAAAATCTAAATTTAATGAATATTTGGTGTGACCACCCTTTGCCTTCAAAACATTAAAATGAGTATATGGATTATTCCTACTCCTATGGGGACTCTTATGACTGGCCCCCTTCCCTCTGCTGAGGGACTCATTAGAGCTGTCTTGGAGACCCTTCAGGTTTCTGACACCGCTGAATGAGGGTCGTCTTCTACTGATGTCTACCAGAGGAGTAAGAAAACTTCCCCTTCCTCCTCATAGCCATAGAACAAGCCATTGTGCCTTATGTTTGTTCTCAGAGCCTCTCACATTTTGGTATGTTTTTTTTTGTATACTCTTAGGGGTCTCCCTAAGAGTAAAGGGTAATCCAGATTTGGACCCCTTACTCTCAGTGCCTAGGGAATCCAGCTGCACCTCAATGATGAGGCTCAAAAAGGCCAAAATGTGGACGTCTGGGGGTTAGCTGGTTGTTTTCCAGTGCATAGGGAACTTGCCTGTCATTTTGGAACTGGATCTCCCTTTTGGGGCAGGATTAGTGTTATCTGAACATGGAAATGTCTCCTCTGTAATGGCACTAGAGAGCTAAAACATGATGCTGCTGAGCGGTGACTAGCCATAGAACAAGCCATGTGCCTTTTGTTTGTCCTCAGAACCTGTCCATTTTTGCTTGCAGTTGATTGATAAGAACCCATTTTTCCTGGTATAGTGGCCAACCTTTTACTTTACTACTTTTGTCACCTCATTCCAACTCTCGCCTTAATCAGGTCCAGGGGTGTAAAGAGAAAATACATACTGTGCACAAAGCCTGTGAGAAGGAGAGCAGCATTTCAGCCCTTGATGGGCGTGTACTTTTGTGTGAGTGTAAATATTAGTCCCTTTACGTTCTTGCATGGAATTGTCTTTCATCAAGGACCCGAAATGTTCTAGGGTTTTAACAAGTTAGGAAAAGAGCAGAATCAGAGGGCCAAGCAGCTTTAACCTGCCATCAGAATCTCATTCAGTCATGTTGACTTGATTTTTGCTTCTTTTTCCAGAGAAAACAGATGAAGTGGTGTATTACGATACATATGAAAGTATGGAGGCAATGCGTGAGACTGAAGACATGGCAGCATCTATCCACTTACACAGGGAAGAATTGCACAAACTTCAGCTAAAAGTGCGTCAGCTAGAAGCAAAGCGTGGCCGCATTTCAGCTAAGAAAGCCTACCTCAGAAATAAGAAGGTATCCATGTATTTTTAAGGCCTTGTGCAGAAAGCAAAAGATGAGCATTTCTGGGGCACATCAGCTATACCATGGGTGGACAAATGGAAATTTCCCAAAATTACTCTGACTTTGAAATATTAATATGAGCCATACTCTTTAACAGCTTAAAACCAGTGTTAAATGCATTGCACATCCCTCTGGTCCTCAAGATTTTAATACTATAGGATTCAGTGCTAAGATTAAAGGGATAGTAACACTTCGTTTTAACTTTATTTTATTTTGTAGGCATTAAAAAAACATGAAGAATGATATAAGTCTTATCTCTCAAACCTTTATGGTTTATGAGATATTCACAAGCAAAGTTCCCCTCCCCGCCCCTTTTACCTAGTGTAAGCCATCTCTTCTCAGATGTGAGTCTGGTTGTATGACAGTACAAATAACAGAAGGGGACAATTTTCTTTGTATGAAAACAATGAAAGCCCTTCCCCCCCTTGACAAGTTTTTCAGCTTTTTCCGTTATCTTAATTGAAGATTGTCCCTCTCTGCAGTCTACCTGGGCATCTCCCTTCTGATCTGGTTGAACAGGGGGGGGGATACTTTGTTTGTGAATATCTCTTAAACCATAAAGGTTTCAGAGATAAGACTTATATCATTCTTCATGTTTTTTTAATGCCTACAAAATAAAATAAAGTTAAAATGAAGTATTACTATACTTTTTAAAGTGGCACTTTCGCCATTGGTAAAGTCGCCCTGCAATAATTAGGCAGGTGGCAACTAGCTTAATAATAGTTATTTTACCTCTCAGAAAGATGAAATTCTACAGAAATCCTTAATATTCCGAGACTGACTGCCAGGTTAGTGCAGTTTGCTCGCCTGCGCCGTCAGTCACTTCCGATGCCTTTCGGCACAGTACAATACTTTATAATGGAGACCGGGACTGATGGCGCAGGCACGCAGACAAGAAGTCTGCGCTGATGCCGGCTTTCAGTCTCGGAAAATTAAGGATTTTTCTGTCGTCCAATACAGGTTACTGGTAACTTTAGGTAGGCGATCAGCCTCTTTAATAGGCAGGAACAATTCTGAGAAGTGACTGCTGGGTGGAGCCTACTTCCTCTCCTTAACTTGCAGCTAGCCAATCCCCAGCCAGTAAGATTTGTTCCTTGGTCAAGACACAAGGCAAGAGATTAGCTCTGCTATAGTTTTAGCTTTTTTATTTTCTGTTAGATATGGAATACCACCATTAGGCGGATTACCATCACTGACAATTCTGACAATTCCCATCACCCAAATGTGGGTAGCTCAGTTTGCCAGGTAATTTTGTGGACCTAAGCCCTGGGGGGGAAAATCTTGGCTGCAAGTTCTTTCCCCAGGAGTTGCCCACAGAGGCTTCTACTTGATATATGGTAATCTGAAGACAGAAGTCCTGCTGAAAAAGGTGATCACCCTTGGAGTGCTGAGGTCCGTCCACATGTCCCATGCTTCCACTCCGCACTGGGGTCTCATTTGGAGTTCCTATTACATATTCATGCTCTCACTGGGTTTATCTGTATGTCTGTGAGGTGTTTGGAGCAAGTTTCTGTGGTAACTTAACAATTTATCGTCCAATACAGGTTACTGGTAACTTTGGGTAGGCGATCCGCACCTTTAATTGTAGGCAGGAACAATTCTAGAATTGTATGCAGGGAGTGGTGCCTACCTTCCCTCCTTGGCTTCAGCTAGCCAACCAGTATCAGAAAGATTTGTTCCTTGGTGAAGATAACACAGGCAAGAGAACAGTTCTGCTATAGTTTTAGAAACTTTATTTTTCTGTTAGAAATGGAATACCACCATTAGGCGGATTACCATAACAGACCATGCCGTTAGATGTGGCTAGCTCAGTAACCAGGTGCTTTTTGTGGACCTTAAGCCCTGGGGGGAAAAGTCTTGGCTGCAAGTTCTTTCCTCAGGAGTTGCCCACCGAGGCTTCTTCTTAATACATGGTAGTCTGAAGACAGAAGATCTGCAGGAAAGATGAGCAATCCTTTGAGTGCTGCAGGTCCACATGTCCCACAGTGCCCCTCCATACTGGGGTTTACCTTTGGAGTTTCTATTGCACACTCCTGCACTCATTGGGTATATCTGTATGTCTGTTGGGTGTTTGGAGCAGGTTTATGTGGTACCTTAACCCTTTAGCTGCTGGTTTTGCATCTTTTGGGGGGTTTCTGACCCACTTCCTTCTGGTTAAGTGTTTTTTGGGTGCATTTTTATTTTACTTTTGTAAAATTTGAGTTCAAAGGCGCGCTTTACCGCATAGGCACCATTGCTCCCTTCATTCCTATGGGACTGTACAGTTTGGGACAAATCTCTGCAACCGCTTAATCTAGCGACTTCAGAGATGGCTCATTTTTCTTGTCTGCCCTTGCTCTATGTTTCGAGGCTTCGGGCATTGTTCGGGTGCTTTTTCTGGGAAAACTACATTTCCCATGAGCGCTTGCTTCACTCGCTCGTTTCTGATTGGCAACTGCCGTGGCTGACATTTTGTTCCATTTCCAGAATGAGTATCCTACGCAGGGCTTGGACTCTCCTTCTCTCCTCTGCTGATTAACCCTTCGCCTGCCAGTTTAGCAATTTCTGGGGTGAAACTTTAATCCTACACACTGTACTTGGGTGATTTCTTATACTATAAGGTTATTTGACACTGTGAGAATGCCTATACCGTTGGGGCCAGACCTAAGACTAAGGATGCTGGGGTCTCTGTATGCCCTATTTCGCATTGCTCTTCCTGTCAGTCAGGGTTACCTAGATAATTCTCAGGTCATTTATGCCCAGCATGTTCTGATGTCCCTGAGAATCTTCCAGGGACCTCCAGCCATTCATTAGAGCCAGTTTGGGTGCAAGAGTTCAAGGCTGCTACCAGGGACCTTAGGTCTACATTGCAACTCTTTCCATCCCAGTTACAGGGGGTCTTCCATTCTTGACAGACCCCCTCCCTCTGTCAAGTCTTCCCTGCCCAAACCTCAGGGGGTACCTGACGTATCAGATTCCTCTGAGGAGGAACTGCTGGTGGATTCAGATGTTGAGGAATGTGTTCTGCTGTGGGCTCCTCTCAGTTTGTTGGGGATCCTTTTGAGGCTGATCCTGAGCCCTCGGCTGAATACCCTTAACATTCCCTTAGTCCAGGAGGTTCCTTCTGATCCCTCTGATGTGTTTCAGGAGCCTAAAAAGCCCCTTACTTGCTTTCCACCTAACTCCACTCTTGACCGCCTTTTGCCTGAAGAGTGGAAATCCCCAGACAGGAAACCTTCAAAAAAATTTGCCAAGCTTTATCCCTTCTCTGAGGCAGTGCTTGCTCAGTGGGTTCATCCTCCCAAAGTGGATGTTCCTATCTACAGGCTATCCAAGCCTACTGCCTTAACATTTTCTGAAGGACCGGACTGACAAGAGACTTGAGGCCTCCCTGAAGTCCATTTTTGCCACTGCTGGTTCTGCCATGCGTCCAGCATTTTCTGCAGCATGGGTAAACCGGGCCATTGCAGTCTGGACTGAACAGCTCACCCTGGCTGTCTGGCAGGGTGCTTCCACTTCAGATATGTTGTGCCTTCTTGCCAACATTTCTGAGGCACAGCACTATGTTTCTGCTGCCTTATTTGATGCCATCTGTTTGGTGGCTAGGGTTTCCACCAGGTCTGTGGTTGCCAGACGGGCTCTTTGGCTCAAGATCTGGTCTGCTGACACTGCTTACAAGAAAGCATTGCTCTCCTTACCTTTTCAAGGTACTTCTTTGTTTGGGCCAGATCTTAAGGATCTGATCAGTGAGGCCACAGGGGGTAAGAGTACCCTTCTGCCCTTGGTTCCCAGAAAGAAAACGCTGCTTAAGCGTAATCCGTATTTTCCTTCCTTTCAGAATGAGACACGTCGTGCGAACCAGACGGTTCCCTCAACTCCGTGCCTTCTCCAAGCCCAAACAGCAGTGGAAGCCCAAGGCTTCCAAGCTGCCTTCTGCATGACTCGCCGAACCCAGGTCCCCACTCTGCTGTGGGTGGTCGTCTGCGTAACTACCACGGCATCTGGGAGGATTCAGTGGCAGACCAGTGGGTTTTACAGGTGGTGACGGAAGGGTACAGGATCCCTTTCGTCTCTCTTCCTCCCTTTTGCTTCCTTCCTTCTCGTACTCCTCAGGGTGTGGAGAAACACCAGCTGTTCAACGGCACTATTCAGGCTCTTCTGGACAAGGATGTTCTAGAGCCAGTTCCAGTTCAGGACAGAGGTATGGGTTTTTAGTCAAACCTCTTTGTGGTCTCCAAAAAGGAACGGCGGTTGTTGCCCTATTTTGGATTTGAAGGATCTCTCTTCGACACTCAGCAGAGCATGGCGTTTCTCACGGACGAGGTAGCTCACCAGGGTTTCTGCGGTTCTGGCTCAGGATCCAGTTGCAGCCAAGAAGCTGCCCTCTCTAGTGGGGCAATTCATCTCCACCATATAAGCGGTCCCGTTTGCGATGGCGCACACCAGGGAACTCCAGCGGTTCATGATCCAGGTGTGTAGGGGTCAGCCAGACCTTCTGAAGATGTCGGTGTCCCTCCCTCTTCATGTGGAACGGAGTTTGTCATGGTGGCTCAACCTCTCCAATCTGCTGAAAGGCAAATCCTTCCTGGTATCCTTCTGGACCACAGTGATAATAAATGTCAGCCTCTCGGTGGGGAGCCAGTCCTGGGTTGCCTGAGTGCTCAGGGTCGGTGGTCTCTGGAGGAATCTCTCCTTCCCATCAGCGTGGTGGAGCTTCGGGCGATATTTCATGCCCTTCGTCATTGGACACCTCAGCTGGAAGACTGTCCATTCCGGGTACAGTTCGACAACGCCACAGCTGTGGCTTACATCAACAAGCAGGGTGGAACAAGAAGTCTTGCCACTTGGTTAGAGGTCAAGGCTATTTTGTCCTGGGCAGAAGAACAGGTTCCTGCCATATCAGCAGTGCACATTCCTGGCGTAGACGTCATGACGGACTTCTTCAGTCGACACACAGCGGACAGAGGAGAGTGGGAGCTGCACCCAGAAGTGTTCACCCTCATTGTTCAGAAGTGGGGTCTTCCTTACATCGACCTGATGACGACAAGACGCATCCGGAAGGTTCCGAGGTTCTCCTCTCGGTGGAGGGACCCTCTAGCTCTGGCATGAATGCAATGTCCATTCCTTGGTTATTTCCTCTGTCCTACATCTTTCCTCCCCTCCCAGTGTTGCACAGGGTGTTACGGAAATTGCGACTGTAATGCTGTCCAGTCATTCTGATTGCTCCGTACTGGCCTCGCCAAGCTTGGTTTCCGGAGCTTCTGGATCTGTCAGTGGCGGAGCCATTCCGGCTCGCTCCCTTGCTGTCCGGATCTTCTTCTACAGGGTTACCTGTGGAAGGAGGATGTTCATCGGCTAACTTTGACGGCTTGAAAATTTAATCCTCAATATTAAAGAAGAGGCTTTTCTTCTTAGGTGGTGGCTGCTATGCACAGTGCCTACAAACCTGTTTCTTCCAAGATCTACCATCATGTTTGGTCGAGCTTTCTATCTTGGTGTGCTGACAAAGACCTGTCTCAGGAATTTGATCTGCCTACGTTCCTGGCCTTTTTGCAGGACAGTGTGGATAAGGGCCTCAGTTGAGTTCCCTTAAGGTTCAGACTTCTGCTCTCTCTGTTTTCTTTCAGAGGCGCATTGCCATCCTTCCTGATTTCAAGATTTTCTTCCAGGACGTTGCTCATACTCGTCCTGCCTTCAAGACTCTCTCCTCTGTGGGATCTTAACTTGGTTTTGGGTGTTCTTCAGCACTCTCCATTTGAGTCCTTGGCTACTATTCCTCTACGCCTGTTGACGTGGAAAATGGCCGTTCTCCTGGTGATCGTGTCTGTTAGCCGTGTCTCAGAGTTACATGCTCTGTCCTGTAAGCCACCCTATTTGGTGTTTCACAAGGACAAGGCGGTGCTTCGCACTTCTCAGGAGTTTCTCCCGAAGGTGGTTTTGGAGTTCCACATCAGGAGATTGTGGTGCCTCCTTCCCATCAGCGTCTTGGAGCTTTGGGCGATATTTCATGCCCTACATCACTGGACACGGCAACTGGAGGATTCCCCGGTCAGGGTACAGTCGGGCAACGCCACAGCGGTAGCCTACATCAACAAGCGAGGCGGCACAAGAAGTCTCGCAGCTTGGATAGAGGTCAAGGCTATTTTATTCTTGGGCAGAAGAGCATGTCCCTGCCATTTCCGCAGTTCATATTCCTAGCGTAGACAACATTCTGGCCGACTTTCTCAGTCGACACACAGTGGACAACGGAGAGTGGGAGCTGCATCCAGAGGTTTTCATCCTCATCATCCAGCAGTGGGGTCTTCCATGCATCGTCCTGATGGCGACCAGACACAACAGGAAGGTTCCAACGTTCTGCTTTCGCTGGGTAGATCCCCTGGCTGTAGCAGTGGATGCCTTGTCGATCCCGTGGACTTTTCCTCTGGCATACCTCTTTCCTCCCATTCACCTGTTGAACATTGTGCTACAGAAACTGAGACTGGAGCGCTGCCCAGTCATTCTGATTACTCCGTACTGGCACCGACAAGCTTGGTTTCCAGATCTTCTGGACCTCTCGGTGGCAGAACTGCCTCAACTCCCCCCCCCCCACCCCCACCCCGTCCAGACCTTCTTCTACAGGGTTACCTCTGGAGGAAAGACTTATCATCTGGCTTTGACGGCATAGAGATGGAATCCTCAATTGTGAAGAAGAAATTATTTTCTTCTGGAGTGGTGGCTACTGTCCTTAGTGCCTGTAAGCCTGTTTCATCTCTAAGGCCTACCATCGAGTTTGGTCTACCTTTCTGGCTTGGTGTGCTGACAAGGACCTGTCTCAGGATTTTGACCTTCCTACAGTTCTTTTCTTCCTCCAGGATGGTGTGGATAAGGGTCTCAGTCTGTGTTCTCTTAAGGTTCAGACTTCTGCGCTCTCTGTCTTCTTTCAGAGGCGTCTTGCTATCATTTCTGATGTCAAGGATTTCTTCCTGGGTGTTGCTCATACCTGTCCGGTGTTTAAGTCCCCTGCTCCTCAGTGGGATCTTAACCTGGTTTTGGGAGTACTCCAGCGTCCTCCCTTTGAGTTCTTGGCTACCATTCTACATCTGCTGATGTGGAAGATGGCCTTTCTCCTGGCGATTGTTTCTGTTCGCGGAGTTGCAGAGCTGCATGCCCTGTCTTGTAGACCGCCCTTTTTGGTCTTTCACAAGGACAAGGAGGTGCTTCCCACCTCACAAGAGTTTCTCCCGATGGTGTCGTCTGAGTTCCACATTAATCAGGAGATTGTGGTCCCTTCCTTCTGTCCTAACCCTACTTCGGACAAAGAGAGTGATCTTCATCTGTTGGATGTTGTGCGTTGTCTCAAATTCTATGCACATCGCATCCTTGAGGCAGACTGACACACTTTTTGTCATTCCTGAGGGTCCTAGGGCAGGGAATCCTGCTTCGAAGGTAACCATAGCTTCTTGGATTAATTCCACGATTCGTAAGGTTTACGAACTTTGGAAGAAGCCTGTTCCCTTCAGAGTCATGGCTCTATTGGGGCTTCTTGGGCCTGCAGCTGATCAGTTGTGCAAGGCGGCCACTTGGTCATCTGTGCACACTTTTTCTAAACACTATCGCGTGGATGTGCTGGCATCGGCTGATGCCAGCTGTGGGAGAAGGATCCTGGAGGCAGTCTTGCCTGTTTAGGATCTCTTTCATCTCTCAGTACTCTTTCACTTTTGAGCCCTGTTGGCTCTAGTTCAGTGTGCTGTGCAACAGTTCATGGGTTTGTTTCTACCCCTGTTCAGTGTCCGTTGACACTTTGCAGTCAGTGTTGAGCTATTTATGATCTGTAGGTTCATTGGTGCTCTGAAGACTTTGGGGTCCTGCGCCTGGTCCTTGCCTTTCTTCCCGCCCTGGGGAACTTAATGGTTGGACATCCCAAAGTTACCAGGAACCTGTACTGGACGACAGAGAAAATAGGATTTTAGTCTTACCTGTTAAATCCTTTTCTCTTAGTCCATACAGGTTACTGGTCTCCCACCCTGTCAAGGAACCATGCTTGGCTCTCCTGTGGCAGAACGTGGGGGTCCTTTCGGGTTCATGCTCACAGGAGTCTTCCTTTATCTTCTTACTACCTAGTCAATAGTTAGTCTGCAAATCTTACTGGTTGGGGATTGGCTAGCTGCAAGCTAAGGAGAGAAGGTGGGCTCCACCCAGCAGTCACTTCTCAGAATTGTTCCTGCCTATGTAAAGGGGCTGATCACCTACCCAAAGTTACCAGTAACCTGTATGGACTAAGAAAAGGATTTAACAGGTAAGACTAAAATCCTATTTTCTGTAGAATAGTGTCGTTCTGAGAGGTAATATAACTATTATCAAGCTAGTCACCACCTGTCTAATTATTGCTGGGTGACTTTACCTATGGTGAAAGTTCCGCTTTAACTGTTTTCAATGCTTTAGATATTTCTGACATCCAGCGGGCTAACTGCTAACTTTTTTCCATTATCTGAATTTACCTGACCACATTTATGCTCATTTTCTCCTTATTCAGAGATGATTTTTTTTTTTTTTTTTTTTTTTTTTTTTTGGGGGGGGGGGGGCTGTGTTTACCTCTGTTTCCTTACAAAAAAAACATGTCTCTGCAGGAAATTTGCATTGCAAAGCACAGCGAGAAGATTGAGCAGCGTCTTCACAGTGATGGAGAATACAGAGTGTCTCATGCTGAGCAACTAGTGAGTGTGAAGCCTCAATTATCTAATGTAACCTACAGATAATTGTACATCTAAGTGGCCGGTACTGGCAATCACAATTTAATGCACTTCTTAAAAGATTTATGAGCAATCCAGTGATTTCTTGTTGTGGTGGGTGTTGATATATATAATGCAGCATTTTTTTACACAGCTATAATCGCTGTAAATTAGATTTCCTTTGTTGTGGAATTATGTATCCAAAGGTTATTACAACTGCACGTGCAAGCTTAACCCTGTAAGGACCAGAGTGTTGTACTACAAATTGTACACACTGCTGGTCCTTTACAGGTTAATTGATTACTAATAATAATAATCAGATTCAGTAAAAATTGGATGACTAGAGAATTTGCAATGGTTTAAAATTATCATGTAACTGCATGTGTCCTAATATATAAATATAGTGATAAATCAAATGAATGTTTAAAAACTAGCCATTTATGTTTACAAATGGATCCTTTATACATATACTAGAGGTGGAAAAATCCCAGGAAAGTAAAAACAGAGCAGAAGCACCCCTCAGATACATAGAACAAACATTAAAGGGATAGTAATACTTCAAAATTACAAATCCCTGTTTCGTAGCCCTTGTATAAAGAAGAAAGATGCCCCCAATGGCATCTCCCAAACCCTTATGTTTGAGAGATAACCGCTTACAAAGTTCCCCCCAGCGTTCTAGCTGACAGCAGGGAAATCAGGTCCTGGGACCGGGGGTGGCTCTGCAGCAGAGCAGAGATTGTGTTAATGAAAAAAGAAATCCTTCCCTTAAAAGGTCTTCTACTTGTGCCTGCAAACCAAGCACATGTAGAAGACCTTTTCAGTGAAAGATTTCTTTTTCATTAACACGATCTCTGCTCTGCTGCAGAGCCGCAGGCTGATCCCAGGAGCGAATTCCCCTGCTGTCAGCTAGAACACTGATGTTGGGCAGGGGCGAACTTTGTAAGCGGTTATCTCTCAAATCATAAGGGTTTGATAGATGCCACTGGGGGCATTTTTCTTATTTTTTTAACGGCTACAAATAGGGATTAGTAATTTTGAAGTTTTACTATCCCTTTAAGAATAATCTAATTGTTGTACTTGCCTTTCCTTTGTGCTTATTATGATGAGCATGTCCCATTAATTGCCATGTTTTACATTTTGCTGGGTCCTTTATAGGTGCCACATAAAATATTAACCATAATAAACAGAGGAAAGGCAAGTATAAGTTGCTAGACTAACTTTTTTTGAACATTTGTTCTTTGAGGTGTTCTGCTGCCCTGTAGTTACAATTCATTAAATAGGTGCATTCTGGAGCAAATCATCTGCACCGTAGAGGAGGACATTTTCCATTGATTTAAATGCGGCATTTAACCCCTTGAATGAAATAGTGGTATCGAAATAATTTTTTCTCTTTTGTCCGATATCCGTAAAATGGAGTAAAGTATCCTCCTTCAGGAGAGTAGGGCACTTCAAAAGGTCTCAGTGGCAGAGAGGTCCCTTCTTCCATTCCTCTTTACCCCAGTCTGCTAAGCTCTGTTTTAAGTGCCCTCGTGATCACGGAGGAAGCATGGGCATAGCACTCTTAGTTTTTATTTTTTTTTTATTTTTTATTAGATAGGGCTGTATAATGCCCATTAGTTCCTGCCTTCATGATAGCTCAATGCACAAGTTTTTTTTCCATGACCACAAACCTGTTAGCCTATATCTTACTATAGCTTCCCTGAAGCGCTATTCATTCATTCATTCTAATGGGAGCCTGAAGATGTAATATTTACAAGTGTTTACTTATTGAGTGCTTTCATCCTGTGTAAGTGTGTCCCTGTTTTCTGGCATCCACTTGTTCATGTGAATTGTTGCCTGGCTTGCACACACTATAATTTCTACATATATTGTTAGTCTGTGTATGTTCTTGGCTGCTCTGACAAGGATGGAAATGGCTTTAGTGTTTTCTGTAACTTTTCAGGGCTATTAACCCCTGCACTACCTTCTTCCTTTATTTACGCATATTTCTGCCACTTGCATACTATTAAGACAGTGGGCTTTTCTATTGATTTGCTCACCTTTCCTCACTATTTCACTCGATTTATAATTAATTTTTTTTTCTTTAATTTTACCAAATTTGGACATTTCCCCTTTAAGACTGGATGACCATGCAGAGGCCATTTTGTATTCATTCACATGGCTTCTGTGGGACGTATCGCACCTCTGGTTGCAACTAGGAGTCTGCAGGTGCTTTCATTGTGCTTCTAATGAGGTGCATTGTCTAGCGACTCCGCTGTGGGATTCCTCCCCTCACACATACCCGTTATAGGAGGATACAGTTTTCAAATATCTGGTGATCCATGGTGCCATTTTAAAAGGAAATGACCACATTTCCCAGAAACCCATTCTTCCTTGGTTTACTGGAAAAGGAAGAGGAGGTGTTAGGATAATCTCTCCCATTTTTTGCATTCTGCATGCTGCACTAAGAACGGTCTGTCCCTTTCTCTTTACTGCATTTACATATTTTCAGTTACATTTCTCTTGACTTTCTGCCGTTTTTGCCTGTCTTTTACTCTGACCTAAGGGACACTTGTTCAAGTCTAAGGTTAAGGTTTTAGGGGTCCCCCTAACTCCTTTAACCCATTGTTCCTCAGGCCAGATGAGGCCTCCTAAGTTCATCGGACACAATCCTTTCGTTATTAAACCAAATTATCTCTGATCAAGGTTGTACGACAGTGTCCTACAGATGCATTCCATCACATTCTGGCGAGTCCTAGCCAGCGCAAGTTTCTCAGTTTTGATCTGGAGTATCATCATTTTCAGTTCAGGGTTCTTCCATTCGGCCTCTCCTCAGCCCCAAGAATCTTCACCAAAAAGTCTAGCAGTGGCATAAGAACTACTAGGAGAACAAGGGATCACTTTAATCCTTTCCCTGGATGATCCCTTAATTGTTGCTAGGTCAAGTGCAGAAGTGGTAAACCACACTGTGCATAGTGTTAGTCCACTTGCATTTGGGGTGGCTAATAAGCCAAAAGAAAAAAGCCACTTACAACCATTCCACAGTGTAGCGTTCAGCGGCATTCATCTGTATATGGGTCTAGGCTTGGCATTCCTCTCAGACAGAATATTGAGGGTCAGAAAAAGGGCCTGCTTGATCAGACTCCAAATTATACACACAGTACAGGACTACATGCAGTTCCTCTTAGTCCTTACATCTATAATTCACATAATTCCTTGGGACAAGATGCACATGAGATCCATCCAGAACCTTTTCCTGCGTGTATGGAACAGAGATTCATACAACACATCTCAGGGCATTCTGCATGCTATACAGATCAAAAGACAAACTGGATGTGGATAACAAAGGTAAATCTATAAAAAGGACTCCATCTGGAAGTACCAGCAAATGCCAGCTGAAAAGGCTGGGGCAGAATGTAATAGAACAAGGCAGCCCAAGGAGAATGGTCAACATCAGAGGCAACTCTTCATTTCAGCATCCTGGAAATCATTGCTGTCACGAGGTGTCTCAAGAGATTAAATTCTGATCTAAAAGGAAAATCCATCCCTATCAGATCAGACAACATGACAGCTGTCATGTATGTGAAGACTCAAAAAGACACAAAAAGCAAGTGCCTGAAAAGGGAAGAGAAGAAAGATGTTTTTAGGCAGAAAGGAACCTAAAAGCATTTTCTGCATTCCATGTATCTGGAAGCCTAAACATCCTTTGGGCAGAACACACTTGGATCTTCCAGGGGATACCTGTAGTAGGTCTTATGCCTTCCAGGGACAACAGCAAATAAAATGCTGTCTTCTCTGACTGGAAGGATCCTATATCTGTGGGTCAGGATGCCCTGAAATTTAATTGAAGCTTCCATCTGGCCTAAATTTTCCATCCTGTCCCCACCCTAATGGAAGTACTGAGATACAGAGAGGAGTGGCTTTTTCCACTCAAGATAGGACCTTCTGATTTAGCGTTAGTGTACCACCTGGCCACTTTCTTCTTGAAGCTGATTGCTCGGAGGCTGAGCGGGCCTCATTAAAACTTATGGATATATCAGATTTGGTGGCCAGGGCAATCTTCCTAGGTAGAAAAACCTTCACCTCCAGAATATATTGCAGAATCTGGGGCGTCTTCAGAAAAAAGTGCCAAGATAATAATAATCTGTCTAGAGCCTCCATGAACTCAGCTAGGATTTCCTCTAGTAGGGCTATGAGGCGGGCCTTAGACCCGACTCATTGAAGTTTAGCTTTTCTTGATCTACTGCATGTGATTTCTTACATCTATAATATCCTGCATTTATAAAATTTGGATGGATGAAGATGAACCAGATGGGCTAAATGTAAATATTTATTTAAGTTTGAGATCAAATACTAATCCCTCTAATTGTGAAGAACATAATGTTTTCAAACATGGTCAGTCCCCTTCTCCTCATTGCGCTGTTATGATGTGGAGTGCTCAAGCTACTACTGCTGTAAGACGTTTTCTGCAGTAGTTTTTTCTATACAATATATTTTGCAAGTTGATAGTGAATAACCCTTCTTATTTTTTCCCCTACAAGCAGCCGGACCTTGTATGGCTGCAATAAGCTGTTTTTTACTACAAACATTAAGCGATTTGGACATGGAATCTAGCATTCACTTCCCTCTAATGGTATTTGCATTTTACTGATGATTTCCTGAATTTCTCACCTTTATCATGCTCTGCCATGCACTGGTGTGTGCACTGTGTTTCATTAACCCCATACTGAAGGAAACACACTCTATTATGCAGATAAACAAGTTGACAACATGCTTAGTTGATTGCCTTTTATCGTTATCAGGAACATTAGGGGAACATTCCAGTTTTGTAGATGGCTTTGTGTTATTATTTCTTCTTGTGCACCACAATTTCTATTATATCATGATTATTTGCAATAAAACAGTCTTCTTTCATAATTGTATTCATACTTTATTTTTGGGTGTATGGCTATAGTGGATATCTGTCTCTTCGTGCATATGTATTGGAGGATGAGTATGATGTCACTGCTCACATAGTAGGAGCACTTTTGGGTGCCAATTTTGTATTTTCTATGAATTGGGTACATTTCATTGTCCTTGAAGAAAAATGACAGATTAAATCATCCGGTGTTTCAGAATTCATAAAAGTGGTTGCCTTTGCTTCATACTACTAAGAATATATATATAATATCCTTCTATAATAATTGGCTAATGTATGTTTGTCAGAAGCTGTCATGTGCAGTACAGACGGCTGCGCGCGCTGCAGTCATGCACAATACAGAGTGTCCGCGCCTCGGCTGATAACGGAGCGGGGTGCTGCGAATTCAGACTGTAGTCCTCTCTGCGTGCACAGAGAAGACTGCTTTCTGAATTCAGAGCGCCCCTCTCTGTTATCAGTCATGGCGTGGGCAGTCTGTTCTGTGCAACTAGTATATAATATACAGTACTGTGCAAAAGTCTTAGACAGGTGTACCCATCTACTGTCCATAGTAGTCTGGTCAGTTTCGGATGTGGGAAAAAAGGCCAAATGACTCGACTATGCACAAAAACACAGGAACTGGGGTGCAGAAAATGGCAGCAGGTACTCTGGACTGATGAGTCAAAATTTGAAATATTTGGATGTAGCAGAAGGCAGTTTATTGACCCGAAGGGCTGGAGAGAGGTACGAGAATGAGTCTTTGTAGGCAGCAGTGATGCATGGTGGAGGTTCCTTGCAAGTTTGGGACTTCATTTCTGCAAATGGAGTTTGGGATTTGATCAGAATTAATGGTCTCCTCAGTGCTGAGATGTACAGCCAGATACTTATCCACCATGCAGTACTATCAGAGAGGCATCTGGGCATCTGATTGGACCCAAATATATTTTGCAGCATGACGACGACCCCAAAGGTACACCCAAGGTCATCGTAAAGAAGAACAAGGAGTTCTAGAAGTGATTATATGTCCATCACAGAGCCCTTATCTCAACATCATCTAGTCTGTCTGGAATTATATGAAGAGAGAGAAGCAATTGAGGCTGCCTAGACCCACAAAAGAACTGTGGTTAGTTCTCCAAGATGTATGGAACAACTTACCTTCTGAGTTCCTTAACAAACTGTGTGCAAGTGTACCTAGAAGGAACCGATGCTGTTTGATTTAGTTTTTTGTTCTGTTCACTCACTGAGCATTTTGTTAATTGATAAAAATAAACTATTAACATGTCTATTTTTGAAAGCATTCTTACTTTACAGCATTTTTGCACACCTGCCTAAGACTTTTGCACAGTATTGTATGTATGTATGTGTGTGTGTGTATGTATATATGTATATATATATATATATATATATATATATATATATATATATATATATATATATATATAGTATGCGTATATTAGCTACGATACGTTTTCATAATTGGATACTCTTTGGCCTTCAGCTGTTTTTAGACTACAGCTTTCATGGCTGGCTGAGGAGGATGACCATTGTAGTCCAAACCGAGTTTAAAGGCTGCAGGTGGTCCACCTCACTTTCTGTGATAAAACTAGGATATAAATAAATGAGTACACCAGGACAAGTAAGTTGTTGGTCCTCACTTGTTGGGTGATACTACTGATATCATCCCCAACCAGCCAATTGCTGTTGTCGTAAACAGCTGGTGGTCCAACTATCGACTATTCCTCATGTGTGCTTTAATAGAGTGTGCAGGTAGGAATCTGTATTGGTTTTTGTAAAGTTTTCATTCTTTAGTCTATTTTATCCTTTTTTCAGAAACAAGAGAAGAAACATGAAGAAGATGAGAGAAAAAGTACTTGGGTTAGTCAAGAAAGACAAAAAACATTGGATAGGCTACGCACGTTTAAACAGGTGAATCTAATTTGTTTGTGGGGGGTTCCATTTCATGGGGCTCTTTGTATTAAATTCATTATATAATAGACAATCTGGGAGCACTTATTTGTTATGTTAATATATGCAATTTGTTTTTCCTTTTCAGGTTTGCATTTTAATCCTTTCAATTCCAAAGGGTTGTGCAACTCATTGAAAATCAGTGTGTTTCACACCCCTCTGACACTTAAATGGATAGTAATACTTGTATTAAAGTTGATGTCTGAGTCTTCTTTAATTTTTTTTTTTAACATGTAGCGCTATATTTCAATACTTGCAGTTTTGTAGTTCAAGCGCTATTCAATCCAAAAGGATCCCACTCCAGCTTCTTTCCCGTGTCACTCTGCCTCTCTGTCTGGTCTGGATGGAGCATGGTGAGGGACAATCTTTAGTATGCAAAAGGAAAATCCTGCCCTCCTCCATCAAGGGGAGCAGGGTTTTTCTTATACTTACCGAGTGAAGATTGTCCCTCGCTACATCCGTCTGGTCCCATGACCGGATTCCAGATCTGACTGGGGGCGAGAGGAGGATCCTTTCAGAATGAATAGTACTTGAACTACAAAACTGTAAGTATTGAAATATAACGCTATATGTTAAAAAAATAAATACATAAAGACCTCAACTTTAATACAAGTATTACTATCCCTTTAAAGGATTAAGTAGGTTAGCAGATCCTATATTACGATACAATATGTAAGAAAAAAAATTGTGCATCATCCCACTCCCTCGATTATACCCCCTGTGATTTTCATGTGGCCTGCCAAGTTAGAACGTCATTTAGGTAATTATATACCACGTCAGAGCTATCTCTCACATTAGTAAAGAGGTTTTTTTGCCAAACAAATGGCATTTTGTGCAAAGCTGCTTCCTGACTTATAGAAATCTGATTTTTCTGTCTTTTTCTAGGTGATTCATTGAACCCTGTTATGCTATATATATATATAAAGTTGGTTTATTCAGATTCTGATTATTGTTTTAATAAAACCTACTTGGATAAACCAGTGTGTTAACTAATCTGGAAAAGAAAACTCTAATTTCAGAAACCTAGACCATGCAGAGATTTTATACTGTGCCATAGTAATATGCACACTGGCACTTGAGGAGTCTTGTGTGGAGAGACAGACGTGAATTTGATCTGATTCTGCCTCGTATGCTCTAAGTTGCATTCAACACTTTGTCCAGTGTTAAAGTGTTTGAGTGTATTCTTTCCCAATGGCTTATCTGAAAATATACTTAAAGGGGAGCTATCACCCCCTGTACAAGTTTACATTATTGTAATCCTCATCTAGTGATGAGCTTTAATCGTTGGTTATTTTTGTTAAAAAAACAAAAACAAAAACAAAAAAAACCATGCTGTGGCAAAATTTACATTATTAAAATTGAGCCTGCGGTTACAGCTCTGCACCTCCATTCTTAATAGTCCTAATTACTGGACAGGGTAACAGTGTTATAGAATCTATTATCTAATCAAACTGTTAG
This sequence comes from Rhinophrynus dorsalis, assembly GCA_037306005.1. Taxonomy (NCBI): domain Eukaryota; kingdom Metazoa; phylum Chordata; class Amphibia; order Anura; family Rhinophrynidae; genus Rhinophrynus; species Rhinophrynus dorsalis. The sequence goes on from CM074718.1 coordinate 607,742,220, forward strand.
CAGATGTATAATGTATTGAATAGTGGACCAATAATAAAATCCAATTTAAGAATTAGAAGAGATCTCAAAGTATAACCAAAAACATGCACAATAAGTGATTATTCTGGTGATAACACACAAACACCAGCATGCAGTGCATATAATTTTCAAATCTCTTGAATAAAGTTAAATATGCGTATACTTAAGTACTATATTCATAAATGAAATCCTCATTTAGAAATGTCACTCTTTCCTTTAATGATAGACCTCAGAAAAAAGACATAAAAAAGGGACAGATCATAGGGTAGTATTTCCTTTCTTTCAAGGCACTCACTCTTAGAATCCTACTTACAAGCTGTCAATCAACATTCGGCATGTAGGATTCCTTTTTTTTTTTCTGTTTTCGGCACTCTTGGTTATATTGGCCTCTGTACACTTCCAGTCAGCAAACAAAACTGTGGATTTCTTTCACATTTTTCTCTACTTTTAATTGAACCTGACTCCTTCAATGACAAATTTGTCCACACAATAGCGTAATATGTATGGAGGGAGGGAACTACCCGCCCCACTGATTTTACTTACACTATATTAGTGTGGTACACTCTCGTCTCAGTACAAACTCTGAATCATCCGATATCCAACACAATAGTTTTGATTGTAAAACATACATATAGTCTAAAATCAGCAGTATAGTCATGAATCACAACACCTAAAAACCTTACAGTACTTTACTGGAGATGCAAGGGGAGTCCTGCTCCTTCTCATTCACTAGGCAAAGCACAGCGTCTGTTGTCACTACCAGTGACTACTTGATAGACATTAAATTTCGCCACAGAATGTTTTTTTTTTTTTTTTTTTTTTACTATATAAACAAAAAAATACAATTAAAGCTTATCGCTATATGAGGATTACAGTAAGGTAATCTTGTGTAGAGGTGATAGTTCTGCTTTAATGTGCAATTTTTTCAGTCCTGTTGGTGTGTTAATGATGTTCGTGACCAGGGCCAGCCCTAACATGGGTCCCGGTGGGGTCCATGGACCCAGGTGGCACTTTGACAGGGGCGGCAAATTTGCTGCCCCCAGAGTGTGTTATTTTGCACTCCATCCTCCAGGACTGTGTCCCATGTCACCCCCCACACACCGGGACAAAGAGTTTTGACTCCCATCTGCTCCGGGCAGCCTCCTGCGTGCCTGTGGGTGTGGCTCAGTCTGTCAGGGCTCGGCTGCCTGTACACAAGTCAGTGTCACTGTCAGCGACCGTCGAGCGGGCTGCTGCGTCAGTAACACATACATAGTCAGAGTCAATCAGTCAGTCTAGACATATGATCAGGGCCGGTGGCTGCCTATAGGTGAGGTAGGCGCCGGCCTAGGGCGCACATGACTGGAGGTGCAGACAAGCAGCAGAGCAGAACTGCAGCACTCGGAGGCTGCTGTAAAGGAGAGAGAGAGAGATGTGGTGTGTGGCAGTGTCGCCGGATCTTGGACAGTGTCAGTCCAGGCTCCAGTCTGAGTAAGTTGATATGCAGAATTGTGGTAGCACCATTAGCTCAAAATTAAATACAGATCTCTCCCATAGAGGCACTAATAGCCTGGGTGCACTCCTCAGTCAATACAACATTGCCACAGAGACGAAGGGGAGTCATACAGGAAAAGTTAACTGCACAACTACCCTAAGAAAGAAACCGATTTAGACGAGGCACACAACACAGCACTATTAAGAACTAGCTTGGGTTAAAACCCTGATGTCCTCAGTAGCATCCATCCAGGGAGTCCTCCACTCAGTTACCCACTGAGGTAACTCTTACTACATGGTAATCTGAAGACAGCAGATCTGCAGGAAAGGTGAGCTACCCTTTGAGTGCTGCAGGTCCACTTGTCCCACAGTACCCATCCGCATAGGGGTTGTGTTCTGGAGTTCCTATTGTACACTCCTGCATTCATTGGGCATATTTGTATGTCTGTTGGGTGTTTGGAGCAGGTTTATGTGGTAACTTAACCCTTTCGCTGCTGGTTTGTCATTTTATTGGGGGGTTTTATGGCACTTTTCCTACTGGACTAATGTTCCCTTGATGTTTTACATCTTTTCATGTTTTACTTTAATTTTGGTTAAAATTGTGTACTGCGTCTTTAAAGCGCGCTTTACCGCATAGACTATATTACTCCATTCAGATCTATGGGACTGTACTATTCAGGACGTATCTCTGCAACCGTTTAACCTAACGACTTCAGAGATTTTATTTGTCTACCCTTGCTCTAACATCCGGTTTATAGTTCAAGTGTTTTGGGGCGCTCAGGGGGCTTCGGGCACTGTTTGGGATACTTTTTTTGGGGAAAAACTACATTTCCCATGAGCACTTGCTTTGCGCCTATTTTCTGATTGGCTCCCGTCGCGGCAGCGATTTTGTGAGAGTTTCTAGCAAGTATCCTATGCAGGGCTTGGAGTCTCCTTCTCTCCTCTGTAGATTAACCCTTCGCCTCCCAGATAAGTCTATATTTAGCATGTCTGGGGTGAAATTTTAATCGTACACACTGTAATTGGGTGATTTACTGTACAGTTGGTTATTTTGACTCTGTGAGTATGTCTATACCGATGGAGCTAGGGGCTAGACCTAAGACTAAGGAGGCTGGGGTCTCAGCTTCCCCCATTGCGCATTGCTCTTCCTCTCACTCAGGGCTACCTAGAGAGTTCTCTGGTCACTTATGCCCAGCATGTTCTGAGGTTCCTGACAGCAACCCAGGAACCTCCAACCATGCTACTGAGCCAGCTTGGGTGCAAGAGTTTAAGGCTGCGACTATGGACCTTAGGTCCACATTACAACTCTTTCCATCCCAGATATAGGAGGCCATTCAGATATGGCAGGCCCCCTTCAGTATCAGATCTTCCCTGCCTAAACTTCAGGAGGCACCTATGTGTCAGATTCCTCTTAGGAGGAACTTCGGATGTTGAGGATTGTTCGGTTTTGGAGTCTTCTCGGTGTCTTGGGGACACCTTTGAAACTGATCCTGACCTCTCTGCTGAGGGTCTGATCAGGGCCGTCTTAACCACTCTCAACATTCCCTTGGTTCAAGAAGTTCCTTCTGACCCCTCTGATGTTTTTCAGGAGTCCGCTAAGCCCTTACTTATTTTCCTCCTAACCCCACTCTTGACCGTCTGGTTTCTGAGGAGTGGAAATCACCGGACAAGACTGTTTCTGTGTCCAGGAAATTTGCCGAGCTTTACCCCTTTTCAGAAGCTGCGCTTCTAAGTGGGTTCATCCCCCTAAGGTGGATGCACCTATCTCTAAATCTACTGCCTTGCCAGTCTCTGATGCTTCTGCTCTGAAGGACTGGACTGACAAGAAACTTGAGATTTCCCTCAAGTCCATTTTTGCGACTGTTGGTACAGCTATGCTTCCAGAGTTTGCTATTGCGTGGGTTAACCAGGCTATTGTGGTCTGGACTGAGCAACTCACCACAGCTGTCCATCAGGATGTGCATACTTTGGAGAAATTGCTTCTTCTTGCCAATATCTCTGAAACACAACACTATGTTTCTGCTGCTGCCTTTGATGCTGTCCGCATAATGGCTAGGGTTTTTACTACATCTGTGGTGGCCAGACGAGCCCTTTGGCTCAAGATCTGGTCTGCTGACACTACTTCCAAGAAAGCCTTGCTTTCCCTGCCCTTTCAGGGTACCTCCTTGTTTTGGCCTGATCTTAAGGAATTGATCAGCGAGGCCACATGGGGTAAGAGTACTCTTCTACCCTTGGTCCCCAAGAAGAATTTGCCACTTAAGCATAACAGGTATTTTCTTTCCTTTCAGAATGAGACACGTCCGGCGAACCAGGTGGTTCCCTCAGCTCCGTGTACTCCTCCAAGCCCAAACAGCAATGGAAGCCCAAGGTCTCCTCCAAGCTCAAGGCTTCCAAGACTGCTTTGGCATGACTTGCCGAACCCTGGTCCACACCCGGCTGTGGGTGATCGTCTGCGACTCTTTCACAGAGTTTGGGAGGATTCAATAATGGACCCATGGGTTTTACAGGTAGTGACAGAAGGGTACAGGATCCCTTTCTATTCTCTTCCTCCTTTCCACTTTTGTCTATCTCATACCCCTCGGCGTACCAAGAAACGCCGTCTGTTTGATGGCGCTGTTCAGGCTCTCCTGGACAAAGACATCCTGGAGCCAGTGCCTCTTCCAGACAGGGGTTTGGGGTTCTGTTCGAACCTCTTCGTGGTCGCCAAAAAGGACGGCAGATGTCGTCCTATTTTGGATTTGAAGGACACTTTCAGTTCTCAGCTCTTCACAACAGCTCCTCGGGTTTTCCAACGGGTTCTGGGGGCCTTGATAGCCATCCTCCACCGGGACAGCATCAGTGTGACTCCTAACATGGACGACTTGCTGTTGAAAGCCACCTCTGCGGACCTTCTTCATCAGCAAGTTCAGACGTGCATCCAAGCTCTCTCCCATCACGGATGGATCATCAACTTGGACAAGTCGGATCAGGTTCCGTCTCAACAACTGGTCTTCATGGGCCTTCTCTTCGATACACAGAAGTGCATGGTGTTCCTCCCCAATGAGGTGGCTCACCAGATCGCCCACAGGGTTTTGGCGATTCTGTCTCAGGATCCTGTTCCAGTTCTGAAGCTGTCTTCTCTGGTGGGGAAGTTCATATCCACGATAGAAGTGGTCCCATTTGCAATGGCGCACACCAGGGAACTCCAGAGGTTTGTGATACAGGTGTGCAAGGATCGGTTAGATCCTCAGAGGACGTCTGTTTCCTTTCCTCTTCATGTGGAACTGAGCTTGTCATGGCGGCTACACCTTTCCAACCTCCTGAAAGGAAGATCTTTTCTGATCCCCTTCTGGACAACGGTGACGACGGACGCCAGCCTCTCAGGCTGGGGAGCTGTCCTGGGTCGATTCAGCACTCAGGGGAGATGGTCCATGGAGGAGTCTCTCCTTCTGATCAACATCTTGGAGCTTCGGGCGATATTTCATGCCCTGCGCCATTGGGTGTCTTAGTTGGAAGACTGTCCAGTCCGAGTGGAGTCTGACAACGCCACGGCAGTGGCCTACATCAACAAGCAAGGAGGAACAAGAAATCTCTCTGCTTGGTTAGAGGTCAAGGCTATTTTGTCCTGGGCAGAAGCGCATGTTCCTGCCATATCCGCAGTGCACATTCCAGGCGTAGACAACGTCATGGCAGACTTCCTCAGTCGTCACACAGTGGATAGCAGAGAGTGGGAGTTACACCCCCTGGTGTTCCTACTCGTTGTTCAGAAATGGGGTATGCCTCACGTCGACCTAATGGCGAGACACAACAGGAAGGTTCCAGTGTTTTGCTCTCGGTGGAGATACTCTCTAGCTCTTGCTGTAGATGCAATGTCCATTCCGTGGATATTTCCTCTGGCCTACGTATTTCCTCCCCTTCCCATATTGACCAGGGTGTTAAGGAAATTGCTGATGGAACGTTGTCCAGTCATCCTGATTGCTCCATATTGGCCTTGTCAGTTCTGTTTTCCGGAGCTTCTGGCTCTATCTGTGGCGGAGCCCTTTCGGCTGCCCTCCCATCCGGATCTTCTTCTGCAGGGTTACCTGTGGAAGGAAGATGTTCTCCAGCTCTCTTTGACGGCTTGGAGGTTGAATCCTCAATATTAAGGAAGAAAGGTTTTTCTTCTGGTGTGGTGGCTACTATGTTTAGTGCTCGTAAGCCTGTTTCTTCCCAGATCTATCACCGTGTCTGGTCGACATTTGTTTCTTGGTGTGCTGACAGGGATCTGTCTCATGATTTTGATCTACCCACTGTCTTGGCCTTTTTCCAGGACGGAGTGGATAAGGGCCTCCATTTGAGTTCTCTTAAAGTTCAGACTTCTGCACTTTCTGTTTTCTTTCAAAAGTGCATTGCAGCCCTTCCTGATGTCAAGGTTTTCTTCCAGGGCGTTTCTCATGTTCTCCCTGCCTTCCGGAGTCCCGCTCCTCAGTGGGATCTTAATTTGGATTTGGGCGTTCTTCAACGCCCTCCCTTTGAGTCCTTAGCTACTCTTCCCCTACGTCTCTTGACGTGGAAAATGGCCTTTCTCTTTGTATCCGTTTGCCATGTCGCGGAGTTACATGCTCTGTCCTGTAAGCCCACCCTATTTGGTGTTTCATAAGTGCTTCACACTTCTCAGGAGTTTCTCCTGAAGGTGGTCTCTGAGTTCCACATCATTCAGGAGATTATGGTGCCCTTTCTGCCAAGACCCCATCTCTGACAAGGAGAGGGATCTCCACTTGTTTGACGTGGTGCATTGTCTCAAGTTTTATGTACATTGCACTGAGTCTATCAGGCAATCAGACGTACTGTTCGTCATTCCTGAGGGTCCTAGGGCAGGAAGACCTGCTGCCAAGATGACTATTGCTTCTTGGATCAAGTCCACCATTCGCAAGGCTTATGAGCTGAGGAAGAATCCTGTCCCTTTCAGGGTCATGGCTCATTCTACAAGATCTATTGGGGCCTCTTGGCCTTACAATAATCAGGTCTCTGCTGATCAGTTGTGCAAGGCGGCCAGTTGGTTGTCTGTGCACACCTTTTCGAAGCACTACCGTGTTGTTGTGCTGGCATCGACTGATGTCATCTTTGGGAGGAAAATCCTGGGGGCAGTCTTCCCTGTCTAGGTTTTCCTTCAGTTCTTGGTGCTTTCTTCATTTTTGAGCCCTGTTGGCTCTAGTTCAGTGTGCTGTGTAACAGTTCCTGTGGTGTTCTTACCCCTGTTCAGTGTCCGTTGACACTTCAGTTGTTTTGTTGGTCTACCTCTGATCTGATGGTTCATATCTGCACCGGTGACTTTGGAGGCCTTGTGCCTGGTCCTTGCCTTACTTCCCGCCTCTGGGAACCTCTGTGGTGGGACATCCCAGAGTTACCCGTAACCTGTATTGGATGACAGAGAAAAGAGCATTTTAGTCTTACCTTTTCTCTTAGTCCATACAGGTTACTGGTCTCCCACCCTGTCAGTGGACTATGCTTGGCTCTCCTGTGGCAGACCGTGGGGGTCCTTCGGGGACATGCTCGCAGGAGTCTTCTTTCCCTTCCTGTATCTAGTCAATAGTTTGTGTCTCAAATCTTTCTGGAGCTGGTTGGCTAGCTGCAGCCAAGGAGGGAAGGTAGGCTTCACCCCCTGCAATCAATTCTAGAATTGTTCCTGCCTCCTTAAAGGGGCGGATCGCCTACCCAGAGTTACCAGTAACCTGTATGGGCTAAGAGAAAAGGATTTAACAGTTAAGACTAAAATCCTCTTATTTATAGTATTAAGAGAGTGAAATGTATTGTAAGTATGAGGAGAGTAAAGGGAGGTGTGTAGTAAGACAAGCTCGGAGAAACCACTAATGATGTCAGCATGCAATGGCTGGAACTTAAGAATCCGGGACGCCAGCGCATCGTAACGCTAGACGATCATATTGTTACGCTTAGTCTCTGCAGCTGTGTGATGTCTCTCTTATATGTCAATACTTGTAGAAGAGTGGAACAATCTATCTGAGTCTGAGTGGAAGCCTCTTAGTGTAGGAACAGGATCAATAGGGCAGGATACAGTATCGCGAGTGGATAAGATCATTCCATGCTGTGATGACTGCGGTTGGGCATAAAGCCGCCACGGTCAATCAACACGTTAGAGAGTAACTCTAATCCAATTGTGTTGTCAGCTGCTAGCTATTGTTCATTATGTGTCTGCCTATCAATGCAGTCGTATGGTGCCGTGTTTTCGTAAATTGAGGGCACTACATAAAAAGTGACATGTTACTAAAGTTGGCTAACCAACCCACGTTTACAAATGTAGGCAGAATTTGTATTGCTAATCGTGTCTGGGACAAGTGCGGGTTAATCTTGCTAAAGTGTATAGGAATACATATAGTAGTCACAAGTCAATCATATACAATAGTCTCTTTCACGGACTTCAGGTTGGCTCATTCGTATGTCTTTATCTTCTTTCTATGAGGGAGGCTGATAATATATGTGGTAATCCTATGATTGCGCTTTCCCTAGAGGTGTGATAAATCTTCTTAGGATGAGGTTTTCTTTGCTGCACTGTCATATGATGAGTTGGATCGATCATGTGTGTACTTTGGATTTAAAGAGTTCAAAGTTAATAGTTCTGGAACAAGATGTCCATAATGTGTTTCAACACTTAAACATATATTTTTGTCCATACTGTGTTGAATTTTTTAGCCAGTGTGTTGATGGCAGCGTGTTATGTTGATTCACAGATGAAAAAAGTTAGAAGTGTTGCATAGAAGTGACATGAGATGTGTATTCTTATGATGCATTTTTATACTGTTCACAACTCCTTGTGTTGTAATGTCCAAGGTGCTGAACATAAAGAATTATACGGTGTCACTCATATCATGATATAGTTCTTTAGCAATCTTGTTATCTGGTTGGTGTACTTAGTCTCCATATTGCAATATAGTTGTTTAATCAGTCGTGTACTACTCCTCTTTGTAGTTCCGTGCTGGACACGGCAGTCCTATTAAGAATGTTAGTTGTTGAACCTGTGTTTAATGTCATGAAAGTAACCTAGTTGAAGTAATGGTGATAGGAGTGACGCTGGACTCAGGGTCCCATAGGGTGTCACCGATCCAAGGGTAAAAAGACTTTCCATAGTGTGAGTTGGATCGTAACTGTGATGTTTGCTGATCCATGTGTTGAAGTGCCGGTGATGCTGGACATGAGGTCCTATGATGACCCCGTGTATCCTGATTAGATTACTGATTAGTTACATCACCTAGTCAGTCGTACAATTTTTATCACGACATTACATGCTAGACATAACAGTCCTATTATGTATGTATATTTGGGTGTCTGTGCTTAGTAGTAAGAGAGGTATCACGGCTGGATTGATGTTGGTGGAAGTGATGCTGGACAGGAGGTCCTATGATGCGTCACTAATCCAAGGGCTGTATAGCCATCCTTATTACGAGGTGTTGGTGGTGTTAATAGAACGCTGCGTAACGGAGTTTTTCATTCAGCCCCTTTTGGGCTACTCTGTCTAATGACCTGATCCAGAAGGTTTCTCTTCATAGAAGTATTGATCCATGGTCACCACCTCTAGGTAGAGGTGGAGTGTGGTCAATTAGTATGGTTTTAAGAGATGCTACTGTGTGATGATCAGGAAAGTGTCTGGCTACTGGTTTCTCAGAACTTCCAGAGTATAGTGCTTGATGGATGGAGGAGCGATGGTTGGCCATCCTTTCCCTGAATGTTGTCTCATTTTTTCCCACATAGACTTTAGCGCAAGGACAAGTTAGGGTGCAAATAATGTTTCTTGAAGTCCTTTGAGTGCTTTCTTCAAACAGCGACATCTGCAGTTCCTAGGCATGAAGTAGAGCACCCAGGCATTCACCCCACTAAGCGTGAGTGCTTCTGACAAGGTTTTTTATATATATATATATATATATATATATATATATATATATATATATATAATCTCATAAAATGAATCTCTATTCAGGTGTGCTAAGTCTCTCTCCTCCTCACCAAAAAAAAAAAAAAAAAAAAAAAAAAAAATCCTGAATGACCCATAAGGGATACTAGTCTATCAGATGGTAAACTGAAACCACTAACAGTGGACTTAACACGGAGATGAAATAAAGTGCAGACTGCTGTTTTGAAGGACACCTATCTAAAGAAGTCCTGTTTATAAACACATTAAGCCTTTAAGGACCAGAGAGGTGTGCAACTTATTATAAAGTATGCACAACCCTCTGGGCCTTAAAAGACTAAACAGCCACAGTAATTAACTTATTGTAGAACAGACATCATCAGACAATTTACTAAATGTATCTTCTCTTTATGTATAGCGCCATCCTGGGCAAGTGATACTGAAGTCCACCAGAATGCGTTTGACTCATGGCAGAAGAAAAAACACAGGTCAAACTGCCCCCAGCATTGATGAACCGCAGTCTTTTTCTGTTAGTATTCAGACGCAGGGTCTTTCTGATTTTGGAGGACAAGAAGTATTTCTGCCTTTGGAGGCCCAGAAGCCAGAAAAACGAACACAACTTGAAGACAGTTCATTACCTCCGGAAGTCATTACCTCTGAACTGCCCCAAATGACTTCTCTCCCCACTTTGACATGTGAAAAACTTGAACCAGAATTCAATACTGTACAACCCCATTCCCTTCCTTTGTCATCAGCTCCTCCTCCTCCTCCTCCCCCACCTCCTCCCCCACCACCACCTCCAAAAGATGATGCTGCTTCTTTAGAAATAAGAGTCATCCATGTAAAGAAGGAAACCGAGGAAAGTGGTGCCTCAGCGTCTGTTAGTGGTCCATTGTCACAGTTATTTGACAGCAGTCAACTTGTCAGTGCCAGAAAGAAGCTAAAAAAGACAGGAGCTCTAGAGGGAATACAGAGAAGAAGAGGTACAGTTATCTTTATGTATCATCTGTATGTTTCATTTACTGTATACTTTTAACCCTTTGAGTGCCAGAGGAGTATGCAACCCATTGTGTACCCCTCTGGCACTCAAAGGGTTAAAGCAGGGGTGAATAACGTGAGGCTTTTTTCCCATCATTGCTCACTCCTACCTTAAAGGTGAACTCCGTCTTTTAATAGCTAATTGTTGATATTTCCAACTCTGGGAGTATCGACATTATAAATATACAGCTTTAATTGTACTTGTCTGGCTTCTACTAACTGTCCATCTGCATGAGCTGAAACTGCCAGTGGTAGACTTGTTCTTATTGGCTCCACAATTGGGTGAAGTCAAAACAGCCAGTGGAAAACACCAGCTGCCTTTTTTGGAGCTTTCAGCATATATAAGGAAGGAAAAGCACTGTAAAACCTGGAGGCCTATAAGTTACGGTAATAATCCTACTATTGCCAGAGGTATAGCAACAATTAAAAAGTATCATATAGCATGGAAAAATATATATATATCATCTACAGGAAGAACTCCCCACTTCCAGAGGGCAGAACACTTCAAAAAAGACTTGTAGGGTTATGCACTAAAGTGTGATAAAGAGGTGAAAACACTTCTACAGTTCATGTTATTCTATGGTGCCTGTGCACTAAGATCTCCATCACTTGAGAAATCTTAGTGCATAGACTCCATAGAATAACATAGGTACTGGAAAAGTGACATCACTGGGGAACTCATCTCCACTTTGTCATCTCTTTATCACACACCTTAGTGCATCTCCCCCATGGTCTTGAGGTTGAAAATCCCACCTCTTCCTCCAGATCAACCCCTCCCCGCCTATTCAGATTCAAGTGGCTTCTCAGATAAAGAGGAGCAAGCCGGCACTGCTCTTAGTTTTTAGGTCTACCTTTTTTGTCTTGGATATGGGGCTGTATAATCCCAATTACCCAGGCTCCCATTACTGGCTTCCCTGGAGTTGGATTGCCCAGTTCACAGGAGTATTTCTGGACCATTTCCCTATGGAGGCAGAGTTTATGACAATTATGTTCTTCATTTCTGAATTTCTTTGAAGTTCTGCATTCTACAGATGGGAACTGGTAGTCAGAGATGCTCAACTAGGAACGAACCTGCAATACAAATTTACAGGCTCTATAGGAATGGTGTCTCTTTTAGCCCACTAGTGCCTTTCACAGAGAGGAAATATCCTAAAGCATATCATATTGGTCCTGCCATAATCGCAGTCCAACCACAAAATGCCAGGCAATTCCTCTCTGAACAAGAGAAGCAGCCAACCCCAGACGTACGTTTCAGCCTTGTTGGGCCTCATCAGTGAGGTGTAGCTGATCTCTCTAGGCACTGTGAGCAAGAGGGCCAGTGCTGGATTCCCCTATTACCCTTGAGGTGGCAAATCTCAAGGATAATTTGCATATGTAAAATGGAAGTAACCAATTTAGTGCCTTGGTCATTTTCTCATATGACCCAGTATACTTTGGTATCCACTTTCAGTGGAATTTACTGACACTATTTTCCTTCTTGGATTACTTTTCCCTCATTTCTATGTCATTAAAGTGGCTGCTATTCTTTATTCCTTACATTAATCCTGAGAGACGGGAGGTTATACTTTTCATACTTTTATTCCTTCGCCTGTGCTTCTCAGCTTTATTGCTAGGTTGTTTTCTCTGTCGTCCAATACAGGTTACTGGTAACTTTGGGTCAGCCCCTTTAAATAGGCAGGAGCAATTCTGAGAAGGGACTGCTGGGTGGAGCCTACCTCCTCTCCATAGCTTGCAGCTAGCCAATCCCTACCCCAGTAAGACTTGTTCCTTGATCAAGACACAAGGCAAGAGAACAGTTCTGCTATAGTTTTAGCTTTTTTATTATTTTTCTGTTAGATATGGAATACCACCATTAGGTGGATTACCATCACTGACTATTCCCATCACCCAAATGTGGATAGCTCAGTTTACCAGGTGCTTTTGTGGACCTAAGCCCTGGGGTGAAAATCTTGGCTGCAAGTTCTTTCCCCAGGAGTTGCCCACTGAGGCTTCTTGATATATGGTATTCTGAAGACAGAAGACCTGCTGAAAAAGGTGAGCACCCTTTGAGTGCTGAGGTCCACATGTCCCATGCTTCCCTTCAGCACAGGGGTCTCATTTGGAGTTCCTATTACATACTTATGCCCTCACGCAGTGGGTCCATCCCCCCAAAGTGGATGCCCCAGTTTCCAGGCTTTCTAAGTCCTCTGCTTTGCTGGTGGCTGACACCTCTGCTCTCAAAGACTGCACTGACAAGAAGCTTTAGACCTCTCTCAGGCAATTTTTGTGACGGCTAGCTGTGCCCTCTTCCCTGCCTTTGCTGCTGTATGGGTAAATAGGGCTGTGGCTGTTTGGACTGAACAGCTCACTTCTTCTGTCCGTCAGAGGGCCCCTATTTCTGACATGTTGCGGCATCTCGCAAACATTGCTGAAGCTCGGCATTATGTCTCTGCTGCCCTGTTTGACGCTGTGAATATGGTAGCCAGGGCATCTACCATGTCTGTGGTAGCCAGACGTGCTCTTTGGCTCAAGATCTCTTCTGCTGACACGGCCTCCAAGAAGGCTGTCCTGTCTTTGCCTTTTCAGGTCTCCTCCCTGTTTGAGCCTGAGCTCAAGGATCTCATCAACGAGGCCACTGGAGGGAAGAGTACTCACCTGCCAGTGGTCCTGAGGAAGAAGGCGCCTGTCAAAAGGAATCGGCTTTTTCGTCCTTTCAAGCAGACTCGGCCCAAGTGACCCAGATGGTCCCTCAGACTACACGCTCCTCATCCAAGCTTAAGCAGCAATGGAGATCCAAGTCCTCTGCGAAGCCCAAGGCTTCCAAACCTCCTTCTGCATGACTCGCCGAACCCCGGGTCCCCACCCGCAGGTAGGTGGCCACTTATGCCACTACCTCTCGGCTTGGCAGGCCTCTGTGGCGGACCAGTGGGTGCAGGATTCCTTTCACCTCTCTTCCTCCTCCCAGGACCTTTGCTTCTCATTCTCCTTTGGGAGCAGAAAAGCGCCGCCTTTTCGAGGAAGCTATACAGGCCCTTCTGGACAAGGCGGTCCTGGAGCCAGTTCCCCCCTCAGGTGAGGGGCTTGGGATTCTACTCCAACCTCTTTGTGGTTCTCAACTCCTTTGTGGTCAGGTCCCAGTACCGCCAGGAGTCTCTGTGCACAGTGATAGCGGATATATTCCTTGGGGAATTTCTGGCCTCTCTGGATCTTCAAGATGCCTATCTGCACATCACCATTCATCCAGAGAGTCTGCAGTATCTCCGCTTTGCCTGTGACCAAGGGCATTTTCAATTTTCTGTCCTCCCCTTTGACCTGACCACGGCTCATCAAGTCTTCAGCAGAGTCCTGGGAGCATTGATCTCCGTCCTACATCGGAACGGCATCAGGGTGACTCCGTATATGGACAACCTCCTTCTGAAGGCCTCTTCTCCAGAACTCCTTCACCAGCAGGTGTAGGACTGCATTCATGCTCTCTCCCATCACAGGTGGATCATCAACTTGGACAAGTCAGACCTTGTTTCTTCCCAGAGGATGGTCTTTCTGGGCCTCATCTTCAACACTCAGAGAGGGATGGTATTTCTCACCCATGAAGTGGCTCATCAGGTAGCACTGAAGGTCCTGGCTATCCTGTCTCAGGTTCCGGTTCCATGCAAGAAGTTGTCATCCCACCATAGAAGCAGTTCCTTTTGCCACGGCTCACACCAGGGAACTTCAGAGGTTTCTAATCCTGGCATGCAGGGGTCATCCAGATCTCCTGGAAAGATCCCTATCTCTCCCTCTTCATGTGGAGCAGAGCCTCTTGTTGTGGCTCAACCTGAACAATCTTCTGAAAGGCAAACCCTTCCTGGTGCCCTTCTGGACCACAGTGACAACGGATGCCAGCCTCTCTGGATGGGGAGCGGTGCTGGGACACTTGAGTGTTCAGGGCTGGTGGTCTCAGGAGGAATCTCTCCTTCCCATCAATGTCTTGGAGCTTCGGGCGATATTTCATGCCCCGCGACACTGGACACGACAGTTGGAGGATTGCCCGGTCAGGATACAGTCAGACAACTCTACAGCGGTCGCCTACATCAACAAGAGAGGCGGCTCAAGAAGTCTCACAGCTTAGCTAGAGGTCAAGGCTATTTTATCTTGGGCAGAAGAGCATGTCCCTGCCATTTCTGCAGTTCATATTCCTAGCGTAGACAACGTTCTGGCAGACTTCCTCAGTCGGCACACGGTGGAGAGTGGGAACTACATCCAGAGGTGTTCAGCCTCATCATCCAGCAGTGGGATCTTCCATGCATCGACGTGATGGTAGCCAGGCACAACAGGAAGGTTCCAACGTTCTGCTATCGCTGGGCAGATCCCCTAGCTCTGGCAGTGGATGCCTTGTTGATCCCGTGGACATTTCCTCTGGCATACATCTTTCCTCCTGTTCTCCTGTTGAACAGTGTGCTACAGAAGCTGAGACTGGAGTGCTGCCCAGTTATTCTGATTTCTCCGTACTGGCCTCGACAAGCTTGGTTTCCGGAGCTCCTGGACCTCTAGTGGCAGAACCTCTTCGACTCCCCCCCCCCCCCCCCTTTCTTCTGGTGTAGTGGCTACTATGCTTAGTGCCCGTAAGCCTGTTACCACTGGGTATGGTCTACCTTTCTATCTTGGTGTGCTGACAAAGACCTGTCTCAGGATTTTGACCTTCCTACAGTTCTTTCCTTTCTCCAGGATGGTGTGGAATAGGGTTTCAGTCAGAGTTCTCTTAAGGTTCAGACTTTTGCACTCTCTGTCTTCTTTCAGAGGCGTCTTGCTATCGTTTCTGATATCAAGGTTTTTTTCAGGGTGTTGCTCATTCCCGTCCGATGATTAAGTCCCCTGCTCCTCAGTGGGACCTTAACCTGGTCTTGGGAGTACTCCAGCGTCCTCCCTTTGAGTCCTTAGCTACCATTCTACATCTGCTGACGAGGAAGATGGCCTTTCTCCTGGCGATTGTTTCTGTTCGCTGAGTTGCGGAGCTGCATGCCCTGTCTTGTAGACCGCCCTTTTTGGTCTTTCACAAGGACAGGGCTGTGCTTCGCACCTCACAAGAGTTTCTCCCGTAGGTGGTGTCTGAGTTCCACATTAATCAGGAGATATTGGTCCCTTCCTTCTGTCCTAACCCTACTTCTGACAAAGAGAGTGATCTTCCTCTGTTGGATGATGATCATTGTCTCAAGTTCAAGAGTCCTTGAAGCAGTCTGACTCTCTTTTTGTCATTCCTGAGGGTCCTAGGGCAGGGAATCCTGCTTCCAAGGTAACCATTGCTTCTTGGATCAAGTCCACGATTCGTAAGGCTTACGAACTTCGGAAGAAACCTGTTCCCTTCAGGGTCGCAGCTCATTCTGCTAGTCTTACCTGTTAAATCCTTTTCTCTTAGACCATACAGGTTACTGGTCTCCCACCCTGTTAAGGGACCTTGCTTGGCTATCCTGTGGCAGAACGTGGGGGTCCTTTCGGGTTCATGCTCACAGGAGTCTTCCTTTACCTTCTTACTACCTAATCCGTAGTTAGTCTGCAAATCTTACTGGTTGGGGATTGGCTAGCTGCAAGCTAAGGAGAGGAGGTAGGCTTCACCCTGCCTATGTAAAGGGGCTGATCGCCTACCCAAAGTTACGAGTAACCTGTATTGATTAAGAGAAAAGAATTTAACAGGTAAGACTAAAATTCTGTTTTTAGACACCAATGTCTTTGACTGTTGTGTTTTTTTTTTTTTTTTTTTTTTTTTTAAATCACTTCTTATTTTAGTTTGTTGTATCAATTATTTGTATGCTGCCTCTTTAACCCCTTAACCCCTTCAGTGCCAGAGGCTCGGGCCATTTTCTGAACCCTGCAGGCCAGACACTTTTTCAACATTTTTGCTATCCTTCCGTTTAGGCTTGATTTCCTCTGGGGATTTTTAGTTACATATGGAAAACTATATATTGTTTTTTTCAGAACGAATTGAGCTTTCTTGTGATACCTTACATGAAGAGAATTTTACATCGTGCAAAAAGCTATGATGTCATAATGACAAAAAAAAGTGAAAATTTACTCATTTTGCTAAAATCACATACTATGTATCAAAAACATTTACCTTGATTGAAAAAGTTTCAATTATTTGAAAAAGCCTTGAGTCCCCCGAGTAAAAAAAATACCAAATTTGTATAGTTTTACCTACGTCCATGGCTAGCGTAGAGCCCTAATCACCAGCAGCACAAAATGACATTTTCAACTTTATAAACTAATATGCGCATTCTAGGGTTTTTGTGGTAAAAGTACCCTAAAACAGTGGAATAACTATATAAAACTATATATTTCTGGAAAGTAGACAACCTGCTGCATCTAATGAGGGGTGATTTTCCTTGTTACCCCAAGCCTGGAGTGCACAAATGCCTCCAGAAGTTGGCGCTAATGAAAAAAAAAGGCATTTTCTTACATTTCTGCCCCTTCAAATGTACTGAAATGTGTGCAAACCATGGTATTTCCAACTGTATTCATTAGCTAGTGCTCTTAGGAGAAAAATGACACCCCATTGGTATGAGTTCACCTACCTCAGGGGGCGCTACAAGTACAAAACTACACCTATTGCAACCTCTAATTTTTCTAACATTTTCTCAAACATTACCTGTCTGTACAAAAATGGTTATAACAAATACAGAAGTGAAGAAAGGGTACACAAACCATACCATTTTGAAAAGAAGACACCCTGCCGCATCTAATGATGGGTGACTTGCCTTGTTACCCCAAGCTTGGAGTGCACAAATGCCTCCAGAAGGTGGCGCTAATGAAAAAAAAAGGCATTTTCTTACATTTCTGCCCCTTCAAATGTACTGAAATGTGTGCAAACCATGGTATTTCCAACTGTATTCATTAGCTAGTGCTCTTAGGAGAAAAATGACACCCCATTGGTATGAGTTTAACTACCTCAGGGGGCGCTAGAAGTGCAAAACGACACCTACTACAACTTCAAATTTTTCTAACATTTTCTCAAACATTACTTGTCTGTACACAAATGGTTATAACAACTACAGAAGTGAAGAAAGGGTACACAAACCATACCATTTTGAAAAGAAGACACCCTGCCGCATCTAATGATGGGTGACTTGCCTTGTTACCCCAAGCCTGGAGTGCACAAATGCCTCCAGAAGTTGGCGCTAATGAAAAAAAAAGGCATTTTCTTACATTTCTGCCCCTTCAAATGTACTGAAATGTGTGCAAACCATGGTATTTCCAACTGTATTCATTAGCTAGTGCTCTTAGGAGAAAAATGACACCCCATTGGTATGAGTTCACCTACCTCAGGGGGCGCTACAAGTACAAAACGACACCTACTACAACTTCAAATTTTTCTAACATTTTCTCAAACATTACTTGTCTGTACACAAATGGTTATAACAACTACAGAAGTGAAGAAAGGGTACACAAACCATACCATTTTGAAAAGAAGACACCCTGCCGCATCTAATGATGGGTGACTTGCCTTGTTACCCCAAGCCTGGAGTGCACAAATGCCTCCAGAAGGTGGCGCTAGTGAAAAAAAAAGGCATTTTCTTACATTTCTGCCCCTTCAAATGTATGGAACTTTGTAAAAACCATGGAATTTTTAACTGCATTCATTAGCTAGTGCTCTTAGGAGTCAAACGACACCCCATTGATATGAGTTGACCTACCTTAGGGGGTGCTAGAAGTAGAAAACTACACCTACTACAACCTCTGATGTTTCTAACATTTTCTCAAATGTGACTTGCCTGTACAAAAATGGCTATAACACATTCAGAATTGAAGAAAAGGTAGATAAACCATACCATTTTGGAAAGAAAACAACCTGCCGCATCTAATGAGGGGTCACTTGCCTTCTTACCCCAATACTGGTGTGCATAAATGTTTCCAGAAGGAGGCGATATAGGAAAAAAATTGCATTTTTTTACATTTCTGCCCCTTCAAATGTATGGAGCGCTGTGAAAACCATGGAATTTTCAACTGCATTTGTTTGCTAGTGCTCTTAGGAGTCAAATGACACCCCATTGGTATGAGTTGAACTACCTTAGGGGGTGCTAGAAGTAGAAAACTACACCTACTACAACCTCTGATGTTTCTAGCATTTTCTCAAACCTGACTTGCCTGTACGAAAATGACTATAAAACCTTCAGAATTGAAGAAAAGGTAGATAAACCATACCATTTTGGAAAGAAGACAACCTGCCGCATCTAATGAGGGGTCACTTGCCTTTTTACCCCTAAGTTAGTTGGCACAACTATTTCCAGAATGTGGTGCTACAGGAAAAAAAAAATTTGTTTTACACATCAGTCACTTCAAAGATACTAAAATGGTTCAATGGCGTGGGATTTCCTAGGAGGACTTCTTGCCAGCCTAAGAAAAATGGTACCCCACTGCTGTGGGTTGACATACCAATTTACGCTACAGGAGCGTAGCTACCAGTGAAACAGAAATGGTAAAGCAAACAGTGTATGTGTGATTTTATGGCTAACAGATGAAAGAAGCTAGGGCGTCAGCCGGTGTACGTGCGGACCTGTGACTACAAGTGTAACAAAGTATGTGGGAGGGTGAGGGATTAGGCAGTGTGTGTGGGTATGAGCAGAGGAGCAAGGATGGTGGGGCAGTGTTTGATAGTGTGTATGGGAGATCTGTGACTACCAGTGTTGATAAAAAGTCCTGTGTGTGCCACAGGAAGGGGGTCGGCATTGAACTCCCCTCCTAGTGGCACACACAGGGTTAATTTGTGTTTTAATTTTTTTTTTTTATTATATACCTCATTGAGGGGCATAAGGACCCCCTGATCCCTCCCCAATGAGGTCTTAGTAAAAAAATATATATATATGTCCACAAACAGGGGACCCTGAGAGTGCCACAGGGGTCTCCAGCGCATTGCAAAGCAATGCATTGGATCCTTGTGGCACTCTGAGGGTTAATTTTTTTTTTTTATCATTACTTGGTAATCAGAGCTTGTTGGGGGGCCATCAGGACCAATCATGATGGCCCCCCACAATCTCTGATAACGAAGTAATGATAAATGCCCTGTGTGTGCTCCACAGAAGGGGGGCTGCATTGGCCCCCCTTGTGGCACACACAGGGTTAATTTTTTTTTCTTTACTTTTTTTTATTATGGACCTCATTGGTGGGTATCAGGACCCCTCTGATTCCCCCCAATGAGGTCTTAAAAAAAAAAAAAAAAAAAAAAAAAAAAAAAGGA
This sequence comes from Rhinophrynus dorsalis, assembly GCA_037306005.1. Classification (NCBI taxonomy): domain Eukaryota; kingdom Metazoa; phylum Chordata; class Amphibia; order Anura; family Rhinophrynidae; genus Rhinophrynus; species Rhinophrynus dorsalis. The sequence continues at coordinate 607,761,812 of CM074718.1, forward strand.
ATCAAAATAAATGTCCCTGTGAGTGCCAAAGGGGTTTCCAGCGCGTTGCAAAGCAATGCATTGGACCCTTCTGGCACTCAGAGGGTTAATTTTTTTTTTTATTATTACTTTGTAATCAGAGCTTGTTGGGGGGCCATCAGGACCAATCCTGATGGCCCCCCAACAATCTCTAGTAACAAAGTAATGACAGAAGCCCTGTGTGTGCCACAGGAGGGGGGGGGGGTGCATTGGACCCCCCCTGTGGCACACACAGGGTTAAAAAAAAAAAATTTTTTTTTTTAATAATAGACCTCATTGAGGGGCATCAGGATCCCCCCTGATCCCCCCAATGAGGTCTTTAAAAAAAAAACCCAAAGAAAAGACCCTGTGAGTGCTACAAGGGTCTCCAGCACATTGCAAAGCAATGTGCTGGGGACCTCTGCGGCACTCACAGGGTTACTATTGGTTTTTTTTTTTTTTTATTTATTTTTTTTAGCTATTCAGACCTCGTGGGGGACAACAGGACCCCTCCTGGTGTCCCCCAAGTAATTGATCTGGGAGACCAATTTGGCGACTGCAGGAGAGCAGAAGCTCTCCTGCCTTTCACTCCTACCACCGGTAGGAGTGAATGGGACCGGGGAAACTTCCCCAACGTCATCAGTGACATGTCACTGATGACGTTGGGAGGCTTCCCCCGGTCCCGCCCACTCCTACCCGGAAGTTCGGGTAGGAGAGACGGAAGAGGAGAAGCTGCGCTTCTGCTGCGCTTCTCCTCTTCTTTTATTGATCTCCCAGCGCGATCGGCTGGGAGATCAATAACAGGGGGGACATGAGGAGTGATCCTCATGTCCCCCCACGATTGCCCACCTTTTTTTTTTTTAAAATGCGGCCACTGCATGCCGGTTATACCGGCTCATGCAGTGACCGCATTTTAGTGGGTACATTGTACGAGCTTGGCACAGCGGGTACAGCTGTCCAAACTCGTACAATGTACCCACTTGGCACTCAAAGGGTTAAGGACCGGTGGTCATGGGACATTTCCGTCCCATAATGACCGCATAGGGGCACTTGGGCGCGCCGGTACACGTGACCTGTCGCGTGTATTGGCGCGTCATTATGGGGCCTGATAGAGATCGCTCCGATCTTGGAGCGGTCAATTTCAGGCCCTATTTTTACTTACAGCGCTCCCGGTAGAGCGCTGTAAGTAAAAAATACGTGACGTACTATGACCGTCATCGGTCCTTGAGTATTTCAAGGACTGTGACGGTCCTGGTACGTCAAGGGTCCTTAAGGGGTTAACAACAGGAGCCTGCACGCGACCCTCTTTGCATCACAGACATAAACTTGTGCAAACATAAACTTGTGTGGGACATACCTCCACACTGGTTTATGGTAGAAGGGGCAGAGTGTGCTCTTTTTTTTCTCCACTGACCATGCTCTGTTGCATGGCAAGCAGGTGTTCTGTCCAGTGTAATATATTTTGCAGTGTTTCACAGATTGGGGAGCCACTGTTTATTCACAATAAGTAATGTAGTTTTCCCTATATTTCCTGTAATCCTCCAATTTCCGGGCTTTTTGATGGATAGTTGGTGATTTGACTGCCATTTTACTCCTCCATTGCTTCAGCTATTCAGAGGCTGACTGTCCTATCTCTTCTCCAATTTATCCCTTTGCAGATGTGTACCTTTTGGGGAGTTTATTATATTTACTACAGCTTTTGTACTACTTTATCAATTTAAAGGTAATTTTCTCCGCAAAGCCTAAAGATTCAGGGGCTTCCTTATCCCCTTTAGCTCATTGTTCCTCATGCCATATAGGATTTCCATGGCAATATTCTGGTACTGTGTCCCTCATGCACTGCTGCACTTAGAACAACTTACAGCAGCTTGTGTTAAAGGCTCTACAGCTAAATAGTTAGCTTATGTAGCAACTAGCTGGTATAACGTTTTAATTTTTTTTTAATAACATCTTTATTTTGCTGAAATTGAGTAAAGATTGACCTGCGCCCTACTTCCGAACAGTTACCAACTCTGTACTACAGTCTGTCACTCTTCCTCTGCTCCCCTCCCTCGATCCGGCCACCTCCGATGACGGAGGCTCCCTGCATGTAAGCTGGAGCACTCTCTGACCAATGAGAGAGCTCCACTTACATGCAGAAAGCCTCTGTCGTCGGAGGGGAGCAGTGGCAGAGTGGACAGACTGTGGTACAGAGCTGGTAGCCACAGTCTGTCCGGAAGTGGGGCGCATGGCAATATTTACTTGATTAAATTCAGCAAATTAACAAAGTTAATTAATAAATAATATTATACCAGCTAGTCACTACATAAACTATTTAGCCCAACATGTATAGAGATGATAGATCCCCTTTAAATCCAAAGTCCTCTGTGGCTTCCATTCTCTCATACAGTGGGTCCTCCACTCATGCCCCCCCCCCCCCCCCATTAGCCTAATTGATCCTGTTTTCAGGGAAGCAAACTCTCCGCTAGTCGGGGAATCAATCTGATAAGGAGAGATACCCCGAGGAAGAAGATATGGAATCTTTCTTGTCTTTTGGAGATCCCTTACCCCTCAGCAGTAGGTCTCATCTGAGTGGTGTAGGGAGACCCTTAAGGTCTCTGAGGCCTCTGATGGGGATCCACTACTCCATATATCTACCAGAGGTTTAAAGTGATAGTAATACTTTGTTAAAAGTAACTTAAATTATGTAGATAAAAAAAAAAAAAAGCAAATTGCACCCAGGCATACGTAGACCACTCAAATGAAGTATTTCTTTCTAACTAGCGTGATTATGGCTCTGCTGAAGAGCCGCAGGATGGTCTGCGGACGGGGATCTCCTTCTCTAACACAGAAAGCTGACGTCAGTGCAAGGGGAGGGAAGGGGGAACTTTGAAAGTTTATATCTCTCAAACCATAGAGGTTTGAGAGATAGGACTGGGTGCACTTAATTTATTTTTTTTAATATCTACATAATTAAAGTCTCTTTTAACAAAGTATTACTTTCACTTTAAAAGATTCCCCAGTCTTCCCTTCTACTACTTACTGTAGGAATGAAAAATGCCAGATAAGAGGCTTTTACTGCTGAGACTTTAGCACAGTGGACTTCCTCACATGCAGCTGATCCCTCTGTTTTGAATTTGGTGAAAAATACAGCACTTCCCATTTGCAGATGCTGGATCCCTAAGTACCTGGCCTACAAATGCCTTGACTTCTTGTTAATGTTAATATTTCGGCCATGGGAGCATGGGGTCAACTCTGCAACTCATTTTTGCTTCTACCTGAGTCACTAGAGCAAATAGCCATATGGTGCGAACAGCTCTTAGAAGCTATGCCCCTAAGAAGGAACTCTTGGTTATGCTTGCCAATATTTTGGAAGCTAATGCTCATCTCTCTGAAGTGGCCTTTGATGCTTCCAGATTTTCTGGTAAGGCCTAGGCATCACCTTGTGGCTCAAGACCAATCTTCTGAGAGATCCTCATTTTCTCTCCTTTTTGTTGGCAAGAATGTCTTTGGGCCTGACCTAAGCAAGGTTATCAGTGAGGCCATTGGAGGCAAGAGTACTCTCCTGCCTGAGATTTCTTCCAAACATTCCAGAAGCAAGTCAGCTTGGAGGTTTGAGAGCTACTTCAGTGGGCTGAAGCTCACGTGCCAGCCAACTCAGCATTTCATATCTCATGGTCGCAGACTTTCTATGTTGTCAACATCTGGATCCTGGTAATTGGAAATTCAGCCAGTGTGTGTTCAACTAGATTGTCCACTGCTGAGGACTTCCATCATTGGACCTCATGGCTTCCCACAAAAAAATGGAAGATCCCTCCATTTTTTTTCATGCCAAAGGATCCTCTAGCATTCATAATGGATGTCCATGCCATGGAATTTTCATCTGTAGTATGTGTTTCCACCAATTCCCCTGATTCCCAGGGTATTAAGAAACATGAAGATGGAGAAAGCACAAGTCATACTATTGCCTATTTGGTCCTGTCGGTATGGTTCTTGAACTTCAGTCTATCCATTGCAGAACCATTTCAGCTTTTCTTGAGACCGGATCTCCTGATACAGGGTCCATTTTGTCATCTTAAGGTGTAAAGTTGGGCTTTTGAAGCCAACATCAGTATCTGACATTTCTACTATGCTCTAAACTTGGAATCTGGTTTCGTCTAAGGCGTAGCATAGGATTTGTCCCTAATACCTACTGGTGGTGCACTGATTTGAGATGCTCCCTATGGTTCGGCCCACCTTTCTTCAGGATGTGTCAACAAAGGTCTCTGCCTGAGTTCTATGAAAGTTCAAATCTCAACTTTTTTTTTTTTCTTTTTTCCAGTTGCATATTGCATTTCTCTCTGTCTGGTTCAGTGTAAACTGAAACCCCAGGAACTGATGATGCCTATACCAGAACTTCCAGGTAGGCATTTAAAGTGCACTGGTTTGAGTGCGAAGCTTGGGAGCATGTAAGCTTTTCACAGTGTTCTTGCTGCAGCAAAAGCGGTGGTTAGAGTTGCAGGCCAAGAAGCCAGATGTCTGATTCGGGTTGAGCCAGGACCAGAATAAACACTCATTTGGGCTATGACTCCTAGAAATGTACTGGAGAGGAAGGGATCCAATAGCAGATCTGAGATCTGCCCACTAAAATGACCATCAAGATGCGGGACACTGAAAAGTTAGAAAGAAAGCCAACAGAGTGATGGAGCCATCAGCCAAACTGGAGGCAGAAGAGGGAAAGAGGTAAGGTTAGTCAGACTAGAGACAAGCTAGCCAATTCCAAGCAGTGGCTGAGATCTGCCAATCTGAATGCTAAGGAGAAAGATTGAGGAATGGCTTGTCAGGCTGAAGATTGGCCTGATACAGAGAATTAGCTGTACTCTGCCAGACTGCATGCAGGGGGAATGCTGAATGGCTTGTCAGATTGAAGACAAGCTTGATGCACAGTGTATATATATATTGGTAATCTGCCAAATTGTAGGCAGCAGGAAAGCTGAATGGCTTGATTGGTTGGAGCTTGAGTCTGAGGTGCTCTGGTGGAGTAAGATCTATGAGGTCTTCTTTGCAGCATGCAGTAATGAGAAGCCAGAGACCGGCCGAAAGGAAGAGACAGGCCAGCAGGCAGGCTGAATAATGGCGAGCAGAGAAAACATCGACCTCAGCAGATGGCTGAGAGCTGGTGTCTCGATAAAGCTGATGGAGAGATACTATCGGGCAATAGGGTCAGAAACTGGAGGAAACACAAAGTCAAGGTACAACAGGAAGAAGCCAAAAATCAGGTCATAGAGCATAGCCAAAGAGTCAGGAGCTGGAAGAACAATAATAAGCCAGGTGAGGTACAATGGGGCAATCTGAGGATTCAAAATCAGAAACCAGGTCAGAATCACATAATCACACACTAATCACAGAGCAGGAACTACAGCAACAAAGTGACACAAAGAACAGGCATCAGCAAGAGGAAGCTCCAAATATTTAAATGTCCAGCATCCAATGACCAGCCAGCATGTAACCAAGCATCTGAATGCAATAGGAATAGTAAAGTGGCATTACACCCCTGGATTTTGAAACCTGTGTTCAGGGTGTGACGCATACCTACCCTGCCTTCAGGGATCTCACTCCTCTGTGAGATTTGAATTTGGTGTTAGGAGTTCTCCAGAAGCCTTATTTTGAACTTCTTTCAGCTGCTTTTTTGCATCTTCTGATACTTAAGATGGCCTTCCATCTGCCACTGTATCTGTTCAGAGTTGCTGAACTACAGTTTATTTCTTGTAAACCTCTTTTTCTGATTTTTCAATAGGCAAGGCAATTGATAGTGTACTCCCATGAGCCTCTGCCAGAGTTTGTCTCACATCAACCAGGAAATTTTTCTTCCTTCTTCCCAGGTCTTTCTAAAAGAAGGAGCAGGAACTTCATCTGTTTGATGTGTTCCGCTGTCTTAAGTGCTACATTCATTGCACACAGTCCAAAGTTACCATTGCTTCCTGGATCGACTTGTTCTTTTCTGAGTCACAATGATCACTGGGTGCATCTTGGGCCTACAGTATTCAGGCCTCTGCTGAACAGCTGTGTAAGGTGGTAACATTGGTATTTCTGCTCACCTTCACCAACACTACCATGTAAATGTACTGGCTTTGTCTGAGGGCCAGCTATGGCTATGGCTATGGCTGGCATCCTTCTACTCCTTCATGCTACAGAGTTCTGAATCCTTTTGGTTCTTGTTTTATTGTTCAGTTGTTTGGTGTGCAAGTTCAGTGTCAGTTGACAACAGAGGTTGATATGGTACCAGTGAGTCCTGTGGAATACTAGTCTACAGTGGAGGTTTTTTTTTTTTTTTTTCCCCCAGGAATCTTGGTGGATGCTGTGGTATGTTCCCATGGTTCCATTAAATCTGTTTCTCTTAGTTCATGTGCTACACAAGTCTCCCATACAGAAAGAACTCCCCTGTCAGAAGGTTCCTCTATGGATCTCTGTTCAGGGGATTTCTTTCTTTCCTCTCACTTTTTTCTTTCTTCTTATTTATATATGTTGAAACTGAAGAGGTGGTAGTAAAGCTGTATGGAAGAGGAGAGTCTCCTCCTCCGAGGCCCTGCCTCTTTAACCCCATCCCGACAATTGACTTACCAGGTACGTCCCGCAAAAACTGTCTGGGTCTCCGTGCGGCTGCACGCGGCTGTCACTAAGGGGTTAAGTGGTCTGCCCTCTAGAGGAGATGAATTTTACCCCATGGTACCTGTGTTGGATTAAGAGAGAGGGAGTTAGTGGTAAGTTCACTGAAATCCTTTTTACTTGTAGCTATTTTCTCTGCTAGGTAGGTATCTGAGCTCTTTCGTGCAGACTTCCCATTCTCATCTTCCAGTAAGACAAGGCAATTTTCAGAGCAAATACTAATTTTAAACACAAAGTAGTATCCTATCTTCATATTGATCAAGAACTAATTTTGCCTACTTTGTAAATTTCATTAGATGTCTTAAGTACTACATTAATGCTACAACTTTTTTTCTGACAAAGAGATACTGTTCATCATTCCTGAACATCCCAGAAAAGAAAAGCCTGTTTCAAAAGTTACAATTGCTTCTTGGATTAAATGGACTGTAAGATCAGTTTATATATTTTGTTCCAAGCCCAGTGCCTTTTAAGGATAGGGCCCATTCTACTAGGTCCATAAGTATGTCTTGGAATGTCTAGCATAAAACATCTACAGAACAAATTTGCAAACACGCAACTTATTTTGGTTCATACATTCACTAAGTTTTACCAAGTTATTGTTTTGGCTTCAGCAGAAGCATGTTTTGGACAAAGTTTTACAAACTGCAGTTGTTTAGTTTAGGTCAGTTTTCCCCATATATTTTTTTGGGAACATTTTTGTACATCCTAATGGTCTCTGTCTCCCTCTTTGGACTTTATGTTAAATCCTTTTGTATTAGTCCATTGGGGAACATTGGACATCCCACCCCAAGAAAACGATCTGTGTCCCTTTGGAGAGGTATCCAAATCATTGTGCTGCAAAGTGTTTGATGTCTTTTTGAAACACAAAAGGTTATAACCCTCAAATGCCTTAAAAGTCTAATTTAAATCAGAGGGGATTTTGATTTGTCCTCTGTAGTACAATTGGTTTAGTCTGCTTGTTGGACAAAGCCCTGAGGGCATGTATATAATGAAAAAATGTAGCTATTCTGGAGCATACCAACAGCACCAGACACCACAGGAGACGTATAAGCATTCAAATTCAAGTGTTAAAAAGGTCTCCAAGGTATTGCACAGCCCTGTGTTGGAGACCCAGCTAGCACTGAAGGGGTTACAATGACAGTTTGCTGAATTTTCATTTCAGCCATATGGTTCATTTAGTTTGCTCCAGAATTGCACCTCTTCAGTTTCGTAACATTGAAGTAGCATTGCTAGAGAGAGCTCATTGTGCCGTATAGGACGTATAGTTTTATTAACCCTTTGAGTGCCAGATGGGTGCACACGCATAGCAAAGCAATTTGTGTGCACCCCTCTGGCATTCAACGGGTTAAGAAGATTTAAAGGGATAGTAATACTTAATTACTAACTCCTATATTAAAGTCTTATTAAAAAGCAATATATTGCCCCCAGTGTCATCTCTTAAACCTTTATGGTTTGAGAGATAATCACTCCTAAAGTTGCCCTCTCCCTCCCCCTTCCCCATAGCCAGCATTCTAGCTGACTGCAGGGAAGGCAGTCGTACGACCATCAGGCGGCTCTGCAGCACAGCCAAGATCGCATTAATAAAAACTTTCACTGAAATGGTCTTCTATGTGTCCTTGGTTTGCAAGCACACGTAGAAGACCTTTTTAGTGAAATTTTTTTTTTTTTATTAACGCAATCTCGGCTCTGCTGCAGAGCCGCCTGATGATCGTAAGGCCGGATTTCCCTTCAGTCAGCTACAACGCTGACTTCGGGGAAGGGGGAGGGAGAGGGCAACTTTAGGAGTGATTTATCTCTCAAACCTTTATGACACTGGGGGCAATACATTTCTTTTTAACATGACTTTAATATAGGGGTTAGTAATTATTAAGTATTACTATCCCTTTAACTGTTTCTTTCATTTACAGAAAGCGAAGACTGAAAAATAAGCATTCTGCTTGTTCTACTTATTATATGGTCCCATCAAGGAGGCTGACACAAACTTATGTAATTAATTTCTTTTTGTAGTGAGTTCACCGATGGATGAAGTGCTAGCTTCCCTAAAACGTGGAAGTTTTCATCTGAAAAAAGTAGAGCAGCGAACTTTAGCTCCATTCCCTGATGAGGACGAAAGCAATAATATTTTGGCACAGATCAGAAAGGGAGTTAAACTGAAGAAAGTTCAAAAAGATGTTTTAAGAGAATCTTTCACACTTCTACCTGACACCGACCCACTGACTCGCAGCATTCACGAAGCACTGAGACGTATCAAGGAAGCATCCCCTGAATCAGAGGATGAAGAGGAGAGTTTGCCTTGCACAGACTGGGAAAACTAAGTGGTAAGCGTGGGAGGCCTGAAGCGCATTCAAGTTGCCTGTGGGAGCTTATCCTGAATTTGTAACTTTGGTGTTGGCACTGGGAACAAAAGCAGTCTGTTTTTTTTATATTAGAGCAGTAGTTAACAAACTTTCTGTGTTGCTGCTACACCGTTAGTAAATTAGGTTGAAAAAAAGACACAAGTTCGTCAAGTTCAACCTTTGCCTCATACCCTAGTGACATGAGAACTATATAGCTTTCCTGCTACCAGATAAGTTAGTCTTTATCAGACCTTCCTGGTTTGCCTACTAATATACTGTATAACTCTGTATGTTCCCTTTTGAAAGAAATGGATCTAATCTTCTATTAAATGTATCCATTGTAACTGCCATAACCACATTCTTGGGCAATAAATTCCATAATTTAACAAACCTTACTGTAAAAACCCTTCCTCTGCTGAAGTCTAAACCTCCTTTCCTCTCCTGTCCAGTTTCTATTAAAATCCCTGGGGTACCCTAACTATCAATCAACCCCTTTGATGCTGGTGAAGTCTCCAACACACTTCGCTAGCAAGATACTGTTTTTCTTTGTATCCTTGCTCCCCTGGCCTACATTACTTATATTTTTGGTGGATCCCTGGGGTTGCACAGAGCACAGTGACAGCCATTCTAATAGAGCACTTAATAGTTTTAGAAATGTTGGTTTAGTAGTTTGGAAATCTTAACACAACTTTGTTCTCATATTTGATGAGGTAAAAGTGGCTTAATTAATTGATCACCTTTCCAGAATATGACACCTATCTCCACCGTCATAGGCTGTTACTTTCCACCAAAAGTGTGGAATTAATTAACCCCTTAGTGACGGCCGCGTGCAGACGCGGCCGTCACTTAACACCCGTCTAACATTTTTTTTTTTTTTTTTTTTTTTTTTAAACAATCCGGAGTCCCCGAACGGCGCGCGGGGAGCCGGATTTCCGGGACGTACATGTACGTCCTCTGTCACTAAGTGACAGCCACACAGGACGTACATGTACGTCCTGTGTCACGAAGGGGTTAATGGGGAGGGATAGTCGCGCAAATCCTTTCAAGCTGGAAGCTTCTACTGAGGGGAGGATTTGGGAAGATGACAAGTCATCTTGAGCCTCTGGAACCCCTTTGCGAACCACCGACATGCCAGGACCATCATGGCGGTCCGGCACTTAAGGACCAGTGTCGGTCCTGGCACGTCATGGAGTTCAGGGCTCCCGGCGCGGCTGCTCCTGGACCGGAAGTAAAAAAAAAAAAAAAAAGCCCCGTGGACGCCAAGTGCCAGAGGTTAAGGAGCAGGGGGATGCACAAACGCCCCACTGGTCCTTAAAGGGTTAAAAGAACACCAGTGCCTCAAATATATGGTTTCTCTCTCTTTGTCTCAAATTGAGAAGTATTTTTATTGATGCGTTTCACAAAATGTTAATGTATGTTCTGTGTGTGCAATAGGTGAATCAAATCAACCACTGGGACAGAGGAACGAGGCCGTACAGATCTGCTCGATCGAAGCAAATAACATGAAGTATCAGGATCAAAATACTTCATCTACATCACCAGGGGGTTTTGTGATATTTGGAAGTTAAAGCTTTTATGAACCAGAGGGATGTGCAGTGCATTGCTTTGCAGTGTGTTGCACACACATCTGGCCCTTAAAGGGTTAATAGAGATAATAATCACTAATGGAGGCAAATCGTTAATTTAGTACTTGATCTTTCAAATAGAGTGGATGAAGTTGTCCTTGCTTCCAAAGCACTTTTTTACATGTAGCTTAACCCTTTTGAGTAGCAGTGGGGTACGGAATGCATTGCTTTGCAATGCATTCCGTACCCCTCTGGCACTCAAAGGGTTAAAATATCTGGCCAGTCATGGTGTACGGTATTTTTTTAAGACACTCAAAGCGGATTAGTCATTTATTTTTGAAGTTATTGTTTACGAAGGACTAAACAAACTGTTTCCATTGAATGCACTGAGTCCATTCAGCTTGAAGAAAGTCTGAGAAATCACAATCTAAAAAGTTGTTACCTTCCTTTACAACAACCGTTTCAAACACTACTCTGAATGATAGCAGATTGGGTTCTTCGTACTGTAAATTATGGCTTCAAGGGAACGCAGAAACACATAACAAAAAAGTGGTCTATGAAAACCGGTTTTCCTAAAGAGTTCACATGAAAGCATGCACTAGTTCTCTTCCAGACTTCTAGGATTTCCATGATTTTAAGAATGTTTTCCATGTTCTATGAGGTTGATTTAAAGGGCAATTATACACTTCAGATAAGTAGCTTAATTTGTTCAAGGATTTGTCCTTCATACATCAGCTTGGCAATATAGACATATTTGCATTTAAACTTTGTTTTAGTCTATAAATGAATATGCACATTTACTTTGAGAAGCACCTTCAGAATGTTTTCATATCCCATAATAATCTGTCTTCATGGCTAATTTCCTTCTGTGTGGCAGTATGAAGTAAATGAAGGTCTAAAATGGTGCACAGCAAATGCAGGGAACTGTAATTACCGTGTACAAACGTATAGGTATTCTTGTTTTACTGTATGAAAGATGACTATATAGGCAAGGACTTCTGGTAATAACAATATGAACCACTTAGTCCTGTAGCTAAAATCGACATTTATCTCCATGTGAATTTTTATGTACACTAATGATGCAGTTGGTTTCCTTTGGTTATTATTAAATCAGCCTCTAAAATATTAGGTTTAGCTTCTCCCAGTTGCTACACGTTGTATGTCATAAGAAGAAAGTAGTCTGTCTCATATATATCATTTTTTTTCATTTTTATTATTGTTTTAATGTTTTTTTTTAATTGAATTATTGATTTATTATTTATTTTCCTTCCAGGTTTTCTGAAGGAAAATTCAAAATGAAATAATATTTATACGTTGGGAAAACTAGTATTATTTTTTTGTGTGTTTCTTATATATAAATATTTAACTGGGTGTTTTGCATTTTGCATGAAGTTGCTTTTCCTTGTTCTCTTGTGAGGGAAAGGAGGACACTTTGAATTAATTAGTTGTTTTAATAAGGTTTCAATGACCAGTTTAGCCACTTAAAGGGCTAGTATAAGCCTTTGTTTCTGGGAAAGAAATGTAGGGCCTCTCCTTCTGAGTAAGATATGGGAGTTGCAAAAGTTATTGCGGAGTAAATTTGTATTTTTGGGGGAAATCTGAATTTAGGTCTTAGTGTGACTAGTTGATTTTGCTGTCTGCGGGGAGATTGTGTCACAGACAGATTGCCATAGCACTACCTGGTAAATTGAAATGTAAAACGTTGGAAAAAAAAAATGCTAGATTGAACTGTAATAAACTTTGCTCGAAGCAACTCCCAGCAGTGGGTTTACTGTCCCTTTTAACCATTTGAGTGCTAGAGGAGTACACAAATATTGCTTCTCAATGTATTGTGTACCCCTCTGGCACTCAAAGGGTTTAAGTCATCATGCAATGTACACAAGCCAGCATGCTCCTAAGTGGATTTTTAGTGCCTGAGGGGTACACAGACCCTTCTTTTGTTAGAGAGGTTTTCAATACATTGTGAAGCATTGGGGACCTATCTAGAAATTATGGAGCTAAAATTCAGCCTTTTCTTTAACTTCTCAGTACAACCCCAAAAAAAATGTGTATCTAACTAGACGTATAGTTAGCCTTTCAGGCCTGAAAACGTATCCATTCAGTTATTGCTTGTCATAAACTGACTTCTGTAGAGATTGAATGATCCATTAGAAGGCATGATACAAATGTTAAGCCATATCCAATATTTCTCCCCCCCCCCCCACTCCACTACATATTTTCCATACATGTACATTTAGTAGGAAATTAAAAAATATCAGCATCTGTCTCATCCATGGTACATTGCATTTACGGCTGCTGCTCAGTGGTATAATGAATTGCTACATGCATGTTATTTTCAAGAGTAGATTTGAAATATGAATATTCCAGTAATGTTTACCACTAAGATCGAGTTGATTCTCCTGCTCACACCATTTCCAAAGCAAGAGAACGGTTTTGTGTATAATTGTTTGTAATTTTGTAGGAACCTATAACTTACTTAGTCTTGAACATCCCTTAGAGATTGTTCAACCAATTTCTTGTATTTACTATAGTAACAATCATCATGGAAACTAGAGTTCTAAACACTACAGGGTGAATTGCCCATTGACTGCTGTTACAGAGACATCTGTGTTAGGCTACAATAAGTATATCATGCTTATATTTATCTGTACATACAAATGAAATCCTGGTATAGTGACAGTTACTGAATGTGCAGGAAACCGTTTTCTCTGTCGTCCAGTACAGGTTACTGGTAACTTTGGGTAGGCGATCAGCCCCATTAAATAGGCAGGAACAATTCTTAGAAGTGACTGCTGGGTGGAGCCTACCTCCTCTACTTAGCTTGCAGCTAGCCAATCTCCATCCAGTAAGATTTGTTCCTTGGTCAAGACCCAAGGCAAGAGAACAGTTCTGCTATAGTTTTAGCTTTTTTATTATTTTTCTCTTAGATATGGAATACCACCATTAGGTGGATTACCATCACTGACTATTCCCATCACCCAAATGTGGATAGCTCAGTTTACCAGGTGCATTTGTGGACCTAAGCCCTGGGGTGAAAATCTTGGCTGCAAGTTCTTTCCCCAGGAGTTGCCCACTGAGGCTTCTTGATATATGGTAATCTGAAGACAGAAGACCTTCTGAAAAAGGTGAGCACCCTTTGAGTGCTGAGGTCCACATGTCTCATGCTTCCTCTCTGCACAGGGGTCTCATTTGGAGTTCCTATTACATACTCATGCACTCGTTTGGTTTATCTGTATGTCTGTGAGGTGTCTGGAGCAAGCTTCTTTGGTAACTTAACCCTTTTGTTGCTGGTTAGCACTATATGTGTCTAGGAAGTTCGCTAAGCTTTACCCATTCTCTGAAACGGCCCTCACGCAGTGGGTCCATCCCCCTAAAGTGGGTGCCCCTGTTTCCAGGCTTTCTAAGTCCACTGCCTTGCCTGTGGCTGACGACTCTGCTCTCAAAGACTGGACTGATAAGAGCTTGAAATCTTTCTCTTTCCTCTGTGTCCGTTACACGGCATAGTGGGGTAATTGGCTCCGCCTCCCAGCTGGTAGGACCAATAAAATTTTTTATAAAGTCTTGGAGAAACCTCCCTCTGATAGTTTTTTTGGTCCTACCCAAGCTGGGGGACGGAGGCATTGCCTCTTCTCCTCTCCTCCCTACTCAACAGTGTTAATGGGCTTGCCTGATCGCGGCCGCATTTCCTCTTCCTCTGCCCTGCATCGTGCGAAGGGCAAGAAGATTTTCATCCGGAGACCTCGCAGGGACTTGGTAAAGGCAGCGCGCCGGTCCAACTCCCTCTCCCTATTGCTGCTCTGCTCGGCGGGAACCGGAAGCGCCACGATAGACCGGAAGTCACAGAACAAGCGTGCGTTCCAGCAGTGGAACGCAGGAAGACGCCGGCCGCATACAGTGCAGATGGAGCAGAGAGCATTTAAAAGAAGATGCAGACAGAGGTCTCCAGGATGTAAGTAGCATTATATATGGTGATATATGTATTCTAATATATTTTGCTGCATGTTTATATATTTCTCAGTTATAAACAAATTACTTTGCATACTATTGCTTAAGTCAGAATACATTGTACTGCATGCCATAATGTCTGAGACTAAGGATAAAGCAGAAAAGAAGAAGCCTGTGGAACCATCTAAAGAGGGAAAAGCTGACATAAAGTATAAATCATGTGCTGCCTGTGAGCAGAAACTACTTGCTTCTGAATCTTCCAAATTATGCCCTGATTGTTTAAAGCGGGCCTCTGGGTCTGAAGTCCCTGCACAATTTCAGGAATTTTTAAGTTGGATGAAGACCTCCATGCAGGAGACCTTCACTTCTATGCAGGAAGCTACCAGGAAAAGACCTAGGGTCTCTGACCCAGAAGAAGGTACCTCACGCAGTCAAGAATATGAGGATGAAAGTATTATTGAACTAGAATCTGCAGGTTCCTCCGCAGAAGAAGGCGAAATATTTGAGGAATCTGGTAACTTTTCCATTGACAAAGTGGATCCACTTGTAAAAGCGATGAGAAAATCCTTGGGCCTCACTGAAGTTCAAAAAGACCTCAATGTGATGGATACTGCATTCATTGGGTACAAGAAGACCTGTGCAGTCGTTCCCGTCCATACCTCTATTCAGGAGATTATACAGAAGGAATGGAAACAAGGTGACAAAAGATGTTCTACCTCTAAACGTTTCCAAAGAATGTATCCATTTGCAGAGGAAGACACAGCCAAATGGACTACGCCACCTAAAGTGGATGCAGCCATCGCACAGACATCAAGGAGAACAACATTGCTCCTAGAAGACGGCACAACATTGAGAGACTCCATGGATAAAAGAGCAGATACAGCTCTACGTAGACAGTTTACATCTATAGGAGAAAACTTGAAAACTGCTACAGCTATGGCATCTGTATTCCGCTCCATGCGTATATGGCTATCAGAAATAGAAGAAAAACTTGAATCTTCAGTGTCAAGATCTAGAATCCTGAAGGAATTAGGTATGATAAAGGAAGCTGTCAATTACTCTTGCGACGCATCTCTTGATAATATTAGACTCCTGGCAAAGTCCTCTGCCTTATCGGTTACAGCCAGGAGAGCCCTATGGATTAGATCTTGGGACGCGGATCCAGCTTCCAAGAATCGTTTAATTTCATTACCATTCGAAGGCTCAAGATTGTTCGGAGAACAACTAGAGGAGATTATCAAAAAATCCTCAGCAGGAAAAAGTCCCTTTCTGCCTCAACAGAAGCGAAACAGAGGATCACCAGCTAGATCCAGTACTTCCAGGCAACAGTCCTTTCGAGACGCAAAGAGATATAGACCTGGTAAAGGATATGAGCAACGAAAAAGAGGTGGCTCTCAGCCTTCTAGAGGAAGTAATAGGAAAGACTTCCAAAGGAAGGCCCAGTTCCAGCAATGATGCCAGAGATCCTCTTCCCTCACCTCCAGTAGGGGGCAGGCTGGGGGATTTCCATCAGTCCTGGGAGTCACTCCATCCAGACACCTGGACAATGGAAATTGTGAGGGAAGGATATGTCCTCGAATTTCAGACTGCCTCTCCAGTCTCAAGATTCAAAACATCCCAAATCAGGAACAAGAGCAAGATCCTCCAGATGAAACAGGTCCTTCAGTCTCTTCTTCTCAACAGAGTGATAGAAGAAGTCCCTGTGAGTCAGAAGTTTCAGGGCTTTTATTCAATTCTTTTCTCTGTTTTAAAGCCTTCTGGGGAACTTCGTCTTATCCTGGATCTAAAGGATCTCAATCAGTTTCTTCGTGTTCAACACTTCAAGATGGAGTCAGTTTTGTCAGCAATCAAAGTGACTCAACCACAGACTTTTCTTTCAAGAATAGACCTGAAAGATGCCTTCTACCATGTATTGATCAGACCATCACACCGCAAATATCTCAGGTTTCACATCTTCAAGACCCATTATCAGTTTCGGGTCCTTCCATTCGGTCTAGCCACTGCTCCTCGAATTTTTACCAAACTCCTGGCAGTAGTAATGGCCGAACTAAGAAGTCAGCATCAGCTCACAGTTGTCCCATACCTAGACGACATTCTGCTCATAAGTCCTTCACTTTGCACAGCAGTTCAAAACACAGTCATCTGCAAACAAAGACTTCAAGAATTAGGTTGGTTGATCAACGAGGAAAAAAGCATGCTGTCTCCATCACAACAACTCCAGTTCCTGGGTGTTCTAATAGACACAGCCCTAAACAAAGTGACCTTATCCTTGGACCGACAGAGTCGCATACTGCAGCAAGTAACTACGTTCCTCTCCAGACGGTTCCAGACTGTAAAGATCTTCTCCAAGATTCTCGGTCACCTATCCTCAGCACAACAGATAATACCGTGGGCCAGATCACATACACGACAAATGCAGCACAACTTCCTTCAGTTTTACCGGAAGGACCCTGCAAACTGGTACAAACGGATCCCAATATTGACTGCCACCAGAAAAGAATTAGCCTGGTGGATTCAGAAAAAGAATCTGGCACGAGGTCGTCCATTAACAGAACCACCCAAACAAATTCTCACTACCGACGCCAGTCGTCAAGGCTGGGGAGGGATCTGGAACCAGAGGTCAGTTCAGGGCATATGGTCAGACCAAGAACTAAAACTCCATATAAACAGCCTGGAGATGTTAGCCATCTGGAAAACTCTGCTACACTTCCAAGAAGCACTAGAAGGGCAGGCAGTCCTTATAAGATCAGACAATGTGACGGCAGTACAATACCTACAGAATCAAGGAGGAACAAGGAGCATTCGGCTCAATCGCCTAGCAGTACGGATATTAAACTGGGCAGAAAAACATCTATTAGCCTTAACAGCCTCACACCTATCAGGCCATTTAAACATTCAAGCCGACTTCCTCAGCAGAAAGAAGTTGCATCCAGGAGAGTGGAGCCTGAACAGAAAGGTATTCCTATCCCTGACTCAAGCATGGGGATCTCCAACAATAGATCTCATGGCCACAGCTCAGAACAGACAGTGTCCAACATATCTCTCCAGGTGGGCAGAGAAACAGTCAACAGGCCAGGATGCTCTGACCATTCCTTGGACGTTTCCACTAGCATACATATTTCCACCAGTTCCTCTCTTGGCAGAGGTAATAAGGAAAGTAAGAATGGACAAAGCAAATGTCATTCTAATAGCTCCCAACTGGCCAAGAAAAATATGGTATGCGGACCTCATACGAATGTCAGTCTGTCCTCCAATACCTCTACCGGACGTTCCGGATCTACTAAGTCAAGGGCCAATAGTACACCCCAACCCGTCCTTCTTCCAGCTCAGGGCCTGGAGGCTGAACGGGAATCATTAGCTCTTAAAGGTCTCTCTGAATCTGTCATCAATACTATGCTTCAAGGAAGACGTCCTTCCACTACCAGAATTTATTATAGAATTTGGAACACCTTTCATCACTGGTGCACATCCAGAAGTTTGAAAAGACAATCTATTGCTGCTCCTCAAATCCTGGATTTTTTTTACAAGCAGGCTTTCAGAAGGGCCTAAAACCTGCATCATTGAAGGTACAACTCTCGGCCCTTTCAGCTATCCTAGCCACCTCATATGCTGAAAACTTTCTAATTAAGAAATATATGGCAGCAATATCTAAGATAAAACCCACCATTCGTGACACTGTTCCCTCATGGGATCTGAACCTGGTTCTACAACAGCTTTCTTCACACCCATATTTTGAGCCATTGGAATCTACTTCCATGAAGCATCTCACCTTAAAAACAGTCCTACTTACAGCAGTTACATCTGCTCGCAGAGTTAGTGAACTCCAGGCACTCATGGCCACTTCTCCCTGTCTGATATTTCATCAGGATAAAGTAGTTTTAAAACCAAACCCTGCATTTCGCTCAAAGGTTATATCACACTTCCACTTGAACCAAGAAATAGTGCTCCCATCTTTCTGCCCCAATCCAAATGGAGATTTAGAGAAACGTCTCCATAATCTTGACTTAGTACGCTGCCTTCAGATCTATATCAAGCGTACCCAGCTAATGAGGAAAACAGATTCCCTGTTTGTCCATCACTTTGGAAAATTTAAAGGATGCGCAGCATCAAAATCCTCAATTTCCAGATGGATTAAAAACTGCATTATTCTAGCCTATGAATCCGCAGATATGGAACCTCCTCTAAAAGTTAAAGCCCATTCGACCAGAGCCATATCTACCTCTTGGGCTCAGAAAGCAGAAGCCTCACCTGAAGAGATTTGTAAAGCTGCAACCTGGTCATCTGTTTCTACATTCGTAAAGCATTACAGATTAGACGTCCAAGCATCTGCAGATGCCAGATTCGGCAGAAAGGTGCTGGAGGCAGCTTTACCTACCTAATTTCATCTCTTCAGGAACCCTCCCTAGTTATGGGGCACTGCTCTGGTAAGTCCCCACTATGCCGTGTAACGGACACAGAGGAAAAGAGAAAATTTACTTACCGATATTTATATTTCCTCTGTGTCCTTCCACGGCAACCCTCCCAATTTCTTATGTGTATTGGTGCAAGTATCGTTCCAACCATGTATATTAAACATTAAGGAATAAAATTAGTAAATATTACCTAAAACTAACCATTTCTCTTGTTACAGCTTGGACAAAAGTAAAACTATCAGAGGGAGGTTTCTCCAAGACTTTATAAAAAATTTTATTGGTCCTACCAGCTGGGAGGCGGAGCCAATTACCCCACTATGCCGTGGAAGGACACAGAGGAAATATAAATATCGGTAAGTAAATTTTCTCTTTTTTCAGTTATCCAGGTAAGCAACTCTGAGTGCTGCAGGTCCACATGTCCCACAGTGCCCCTCTGCAGACGGGTTTCTTCCTTTGGAGTTCCTTTTGTACACTCCTGCACTCATTGGGTTTATCTGTATGTCTGTTGGGTGTTTTGGAGCAGGTTTATCTGGTAACTTAACCATTTAGCTGCTGGTTTCCCTACTGGGTTCAGTGTTTTTTGGGTCTTCTAACATGTTCTAGTGATGTTTCATGTACTTTTATTTTGCTGTTTCAACTTTGCAAAAATTTGAGTACGTGTGCTTTACCTCGTAGACTCCATTGCTCCATTCACTTCTATGGGACTGTACAGTTTGGGACATCTCTGCAACAGCTCAACGTAACAACTTCAGTGGTGGCTCATTTTAACTGTCTGCCCTTGCTCTGTTATCCAGTTAATGTTTTAAGTGTGCTGGGGGCTCAGGGGGCTTCCGAAAGCTACATTTCCCATGAGCGCTTGCTTTGCGTGCTCATTTCCGATTGGTTCCCGCCACGGCAGCCATTTTGTGCCCTTTCCAGAACGAGTATCCTACGCAGGGCTTGGACTCCCCTTCTCTCCTTTGCAGATTAACCCTTCGACTGCCAGATAAGTGTATGTTAACAATTTCTGGGGGCAGATTTTGATCTAACACACTGTATTTGGGTGATTCCTTATACTCCTAAACGTTTTTTTGACACTGTGAGAATGTCTGGTCAGTTGGAGCTTGGGGCCAGGCCTAAGACTAAGGATGCTGGGGTCTCTGTGTCCCCTATTGCGCATTGCTCTTCGTGTCATTCAGGGTTACCTAGAGAATTCTCAGGTAATTTATGCTCAGCATGTTCTGATGTCCCTGAGTCTCTCCCAGAGACCTCCAGCCATGCGTTAGAGCCAGTTTGGGTGCAAGAGTTCAAGGCTGCTACTAGGGACCTTAGGTCTACATTGCAACTCTTTCCATCCCAGTTACAGGGCGTCTTCCATTCATGGCAGACCCCTTCTTCAGTCAGATCTTCCTTGCCAAAACCACAGGCAGTACCTGACGTATCAGATTCCTTGTGAGGAACTGTTGATGTATTCAGATGTTGAGGAATTTTCTGCTGTGGGCTGCTCTCAGTTTTTTGGGGACCCCTTTGAGGCTGATCCTGAGCCCTTGGCTGAGGGCCTGATCAGGGCTGTTTTGACTACCCTAAACATTCCCTTAGTTCAGGAGGTTCCTTCTGATCCCTCTGATGTGTTTCAGGAGCCTAAAAAGCCCCTTACTTGTTTTCCACCTATTCCCACTCTTAACCGCCTTGTGTCTGACGAGTGGAAAAATCTGGACAGGAAACTTTCTGTTTCCAAGAAATTTGCCAAGCTTTACCCCTTCTCTGAGGCGACGCTTGCTCAGTGGGTTCATCCCCCCCCAGAGTGGATGCTCCTATCTCCAGGCTATCTAAGTCTACTGCCTTGCCAGTTTCTGATGCGTCAGTGCTGAAAGACTAGACTGACAAGAAAATTGAGGTTTCCCTCAAGTCCATCTTTGCCACCGCTGGTACTGCCATGCGTCCAGCGTTCTCAGCGGCATGGGTTAACAGGGCCATTTGCGGTCTGGACTGAACAGCTCACCCTGTCTGTCCGTCATGGTGCACCTACTTCGGATATCTTGCAGCTTCTTGCCAACATTTCTGAGGCCCAGCAAGATGTTGCAGCTGCCTTATTGATGCCATCTGTTTGGTGGCTAGGGTTTCCACCATGTCTGTGGTTGCCAGACGGGCTCTTTGGCTCAAGATCTGATCTGCTGACACTGGTTCCAAGAAAGCCTTGCTCTCTTTGCCTTTTCAAGGCACTTCATTGTTTGGGCCAGATCTCAAGGATCTGATTAGTGAGGCCATGGGGTAAAAGTACCCTTCTGCGTTTGGTCCCCAGGAAGAAGACGCCTCAAGTGTAATCGTTTTTTTTTTTTCGTTCCTTCCAGACTGAGACACGTCCGGCGAACCAGGAGGTTCCCTCAGCTCCATGTGCCTACTCCAAGCCCAAACAGCAATGGAAGCCCAAGGTCTCCTCCAAGCCTTCTTCAGCATGACTCGCCGAACCCAGGTCCCCACTCTGCTGTGGGTGGCCTTCTGTGTCACTACCACAGCGTCTGGGAGGATTCAGTGGTGGACCCGTGGGTTTTACAGGTGGTGGCAAAAGGGTACAGGATTCCCTTTTGTCTATTTTCCTCCCTTTTGTTTTTTCCCTTCTCATACACCCCAGGGCGCAGAGAAATGCCGTCTGTTCAATGGCGCTATCCAGGCCCTTCTGGACAAGTATGTCCTAGGACCTGTTCCAGTTCAGGACAGAGGTATGGGTTTTTATTCAAACCTCTTTGTGGTCTCCAAGAAGGACGGCAGTTGTTGTCCCATTTTGGATTTGAAGGATCTCTATTCCTTCGTGATCAGGACTCATTATCACCAGGAGTCCATAAGGATGGTGATTGCTGCTATGTCCCCGGGGGAATTCCTTGCCTCTCTGGATCTTCAGGAAGCGTATCTACACATTGCCATTCATCCAGAAAGCCAGCAGTATCTCAGATTTGCCTGTGACCAAGGGCACTTTCAGTTTTCAGCTCTTCCCTTTGGTCTGACTACAGCTCCTCAAGTCTTCAACCGTGTCCTGGGAGCTTTAGTGTCTTTCCTCCACTGTGACGGCATCAGAGTTACTGCATACATGGATGACCTGCTTATGAAAGCCCTTTCTGCGGAACTTCTTCATCAGCAGGTTTAGGAATGCATTCATGCTCTTACCCATCATGGGTGGATCATCAACATGGACAAGTCGGATCTTGTCCCATCCCAGCATCTGGTCTTCCTGGGCCTTCTCTTCAACACTCAGCAGAGCATGGTGTTTCCCACAGACGAGGTAGCTCACTAGATCGCCCACAGGGTTTCTGCTGTTCTGGCTCACGATCCAGTTCCAGCCAAGCAGCTGTCCTCTCTAGTGGGGAAATTCATCTCCACCATAGAAGAGGTTCCATTTGCCATGGCTCACACCAGGGTACGCCAGAGGTTTGTGATCCAGGTGTGCAGGGGTCAGTCAGACCTTCTGAAGACGTCAGTATCCCCCCCTCTTCATGTGGAACTGAGTTTGTTTCAGTGGCTCGACCTCTCCAATCTGCTGAAGGGCAAGTCCTTCCTGGTATCCTTCTGGACCACAGTGACGATGGATGCTAGCTCACCGGCTGGTGAAGCGGTCTTTGGTCGCCTGAGTGCTCATCGTCGGTGGCCTCCAAAGGAATCTCTCCCTCCCATCAACATGTTGGTGCTTCGGGTGATATTTCATGCCCTTCGTCATTGGACATCTTAGCTGGAACTCTGTCCAGTCTGGGTACAGTCCGACAACGCCACGGGCGTGGCTCACATTGACAAGCAGGGCGGAACAAGAAGTCTCGCCGCTTGGTTAGAGGTCAAGGCTATTTTTTCCTGGGCAGAAGAACAAGTTCCTGCCATATTCGCAGTGTACATTCCTGCCATAGATGACGTCATGGCGGACTTCCTCAGTTATCACACAGTGGACATCGGCGAGTGGGAACTGCACTCAGAGGTGTTCACCCTCCTCTTTCAGAAGTGGGGTCTTCCTTGCATCGTCCTGATGATGACAAGACACAGCTGGAAGGTTCCGGGGTTCTGCTCTCGCTGGAGGGATCCTCTAGCTATACCGGTGGATGCTATGTCCATTCCTTAGTTATTTCCTCTGTCTTACGTCTTTCCTCCCCTCTTCATGGTGCACAGCGTGTTACGGAAATTGAGACTGAAGCGCTGTCCAGTCATTCTGATTGCTCCATGCTGGCCTCGACAGGCTTAGTTTCGGGAGCTTCTGGATCTGTCTGTGGCTGAGCCATTCCGGCTCCCTTGCCATCTGGATCTTCTTCTACAGGGTTACCTGTGGAAGGAGGATGTTCATCGGCTAGCTTTGACGGCTTGGAAATTGAATCCTCATTAATGACGAAGAAAGTTTTTCTTCTGGTGTGGTGGCTACTATGCTCAGTGCCCGCAAACCTGTTCCTTCTAAGGCCTACTATCGTTTCTGGTCGACCTTTCTATCTTGGTGTGCTGACAGGGACTTGTCTCAAGAATTTGATCTGCCTACGGTCCTGGCCTTTTTGCAGGACGGTGTGGACAAGGGCCTCCGTTTGAGTTCCCTTAAGGTTCAGACTTCTGCACTCTCTGTTTTTTTCTTTCAGTGGCACATTGCCATTCTTCCTGATGTCAAGGTTTTCTTTCAGGGCGTTGCTCATACTCGTCCTGTCTTCAAGAATCTCGCTCCTCCGTGGCATCTTAACTTGGTTTTGGGCACTCTTCAGCGCCCTCCCTTTGAGTCTTTGGCTACTATTCCTCTATGCCTGTTGACGTGGAAAATGGCCTTTCTACTGGCGATCGTGTCCGTTCGCCGTGTCGCAGATTTACATTTCTGTCCTGTAAACCACCGTTTTTGGTGTTTCACAAGGACAAGGTGGGCTTTGCATGTCTCAGGAGTTTCTTTTCCGAAGGTGGTTTCGGATTTCCACATCAATCAGGAGATTGTGGTGCCTTCTTTCTGCCCTGACCCCACCTCGGATAAGGAGAGGGATCTCCACTTGTTAGATGTGGTGCGTTGTCTCAAGTTTTATGTCCATTGCACTGAGTCTATCAAACAATCTGACACGCTGTTCGTCATTCCTGAGGGTCCCAGGGCAGGAAGACCTGCATCCAAAGTGACTATTGCGTCCTGGATCAAGTCCACTATTCATAAGGCTTACGAGCTCAGGAAGAAGCCTGTTCCTTTTCGGGTCACTGCTCATTCTACTAGATCAATTTGGGCTTACAAGAATCAGGCCTTCGCTGATCAGTTGTGCAAGGTGGCCACTTGGTCGTCTATGCACACCTTTTCGAAGCACTACCATGCTGACGTGCTGGCATCGACTGACGCCAGCTTTGGGAGGAGGATCCTGGAGTCAATCTTGCTTGTCTAGGATCTCCTTCGGTTCTTAGTGCTTCCTTCACTTTTGAGCCCTGTTGGCTCTAGTTCAGTGTGTTGTGTAACAGTTCCTGGGGTGTTGTTACCCCTGTTCATTGTCCATTGACACTTCATTGGTTTGTTGGGCAATCTCTGATCTGATGGTTCATTTCCGTTCTGGTGACTTTGGGGGCCTTGCGCCTGGTCCTTGCCTTACTTCCCGCCTCTGGGAAACTCAATGGTTGGACATCCCAAAGTTACCAGTAACCTGTATTGGACGACAGAGAAAAGAGGATTTTAGTCTTACCTGTTAAATCCTTTTCTCTTAGTCCATACAGGTTACTGGTCTCACACCCTGTCAAGGGACCATGCTTAGCTCTCCTGTGGCAGACCGAGGGGATCCTTCAGGGTCATGCTCACAGGAGTCTTCTTTCCCTTCTATTATGTAGTCAATAGTTAGTGTTTCAAATCTTACTGGAGCTGGTTGGCTAGCTGCAGCCAAGGAAAGAAGGTAGGCTCCCACCCGCTGAAATCAATTCTAAAATTGTTCCTGCCTACTTAAAGGGGCGGATCACCTACTCAAAGTTACCAGTATCCTTTGTGGACTAAGAGAAAAGGATTTAACAGGTAATACTAAAATTGTCTTATATGTTGTAGGGTTTATCCCCCTGAGTAAAACAAGGGTACTCCCACTGCTGAGAGAGATTTTATTAAAAAATTATAACCGCTCGAACTTGAATTTTTTTTAGGTGCAATATCCCATTGGCCGGAATTGCACAGTGGCACTGTTGCTACACCATCCTATGGACTGCTCTGGTCCGTAGACCATAAATCTTCATAGGATGGGGTAACAACAGTGCCACTGTAAATTTTCAGGCCACTGTGATATTGCACCTAAAAGAAATTCAAGTTTGAGCTGTTATAATTTTTTAATAAAATATCTCTCAGCAGTGGGAGTGCCCTTCTTTTATTCGGGGGACATAAACCCTACAGCATATATTTTTTACATCTTAAGTATTACTATCCCTTTAACACACCAAGCCATTTTATATTTGTTTGTGGTTCTTGTATCACAATATAACCAAACCATTGCAGTCTTGTTAACCCAGAGAGGTGCATAATACATTGCTTCATCATTTGTTGTGTACAACTCTGGTCCTTGAAGGGTTAATATAGATGACGTGATTAAAATTATGCCCAGAAAAGCGGCCACAATTACCATCTATAAAACCAGCAATTTAACAGTTACAACAAAAACTCCCATGCATCTTAATGAGAAATCTTTAACAGATTTTATCTGAATTTGGATCATTCACCTAAACCCACCCTATACAACGAAGCTGAATCTGCATAGCATATAAACAGACAAATAAATCCCTGCAAAAATAAATACAATAAGATATGCCTTAAATTAAAACCCTACAAGAATAAATGAATGTGAGAAGTGAATTGCGCTAAGTAGACTCTGTGTAGGAGCACACGTTAACCCCTGTAAATAAATCTCAGATAAATTCTAAACTGTCAAATTTGAACATTAGATAAAATAGTGGAATAGAATATACAGTTGAAATCAGAAGTTTACATACACTATATAAAAAGACACATATGCATGTTTTTCTCACTATCTGACATGAAATCAGAATAAACCTTACCCATTTTAGGTCAATTGGGATTACCAAAATTATTTATATTTGCCAAATGCCAGAATAATGAGAGAGAGAATTTTTTAAGGCATTTTTATTACTTTCTTCAAAGTCAAAAGTTTACATACATTTCATTAGTATTTGGTAGCATTGCCCTTAAACTGTATGACTTGGGTCAAACGTTTTGGATATCCTTCCACAAGCTTCTCACAATAGTTGGTAAGAATTTTGGCCCATTCCTCCTGACAGAACTGGTGTAACTGAGCCATGTTTGTAGGTCGCCTTGCTCGCACCTGCCTTTTCAGCTTTGCCCATAAATTTTCAATAGGATTGAGATCAGGGCTTTGTGATGGCCACTCCAAAACATTGACTTTGTTATCCTTAAGCCACTTTGTAACCAGTTTGACAGTATGTTTCGGGTCATTGTCCATTTGGAAGACCCATTTCCACCTAAGCTTTAACTTCCTGGCTGATGTCATGAGATGTTGCTTCAGTATTGCCACATAATCTTCTTGTCTCATGATGCCATCTATTTTGTGAAGTGCACCAGTCCCACCTGCAGCAAAACAGCCCCACAACATGATGCTGCCACCCCCGTGTTTCACAGTTGGGATGGTGTTCTTAGGCTTCCAAGCTTCTCCCTTTTTCCTCCAAACGGAACGATGGTCATTATGGCCAAACAGTTCAATTTTAGTTTCGTCAGACCACAGGACATGTCTCCAAAAATGTTCCTGTGTGCATTTGCAAACATTAATCTGGCTTTTATATGTCTCTTTTGGAGTAATAGCTTCTTCCTGGCAGAGTGGCCTTTCAGCCCATCTTGATACAGTACTCGTTTCACTGTGGATAATGACACAATCTTACCAGCTTCCTCCAGCATTTTCACAAGGTCTTTTGCTTTTGTTCTTGGGTTGATATGCACGTTCATGTCTGAGACACACAACCTGTCTCCTTCCTGAGCGATATGATGGCTGGACATTCCCATCTTGTTTGTACTTGCATATAATTGTTTGTACAGATGAACGAGGCACCTGCAGGTATCTGGAAATTGCACCCAAGGATGATCCAGACTTGTGCAAGTCCACAATTCTATTCCTGATATCTTGGCTGATTTCTTTAGACTTTCCCATGGTGTTACACACAGAAGAAGTGTGTTTGTGGTGTGCATTAAAATACATCCACAGGTGTGTCTCTAATTAACTCAGATGTTGCCAATAAACCTATCAGAAGCTTCCAAAGTCATGACATCATCATATGGGCTGTCCCAAATTGTTTAAAGGCATAGTAATCCTAGTGTATGTAAACTTTTGACTTTGCAGAAACTAATAAAAATGCCTTAAAAATTCTCTCTCTCATTATTCTGGCATTTGGCAAATATAAATAATTTTGGTAATCCTAATTGACCTAAAACAGGGAAGGTTTATTCTGAATTCATGTCAGATAGTGAGAAAAACATGCACATGTGTCTTTTTATATAGTGTATGTAAACTTCTGGTTTCAACTGTAGGTAAGAAAAAAGGTTTTATGCACTCAGGAAAAGTAATACATAATTTAAAAAAATATTCATCTTGTAGCTATTAAAAACTTAAACTAAATGCCCAAAGTCCCATCTCTCAAACCTTTATGGTTTGAAAGATATTCACTGTCAAAGTTCCCCCCTCCCTCCCCTTTCCCTGACGTCTGCTCTCTATCTGACTGCAGGGGAATCCAGTCCCTGGAGAAGAGCCTCTGCCAGTCCCCGGATAGGACAAAAACAGCAGCTCCAATGAATCTTCATTGCAATTGAGCCATAGAGAGTGTTATTTCAATACAGTCAGAGTTGTAGTTCGAGTAATTGAACAATCAAGTTTCCCTCTCCCGCCCTTTTTATGTAGTGTAAGCCCCCACTCCTCAGATGTGGAATCCAGTCCACAGACCAGACAGCTCACATCAAGGTTCAATATTCAACTGTGAGAACAATGAAAGCCCTGCCCCCCTTGACAGGTTTTTCAGCTTTTTCCCTTATCTTAATTGAAGATTTCCCTCTCTGCAGTCTACCTGGACACTCCTTGCTGCTCTGAGGAGAGCAGTGTGACATCAGTAAAAGGGGCGGGAGGGGGATACTTTGTCATTGAATTACTCTTGAACTATAACTCTGACAAAATTGAAATAACACTTTCCAAGGCCCAAACACTATGATGATTAATTAGAACTGCTTTTATTATGAAACATTACTATCCCTTTAATGGAATTAATGTAGAAGAAATTGATGAGTTGACAATGAAAAATGAAATGTGAAATGAATAAATCTCATGACCACATAGTTTACTCAAAATTTATTGTCCCAGCAAAATCATGAACATATAATCCAAAATATGAAAAACTCAGTGGTATATAAAGGTATCTAAAATCCAACTATATTCTAATATTTTGTACATCTAATAATGAGTCACTGATATCTTGCCGTCTAGTATATAAGTTTATTAACTGTTTAAGTACAGTAATAGAAAGTCCTTGAGAGCCTTCAAGAATCCTTAAAACAGCATAAAGGACTAATACCTGTGGCTGTTATCATATGTCGTGATTTTTCGCTTATGAACTGCTGCCTGCTTGCAGATATGAAATTAATGAGGGTTAGAAACTGTGAATATCGCCCATCAATTTGATCAAAGTTTTGCCATGACTGACCATTCTTCACCCCCACTTGTTAGATCAGTTGAAGCCATTTCATTTATATATATATATATATATATATATATATATATATATATATATATATATATATATATATATATATATATATATAATATAATTTCACTGGTTCCAAAGTTAGATAACATTAATATGGATGAGTTTCTGGCATCCAAGGCCAACTCATAGCTATCTCATGTCTACTTATATTGGCGTTCACTCATGCGTATCTGTTTTACATCTGATTACAATGCCTGTTTCAAAATTGCTATGAAATCGTAGTCTTGTGTATTTTTTTTATCACATTTATATGCTATATTTACATATTTCTAAAAATGTTTTCTATGCAATTTTTTTTTTATTTTTATGTGAACTTTACTTTGTGCATGCTGTTGGAAGTTGCTACTCCCATTATAGTCTTTTATGCAGGATTTAAAGGATCAGTAAAAGGCCTGTAAAGTAGGTTAAGGCTTTTGCTGCTGAGTACTCCCAGTGTTGGGTAGTTATTTAATTCAAAAGTTATAGTTCAAACAGTGTCTTTTCTCTCCATATTAAACTCTACTGTTCTGTCATGGTCACTAGGTTCTCCTAACAGGTTAATAAAAGAAAAAAAAAAAAAAAAAAAAAAACGCACAGAATGCTGGACCTGTATACACAAGCTTTTACACTAGTTTGTATAATGAAAGTAGAATGTACATTTTGCTTTCCTGTTCAGGTAAAGCAAGGATAACTCTAAACTGGGGTTATAATATTTATTTTGCTTATATAACTAATATTTAACCTTTTGCACATGTTTTATAGTAGCAATGTGCCTTTTTAAATGTCTACAACCATAGTGATTGGGTGTATCACCATGTTGGTTGACAGGGGTAGCCTAGTGCATTGCAAAGCAAGGTGTTTGATACCTCTCCAGCTCGCAAAAGAGTAAAGGTAATAGCTGGGAATCTGCTCTTGTAAGGCGAGTCAGTAAGGCATATGTATAAATGAGAAGTGGTGCAATTTTTAGGCAATCTAGCTTCACCATATAAAAAAACGTAAATCCCTGTTGATTTAACCCCTTATTGACCAGAGGCGTGTGCAACACATTGCTTAGCAATAACACTGTTAACCCTTTAGATGCGAGAGAAGTCTCAATGTGTTTGCTCGAGAGGTTACAATCAGAGTGCTAAAACCACCAACTGTCATACAGATATTTCCCCATCAGTAAGTCTGCTCCCCTGGGCTGCATTGTGAGCCAAGGCTGACCAGTGAGAGAGATTGAACTGTGAGACTGAGATCTTTCAGCTGAACATGTGACAGTGCAGCCTCCAAAGACCTTGGTTAAGGTCTTCCAAGCCAGACTCTAAGGGTCTATGGAGGATGCATGCCCTGTCCACAATGTTTGTGGCTGAGGAATACATATATTTGGCTTGCAGTGCATCCTGATACAAACAAGGGGGTGTCAGTTTTCCAATACAGGAGCCATTTTGAGAATGCACAGTGCAGCCCCAGGCTATTTTCAAACTCTGTTCCCACAGGAGCAGACTTAGTAAAACATAATTGCCCTTTAACCCTTTCGGTGTCAGAGGGTTATGCAGCACATTGCTTTTTAATGTGTTGCATACCCTACAGGGTTACATTAATGGCATGTTTTTGTTCCCTATAGTGCAATTAGATTGCTTCACTTTTCTGTTTATACATATGCCCCAAAGTTTCACAGCAGTAGTTTGGCACAATCACATGAAATTATTTTTTTGTATTTAATGTTTTAATTTTGTTATAATTATGATTCTTCATTGGCACGTGCATCTTGTTTGTGTATATCCTCCTATTCAACAAAAGGCCAGATGTATGTTTTTCCGATGCAGTTATGTGCAGTAGAGACTGCCCGAAAGCAGGCACTTTGGCCCATGCACGAAGGCTTTACGCAGCCAAAAATTGTCTGTTTCAGTCATGTGCAGTAGAGACTGCCCGAATGCAGGCACTTTGGCACATTTACACGGGGTTTTTCACACTAGTAATATATAAAATATATATAGTTATTTCACTGCTGAGTATCTTGTGGTTATCACTGGTGTCTAAATACTCATTGTGTAGCACAGTATGCTCATTATTCAGATATAAATAAGCTGTATAAGAATGAGGAGCAGGGTAGTCAACTGCTGGACTTCCAGCTGTTGGGTTGTAAAACTCCAGCCATCCACAATCAGTCATTCATAGTTTGTAAATGATGGCAGTTGAGGTCCCTAGCAGTTGATGGTCCAGTAATTGAATACACCAAACTATAGTGCCATGCCCAACATCAGTTTATAGATCCCCATCATCAGTACACAGCACGGCGTGTTCAGTACAAGTGTAGGGATACTCCACATGTGGATAGTGTATGCTGTGTTTGTTGCCACTCCCATCTGTCTTCAGTCACGGGTCAGCCTCCACTTGCTTCTGGCAGGCTCTTCATTTATCTGTCAGTGTTACAGAGAATGTCACTCCTATCTCCCACTTTAAGTCTGTGTGCCCATGAGACTTGGAGAGGGGAGGCCAGTTGACAGGCAACACTAGTGAACCAGACACTGGGCTTTGAACTTTTGAGGAGGAACTATTTCTGTGGATTTGTTATTTGGATTTCTTAGTGTTGCTTTAACACTCTATGCGCCAGTGAGATCAGCACCACATGTCTCAAAGCATTGCATTTCTCAGCTGCATGTCAGGACACAGCACACAATCTTATAATGTAGAACACAATTCTGGTACTCATCACCTCATTCTTAGAGCAATCTACTTCAAGTACTTGCATTAAAAAAACAAATGAAGTTAGTTCACATGGACTTAACCATTTGCGTGCCAGAGAGGTAGCCAGCGTGTTGCAATGCAGTGCACTGGATACCCCCTTTGGCACTCAAAGGGTTAAATCTGGTGGATGTTTTGTCACAAATGTAGCCATTTATAGAACACTAGTTGAAAAGCCTGTTTACACGGGCCTCGGTGCCACCCAGTAACCGACCGGATCCTGTCTTGTCAGTGGCCGCGCTGCAGTCATGCGGAGTACTGACTGGCTGAACGCGCCACGACTGATACGGAGCGGGGAGCTCTGAATTAAGACCGTAGTCCTCTCTGCACACTTTCCTGGGACCAAGAGGTCCCATGAAAGTGTGCAGAGAGGATTTTGGTCTGAATTCAGAGCTCCCCGCTCCGTATCGGCCGTGGAGTGGGCAGTCTGTACTGTGCATGACTGCAGCACACTCAGCCACCTCTACTGCTCATGATGGCTTCTGACAAACATCCTTGGCGAATTACTGTATAGGATAGGAGAAACGTCTGCTTACTAGCTACTAAAATGGCTTGTAGTTCTAGATCTGCCACAAACAGCAGATGTGCTGGATAGTATATTGGCACATGCATACAGTGGCGCCAGAACGGTACCCTTGGTACTCTGATACAACAGTTATTTGTACATATCTAAATGTGTATTCCAGATATGGGCAATCTGTGGCCCTTTAGCTGTTTTTGGAGTACAATTCACATCCCCTCAGTGGGCTTTTGGTTGGCTAAAGATTCTAGGGTTTGAAGATCAATAGCACATGTATACTGTTAAACTTTACTTCACATACACTGTCAGTTTAAAGCTATTGCTTGAAGTATGTACAGGAACGCAATTCACCAGAAATGCAGAGAATGAATCATTAAGAAGAGCTTTCACATTTGCCTTTATTTGTTTACTTGCCCAAGAGAGATCCAGCACATTGCTGTGCAATTCATTGGATATCCCTCTGGCACTGAAAAGGTTAATCCACTACATAGAATATGAAAGAAATTAAACCATTGTTTATGAAAAATGTTTTGGTTTTTTTTTATAGTGTGAACAAGTAATATTGTAACTCTTCCTCCGGAATTAAACAGTGTTACTCCCACTTTTATGTCATAAAGAATTAAAAAGGCATTCATTCTCAATTTGTTTGAATAATAATTGGGGGAGGTGCGCTAAAGTGTGATAAAGAGGTGATAAAGCGGAGATGACTTCTGCAGTGGATCACTTCTCGATTCCTATATTATTCTATAGAGCCTATGCACGAAGATCTGAAAAGTTGAAGACATCTTAGTTCATTGGCTCCATAGAATAACACAGGACCTGGAGAAGTCCTCTCTGCTTTATCACCTCTTTATCACGACTTAGTGCAGAACACCCTGACGTCTCCAATGATATCACTTATCCAGTTCCTGTGTTATTCTATAGAGCCAATGCACTAAGACAGTGGTTCTCAACTTTTTTTTGCTCAAGGCATTCAGTCTGGGATTTTTGGGGTGCCCCTAACAATTTTATTTTCTTGTTCCAAGGTGCAACGAAGGAGGCAAATATATTCTTAGGTCTCACAATCGGAATAACAAAACAAACCAAACCATATTATGCACAATTATTACCATAAATATGCTTTTTAAATGCAGCATTCACATATTTGTCAACCTCTTTTATAAGAAGATCTTGGCACCCTAGTACCAGCACCAACAAAATGGGGATTATGTGATAAAGCGTGATATAGATAAGGCACCCTTGTTGAGAAGCACTGCATTAAGATCTCCAAAGTTGCAGAAATCTTAGTGCATTGCCTCCATAGAATAACATAGAAGTGATATTACTGGAGAAGTCATCTCCGCTTTATCACCTCTATATCACCGCTTAGTGCATAATCCCCATTTTGTTGGTGCTTTTACTGACAGTGTGATTAAAACAAACAATGTGACCAGTAATAACTTCTGAACAAAATGTCTGCCAGCTTTTGGGGTACCCTTGTTTTACTCCCCATGAGAATTCCTCTTTTGAGTTGGGATTCATTTAAAAAGTGGAGATGGAAGTAATATATCTGATGCTCTGAGCTCTGCTGCAGTCAGCTCAGATGTTAATAAAATGTATGGGTATTTAGCAACGGCAGAGTTTCTTTCCTGCCTTAGTATATGCCTGAGTACTGTACTTCAGGAAATTTAAGAAATTCTATGATTTTATGCAAATAAAGCCATGACAAAAAGCATATGCAGTTCACATGTACGCATGGTCACTCTCTACCACTCATTGGTAAACTTGAGAATTGTAAATACATCATAAAATACAACACACTTTAGTAACAGGACCCCAATGTAGATAATTGCAGCAAGTGAATAACATACTGTTCATAACCCCTTGGAAGGAAATACATAGGAGACAACTTTAGCAGCCAAGGAGTTGATTGCCAGCTCTGATTATGTGCAGGTGTTCTTGAATGTCCTAATATGCTATTTGAAATGGGTATTAACTCTTCTCCACTATCCTGCATTAACACATGGATTGCTAGAAGGTTGGCTAATCTTTATAGCTGTTTCAAGAGAAACTGATACTTCACAGAAATTTATTTTTATATGCTGTAGAATAAATGTATAGTGTTTCAATATCTTCTTGAAAAATATGCCTTTGTTCTCACATTTTGCTTTTTTTTTTTTTTTTTTTTTTTGAGAAGTCAATTGTTGACATAAAACTTACCCCTTACCCTCCACATCACTGAATACTGATGTACTGCACAGGACACACTTCCCTCTGTTTCACTGCAGAAAGGTAGTCAACACAGTACATGGTTAACTCCAAAACTATGTCACTTAACCCTCTGAGTGCCAGAGAGGTTCGGCAACGCATGCTTTGCCATGCATTGCATTCCATACCCTTCTGGCACTCAAAGGGTTAACATGTCTATGTTAAATGCTATGTATTGGTGTGACACATGTTGTAGTATCTTATATAGAGGTAGAACTAACTTCCTGATAAACACACATACATACACATATTTAGCTTACTGTAGTCAGGAAATCCTAATAACCACTATGAGTGTTGCCCTTGCATTCTGTACCCCTCTGGCACTCAAAGGGTTAAAGAAAAGGGTAATCTAAGTGGTTTCTAAAGTTTTCCCTGAATTTGAACAGTATGATTCAGATTATTGATTCTTGTTCACCTCAGATTTGCACTCTGACTTTATGGAGTAGATTCTAGTTTTGGTAGAAATGGAAATTGGTGACTTGGAGGAGATGAATAGGTACTAATGTAAAATATAGAGTGAGCTACTGGATATATACAGGGCTTAAACTTTTAAGTCCTTTGCTACTAGCCAGACCTGAAAAGTTACTCGCCACTGCAAGCCAAAACATACCCACCAGGGCTGAATTTCTACTCTCCAGGGCTAAATTTTCACTCGCCATTGGCTAGTGGAGACTGGAAATTTTGAGCCGTGTGTGTGTGTGTGTGTGTGTGTGTGTATATATATATATATATATATATATATATATATATATATATATATATATATATATATATATATATATATATATATATATATATGTATGTATAATAGAGAGAGAGATGGCAATATCCCACTAGTTTATTTATTAGTTTACTACTTTATTAGCCTCCATCAGAAAAGTATGAAATTATTTTCTCTACACTATGTTTAAGAACATTAGGTGGACTAGTGGACCAGTAGCTTTTCATCACTCACACACACACACACACACACACACACACACACACACACACACACACACACACACACACACACACACACACACACTGATTTGCGTTGTTTTTTTTATAAACTCCACATAGATGGACAGTGTCTCTGCAATCCATGGAAGGATAATGGCAGTGTGTGGTGTCAGCACTAGGAGATGCTGTGATATAAAAAACCATACTTGCCAGTCACTGCTTTTGTTTGTACATAATCTTCCTATTGCATTATAATATTAACAAGTGAACCCTGTTAAAGAGATCTGTTCATTTCTTAAGTACTTGTTAGACTGGTTCACTGTATATTAATATTATAATCTCCTTTATTCATTATTCCACTGCTACACAAAATGGGTGTGGAAGATGGGATTGTCTTCTAAAGGAGTCTGTGGAGTCTGCCTCATACAAACAACTGTGGGTAACCCTCTGAGTGCCAGTGCTTTGCAATGTGTTAGATACCCTTCTGGAACTCAAAGGGTTAATGTAACGCATTTAGTTCAGAGAGGGCGTTATCCATAAAAGGAAAGATGAGCATGTCTTAACCAAACCCACTGCTCCACAGGGATAAATAAAGGTTCACATTGATTTGAATGGGGCTTTTAACACTTTGAATGCTTGATAAGTCTCCAACGGATCATTTAGACATTGTGGAATGTATTTGTTCCCTATGTCACAGTGGGTTTACTTTAGAACTGCTCTCCGTTTCTTTTGTGCATAAGGTCCATAGTGGCCTATACATGTTTTGCTCCAAGAGCACCGGTGCAGAAAGGTAGAATTCAGTAACAGTTTGTTGCTTAATATAGTTCAGCAGACATTTAGAACTGGGTATGTCAACATGTGGCTCTCCAGCTGCTATTGGACTCCAATATCATGTCTGAGGATGATGGGACTTGCCAGTCAGCAACTGAAGAGCCCCACATTGTCCACTCCTGGTTTAGAAATACATTTTTTACCTTCTTTGGGCCAGATGGGTATCCCTCTGGCACACAAAGGGTTAATTTCCAGTCATCCTAACAACAGAAGCCTAGAGAGACTTCCATAGTGCAGTATATTTAGTAAACAATGACATAGTAAGATTAAGGGTTATGTATTTGTAATTCCCCTTTTTTGGGATGAATAATTTCAAGACCCTCATTCCTGTGTTTCAGAAGCTAGGAAAGGCTGGATAAACACTGATCCGGATTCCCCTGATTCAGATAGGGAAGATGTACTTGTAACAGTTCATGTTGGTTGGTAAGCGGCTCTAGATACAATGCTTGAACCTAAAGAGGAGCAGTTCTGGTGCAAACCAGCTGCACTGTAGGAGGCAAATGAAAATCACCACCAATTTCAAAATCGTATTTCCAATAGAGACATCTCCAACACATAGCAATCACACTTGGTTTTCCCCAGAGCTGTGCCTTTACATATGAGGCCCTGTATGTCTGGCTGTGACACATGCTTGCTACAGAGTATTGTGCTGACCTGTAGTGCTTTGGCAGTCCAACACAAAATCACGCTGCCCTTCTAACCTGACTTCTAGTGTAAATGTATAGCATGGTTACCTAGCACATTAGATTATATTCCTAGGATGAGCAGTGTGAAGAATGGCTAGATGACATAAATATATTATGTATTGGATTTTCTGCTTTAATATTGTTTTATTGCTGACTTCTAGATGTGGATTGTTCTGTACTTTTTAGTGAACTTTTTCTTTAATTTACACTTCAGTCTGTCACTTGGACTGAAGGTTTCATTGTAATTGTGTTACATGTTCCACACAGCACATTCTGAACATACCTGGGAACTTTCCACATTTGTCCCAGAGTTTATTTCCAGGATTGAGCTTCGCTGCCCATGGTGGAAAGTTGCATGCATCTCCCTTACCTTTCAGTTCAGTCCACCCACTTTCTTCCATCTTCTGCTGATTTTATGTCTCTTTATGGTCCATTTCCTGCCCACCAAGATAATACCCCTTCTCCTCTAGGATGCAAATTGTCATGCACTTTCAGAAATCAGGGGCACTTATCCACTAATTTTCCCAGGTATGGCTGCAAAGCCTGATCTTCCTTAACCCCTTGAGGACCAGAGGGGGTCCTCTGGATCCCCGTAAAGAAATGCATTGCACACCCGATTGTTCATCAAGGGGTTAAGTTCATTTTTTTTTTTTCCTCACCTGTTTCCTTCTGATAATATGCATGTTGTCTTAGTGGATTGGTGTGCTTTAAGCCTTGTTCATACAGGTGATTCTAGCTCATTGTTTTCTAAAACTTGTTTCAATGTGGTGGCCAACACTGGAGAAAATCATATCCCATATCACAAGGGAAAGCAGCTTCCCTTGTCCATGGGTCAAAAGCATGTTATCTAGAGCTGATCTGCACCTCAGCCTGTGAGCTGCATTGCACAACTGTTCAAACTAGCAACTTGGACATTGCAGTCCTCTTTGCAACATCCAGTGAATGGCCAACCCACAATATATGGCTGAAGTCTGTGAGCCTGTCATGCCTCTGCCACAGCCCCTTAGTGATAGACTTGTTGGGGCAATACAAGGATATTGCAGGTTGGGTAAACTTTTGGAGGTTTGAACTGAAGTGTATTACAAAACACATTCAACACACCAATGAGAACAAATCCTTATCCAGATACTCTGCCAGATCACACATGGGGTGTGCTTCCATTGTGGTTTAATGCTGACTGACACTGATAGTCGTCACATGTATCTTTGTAAAATTCTGTATCGTAACTTTGGCATGTAGAAACCATGAACTTGAATTTGGTATAATGAACAGTTTAGGACTCGCTGATTAACTTTCTCCTGTTTTTAACCCCTTGGATGACAAGAGACTAATCCATTGGCTTGATTTTTCAGTATGTTGCAGATACTAGATTCCAAGGGGTTAAACAATTTGTAGTCTAATAACATAATCTTAAATACCCCTTATGTATGTTGCGTGTAAAACTTTGCAAGAAATTATATACAGTAATTGGTGCAACGATCCTATTATCTTCATTTGCTATTGTTGTAATGAGTTTCTGCACTTACCAAACTTGTCAATACTGTATAGGCACTGAGGCTGGTATAGTAAGAATAAGTAGGGGGTTATGTGCTAAAGTATGATAACGTGCTTCTGCCCCCTGGAGATCTGAGTCAAACCAGCTGCACCACATGGAACAGACAAAAATTCCTATGTAACTGGAACTTTTAATCCCTTGAGTACAAGAGCGGTCTCCCACACATTGCTTCATAATGCGTTGGAGACCTTGCTAGCATTCCAGAGGTTAAAAGCCTCCGTTAGTTTAATGGTAATTTTTAGTTTTCCACTTTGGTGAAGCTGGTTTGCTCCAGAATCTATTTTTTTTGATCTGTGTCATTGTTTCTCATGCTCAAAGAAAGTCTGTTTACTGTAGGAAAAACAGCTGCTACGAGCTATATAATAGTTTTATCTCATGAACCTGCTATAAATATTAACTGTTTTAGTGCTGAGCCTGCTTGAAATCCATTACTTTGTAGCCTCTACTCCTACGCCCTCCATAATTTAGATTCAGTATGTTTGGCCATTGATCGTAACAGTTTAACACCTTTGGCGACAGGCAGTACTCCAATGTATTGCTTTAAAGGTATAGTATTGGTTGTTTTTAACAAAGTTTAATATTATGGATATTAAAAATATTAATGCAACGATAATTGTCCCATCTCTCAAACACGTATAGTTTGAGAGATATAAGCTACTAAAGTTCCCCCCTCCCACCCCTTTCACAGACATCAGCATTCTAGCTGACAGGAGGTCCTGGTCCCAGGACTGGCCGGTGGCTCTTCAGCAGAGCCGAAATAGCGTTCTATATAAAGAAATACTTAATTGGAATGGTCTACAAAGTGTGCCTGGTTTGCATGCATGTAACGCTATTTGGCTTTTCTGAAGAAGAGACCAGGATCTCCTTCTGTCAGCTATTTGAGAGATGCGATTTGAGGCATTAACAATCTTTTTTTAAGTTGTATAAAATAGGGATTAGTAAAAGTAAAGTATTACTATCCCTTTAAAACAACCAGTACTATCCCTTTACCCAAGAGATAATATTTGGGCCTCTAGCCGTTTGCTGGTTAGAAACTATGGGAGTTTTAGCCTGAAGGTCCAAAAATGTACTTCATCTGCTTTAGCCAGTTGAATGCTACAGAGGTCTCCAAAACCATTGCAAAGCAATGCATCGAAGAACTAAAACAGGTTAAACTCTATATTTCCATAAAAAATGAAGGAGGATAAAGTCAGTTGTACTTCTTATGAAGTTTTTTACAGACGTGCTTTTTATTTTGTATTCTGCCTAAGGAGGCCTAATCTTGAGCTTTGTGAGAAGGAGATGTACAGGAAACTGTTATAAAGAGTTGTTTTGTGTGCGCGCTGCCGGTATTGTTGTGAAAGAATTTACTGACCCAGTCTCCTCCCCAAAAGTTGTTTATTTTCAATCAATTTTTAAAATTGGTCTATACCTTACACTAGCAGTTGCCTTTGAGTGCCAGAGGGGTGCATAATGCATTTCTTCAAAATGCTTTGCTTACCCCTCTCGCATTCAAAGGGTAAAAGGGATAGTAGTGTCTTAATGATATAAAAAGGTAATATTGTAGTGCAGAAAATAAATCCATCTGTGCCATTCCTATCTCTCAAACCTTTATGGTTTGAGAGAGCGTTCTAAAGTTCCCCCCTCCCTGATGTCAGCTGTAAAGCTGACAGACTGAGATCCATATTGGCCAAATAGAGGAGGGTCTTCAGCAGAGCCGAAATAGCGCAAATGAAAAAGAAATACTTCTTTGGAATGCTGACATCAGGAGAAAGGGAGGGAGGAACTTTAGAACACGCTATCTCGCAAACAATAAAGGTTTGACAAATAGGAATTGCATTCATGGATTTCTTATTTTATGGTCTACAATATTACTTTTTATATCAGACATTACTAAACCTTTAATGACCGTATACACAGAGAAAATTGGAGCAATTCTGGTGAAAATAAACAAAAACAAATGAAAATCCCCTAAATACCCACGAATTTAAAGGGGATATTAAACCACTGAATGCTAAAGAGGAATAAAGTGCATTATATATTTCCAAATAAGCATTTGTATTTGCCCCCCTTTTGCAGTAGTCCCAGAATAGCTTTATTTTGTTTGTACCTATGATCTTTACTGTTTTAATATACCACCCCTTTGTGGTGATGTAGTATTCACTCTCTGTCTGGCACTTCACCCTTTCAGTGCCAGAGGGGTACACAACACCCCCTGGCATTGAAAGGGTTAATGTAAATAAGTTACTTTTGTATATAGCATCTGGCAGAGAGAGAAAGAGACTTCATAAAAGGGGGCGAGGGAATAACTTAACCCTTCAGTGCCAGAGGACGTTGTGTACCCCTCTGGCACTCAAAGGGTTAATCATACTGTGTCACATAATGGCTTGTGTAAAGCTTTTTTTTTTTTTTTTTTTTTTTTTTTTTTGTGGAGGTACTTGGTATCAGCATTGTTTTTTCCAAAAATGTAAAATACATTATCACATATAGTACTTTTTTCGAAAAATAATTAAAAAAGCAAAACAAAAAGTGTTTTATAGGATACTAGCACCTTTTTCCAGAAAAAGAGCCTTTGTATAAAGTATAGGCAACTTTATACCTTGGGTACCAGAAAAGTAGCCCAACGCATTGCATTGCAATGCCTTGGAAACCTCTCAGGCACTCAAAGGGTTAATATAGATTAATAATATGCACATTTTTTTGGGGGGGTGACATGGCCATTTTAAGGCGCAGACCTGTTTTAATATGTATGGAAAATAGCGTAGTGGACAGCTGACTGATCATTTACTAGCTTTGTGCAATATTATATGATATGAAACGGATATGATATGATATGTCTTTATACAAAAAGATCACTTTAATAACCCATTTAAAATGCACATTGTATTGTAAATGATGACATGACAATTTACAATACTATATATTGCTCAATTAATCTAAAGTATTTATTAAGTGACAAAAGTATAATTTTTTTAAAGCAAGCATTTATATATAGCAATACTATGAAATGAAAACCTATTTTGACTTGCCTTTCTGCCTCATTTCCTTTTTTAATTAGTGCATC
This sequence comes from Rhinophrynus dorsalis, assembly GCA_037306005.1. NCBI lineage: Eukaryota > Metazoa > Chordata > Amphibia > Anura > Rhinophrynidae > Rhinophrynus > Rhinophrynus dorsalis. The sequence goes on from CM074718.1 coordinate 607,802,923, forward strand.
CTTTTATTATTGTATTGCTTTGTACGTCATTTTTACTATCATGAAAAACCTTGTCCTGAAATACTTTCTCATTTTAAAGCTATGTAACTGCATACTCACAGTTTTGGTGCTTAAGAATATCCCATTGTTTTTCTTTAATAAAGGTTATTTATTTGAACCAAATTATGTTTTTTGTCTTTACTTTCAAGGTTGTTGGGTGCCTATATTCCTTCATCTGTTTCAGACATGCGTGTGTAATATATGTTATGACATAAACTTAACCTTGGCAAAACCGAACTAATTATCTTCCCTCCCTCTCCTAACAGTCCTACTCCAGATATTACCCTCACTGTCAACAACACTATCATCACACCAACCCCTACAGCACGTTGCCTGGGGGTCACATTCGACTCCGCCCTATCAATTATTCCTCACATCCAGTCAATCTCCAAATCATGCCGCCTCCACCTCCGCAACATCTCTAGAATCCGACCCTTTCTCACCCAAGACACTACTAAAATTCTAATCCAAACATTCATCATGTCCCGTTTTGACTACTGTAACTCACTACTAACTGGCCTTCCTCTTGCCCGACTAACCCCACTACAGTCCATAATGAACTCAGCAGCACGAATAATCTATCTCACCAACCGCTTCTCCAACACCAGTCCCCTCTGCCAATCCCTACACTGGCTTCCATTAGTACACAGAATTAAATTCAAAATCCTGGTGCTCACCTATAGAGCCCTTACTAACACCTCACCCCCCTACATCTCATCTCTCATTTCCAAATACACTCCCACTCGCCATCTTCGTTCTGCACATGACCTTCTCCTCTCCACATCTCTCATTACATCCTCCCATTCCCGCCTACAGGACTTCTCCAGTGATGCACCCGAGCTCTGGAATTCCCTCCCCCGCCCCATCAGACTCTCCCCTAGCCTTCAGATCTTCAGAAGCTCCCTGAAAACTCACCTCTTCAGGGAACTACCTCCATAAATATTATCACAAAGAACCAACCATTCCCTGGACCACTACACTCACTAGCACTTCTCTCTCCCACCCACTGACCGGCAGCTTGTGTGGCAGGAGACACACCCAACAGCACTTATACCTTCTGTATCCTACCCACCTTCCTCTAGACTGTAAGCTGTCACGAGCAGGGCCCTCTGATCCTTCTGTTCTCCCCGTATGATTTGTACTATTTAGTATATCTATATGTCTATCCCCTATTGTAAAGCGCTGCGGAATAAGTTGGCGCTATATAAATAAAGATAAACCTGTTTGCATGGCTGTGCCAGGAGTGGATTGGACAATCTGCATCCCCCCAGCTGTTAGAATTCACAATCTTGCCCACTAATGGGCAACCCACTAAACGGCGCATTAAAAATTTTGCCTGGTTGAAAAGGATGATATTCTGATGTCGCAGGCTTAAGTGTTGATACATCAGAATGATGCGGGCTACGTTCTGGTGTGCAACATTGGAGGCTACTCGACACTAATGTGGGTGACATTCTGATGTCTCGACACTTAAGCCTGCAATATCAGAATGTCTCTCTTTTCAACCAGGCGACATATTTAATGTGCCTTTTTGTTGGTCGCCCAATAGTGGGAGACATTTCAAAAGGATACCGCTATTAGCTGTGCTGGGGCTGGGGATACTGCAAACTGAGGTTCAACAGCAGAAGCGTTATCTCCCCGCCCTATGTAACTTCTACTACATTATGAATGTCATTTCTGAAACAATAGAAAAAAAAAATGCATACTTTCGCAAGTAAACTTTTTTTCATATGAAAAAAAAATTATAGGGCTTTCCTTATTAAGCAAAACAAGGGCAATCCTAATGGTTGGAAATTTGTTTTTCATTCAAGTTATTAAAATCTCAAAGGGAACCTATTAAAATGTTTATAATCCAATGTACCTGACACAACTTGCACCCCCACTGGGCGCTAGAGACGTCTTCAACATATTGAGGAGGAATGCATTCTCAAGCATTTAAGTGGCTGAAGATTGTGGTTGTGTTTTTGGTTTCATAAGTGTGCCAGATTGAATAACATTTTATTGGGTACATTTATCAAAGTAAGATATTTTAAAAGCAAAGTGCAGAATTTTCTTCAGGGTTCTTTATCACAGCAGGTGCTATACAAAGTTGCTAAATATACCAAGTTTTTTTAATTTCCTGCTTGATCTACAAAAAAAAAAATAAGACTTTTTAACTTTATCAACTAAAAATGCATATTCCATGAGATATATAGTAATACAGTCATAAAATGTCACCATAAAGCATATATACAGCTTGACAAACTAAAAATTAACTGATATGGCCTCCTGCTCATAATTATTAGACACAGAATTTGGTTACAATCTGTTTAAAAATATTTTAGAAGATATATGGAACTGATATCTGTTGCAGTGATTTTTAATTACAAGTGTATCCGTTTTCTAGGGTTTTCATAAGTGTAACTTGCAAACTGGTAAAAGCTTTTAGTATGTGAACATTTGGATATGGTTATTTCTTGGCTCCATAAGTTTCAAGGTCTAACTGCACTTACCATCAATGTAACACAATAAAAGCATAAAGTTCTTCAAAGGCCACAGCTTAAATAGCTCAACATTTGTCTTCACAAAATTGTCAAGTAAGGAATATAGCATAAAAGTGATGACATAGATATGAGTACACTGATACCAGCTAACGAAACTGTGACTTAACACATACCACAAATTGGTAATCACCCATTCACATTTAACCTGTTCATGGCTCTAACAAAACCAGAATAAAACCCAATTTTAAAAATACAATGCAAGAGTTTCAGTATAATGTTATGAAATCATTCCTCTCATGAAGGCAGACAATATATAGAACTCAAAATATCTCCCTACATAAAGTTTTCGGGCATTGAATAATTGGTGAAAATAGTAGGTTTTGAAATGTTCTCAAAGTTCAGCAAAAATCCTAATTTCATTCAAGAAAAAGCTCACCAAAAATTGTGTAGGCCTCATCTTACAATTTTATTGATGCCATGTATACTGTATTGAGTCACAAAACAGTGTCTTATAATTAACATAGCTTGCAAATTAAAGGGGTGTGGGGGTAGAGGTAAGAAGAGCCGTAAATGAGAGATGTACAGAGTTTGATGGGCAGCCATTAAATTGGATAGGGGAGCGGCAGAGAACGTTAGGTGAGAGAATAGAAACTGCTGCAGCATACTCTGTGAATTTATAGGGATAGTAATACTTCATTTTATCTTTATTTTATTTTGTAGGCATTAAAAAAACATGAAGAACGATATAAGTCTTATCTCTCATACCTTTATGGTTTGAGAGATATGCACAAGAAAAGTTCCCCTCCCACCCCTTTTACCTAGTGTAAGCGATCTCTTCTCAGGTGTGGAATGCAGTCCATAGACCAGACAGATAAAAGCAGGGGACAATCTTCCTCCTATGAGAACAATGAAAGCCCTGCCCCCCTTGACAAGTTTTTCTGGTTTTTCCCTTATCTTAATTGAAGATTGTCCCTCTCTGCAGTCTACTTGGGCACCTCCCTTCTGCTCTGGCTGAGCAGTGTTACATCAGTAAAAGGGGCGTGAGGGGGATACTTTTTCATTGAATTACTCCTGAACTGCAACTCTGACAGAATTGAAATAACACTCTTCAAAGTCCAAATACTATGATGATTAATTGGAGCTGCTTACATTATGAAACATTACTATCCCTTTAAGTGAATGGACTTGACAGACAAGAAGACCAAAGATATGGAGGTTTTACTAATCCATTCTATATAGAACGAGTGCTTGCTTAAGAGTTTTAGTTTGGAGGAACAGTGGACGGCAACAAATGTTTTGGTATGTTATATAAGCAAAAATTGAGGGTGCCTCTTACTGTCACCTGGAAGGGTACTGTTGAGCCAGGCTTTGGATTAGCTCAGTTTTATTTTGAGTTGTGTTTGAAGTGCCTATAGGGCATCCATTCTTAAATAGCAGAGGAGTAATTACAAGTCAGCGGGGATGGATAAATAAAGGTGCACATCATCTGTACAGAGGTTCTATTTCAGTTCAAATTAGTTAATATGTTCACAAAGTGTTAATATGCAGAAGTGGCCCTAGAACTGAACCTTTAGGCACCATGACAGATAAGTGGACAGGAGATGATGAAAAGGTAGCAATGGAGATACAGGTAAGTCAGAAAGCTAGCAGGTGGCACCATATTAGCCATGGATAAAGGCAGAAAGAACATCTGAAGGTGGACAAGTTACACAGGCGATACATGAAGATACACACTGTATGAGACTCACAAGAAATTTGAGAGTGGGAGAGTGTAATGGTAGTGTTTAGAGAGGACACTCCAGACTGTCATGGAGTTTGGGAGAAGGAAAGACAGCCATAGGAGATTGCTACCTCCAAAGCAGTGTCCTAATGTCCCCCAGCTATTTATCGTTCGCCCTCTAGCACTAGGTGATCAATAACGCTTGTCTTCTGTAATTCTGAGTATTTCCTTTAAATCTCTACATTCCAGGTTAGGTAGAAGGGACTGGGGAAGCCAGGAATTATGTTACCAGCTTCCCCAGACCCCTACCATGCAACCTGGAGGTTCAGGTTGTGTAAATAGGAAGGGTAACCTGCATTTCAGCTTGATCACAGCTATTGATCGCCAAGTGGTATTGGCTGGTAGATCTATAGCAAGGGGGGCATTAGAAAGTCCATGATGCGCCAAACGGTCTCTGGTTATTAAATAGTGGAGTCTGGGGAAGAAGCAGTTGCAAAGAGAGTGTTTTGGGGTTTTTTTGTGAACACAGGGACAGTAATAAATAAAATATATAGTACTGTGCAAAAGTCTTAGGCAGGTGTGGAAAAAAATGCTGCAAAAGTAAGAACGCTTTCAAAACTAGACATGTTAATAGTTTGTTTTTTTTTGTTTAATATTTCTTTATTAATTTTTGACAGTTTTACAACAAGGTAACAACATAGGGAAACAATAAGGGTAATGTAGGTATCTTAACAGAGGGGAAGGGAAGAGAGTGAGAAAGAAAAAAAAAAAAAAATTAATATAAGACCCGAAGAACTATTAAAGAGATGAAGGAGAAATTAGAGTAAGAGAATATGAAGGAATAAAGGAGAGAAAAGTAGAATGGTGGCAAATGGAACAGAATGTGTGGAGATAAAGTGGAGTGAAACGGGGAGAGACACAGGAGGGTGTGGATGGGACGGGGAGAGATGGGAATGGGAAAAGCGAGTAGGGTAGAATACGATGGGAAGAAAGAAGAGAAAAGATGACAGGATGGAAGGATGAGTGGATGAATGAAAGGATGGATGGATGAGCACCCAATCAGTCACAACCCCCGACCCCAGAGAAAGAAAAAGGCGTACTCAGGTACCGGCGTCTGCAAGTTTCAATCGGAAAGCCTCACTCTCCAGGAACTCAGAGCAACGGAGCCATCTGGTGTCGTGGGTCAGTCCCTTGCCCTCTGCTGTAAGAAGCAGGCCCTCCGCTGAACGTATTGCTTCAACCGAGGACACCCAGTCCCGAAAGGAGGGGGCATAGGTATGTTTCCAGTATCTGGGAATCACCACCTTTGCAGCGTTTATCAGATGCACTGTGAGAGAGCGGGTGTACAAATGCACTGGATGAGGCGTGTGATGTAGTAGAAGTGCCAAGGGATCACCTGGAAGCCCTGGATCTGCCACCTCATGAATCGTGTCTATCACCGCCGTCCAAAAAGGCCGGATTTTCGGGCAAGACCAAAAGATGTGCAAAAAATCCCCCATGTCCGATTTACATCTCCAACACCTGGCCGGGACAGACGAAAAACATTTATGTAGCACAGCCGGAACCCTATACCATCTGGTTAAAAGTTTATAGGCATTTTCCTGAATATGAGCAGATCGTGAACAGGTATGCGTGAGTAGTTCTATTTTGGACCATTGTAAGTCTGTGAGAACATGATTACAATCACGTTCCCAACATCTAATAAAATAGGGTTTAGCTACGGAGACCGTTGAGAGAAGGATTCTGTGCATGGTAGAGACCAGTTTCCCAGGCACCGTAGCTTTAAGGCAAAGGGTTTCCAAGGGAGTCTGTGGGCAAGACTGCACAGAAACATGCAACTGAGAGGTAATGAAGTGAGTCAGCTGTGTATAGAAGTAAGGGAGGGATGGATGACAAGGCCTACCGTCTAGGAGGCGGTGTAAGGGCCGAAGTCGGATGCTGTCAGTGCCACAGTTCTCAACCACATCTCCCAATCTCGGGTATCGGACAGTGTCTGAAAGCAGCCGCTTCAGTGGATTCCCAGTCAGCCCGGGGGGAAAATTAACATTATGTGTGAGGGATAACAGTGGGGAAGGGTGGCCGACTAACCCCGGTGTGGAGGAAAGACGCCTCCATAATCGTAAAGTATTCGGGACCGTTGGATGAGTACGGTCCGTGCATAAGCCAGGGCTGCCAGGCCACTACCGGAGAGGGCACTGCAAGGAACGCCTGCTCCAGATGGACCCACTGCTTTTCAGAAGGAATCGTCCACTCGAGAACTCTCGAAAGAGTAACTGCATGATGATATTTTTCCATGTCCGGGAGACCCAAGCCCCCAAACTCCCTGCGGCGGGTGAGGTACATGTATCCCAGCCTCCTACCCCCAGAGCCCCATATAAAACTCAACAGGAGTCTCCGAATATCACGGAAAAAGGAACGGGGGATATAGATAGGCAACGTTTGTAAAATGTACAAGTAACGCGGCAGAATGTTCATTTTGATCACCGCTATCCTTCCGAACCAGGAGAGACGAACCTTAGACCATCTGTCCAGATCAGCTTTCAGTGTCGCCTGAAGCGAAATATAGTTAGCGTCGAATAGGGAGGCGGGGTCAGAAGTAAGGTGCACTCCTAAATATTTAACACGGTCTGAGGACCATCGAAATGGAAATGTAGACCGAAGAAGTACTACAGTAGGGGCATCCAAAGAAACATTCAGTGCAATTGACTTATCCATATTTATTTTGAAGTTAGAGATATTGCTGTATGCCGTAAATTCACGGATAAGGGCAGGTAAAGAGATCAGGGGCTGTGTCAAAATGAATAGTAGATCGTCAGCAAAAGCAGAAACCTTGTACGAGCGGGTCAAAACAGTGAGGCCATGGACAGAGTCGTTGGAACGGATGGCGTTAAGAAATGGTTCCAGAGCTAGGACGAAGAGGAGGGGAGATAGGGGACAACCCTACCTGGTACCATTCGACAAGGTAAACGGCTGCGACAAAGTTCCGTTAATCCTAACACGAGCAGTAGGTGCGGAGTATAAAGAATAGATCCAGCTAAGCATCTGGTTCCCAAGGCCAATGTGTCGCAAAACCTGTCCCAGAAAAGGCCAGCTCACTCTGTCGAATGCCTTCTCGGCATCGGTAGACAGGAGCAGCGCCGGGATCCCCCTGGTTCTCGCCGAGTGAATTAGATTGATGGCCTTCATAGTGCTGTCCCGGGCCTCACGGCCCGGCACGAACCCCACCTGGTCTGAGTGAATCAACTGGGGGAGAACCCCTCGGAGGCGGATACTCAATATCTTAGCAAAGAGTTTTAAGTCAGTGTTCAAAAGAGAGATGGGACGATAGCTGGGACAAAGTTCTGGATCCTTGTCAGGTTTCGGAATTACTGTAATTACAGCATCTAGAGAATGTGCCGCGAAAGCCCCCCCAGGTCGGAGGAAGTTAAGAGCATGTAGAAGTTGAGGTAGCAGAACTTCTTGAAAGGTCTTATAGTACGTTAAGGTAAGACCGTCGGGCCCTGGACTTTTACCCGAAGGGGAAGACTTCAGGGCAAGCTGTAGCTCCCCAAGAGTGATTGGGGTCTCCAAAGAGGCTACAACTTCACTGGTAAGTTTCTGAGGCATAAATCGGTGAAGGTACTCAGAGATCTCTGGAACCATGTCGCATAGTGTAGGGGCAGATGGGCGTCGTTCAATATTATAAAGATCTTGGTAATAAGAAAGAAAAGATTCCGCTATCTCCTCCGTGAGGTGCACCAGGGAGTGTGAAGTAGAACGAATTTTACAAATAAAGGATTGTTGCTGCCGACGCCTAAGCGCCCGGGCGAGAGGTCTGCCAGGTTTATTCCCATGTGCATAATAAAAGCTACGAGTCAATTGACACGCCCGCAGTCTTTGAGCGTTACAAAGTGTCGCCAATTCAGCTCGCAGCCTCGTTAGATCCTGATAAAGCTCCGGAGAAAGGTTCAGTTTGTGTCGAAGTTCGATGTCTGAAATCTGTTGTAGAAGCGTCATCGTCCGTGCCACTCTGCGCCGTTTCTGATAAGATCCCAGACTAATTAAATGACCTTGAATGACCACCTTATGGGCCTCCCAAGTGACCTGAGGGGAGACCTCCTGCGAAACGTTTTCTGTGAAATAGACTTCCAGGGTCTTCTGAAGCCTAGCGAGATCTGAGAGATCAGCCAACAGGGCCTCGTTCAATCGCCAGGAAGTTTGTCGACACGGGACAGATGGAATCTTAAGGCGCATAGACACTAGTGCGTGGTCGCTCCACGTGATAGAACCGATTCTGGTCTATTGTAGACATTGAAGATGCCTGTCAGATAGAAAAAGATAGTCAATTCTAGAGTACCGTGTATGTGGCGGAGAGAAAAAAGTATAGTCCCGATCGGTCGGATGTTGAATCCTCCAGACATCTGACAGCTGTAATCTATGTAGGGCTGCTTTCACTACCTTGATCTTGGTGAATTTGACTGCAGATGACCCCGACGAGGAATCCATCAGGGGATTCAACGTCAAGTTAAAATCTCCTCCCAGTATCACCATACCCTCCGCAAAGGACTCCAAGTCCCGTAGCACAGAACAAAGGAATAGATGTTGGTCCCTATTAGGAGCGTAGATGTTAGCTATTGTAATTTTCTCCTAACCTAGGGTGCCTTTCAAAAAGAGTGCCCGACCGTCATGGTCCGTCCATGTATCGGAGACCACCAGAGGTAGAGTTCGAGCCAGAAAAATAGCTACACCTTTAGATTTTTGAAAAGGGGAATGGGAATAGTATGCCATTGGAAAAAAGGGATTGAAGCAGACAGGTGTCCGATCCCTGCGAAAGTGAGTCTCCTGTACTAGTCCAATATCGGCTCCACTAGTGCACAGATCACGAAAAAGTCTGGATCTCTTCTCTGGAGAGTTCAGCCCCTTAGCGTTGATAGAAATCACCTGCAACGCAAAGTCGCCCATCTTCGGTGAGGGTGACGCAGTTGTTGTCACACCTGTTGCCATCAATCAGAGAAAGGGGAAGCAACCAAACGGGCGCCCAGTAATAGAGGGTGAGACAGGAGAGAAAAAGGGAAGGAAGAGAAAAGCAAAGGGAAAGAGGGGAGGAAAAAATAAGAGGAGGGAGGGGAATAACAAGAGCGGAATAAGGGTGAGGGTGGAAAAACCCTGGTCCGCCTGTGTGTCAGAGAGATGCGAGGGCCTCAAAGTAGAGGTCACAGCACGCACCCCTGAAAATACAGAGACACAGATGCGGCTGGGGAACGAAGGAGTGGGGATGCTAAGTGCTAAGGGTAGCTTTCTCAAACACCTCCACCCCGTGTGCATTCAGTGTAGAACGAGTTCCATAAACAAGCTTAGCAAACAACTATAAAGAAGATAACGTTGTTGACATATATCGCAATGGGGGTAAAAATATAAATAATAGTAGTAGACAGAAGATCACTGTATATATGACAATAACTTCCTTCACACAACCCAGATCATGTCGGGCAGACCGGGGAGGTCTATCCACGGCAAGCCCGGAATGGATGGCCCACGGGCGACCCCAGAAGGTACACACGAGGCCCCCACCCGGACACGCCGCGAAGCCACCCCAGCGGCCCTAACATATATTTAAACCGAGATACAAATCAGGAGGAGGGGCCCAATCAACCCCCCCAAGGAAGTCACCTCAATAAACATAAAAGTGCGGTAAATAGTACTGGGGAGATAGGGGTCTCCCCCCACCAGCTGAACAAAGTCGAGTGTCCGGCAACACACAAACCACAGCAGGTCCCGAGGGGCGCGCGCGCAGGCCCCCCCCCCAGACCAACCGCGGGCACGTACCCACAACCCCGGCTCAAACTCAACCTCAACCAGAATAAGCGGGGAAGAACCCCATGGAGACTCCTCTGTGAATAAATTATACTACACAGTAAACTATACAATCCCCACAAAAGGTCGTGAGCAAAGGTAAAGACGAACCACCATGGGACCAGACGGAGGAGTCAGAAAAAAAAAAAAGATCGCCATATAGGCACAGAGAGAAACATCCATCCGGTCCGACAATGAGCCCGTGCAACAATCCTCTGCTCCGCGTGAGCAGTCACCACTACATCCATTAAGTAGCAATACAATAAAGTATAAGAGCAAGAGGGCCCCCCCCCAACCCCAGACAAGACTTAGTGTATGATCCTAGGTTCTCCATGGCGGGACCGGACGGAGGGGCCGAGAACAGTCACATTGACGCACTCAGAACCGTCCGTCCGAACCGGCCATGAGCATATATGTATAAGTCAGATAAATAAAGTAACATAAAGGAATATAAGTATATAAAAAGGGATAAAATAAAAAAAAAAAAAAAAACCTGAGTGTCTCCCAATAAAGGCGACTCTTCAAGAGTAACCAGGGAGTAAGTGATAGGAAGTTTAACAGTCCACTACAGAACCAGTCCCATCTTGATACAGGGTACTCAGGACGCCGGAGGGGGGCATCCATTGTGAGTAGTGATATGTAGTCCAGAAACAAAGTTCAACCAGACAAGGCCAAGAACCAGTAGGTAAGCCTGACACCCGAAGAGTAGGGTGTAGCAGTTCCTGAGTTACAGAGTCTCCGGGTGACGCCAAGTCAAGGGTCCACCATGTCGCCAGCTCCACCCGCATGATCTTGTTCTGGGCGTTGAGGCCTGCGGCGTCTCCTACGCTGCGGTCTGCGGGTCCACGGGAGACCCTGCAAGGCCAACATCTGTAAAGATGATTCTCCATCTACGAAGGCCTGCCAATCCCTCATATCCGGGGCCTCCAGTTGGAGAGAGGCACAGAAGTCCTGGACATCCCCTGGGTGTTTGACAGTGAAAGTAGAGGTGTCACGTCTCACAGAAATCGACAGGGGGTATCCCCACCGGTAAGATATTTCAGCTCTCCGGAGTACATCTGTCAAAGGTTTGAGGAGTTTCCGCATCTGAAGGGTAGCCCAGGCCACGCTCGGTCAAGCTCCAAAGTCGCTGAGGAATCTCGGCCCAGAATATAGTTAAATAGATCCACCACTCGTTGGCGTACATCCTCCGCTCCCTCCTGCTCCGGCAGTCCCCGGATCCTCAGGTTGCTGCGTCTTCCACGGTTATCTAGGTCAATAATATGGTAAGCCAGTTGAGAAGATACCCGGGAGTGCGTGTTGCATCTGCGATCAAGAGTTTGTAGCGAGACGCGTAGGGCCGCCTGTTCTTGTTCTAGTGTTAGCAATCGGGAACCATGTTGTTTGAGGTCCTCCCTTATTTCCGACAGCTCATCTCGGACCGCTGAGCGTACATGGTCCACTACCGACTCAATGTCCTTTTTCACCTGGTGAGTGAATGTCTCAAAGTCCGCCTTCGTGATGGACCCGGGAGTGGGACAGAGAGACGCGTGTATTTGAGAGGACCTGTCATCATCAATCTCCCCTTCCGACGAGTCTGGCATCCGGCAGCTCGCAGGCGGACTAGGCGCCATCTTGTCAGGTCCCGGTTGTCTCGTCGGTAATGGGGTAAAGAAAGAGTTCAGAGGCTGTGGCCCCGGTCCCAGGTCCCTGGACGTACCAGGGGTCTTGGTGGTCTTTCTAGTCGCCTTTCCCATTGCGGCATTAAGAATAATCGTATGTTTGCTGGTAGTTTCATGCACACGGGGCAGGAGCTAGCCTAACATGCGACTGCCTCCATCGAACGATCGCTCCGCCCCTTACATGTTAATAGTTTATATCAATTAACAAAATGCAGAGAGTGAATAGAAGAAAAATCTAAATCAAATCAATGTTTGGTGTGACCACCCTTTGCCTTCAAAACAGCATCAATTCTTCTAGGTAACTTGCGCAAAGTCAGGGATTTTGTAGGCATATAGTTGGGTGTATGATTAAGCAATTATACCAAACAATTGCTAATGATAATTTAATATTTGGGTTGAAACACAATCGTTAACTGAAACAGAAACAGCTTTGTAGTAGGAATAAAACTGGGTGAGGAACAGCCAAACTCGGCTAACAAGGTGAAGTTGCTGAAGACAAATGTCAAAAGTCATACAAAATGGCAAGCTTGAGCACAGCAACAAGACACACTGTAGTTTTCTCTTTATTCCTATATGGAATAAAAGTACTATGGGAGGTGATCTTCCTTCCTTGGAAGGCGGAATATTTTAAGAAGAAAAGGTTATGAAGGTGGAGTCTTCCCCTTCTTTCATCAGGCTAGCGCAGCCCCCACCCATCCAGTTTTAATATGTTCCTCATAGAGTAAAGAGGCTTGGAACATTGCTGCTTAGTTTTTAGCTTATTTTTTTATTTTATTATTAGATTAGGTATGGGGATGCTACAATTACCCCATTAGATAGGTTACCATTCCTGGCTTCCCCTGGAGGAATGACCAGAGTACCGGTTCTGTTGTGTACCCCTGCAGTCCTGTGGAGAGAATCTTGCAGCCCAAGTCTCTCTCTCCCTCAGCAAGGTCTCTCTCTTTCTCGGTAAGCTGAAGGCAGAAGTTGAAGATTGATGAGTAACCCTTTGAGTGCCATGGTCCACTTGTCCCAATTGGTCCCCTTCCTACAGTGGTTGTCTAGGAGCCTTGAACTCCTGCATTCATTATGGGTATATTTTTACTAATTTGGAGTAAAAATTGAGTATGGATGGCTGCTTTACAGTAGTTAACCCCTTTCCTGCTGTTTCCCCTGGGGTTGGGGGCTAATTCCTGGGTTTTCACTTTAGAGTTATTACCCTCCAGGAGTTATTACACTCCACATGTGTCTTTGGGTGTTTTTGACAACTTTATCAGGATTTCGTTTTTTCTGCTGCACCCGCACTTATTCCATTGACTTCTATGGGAAAAGTTTTCAGGACTTATCTCTGCAACTGTTTGTCCTACAGAGTTCAGAGAGGGCTCATTCTTCTTGTCTCCTCATGCCCTGATATCTGGTTCACTTCTCCAGTGTCTTGGGGCACCTGAGGCCCCACAAATGCAATTGTAGGTGTTGCTAAGTAACTGTAATAGCGAAGATTACATTTCCCAGAATGCCTGTTTCCTGGGCTTTCATCCGATTGGCTCTTGGTTATACAGATTCCATTTTACTTCTTTCTTGCTTATCCAACTTTAGAAGCGATCATCTCTCAAACCATAAAGGTTTGAGAGATGACACTGGAGGCAATACTTTTTTTTTTACTAGGGCTTTAATATAGGGATTTGTAATACTTAAGTATTACTATCCCTTTAATCTGGTCAGAACTTTCTAATGTCCATCATGAATAATTTCTGCATGGATTGTTTCCCAAAATTAATCTTTAATTCGTAATAGATGACAAGTTCACAGAGGCAGACACAATTCTTTTTGCAGGACCTCAAAAGCCAATCCTGCCTTGAATGGCAATTATTAATCTGTCCCCTAAGGTGTATGGTTCCCTATTGTTTGTGTTTTTAAGAACTGCTCCACTTATGTTCTGTGCATATGAACCTATATGGAACAAAACAGAGATTCTCTGCTTGCATATTCCACTCCCTCACCAGTATTTTTAACACTAAACCTGTCCCTCATCCATTGGGTTAAAAGGTTGCCAACACCTAACAATATATAAGAAAGAAGAACATAGATGTGTAGTTCTGGAGCAAATCAACTGCACCATAGGGGAGAAATGAAAATACACATGCATTTAAATGGTGTTAGTAACCCTTTGAGTGCCAGAGGGGTACAGAATGCATTGCTTTGCAATGCATTCCGTACCCCTCTGACACTCAAAGGGTTAACCCCTTAAATCTGGCAAATATAGTATAGGAGAAAAAAAATGCAGCATGTAGGAAATATAAGCAGATGCAGATTGAGGAAGATAGGCATTCCCACAAGGCTAGGCTGAAAGAGGCCAAATGCATTATTAGATGTGCCAAAGCAGACAGAGAGGAGAATATTGCCCAGTTAATAAAAACAGAGGGACAAAACATTTTTTAGATCTAGAAGTGAAAGGAGAAAAATAAAACAAGGAATAATGAGACTGAAGACAAAAGATGGCAATTATGTAGATGAGGATAAATGCCTAAATGACTGCCTGAATGAATATTTCTGTTCAGTTTTTACAGAGGAAGGTGAAGGGAAGGGAACTTTGTTAGAAAAAAAGAAATAGCGAGACATGGGACATGCAAGTTTACAGAGGAAGAAGTTCTAAAAATAGATAAATCAGTGGGACCAGATGGGATACACCCACAGTTTTTAAAGGAGCAGGATACGTGTTTTATGAAAAAAATATGTATATTGTAGGGATTTTCCTACTGAGTAAAATAAGGGTACTCCCACTGCTGAGACATTTATATTTCCAGAGTTATTACATTTTAAACCCATGTTTTTTTTACATTAACAGTGCCCTCTAGTGGTCAAATTCTAATTAGTTCTTTCATTAGATTCTAATGGAGAGGAAAGACAGTGACTTACAGTTCTCCATAGAATTTGATATAAACTTCCTGTCAGTTAGATCTATCAGGAAGTAAAGAAAGTTCACTTCCTGATTATTTGAACTGCTATAAATTTTGAATAAAACAGCTGACAGCAGTAGGAGTGCCCTTGTTTTATTCAGCAGGAAATGCTCTATAAAATGTTTTCATAAAAAAAAAAAAAAAAAAAGTTTATTGCTTCTTTAAAAGAACTTAAGAGTGTTCTGGCAGAACATTTAACAGAATTATGCAGTCAGTCACTTTTACAAGGAGTAGTTTCAGAAGATTGTAAGGGAGGAAATGTAGTACTGCTTCACAAAAAAAAAGATAGCAAGTAAGAGTCTGGCAATTACAGACCATTAATCTTATCTTAGTAGTGCAAAATTAATGGAAACCATGTTAAAGGAAAGAAAGGGTAAATATCTGAATTTAAATGGCTTGCAAGATCCCAATCAGCATAGGTTTACAGTGGGGAGATCTTGTTAAACCAACTTCTTCAATTTTTTGACGGAGTAATTAAAATAATAGACCGGGGGTGGGGGGTAGTAGATATAGCTTATCTAGATTATAGTAAGGCATATGACACTGGACCTCACAGAAGACTCATTAATACATTGCATTCTTTAGGCCTGGATGTAAATATAGTTGAATGGATAAGGCAATGTCTGAGTGACAGGAGACAGAGGGTGGTAGTCAATGGAGGATATTCAGACGAAAGGAGTGTTACTAGTGGGGTACCTCAGGGATCTGTTCTGGGGCCCATTCTTTTTAATATTTTCATTAGTTATATTGCAAAAGGTCTTCAAGGTAAGGTATGCCTTTTTGAAGATGATACAAAGATCTGCAACACGGTAGACATTCCTGGGGGAATAAGGCAAAATGCAAATTATTTCTGTAAATTAGAAGAATGGATGAGAGTTTGGCAGCTGCAGTTTAATGTTGATAAATGTAAAATAATACACCTGGGACATAAAAATCCAAAGACAGACTATAGTAAGGATATTGTGCTGTCAGAGAGAACAGAGGAAAGGTATTTGAGAGTAATTATTTCTGATTGCTTAAAGGGATAGTAATGTTTCATAATAAAAGCAGCTCTAATTAATCATCGTAGTATTTGGGCCTTGGAGAGTTATTTCAATTCTGTCAGAGTTGTAGTTGAAGAGTAATTGAATGATAAAGTATCCTCCTCCCGCCCCTTTTACTGCTATAACACTGCTCAACTAAGAGCAGCAGGGAGGTACCCAGGTAGATTGCAGAGAGGAACAATCTTCAGTTAAGATAAGGGAAAAAGCTGAAAAACCTGTCGGGGGGGGCAGGGTTTTCATTGTTCTCACAGTAAGAAGATTGCCCCCTGCTGTTATCTTTCTGGTCCACATCTGAGGAGAGTAGTGTTAAATCAGTTAAAAGGCGTGGGACAGGGACACTTTATCATTCAATTACTCTTGGACTACAACTCTGACAGTACTGAAATAACTCTCTATGGCTCAAATACTATGAAGGTTAATTGGAGCTGCTGTTTTTTGTGAAACATTACTATCCCTTTAAAGGCAGGCAAGGTAACAAATCAAGCAGGGATGCAAGCAGGCTGCTGAGTTATATAGCTAGAGGTGTTAATAGCAGAAAGAGGTAAGTGGTCATGCCTCTCTACAGATCTCTGATTAGATCTCGCCTACAGTATTGTGTGCAGCACTGGACATCTCATCTCCAGAAGGATATGGATATTCTGGAGAGAAATCAGAGAAGGGCTACTAAAATGGTGACGGGTTTACAGGATAAAAAAATATAAGGATAGACTTAGGATCTAAACATGTATAGCTTGGAGGAGAGGAGAGAGAGAGAGAGAGAGAGAGAGAGAGAGAGTATATGACAGAAACATTCAAATACATGAAGGAATTCAACAAAATACAGGATACATACATTCCAAAGGAGTAGACATGCTAGGGCAAGAAGTCATAGCTTAAAACTATGGGGGCAGAGGCTTAGATGTAATGTAAACAAGTTTTACTTCATTGAGAGGGTGGTAGGTAAGTGGAGAGGTTACTACAATGAGGGAATTTAAGCATGCATGGGATAGGCATAAGGCTATCCAGAAGATAAGACAAGTCCAAGGACCAAATAAGGTTTGAGGCGATCTCTCTATTGCCTGTACCTTGTTCCAGATCTACAGTGTGTGACCTGGCCATCCCTGTGACCAGTCTATTGTCTGCTGACTCTATTGACCCGGCTTGTACCCTTACCATGCTTTTGCCTGCAGTCTTGGACTTGGGAGTTCTTCTGTCTCCAGTATCTTGTACATTTTGCCACTTAAAGGAGCAGTAAACTTTTTTTTATGAAAAAAAATATATATTGTAATAATAATGTATTTTGCCAGGAAGGATACATTGAGATTGTCTCTCGTTTTCAAGTATGTCCTGGGGGTATAGATATTATTACCCAATTTAACGGTACTCATTTTATCTACCTCGGAAGGATGAAAGGCTGAGTCGACCCTGCTGGGACTAGAACCTGTGACCTTGCGGTTTAATCAGCTGGTGCCTTAACCAACTGAGCCATCTCACCAGCTTGTAGGGATTTTCCTACTGAGTAAAATAAGGGTGCTCCCACTGCAGAGAGATTTATATTTCCAGAGTTATTACAGTTTAAACCCATGTTTTTTTTACATTAACAGTGCCCTCTAGTGGTCAAATTCTAATTAGATTTCCTGTTAGATTCTAATGGAGCTGAAAGTCAGAAAAGTCAGAGACATACAGTTCTCCATAGAATGTGATAGAAACTGCCAGTCACTTCCTGTCAGTTAGAACTATCAGGAAGTAAACACATTAAATTCACTTCCTGATTATTTGAACTGTTATAATTTTTCAATAAAACATCTGAGAGCCGTGGGAGTTCCCTTGTTTTATTCAGCAGGAAAAGATCTATAAAATATGTTTTCATAAAAAAAGTTTACTATTCCTTTAAGTGCATCCTGTTGGAGTAGTTATTCTCTCTGGTGAGAGTGCCTGCCTATTTTGTCTTAGTGAGGGTTATCTGGGGTCTCCTTCGGCTTCTCTAGAGGGGGCCACATCATCTGGCTTTACAGCCAGCACCTATATCCAGCCAAAGCCGCAGCACAATCTCTTCTCTGGCAACCGCCTCTCCAAAGCACTGATCCCTAGCCTCACTCCCTAGCCTCTGGCTTTTACACCTTGTTGTAGGAGTGTAACTTACACCTTCTCCTAGAGGTGCATTGTACCTTGCCCTTGACTACACACGTGTTGTATGTTACTGTAACGGATCCTACCCGTTACTGAGCCCTTGTCTGGACCTCAAACTATTTATTCAAAGACTATGGACATTTATTACTGTTTGGACTCTGTGCTGTGCCTTGGCGTACAAACTGGCCAGCTATTCCCTAAGAGACAGACTTAAATTCATAGACTTTGGATCACATAGTATGTTTAATGTATGGCGAACGTTTTAGTTATTGTATGTAGTATGTTGAGGGTTTACTCCAAGGGAATAGGCAGTGAGGGGTTAATTATTTCATTATGTATTGCAGACTCCCAAGCCTTTTGCTTAATTATTCAAGCCCTGGCCATTGTTAAGGAAATGAATATTCTGGCCACTCAAGTCCTTGGAGTGAGAACTGTCCTGAGACCCCCCTGCTGTGTGTGTTAATCCATTCACACCCCTCAGTCTGTGAGTCACCTATTGTATAGCCTGAAACTCTGTTGCCAGCCCTTTGTATTATGTTGTGAGTTGATTACCTCTGTGAATGCTCTCATTGTGTCAGCCCTTGCCTTTTGCCTGATGTGTTTGATTTAATCAAGTTCCCTATTGTATCAGGTTCCCCATGTGATCCAATGTACTGTACTGTATATAAATATCTGTGGTTTGTGACAATAAAATGAGTTCTGTTTTGGAGTGAACAAGGAGTCCTGGAGTCTTGTATTGCTTATGGTCTAAAGTATCCACTCTGATACCCATCTGCGCCAAGTATCCTGAATCGCCGACCGCCTGCTGCCAGTTTCCTGCAACCTAACTTCGTGGACTGTCAGGCGGCGACGTGGACTCTTCCCTGCTTCCAGTGATCCTGCGGCTTTTTCCAGTGACTGTCCATCCTTCAACTGGTGCATCTGACGGCGCTTATCTGCGTCGAGAAGGAGAGACCCAGGAACGACGGCGGAAGGTGACGCGGTCCCTTCTCAGCTTCCGTTACGTTGGTGGCATAGCGGTGGGATTTCTCCTTCATATCGGGTGCAGCAATTGAGACATGGCAGACGAAGCAGTGCTGGCAGACACTCTTGGAGCATATGAGGATCGCTACAGCGCCATCCGAATACAGTGGTGGACCCGGCTGGGCGATGTTATCTATGACTTCGTTCCAGAGTTGGATGCGTGCATTACAGAGGAGCTCAGAGTACAGGAGGAGTACTGGGACTTTGTTAAATACCTGGACCAGGAATATGGATCCGAGGGCCTTTTTGACTGGTGCCCATCCCGCTTGCGATGGGACATCCAAGGGCTGGTATGGAACGCCTACCACATGGACTCTACTTTTGGGTGCCCTGACTCCAGCAGATACTGGGAGATCCGGGACAAAAGAGAGGACCGTTTTGGTGGATACATTCCTGCGGACTGCCAGGGAAATTTGGATATTCTGGCAGGATGTGAATGGGACCTGGAGCAACTATATGCTGGGTTCATTCAAGAGGTCCGGGAATTCCAAAAAGAGGAAGAAGAATGGGGGGGTAATGCATCTGAGGAGGACTTCAGCGACTTTGAGGGCCAGGATTGTGTTACCCCTGTTCACTCCACACTGGTGAGTGGGAATTCGTTCCTCACCAGTGCCCCTGTTGTTGCCCCTGCATCAGGAAGTGGGAAAATTGTCCTTCCTGATACCCCTTTGCCCCTGGACTGTGTGTTGCCTGAGCTGAGGAGTGGGAATTCGTTCCTCCTCAGCCAAGAAGATGCCTCTGCATCAGGGGATGGGACAGATGTCTCCCCTGATAGGCATGTTGCCCCTTCCCCTGTCTTTCCAGCTGCGGTGGATGAGATGCAGGTCCCCACCAGCAGCAATTGTATGTCCCAACTGATGGGTAGGAGAGAGCCCATCAGTCCCTGTGAACCCCCTGCTGTGGTGAGTGTGGAAGAGCTCACCAGCTGCCCCAAAGTGATGCCCCCTGTTATTGTGGAAAATGCCCTGGAAGCGGAGCAGTATGTGCTCTCCAGGGCCACAGAGGATGCCGCCTTGAGGGATGGGACTGCGGTCTCCCTCAAGGCAGAGAAGGCCCTGGAAAGTGATGGCCTACAAGAGGAGGACCCCAGCGGACTGGAAGAGAGCAGTGCTGCTGGCCCTCCTGAGGATATGTTGTGTGAACTGATGGGTGGAGAAGAGTGCCCCATCAGCCCCCCTGTAAACCCTGACCTGGTGAGTGGGAGCGAGCTCACCAGGGCCTGGGAAACCCCTGCTGTGGTGAAGGAGATGCAGGTCCCCACCAGCAGCCCCAGTCCGTCCCCTGTTGCTATTGCCCTGGAGAAGGGGAAGAGTGTCTTCTCCAGGTATGTGACTAAGATTGCTAGGAGGATTGAGACTGCCCTCCTCCAGAAGACAAGAGATGGCCCTGATGTGAGGGGCCAAGAAGAAGAGGGGTACAGCAGGCTGCCACTCTGCAGTGCTGCTACTGCCCCTGGAAACCCTGGATGTTGCCCCAAGTTCCTCATGCTGGAGAGTAGGAGCGAGCTCTCCAGTCCCCCTGTAACCCCTGGCTTGGTGCGTGGGAGCGAGCGCACCAGGTCATGTGAAACCTTGGCTGGGATTAGTGGATCAACAGTCCTCATCCCCAGCCCAACGATTGTGTTCCCTTTCCCTGTGACCCCTGGCTTGGTGGAGGGGAGCAAATTCACCGGGTCCTGTGAACCCTCTGCTGTGGTGTGTAGGAGTGAGCACACCACCCCTTGTTTTGCCCTGACACTGGTGAGTGGGAGCAAGCTCACCAGAAGCCCCAAGAAGGCGCTCCTCAACAATTCCCCTTTGGGCCCTGATCTGGTGAGTGGGACCACCGTCCTCATCAGGGATGTTGCTGGGGCCCCTGAATTTCCTGAGCTCTGCCTGGGGGGTGGGAATGTGTCCCAGAATGTTGCCCCAGCCCAGGAGAGTGGGACAAACATCCTCTCCTGTTCCTCTGGGGCAGTGGCCCAACTAAAAGGGGGAGATATGCCTCTCTCCCCACACTCTGATGCACAGAAGCCAGAGACACAATTGCCCCAGGAAGATCCCCCTTATAGACTGGCTTTGGACCCTGAGCCCCTGGCCACAGACCCAGGAACATTGAACCCCAGCTCTGCATGGAGCATGGCCCAGGAGAGACCACCCAATTTGATGATTGCCAGGACAACCAGGCACCAATTTCCCTGGCCCAGGATTAAGAACCGAGACTGTACCCCTGGTCCAGGACAAGAGACCTGTTTTCTATTTCCAGGCGTGGACAAGGGGCTTGCATTTTCTCCTGGCACAGGACACCAGGCTGAGTCATTGTTTCCCTGGCCCAGGACAAGGGGCTCCTCCTTTAAGACTGGCCTAGGACTAAGGCCTCCAGACTAATGAACTGTCCAGACAAGTGGCTCACAACCTCAATGGTCTCCTACAGCTCCAAGTCAGCGTTTACTACTGTCCCCGCTGGCTTGGTACAAAAAGGGGGAGAAATGTAACGGATCCTACCCGTTACTGAGCCCTTGTCTGGACCTCAAACTATTTATTCAAAGACTATGGACATTTATTACTGTTTGGACTCTGTGCTGTGCCTTGGCGTACAAACTGGCCAGCTATTCCCTAAGAGACAGACTTAAATTCATAGACTTTGGATCACATAGTATGTTTAATGTATGGCGAACGTTTTAGTTATTGTATGTAGTATGTTGAGGGTTTACTCCAAGGGAATAGGCAGTGAGGGGTTAATTATTTCATTATGTATTGCAGACTCCCAAGCCTTTTGCTTAATTATTCAAGCCCTGGCCATTGTTAAGGAAATGAATATTCTGGCCACTCAAGTCCTTGGAGTGAGAACTGTCCTGAGACCCCCCTGCTGTGTGTGTTAATCCATTCACACCCCTCAGTCTGTGAGTCACCTATTGTATAGCCTGAAACTCTGTTGCCAGCCCTTTGTATTATGTTGTGAGTTGATTACCTCTGTGAATGCTCTCATTGTGTCAGCCCTTGCCTTTTGCCTGATGTGTTTGATTTAATCAAGTTCCCTATTGTATCAGGTTCCCCATGTGATCCAATGTACTGTACTGTATATAAATATCTGTGGTTTGTGACAATAAAATGAGTTCTGCTTTGGAGTGAACAAGGAGTCCTGGAGTCTTGTATTGCTTATGGTCTAAAGTATCCACTCTGATACCCATCTGCGCCAAGTATCCTGAATCGCCGACCGCCTGCTGCCAGTTTCCTGCAACCTAACTTCGTGGACTGTCAGGCGGCGACGTGGACTCTTCCCTGCTTCCAGTGATCCTGCGGCTTTTTCCAGTGACTGTCCATCCTTCAACTGGTGCATCTGACGGCGCTTATCTGCGTCGAGAAGGAGAGACCCAGGAACGACGGCGGAAGGTGACGCGGTCCCTTCTCAGCTTCCGTTACAGTTACAATATGACACTACAAGAAAGAAGCCAGTTTATATGTCTTCTCCTTAACAGCTCTGAAAGCCTGCAATAACATACCTAAATCTAAAATCCCTAAAAATTAACTGCTTTTTTCTATCTAAAAAATAAATGAAACTATATATCATTTTTTGCGTATTTATATTGTAATTTTTTCTCTTTTGTGTAAATATATAACTTCTTACCGTAAAAGTTCTCCCGGACATACTTGAAAACAAGTGAAATCTAAATGTATTCTTCCTAGTAAAACATTTTCTAAATAAAATAAATAAACAAATAATTTCTACTATCACTCTGGATCACAATCAGACAATCTCTATTTCAACAACTTTAAGTTGCTGAAGGGGTTGGATTTAACCAATTGGAAAATGACTTTGACCTTCTGCAGGCTCAAAAGTGCATTTGCCAAATCAAAATGCATATTCGGACGACTGCCAGTGAGATATATGAGTAATTTGGCAATGTACAGAGATTGTGACTGTCTAGATAGTTCAAAATAAAACTTCAGAATGTTCATTAGAGGCACCTGTTATGCTCATCTGTAAGGTGATTGTTAATTATCATCTGCTTATTAGATTCATCATTTGATGATACTCATTTGACTTCCTTGCATGTTAAAGACAGACAGGCAAGTGAAGCTCTACAGAACACAACTCATTACCAATTAAACTCAGCTGGGTTGAATTTTCCATAAGTGCCAAATTTTCAGGTTCAAGTCACTGGGAAATTCTCTGTCTGGAAGACAAAACACACAAGGGGGGAGCCAATAGTGCCTTATCACTATGAACAATAATATTAAACTTATGCTGTTAATAGGTACTCACATTTCACATTTGCTGTGTAATAAGCAAATGTTACACAAATCTAATAAACATACAGAGAAAATATTACGTCTCTGTTCTGTACCACTCGTCCCTCCTCCTCCACTCAGAACACAGTTAAACGGTAATCCAACTTCTTAAAATTTCTTTATTAAAAGCATGTTTAATAAAAAAAAAACCACTGCGTAGTTCTCTTACATGTTTCGCAGCAACAATGCTGCTTTATCAAAGGAAGTGGTTAACAATGTAACTGTATAAAATAAAAAAAAGATTTTCTTTTTTTTGGATTACCATTTAACCGTGTTCTGAGTGAAGGAGGAGGATCGAGTGGTACCGAACAGAGATGGTAATATTTTCTCTGTATGTTTATCAGCTGTTACACACACATGCTTATTACACAGCAAATGTGAAATATGAGTACATATTAACGGCAAAAGTTTAATATTATTGTTCATAATGATGAGGCACTATTGGCGCCCCCCTTGTGTGTGTTTTGTTTTCCTTGTTCCTTGGCCTCGAGAGTGGCTTTTTTTTGGGGAGAGCAGCCCATATCTGGCTTGAAAGATACTGGATGCTGTATAGGGGAGCAGCTTACAATCCCCGAGTGTGCATTGTTGGCTTGTACATATGTATAATTCCAGCCAACATTCCAAGTGAGTACCAGTCCATGGTGGTGGCGTGGTGTTTACTCCTACAGAGGATATTGCACAAGAGGTGTCTTCTTTTTTTTCTCTTTTTTTTTTTTTTTTTTTTTTTTTAATTCTCTATTTGGGCAGCCTTTTAAGGTGCTTTTTTGGTGTTTTATGCCAGCAAAATTGGTATTATGTTAAATTTGTTCAAAATAGGGGGGCACCTCTCCGCCATCAGGTCTTTGATGAAAAAGGGTTGGTTTTGTAAAGATCTAATGGTGTTTACCCGTGGACATAGGTTTGGATTTTATTATGCCTGGATTGATGGGTGATATTGAACAGGCTGTAATTTTGGCAAAGGAAGAAGGAACAGCTGATTTAGGTTTAAACAGCCGGTCCTATGATAATTATGGCACTTCTCAGTTTGGTTAAAATACTTATAATTTACCTGTTGAAAAGGGTGAAAGTAAATTAATTGTCCCGCTCTTTAAGGAGAATGGCCCTCAGACATCAGTCACGGAATGGGTAAGTACCTCATTGAACCTATAGGACCAGCTGATGCGGTACAAGTGCTATTGAGGTTTAATGATACTGGTTTTTGTCAAGGACTAAAAGACATTTGGAAGGCCAGCTGTACATGCCATGTTAATGATTAATAAAGGTGTGGCCTATTAACCCTTTGAGTACCAGAGGAGTATGCAACACATTGCTTTGCATACCCCTCTGGCACTCAAAGGGCTAACACCCATTAAGTTGAATGTGTGTGTTGTTCAAGGAGCCCACTACCAAAGACAAGTGGAATAATAACATTAGATGCAGGTGAAAAATAAATCAAAAAGAGTTACACAGAGAGAAAAAAAACATTAGGGATTTATTCTGTAAAAAGATGGTAAACATGGAATAGGCTCTAATTAAAATGCAGCAAAATCCACTATAAATACTGATTCAAACTGACATAAGATTAAGGGCAATATTCAACAAGTTAAAGAGGTGCAATTCTCTCCCATGGTGCAGATGGTTAGCTTCTGAACTGTACTTTAACATATTGAATATGGCTGTATATGTGGTGTTTGCATAAAACAAAGCAAGGTGAAATGGTCAAAATCAACAATAGTTTCCGTCATTTCAGAAATTAAAGCTTATATTTTTTTCATTTAAGAAATACATACATATATATAAATTTCTGTACCATACAACTGGATAACACGAGGTTTCCTCTGAGATCCATTGTTAGGCTCTGTAATTAATCCCCCTGTTTACTAAGGAATTAAATACTCCTTTAAGCATAATATATAATAATATTTTTGCTATCTTCCAAACTCTCCTATTTACCAGTGAGATTATATCCTGCAGCCTCTGCCAATTTAATGTATTTTTTTATATGCACCAGAGCCACGATTGTAATCCCACTGAAGTGAATTAGGAGATTTGTATAACCAACCTAGCATGAATAAATGTGAATCATCCCAAATCATGCTGGGTCTCTTATTCATTTTTCTACACAAATAGAGAGGACTTTAAGGGAATAGCCATGTTTCATTAGGAAAAATCAACAACCTATCAAAGTACTTTTTCTTTTTAATATAACAAAGGTACATCTACTGCTGGGAGATGTTTAGTTCAAAGTTATTACTGCCCAAAGTCATTTTAAATAAAAATGAACTTGCTATTCATTTATTTGGAGACCAACAGTCAAATTAGGAAGGGAACAGAAGCACTCTTGTAAAAAAGGAAAATAAATGTTGTTCTTTGGTTTGAGCTGTCATAACTTCTTAAGTATCTCCCACCAGCAGAAGTTGTGTCCTTCTATTACTCCACAGAAAAAACGGCAATATATATATTTTTTCATAAAATATTTTTGTAATAAAATTTTAAAATGCAGAGCA
Source organism: Rhinophrynus dorsalis (assembly GCA_037306005.1). Taxonomy (NCBI): domain Eukaryota; kingdom Metazoa; phylum Chordata; class Amphibia; order Anura; family Rhinophrynidae; genus Rhinophrynus; species Rhinophrynus dorsalis. The sequence goes on from CM074718.1 coordinate 607,828,526, forward strand.
GATAGGTAATAACATTTAATTTAATTACTCATTTAATTATGCATATATGTGTCTGTTTTGAATGCTTTCAAATATTAGCACTGTATCCAAATAGTTTTCACACAGGAATATGTTAATGTACATGCAATGTAACTTTTTGTTCCAATAAAACGTATTTTTAAGACACAATGGGGGAGATTTATGAAAAATCTCAGGTAAACCTGAGGTTTACCGTAAAATCTCAGGTATAATATGTATCTGTGTATAATCTGCAGGTGTGAAATAAAACCCAATATTTTTTGGGAAAACAAAAGTGCCTATGTATAATACACACCATTGTTTTCCCTCCCTCTACCCACCAAAAAATTTAGTTTCTTGTCTGTTTTTTTCCCTCCACCCACTTCAATATGCTCCCACTTTCCCCTCCCTCTACTCACTCCCTCCAGAGGCATCTTGGATATCTATGTGAGGACCTGTGTTAGTTCAAGATACTGCTAGTGCCCTTTGAACCCTCTGCACAAATGTCCCATATGTCTCCGAAGGGGGTGAATAGAGGGAGGGGAAGGTAGGAGCATATTGGGATGGAGGGAAATAGACTTGAGGATGTATATGTATTTTTCTCCTGTGTATAATACGCACCCCCAACTTCACATGAGGGAAAAAGGGGCATAACTGTGAGTAGGGTGACCACATTTCCATTCTTCCATTCCGGGACATGTGGTCACCCTAGTCCCGTGGCTGAGGCTTCTGCCGGCGCTGACCATCTTTCTGAGGCTGACATAGTAAGAGTTCCTCTGTGTCAGCCTCAGAAAGATGGTCAGCGCCGGAGGGAGCCTCAGCCGCAGGTCTTACTTGCAGCACCAGCATACCTGCTCCACCCCAGCTGTCTCGCACGTACCAGTCCAGCCAGCCAATGAAATGTATTTGCTATATGGTCTTCATTGGCTGACTCAGCCAGCCAATGAGGACCATATAGCAAATACATTTCATTGGCTGGCTGGACTGGTGCATGTTGCTCGATTCCGGGACTCTTTGTTGTCCCGGTGGGGGGTGACCCAGGATGCGGGACACAGACCCCCAAAAAGGGACAGTCCCGGGCATTCCGGGAAGTGTGGTCACCCTAACTGTGAGTATTATATGTGAGATTTTACAGTAATTGAAAAGAAGGGTTAGCATGGCTGTAAGATAATCGCTGGTAGTTATAAAAGTATGTTTAAGTGCATTTAATAAAAATAAAAATGGAATATGTAAAAAGTGGTGCATCAAATTTATAACGAAATGTCACTATTTACGGCAATTTAGCAAAATAATTTTTGCAAAATATTTAAGGCCGTGTCTGACCTGTTCTTATTTTTGAGGTCACCACATTTATAAATGTAACTGGAATACTTTATACCAGCACGTAAGGACAAGTAATAAGGACATTTTAAGGATCCATTCGCAAAAACGAACAAGACACTTTTTATAAATCTTCCCCTATGGCCCATATTTATAAAAGTAAACTGGAGTTATTCTGTATTCAACCAATTGCACCATAGGGGACAAATAAACATTCCTGTTAAATTAAATTGGGCTTTTAACCCTTTAAATGCTAAAAGTTCTATTCAAGTTCATGGAAATTTAATAATTTCTATTTGTGCAGTTGGTTTACTCCAGAAGAACTTTTATAAATATTGGCCAATATTTTTAAAGGCAAAGTTACTTTTTTCTAGCTTTAACCCCTTAAGGACCGGACATTATGGGACATTTCCGTCCCATAACGTCCGCATAGGGGCACGTTGACGGGCCGGTACACGTGACCTGTCACGTGTATCGGCGCGTCATTATGGGGCTTGAAATAGATCGCTCCGATCTTGGAGCGGTCTATTTCATGCCCCATTTTTACTTACAGCGCTCCCGGAAGAGCGCTGTAAGTAAAATGTACGTGACGTACCAGGACCGTCAAGGGTCTTTCAAGAAAGTTTACCCTTGACGGTCCTGGTACGTCAAGGGTCCCTAAGGGGTTAATAACCCCTTGAGGATCAAAAGGGTGCTTTGCACACGACTCTGGTCCTAATGGGGTTCATTCTTTAAATCACTATCATAATCACAGTTCTTTTTACTAAATCACCCCCAATGGTTCCTTTTTCACTTATTAGTAAATAAGAGTCTATGGGCGAGAGGTTCAAAAATGGTGGTAACTGAAATGGTCTGTAATCAGAATAAAAAAGTTCTTACACGATGGTCCATCAATTCTCAGACATGTTACCATCATTTTTTGCATCCAATTCTGCCATCTCTGTCAAAGGGAAAAAGTGGTCTTAAAAGTGGGAGTGGTTTAATGTACAGTCATATTGTAAGGCATTTTCAGAAAAATATATCATTTTTAACTTCACTTTTTTGTCTGATTAAAGTAATTTTTTTCCGACAAAATAAAAATGGTCTAAACTTGGAAAAGACAAAATAAAGTACTGTTAGCAGGATTGAGAAGCAGTACTATAGAGTTAACTGGTAAAAAAATGTGAAAAGTTGTCGTTTTAAAGACAAAAAATTTGAGTCTTGAAAATTTTAATTTCAAAGACAAAATCAAAGGCTTTTTAACATCAGATTTTTTAAGGGCACTATCCATCAAGATCTATCTAATGTCACTTTTAAGACTTTATGACACATTTTGTAACATGAAATATTGTTCTTCTCTTACCACCAACTCATGATCTGACATTTTTTTCATGATGACGACTTTTTGAAAATCTTGCCCTAAGTCTTTGTTTCAGTGGTTACAGCCACAAAATCCACCCTTCAATAAATTTAGTGGCTTGGTAAGTAGGGGACAGTGTGATATTTGTTACTATTTATATAGGGAAAATCAATCTTTTATGAAAAAATATATAGAGAAATTGTTACACTTTTATTTCTGAGTAAAATAAGTGTGTTCCTACTGCTGATAGAATGATAATTCATTATAGCTCAAATGCTGTTTATATTAATTAAATTTAATTTTCTATAGTGGTCACTAGGTAGGACTGTTGCTTTTGATGTCTATAAAAACAAATTTCAGCTGTGACAGGTTTGAAGCCAGAAGCATCTTTCAGCAATAGGAGTATTTTACATTCAGCAGAAAAAAACGACAATACATGATATTAATGCTTTCCATAATGAAACATTAATGCCTTCCTTTAATGCGGGATAAGGGTATACTAGCCCAATATTACCTTTGGACTGGATTCCATTGCAGGTGATAACTTATCTGGGTTTTACCTACAAATTTCTCCATAGACTTCAATAATACCAGTGAGACGACTACGAATGACTACGAATGACTGACTCAGTTCCGGGGATAACCAACTACACCTTAAGGAACAATGTTATCTTTCTTGTTGATTTAAATGGTGTTGTTTAACCTGTTGACTGCTAGAGATTTCTCCAACACATTTTAAAGATCTCTTTAGCATCCACTATATTAAAGGGATAGTAATGTTTCATAATAAAAGTGGCTCTAATTAATCATCATAGTATTTGGACTTTGGAGAGTGTTATTTCAATTCTGTCAGAGTTGTAGTTCAAGAGTAATTCAATGACAAAGTGTCCCCCTCCCGCCCTTTTACTGATGTCACACTGTTCAGCCAGATCAGAAGGGAGGTGCCCAGGTAGACTGCAGAGAGGGACAATCTTCAATTAAGATAAGGGAAAAACCTGAAAAGCTTGTCAAGCAGGGGGGCAGGGATTTCATTGTTCTCATAGGAAGAAGCTTGTCCCCTGCTGTTATCTGTCTGGTCTATGGACTGCATTCCATAAAGGTTTGAGAGATAAGACTTATATCGTTCTTCATGTTTTTTTAATGCCCACAAAATAAAATAAAGATAAAACGAAGTATTACTATCCCTTTAAAACCCCCAATTAAAATACATTTACATTTTTGGAATTTGTATATTTCCCCTATCGTGTACTTGGTTTATTTGAAAATTGCACCACTTCCTTAATAAATGAGCCTCAGTGATAACATTTATCACCTGTAATGGAATCTGGACTTTTATTATAACACTAAGGACCATATGTTCAAAAGAAAAGTGGAGGAATTCAGGGGCAAACCATTTGCACTATAGGGGAGAACTAAAAATCCCCATTGGGGTTAAAATCCCCATTTAAACAAATGGGGGTTTTTAGTTCTCCCCTATAGTGCACATAGTATGGCCAAAAACTCGACCACTTTTCTTTTGAACATAAGGCCCTTAAAGTGGAACTTTCACCTTCATTCAAGTTTGCATATCTGAAAACTGCATTAAAAACTGTCTATTTGCCATGTTAACCAAAAGACCAGCAGATGTACAGTTAAGGAGATATTCACACTTGTTACTATATGATAATTGTGGTACCTGTGCAGTACCAGTGGTTTCATATGCTAATTAAGCATTTCAGTGATATTTCATATGCTAATGGAGCTTTTTCAGTAACATGTCACATTCTAATTAATAACAGTTCATATGCTAATGAAGACTTTTCAGTGACATGTCATTTGCTAATGATGGCTGCAATAACTTCATATGCTAATGAAGCTTTGTGCAGTACCAGGAAATGTTCCCTTTCACTTTGTCCAGAAATAAAATTGTGAACATCTCCTGAATTATACATCTGCTAGACTTTTGTTTAACATGACATACAGGCAGTTTTTAATGCAGGTTTCAAATATGCAAACTTAAATAAAGGTAAAAAGTTCAACTTTATACGTCTTTAAACAACAACATCATTAGTCGATTTTGCAATAATGGCACTTTGATCAGGACAAGGGCTGCTACTGAGCAAGAGTAAATGGGCTGCTGGGAGAAACTTTCTGGAACATCTGTCATGACACACCGATTCCCACAGGCCACTGTGTTAACAAGCAACCTATTGTTATATAAAAACAATAGGCTGCAATCAAATATCACATGGAATCTTGGCACAAGGGTTCCTGGTGGATGAAGGGGCTAAACATGAAGTGTTACCAAGTTTCTAGAACCAGTCCTTTTAGTTTCAAAGTAATAGCTTCCAAATAGCAGTATATCCTTTAAATATTATTTAAAACATACAGGGTTCCTACTGTCTCTTACTACGTACACTGAGATGCATTGGACATTTGGAAATGAGGTCTTTCAAAATACGTAAGTAAACAGTTTGCATTCATCTCAAAACATACTTTTATGCAATTAAAAGTCCATGTAGTAAATTATGTTTAAATATTCTCTGTATGCTTTTCAAATATATCCTAAGTTAACTACCTATGATTTCCAGGGACTCAGCTGCCTTTGGAATTGGCTTTACAGTGTATATGAAAAATGAGACCATAGTTCATAAATGACATAAAATTAACCCTTTGAGTGCCAGAGGGGTACGCAACATATTGCAGAGCAATGCTTTGCGTACTCCTCTGGCACTCAAAGTGTTAAAAAAACAAAACCTTACATTGGATGTAATATTAACCTTTTGGATGCTAATGGAGTCTTCATTGCATTGCAAAACAATTCACTGAAGACATTCAAGCCTCCAATTGGTTAAAGGGAAAGCGTCACGTAGTATGGAAAATGTATGTTTTGTAGTTTTTCTCCCCCTGAACAAGAGCATTGCCACTGCCGGAAAATGCTTTATTCAAACGTTATTACAGATAAGCTTGCATTTTTGGGGTACAGTCAGGCTCATCGCCACACGCCCCACTATTCACCTGACTCTGATGCTAGTCCCATCCACTTGGCCTATAAAGAGCAAAGAAAAAAACTTTAACTCTTTGGTTGCTAGAGAAATCTGCAATACATTGGAGAGCTCTCTATCATCCAAGCGGTTCAATTAATGACTGGTGATGTGCCAGGACCATCACCATTTTGTTTCCCCTTAAGGCCTGGTGACGGTCCTGGAATGTCATGTACTTTGTGCTTACAGCACAGCTGGAGTGCTATATGCTCAAACGGGGTCTGAAATTGACCACAACAGGAGCAGAGCTATCTCTCAGACCTCCCACTTGGCGTGCCGGTACACGTTACTGGTCAAGTGTGCTGCCGCTCTGACAACAGTCAAAGTGGTTCTTAAGGGAAGGTCACTTCCCTGGACCACTGGTAATTACGGTGTTAAATAATAGCCTGTAAAGTGGTATAAAACTGATGCAAGAACACTGAGATTGCTCTGGCCACGCCCACAATTCAGAATACAGGTGTGGCCAGCAACAGCAGAGGTGCCCGTCAAAAATTGGAGCTCTAAGCAGTTGTCTACTCTGCCTATTGGGAAATCTGACCCTGGACTCAGTACTTCCATGGCCTAACAATTTCACTTGCAGCTGTTGTTATTTTGCCCTATAGACAACTTTTTTTTAACCCTTTGTGTGCCAGAGGGGTACGCAGCGCATTGCAATATGTTGCGTACCCCTCTGACACTCAAAGGGTTAACTGACAGTAGACTTCCTTAAATGTCTGTAGCATCAGTGCCACCATAAAGTAGCAGGCCTTGGAATTATTGCCCCTAAATTCTAAGTACAAGTTTGATTTTATTAGCTTTTGAAGAAGATATCTTCCCGCAGAGAAAGTACTCTTGTTCTATTGAGCAGAAAAAAACCTACATATTCTCCATATTATATGATAATATCCATTGTAATAACACCAGATAAAATGTCATACAGAAATATCTTCCAGTATAAAAAGGAAGAACTTTATACAACCGGTAGATTTACTGTAAGTATGTTCATTTAAAGATGCATTCTCTCTCACTACTGGCAAGGTTAATAAGTAATGCACTTTTTTTCCCCAACAGTGCAAAAATATCCTGAGAAAATGTTCAGATTACAACAAAAATACAAAGGGCATCTCCCATCACAAAGTTGTTGGTTTTCGTTATTATTTGTTTTGCACAAAACACTGCAAGAAGATATTTCATTTGGATAAAAAAAAAAAACTGAAAAACCCCAAATGCCCCAAAAACAAAAAACAAACCCCGCTATAGACTGTATCTAACACAATCCACGTGTTTATTAGCAAACCAGAGGAGGGTTGCTTCTACTGCTGATAGTAACTGAATACAGTCAGTGCTAGAGAATAAGAATTTCTGACACCGAATGAGTTAAAAGTTCATTATGGCCAATAAGGAAATAGGAGGTAATTTGTAATTCAAGTTTTATTTTTTAACTCCTTTGGATACTAGAGAGATTTCCAATGCATCATTTTCCAGTGCATTGGAGACCTCCCTAGTGTCCAAGGGGTTCATTTTGTTCTCCCCTCGCGGCTAAAGCAAGTCTCAATTTCATTCTTCAGCCAAACTACTGAATTTGCAAATAGACTCTCTGAAAAGAAGTTTTCCCGTTCTAGTTTTGTGCAACTTGGATGCAGAGCCCACCATGCTGCTGTGAAGAGAGACAGTGCATCTTTAAGAAGGTTGGCGATGGGAGCCCTTTTATTTCTTTCTAGCTGCACTCTATCAGCTTGGCTAGGCTGTCTCGCAATTCGGTGAGTTCAAAGATTTTCCCATCCAGGATTTGTAAAAGTGTCTTCAAGTTATTGCGGAAAGCTTCCTGTTCACTCTGACTCTTCTCCAGTCTTTGCTCTAGGTCACTCATCTGTCCTTCTAGGTCTTTGTTACGAGTTTCCACCTCCTAAGGATAAAGAACATGGAAAAATATATGTATATTGTCATATGTATTCTGTTAAAGGGATAGTAGTGTTTAATATGCAAATAAATGCATATTGTAGGAGTTATACTCCTGGGTATAACGAGGATACCTCTACTGCTGAGTGGTGTTTTATTCAAAAGTTAGTGAGATCAAACTGAAAGCACTTACAGCTCTGGTCAGTTGGCCATAAACCTCCATAGGATGGTGTAGCAACAGCGCCACTGTAAAATTTCAGGCCATTGAGATACTACACCTAAACAGTTTCAGCCGGAATAACTTTTGAATAAAACACCTCTCAGCGATGGGAGTATCTGTGATTTACTCAAGAGGATATACCCTACAATATACATGTTTTGCATAATAACTGTTACAATGCCTTCAAAGGGAAAACTAATGTTAAAGAAGAACAACTCTTAACTCTTTGAGTGCCAGGGAGTTATCCACAGCAATTCACTGTATACCTCTTTGGTACTGAAATGGTTAATAACAACCCGATGAATTGTGCCTTTGTTCAGGAGATCACATATTCAAGCAGTTCTGGGTGTTGCGTCTTTGTAGGCAGACATGACAGCTGCTAGCAGGACCAGAGAACCTAAAACTCTGCTGATTGCATTAGGTAATCTTAAAGTGGAACTCCCAATAAGGATGCCATGCTTAGCACGGAGCACACCTTAAGGAAAAAGCAATTTGTCATCAATGTGGGGCTCCTAAAAATTTAGGACATGGAGTAGAAATGTACCAATAACATTAGGGAGGCCATGAGCGGGTGAGTGCGTGAACACATGCATGCAACACCTTTCCTGTTCTAAGTCAATGGTATCTTTTCTGTCACTGTGACCAGTTCCATTATCTCATGGAAGAAAGATAAGCAGTTTTCACACATGCAGTACTAATAAATATTGGGCAAGGAAGAAGATTGTCCCTGCTCACACACTGTATCACCAGTTGGTGATTGATACAGATAAAGAGCCTTTACCCAGCACAGCAGAAATCACAAAGAGATAGCATGAGTGAATCGGTGAACATTGAATTTTAAACTTTAAAACTAATACAGGTGCAGTTTGGACAAAATTAAATTGGGAAAATCCTTGTAAGAGAAAGATTTAGGAGATTTGATAGACAATAGACTTCACAGCAGTGTGCAGTGTTACTCAGCTGCTGCAAGAGCCAATAGATTACTATCACGTATAAAAGAGGTATAGATGCATAGGATGAGAATATAATTCTAACTTTATATAAATCCTCATTAAGGCCTCATCTAGAATATGGAGTGCAGTTTTGCAGAGATGTGCAGCAAAACTGATAAAGGGATTGCAGCATCTGAGTATTAAAGAGAAGAGATGTATTATAATTACCATTTACAAATATATTTGAGGTCAATAAAATAACTATCTAAAGAAATATTTACTGAATGAGCTAACAAAAAAAAAGTGGTCATCCATTAAGACTAGAGGAAAGGTGCTTTTGAATAAACAAAGGCATGGATTTTTTAACAGTAAAGGGAGTAAAGTTATGGAATTCTTTGCCTCTGGATGCTGTGTTTGTAGATACTGTAGTCACTTTCACAAAAGTAAAGGATACCTTTCTAGCTCAGAACAATATTATCCCCTTAAGGACCAGGAAAATCTGAGGTGGATTTCACTTAAGGACCGGAGAAATTTTGACTTTTTTGACTATGTCGTCATTGAACCATATTTTCAATCAGATGATATTTGCAGATTTTTTAAGTGGTTTACATTAGTGGTGAGTTACATCGTCTGAGTACGGCAATGCCCTATATGCATAGGTTTGTCAGGGTTTGGGGGAGCTACTGAGCCCAGTAGGGAACATGTGTGTTTCCATTATCAGAGATGGAAAAAAAAAACTTAAGGTGCTTTACTTCCCATCATATTTTGATAGTGTTAGATCTAAGGAGGGATGTGTTTTGAAAAATAAAAAACAGGATATTTCAGGGGGAAAAAGTGGCCAAATAATAAAATAAATTTTACAGCATTACTGCATTGTGCCTGTATGGAATTGCTTAAAGCAGTCACCCATGCAGAGGCCAGGTTTGGAAGGGCAATCAGGACAGTAAGCTGGGGTTTCTCTCCATATTCCCTTGCTGTAGCAAACCCTGCAGCGATTTTGTGGGTTTTTCTTTTGGGGGGTTGGGGGGATTTTATAAATAAAGTGTACTTCCCCCGGTTTTTGTGGAGTTATTTCTGTTGCCCCTTGAAACAAAAATTGCGAAATAAGTTGGAGCTGATACTGAAGAAAACTAAATTTTAGAGTGGCGTTTGCCAATTTGAAAATTAAAAAAGAACTGTATACTGCAGTCTGCATCATGTAAATGGCAACCTTTTTGTACCATGCCCTACACATACACACATGGCGAGGTACGGCTGCATGAATTGATCACACAGATCAACTCCCCCCCCATGTGCTTATTGTAGTCTTTGATGCAGACTGGCTTTTTTAGTACCCCCCTTCTGCCATGAACAGAGACTGCCACGGTTTTGTCCTCATGCATGGTGGAAAGCATGTATACTTCTTTTTTGTCTTTAAACTTAACTACCAGCAGCTCTTCTTGGCACAAAGCTGAGTACGTCCCGTTTTTTCTTTTTTTTGCTACCAGTTATTTGGGCATCTCCCTGCAGTTGCGCCTGACAGTGCCACAGGCCATGGTGTCAAAATAAAAAAGTGACTTAAATAAAAGGGGGCTGGTGTAGTAGTTGTCAACATATAAATTATATCCTTTATTTAATAAGGGGTAAATTATATCCCAAACAATTTTCCCATTTGTTCCCAGAGATATGGGGCAACCAGGAGGGTCAAGTTGGCTGTCCTTACCCTCGTAAATTCGAAAAGCCTGTGTATAGCCTGTGGCACTTTCGCACAATTTATAAAATTTAACGCCAAATTGGATTGCATGGTGGGGATATATTGCTTGAAACCTAACCTGCCTTTATATTTCATAAGGGATTCATCTATACTTATGTGTTTTTTGGGGGTATATACTTGGGCAAACTTTTCCTGTAAATGATTTATTAGGGGGCAAATTTTGAACAGTCTGTCATACTGGGGGGGGGGTTCTTTTGTGAGGCGCAGGGTATTATCACTAAAGTGCATAAAGCGCAAAATAATTTTGTATCTAGTCCTGGTCATTGTTTTGGTGAATATGGGGGTATCATATGTGGGGTTTTTACTCCAGTAAGATCTAATACTTGGTTTTTTAACTATTCCCATTGTCATTGTAAGGGCCTAGAATTTCTTAAATTCTAGAAGGTTTGTGGGTTGCCATATTTCTTCCTTGGAAACGAACGCTGATGGGTTGGTGGCAATATATTGGGCTGCATATAAATTTGTTTGAGACACTATTTCCCCCCAAATTTCTTCCCCCAAAAATAAATAAGAAAACTGAACAAGGGTAAATCCTGCCACATCCACTTGAATTCCTGGGTTGCCTGTGAATCCGGGAATTTGTGGGCATAAATTGGATGATGATACCCATTCATCAGCAGGAATGGCAGTATTTGTGGCAGGTCTTGGGGAAGTACTTGTGGCAGGTCATGGGGCAGCTCTTGGGGCATTTCTTAGGGCAGCTCTTTGGAAAGGTCTTTGGGCAGCTCTTGGGGTAATTGCCGGGGCAGCTTTTGGGGCAGTTGCTGGGGCAGCTCTTGGAGCAGTGCATCTATTTTTGACAGAAGACTCTGCGTCATCACTACAGCTGCTCTCACTCTCAGAAAACTGAGTGATGTCGAAGTCTGACGCAGTGTCTGTGGCTTCTGAGTCAGACGCCAAAAAGGAATACACATCTTCTAAAGTGTACCTCTGCTGCATTGTACATACCTACTCTAAACTACATAAATTACTAACTTCTATACCTAACTATACCTAACTCTCACCCCAAACTGTCACTATTCCTATGATAATTTTTTTTTGTATTTTGTATTTTTTTTTTCATTATGCTACTCCCAAACCTAAATCTATCCCTAAGCCTTATGCTAAAACACATATTCCTTGAACCTACCCAACCCAACTACCTATCTAAACTAGCTTATAATATAAAATACATTTTTAAATAAAATAAACTTTTTTTTTTATTTCCTACGCTACTCCTAAATCTAAATCTAACCCTAAACCTTACCCTAACCCAGGTATACCCTGAACCTACCTAACCCAAGTCAACTACCTATCTAAACTATAATTATTATATATTTTTTTCCTACTCTACTCCTAAATCTAAATCTTACCCTAAACCTTTCCCTAACACATGTAGACTAAACCTACCCAACTACCTACCTAAACTACCTAAAATTCACTAAATAATCAGATTTTATTTAATATAAATGTAAAAACAAATTAAAAAAAATGTAAAAAAAAAATACATGGGGGATGTACCACAGATCAGCAAAAGCTGATCTGCAGCAAACTGATCACTACTAGAGTGATCGGGGGGGGGGGGGAATGTATTGATCACTGCAACACCAGTGATCAATGGGTTGATTTTGATTTTAAACAGGGTTTTTTTTTGTAACAGGGATGCTGGAACAAGCTCTGAAACACAGCAGCAAGATGTCTCTCTCAACCTCAGAAGTGTCTAAGATGGAGGGAGGCAGAGAGATGTGACAGGGACAGTATTTGTAAATACTGTCCCTGTCATTCTGCTTCTGCAACATCTGATTCGCTAATCTAGCGAATCACATATTGCAATAATGTTGCTACTAACTGTAACTAAGTGCCCTGGTATCGGAGCACTTAGTTACAGCCAGCCCGCGCTATCCCATCACTCCGTGCGGCGGTGATGGGATAGTTTAACCCATGACAGTCCAGGACCATCATGGGTCCTTAACTGGAATCTACCCATGACGGTCCTGGACCGTCAAGGGTCCTTAACGGGTTAAGAAGTATAATAATAATAGTTGATTTGAAAGCAGATAGGATGTTGATCCATGGAAATATTCGACTGCCTTTTGGAATCAGGAAGGAATTTTTGTTTACCCACTGGAATTGGATTCAAGAGTGTTTTCCCTTCCTCTGGATCAGCAATGATGTGGGCTGACCTTGTTGGATGTGTTTTTTTCAGCCTCATCAAGCATGTTACTATGCAGGCAATCTGTTTGCTCCACTATCAGATAGCATGTTTGCAAGTGTGTGTGTGTGTTGGTTAAACAAGACTAGTATGACCCAATCCCCAGTACACTGAATAATGTGCTGTGTGTTTTGAGACCCCAAATATAGCAACCAGGGACAGACATACAAGGGGCACAGTAGTAACAGGGCATGGCATCCCAAAGGACCCATATGCCCCAGGCTACAATAGGGTATATTTATAATCCAGTGAAAATATTCTGTGTCAGGGGGTGCAAACATTTACACCAGGGTCCTCCAAAGACTAGCAATACTAGTGATGTTGAGCTGAGGTAATTCATATACACTTATAAACATCCTATCTGATTATTGAGCTCTGTGATTCCATTTCTCTGATAAACTGCATGGAATTCTCTTCCAACTGTAATAGATACAAGAAAATAATTACAAATGGATTGTGTTTCAAGAAGGTCCTAGGTTTGAGGTCCCCATCCACTCACTCAGGTGTCTTCTAAGGGCAAGTCAGTGATAGCCAATAAAAGCATTAGTTAGAATTTTAATATGAAGCAATTTGTTAGCCAAATGATATGGTAAAATTTATTTGTTAGGACTTGCCTAAAATGAGGTGCCTTGGCATGGCCAAACTATACAACAAAAACATCAACAAAAGTTCACATTAAGCAATCAGTATGAAGTAACACAGGTTCTTCTACTTGGTTTGTTTTTAATTGGGGATTTATGGAGAGCCCATTCATCTGCACTTAATACATTGTGCACTCATGTCTCTTTTTTGCATATTATGGTGAGGTTTTTTTTTCATTTCCAAGTGTATAATTCTCAGATTAAAATTGGAATAATTAAAAAAAGAATAATAATTCAAACACAGGAATTCTGATAACATGTGCAATTGTTTGTTCATTATGAACTTCATTTCCCAACACCATAAGGTGCAATGTATTTTTGGAAGTTAAATCAAACAGGGTGTAAAATATAAAGTCAAACTGTCAACACTTTTTATTATTTTTTTAATCTTCACCTCTCTCATTAAATTTTACATCCCTGGCAGTAGGCTCTGTGGGTCTCTGTCTCTAGAGAGTTTTCAAGTCAGTTGACCTTCAAAGCAGAACAGTGATACAATGTAATATTATCGCAACAGCGCAGAGTGCTCTTTATGCTGTATGTGATCTTGTTAATGTTGCATCTTTTTTTTTAATTGAATCACTATCCCTGCTTCCACGGTGGCAGAAAGCTTTCTGGAAAAAGATCCAAGGAGTAGGGTTGGGCGGAAAGTCCTGTTTTTTTTTTCCTGGGGAAATGTTCATGAAAAAAAAAAAAAAATCAAAATTTTCCACTTTTTCCATGGGAATTCCTGTCCATATAGTTCATGTCCAGAACTTGCCACCATGCAGCATGGTGTAGAATAGCAGAGAGAGCAAAAAAAAAAATAAACATTTTTATAAAATTGGTTTGAGTGCTGTGTAGCACTATGACCAGCAGGAGAAGCTGGATGCACACTGATGATGCTGATACAGAGGAGGAGGAAGTCAGCAGCACCAGTGGAAAGGGAGCCCACATATCCTTGACCCAGTGATCCTCAGTCCCCCCAATATCGTCCCTCTGAGGAAGTATATTGTAAAAGGTGGAACTGGATAGCAGTATTAGAAGCGCACGTCAGCTGCCTGTGTCTGCTGCTACTGCTGCCAGTGTGATGAGGATGTTCAGGAGATGACAAGTGTAACAGCAGGGGACCCACACGCAGTGACAGTGTTTTTGGTGGAAAGCGATAAGGAATAGGACAAAGATGCAAATAACCACTACCAGCACCAGTCATATTAGAGAGTTTGCTGGTGCTGCTGTAGTTCCTGCTGCTGAGTTGTCAGAGGCAGACCTGAATGATGGGCAGGCTAGGTGCCACCTACTACAGTGGTCATCATGGGACTTTGTTCTTCCGGTAGTGATATGGAATTAGGACAGTCTCTACTTGCCAACAGTACTCCTGGTCCTAGCTCTAGTGCTGATGCTAAGGCAGTAGCAGCGGCCTCACCTGCCCCAGCCAGTGAAGGTGATTCTGAAAAAAAGAAGGCAGTTCTTCTCCACCTCTCCCATTACTGAAATCATGGGCATGGGAATATTTTCCCTTGGGGCAGGCACAGTGCAGTGATCAGTGACAGCACTGTGCACTATGTGTGGTAATATAGTGAAAAGGGGTAAGGAGAGGACACACCTTGGCACAGTTTCCCTCATAAAGCACATGCAACATAGAGACCACCACATTTATGTTAAGAATGTGAAAGTCAAACCCCCCAAAAAGAAACAGAGCACCTGTCACTAAGCTCCATGTCCATCCCCAAGGGCACAAAGAATGGTTGAGAAAATTCCAGAGGAAGACAAGAGAAACCCAGCTTAGAATTTCAAGGACAAGTGTAACACCTCTTCTTGTGCTAGGGTCCAGGGGCAGGAAAATGTAACCATTGTCCCTACCCTGGCCTCAGGGTCTTCTTCCTCATCAAATATATGCTGCTGATCTTCACTGCTCATCACAAATTGTTTACACTTTGGCAGATATTCAGAAATGTTATGTTTAAAGTGGGGGTATAGCAAATTATTCATTGCTTTTAAGGGACACTATCTGAGTATCCTGCTAAAAGCATGCTAATATGTCCTTTACTAGCTGGTGCATGTCTGTGTAGTCATTAATGTAAGCTTCATCAGCCATGCTCCTTAGTCTTTTCTGCAGTAAATATATCAATTGAAGAATCTTCAGAATCTTACATAGATCACATATTAGTTGCCATTGCCCAAGTGCCAAATATGCTACCTCCAAAGCCTTCCAATTTTACATTGTGTACACAGTATCGGCCTTATTATGCTCATACAAATTCTCTAGCATGTACAGTGTGGAATTCCATCTTGTAGGGACCTACATCTGATGATGGGGCAGGCTGTTAAGCTGTTGTTTGTATTATAATGCATTGCTAGCACTGTAGGAGCTGCTAAATAGGTGTTTGCAATATTCAGCATCTCTCTGAGGGTTTCAGATTCTGAGAGGAATCTAGTCACAACTAAATTTAGGACATGGGAAAAGCAGGGTACATGCCCATATCACCTATTCTAAAGGCAGCTATATTATGTTGGGGCCGCTATCAGAAGACATAAAACCAGCATTCAAGGAGTATGTTACAAGCCATTCCTCTATTACCTGCTCGAGTTTATTTAACATATCTACGACTTTGTGGGATTGTCTCTAAAAAAAACTCTGCATACACAAAGTGTCATACCAATGGTATGGGCTTCCCTGCTGCTGTCCTTTAATATTACTATCAGAACCAGAGGCAAGATTACTGTCAGTAATATAGTCTGTACCCTGGCCACTTGTCCACATATATATTGTTGTCAGATGAATTTTCTTTCTGTATGAGGTTTCCATCACTTTTTCCACCACAATAACCACCTACTTGTACAATTCTGGCACAGCTATCATTGATAAATAACTGTGGTTTGGGACGCACCAGCAAGTTGCAACACATAACATCAGTTCTTTAGAGCTTCTGTTTTCTATAAAAGAATAAGGCAGCATTTGAGCTGCCAACATATTGACATCTTTTCCATTCCACAAGTGGACTTTGGGATTATTTTTTGTAAAGTTTTTGACTTCTACGCAAGAAATTGTGGGTTGGCACTACATGGCAGAATAACTGTATAACTTTATTACTTTTACAACATGACTTGAGGAGGTGGTGGTGTGGTGGTGGTATATGTGGGCATGTTGTGACTCTTGTACTCTCCTGCAACAAACTCAAAGTCATACTCTTCATTATAAGGAGTCACAGGTTTTATTTCCATGAAGGAAGCATTGGTGCACACTCTCTGACACTTCTATTATATGCCCTAGAACACTGGGAAATATTAGGAGTAGTTCTGCTGCTGCTAGTTGTGGCACCTAATTCTTTGTCTCCCAATCAGACCTGGGGTTGTACTTCTCCTGGAATCTCAATGAGGAGACACCTAGGAGTGATCCTACTTTCCCCCCTGCTCACATGCTTCTTTCACAGACAACAGATAGGAACATGTTTAGCTCTTGAATTATGAGTTAAGTATCTCCATACTGTAGACTTCATAGACTGTGTAGTTCCTGAGAGGTTACTACAACTACTGGGACTAAATATTGTTGCAATTTTACTACTAGATGTCAAAGGTGCTGCACTTTCAACAGCAGCAGCAGCAAACTATTTATTTTTACTTTTCCCCTTAGAGAGATTTTAGAATATCACTACTAATATCAGGATAGGTGTTGTACTTGTTAATTTCACTGTCAGACTCAGAAGTAGGTTGAACTGTTACACCTTCCTCCATTATGCCATCAACACTAGAATGTGACTCGTTGTTGTCTTCAGTGTTTATAGATGTATTATTCATATTACTGGTGGTGGAGGGACTTTTTATGTGACTCTAAGAAAAGCCTCCTCCAGAGAAGAAGGATTATCATCAGCAACCATGGCAGCAGCCTGTTTTTTCGGACAACCACTTTTTACCACGTCCATGCAATGCTCCTACTCCTTTTGCCCTCCCCGTGCCCCTAGTATGTTTGCTGGAGATTATTAAACTAATGTGTGTATTTTAACAGTGAAGTACACATCAGAACAGATTGTGTGAGATGTCTTGCCCTTTACAAAATACTCAATGTCTTCTGGTATCTGTCTGCCTTAGTCACAGCTCACATCAGGATCTCTGTCTCTGTTAAGTAGAACTGCTTCTTCTCCCTTTGCCTTTAGCTAGTATCAAGAGAATTTCAGCCGCTGCTTTCTCTCAATGTCACTGCAGTCTTTATTTTTGTTCACTACAGATGATGATAGACCTTATTAAAACTGCTGACCTCTTGAGTCTGGTCAATATTCAGTCATTCAGTGAGTCACTCAGTGACAGAGGCTCAACCAACATTTTGTGGTATTTGGGGTAAATATCCTTATCTCCCTTCTCATACACCAGGCTACCTAACACAGAGAGGAGAAAACACACTGGAACTTGGATCACAGCTACCTTTTTCTTTTCAGTCACAATATTTTGGAGTATTCGGGGTAAATCTCCTTTCTCCCTTCATACACCCCAGACTCCCCTAACACAGAGAACAGTCAGCATAACCTTTTCGAGTATTAGGGGTAAATCTTCTTTCTCCCTTTTACCTCCCACCCAACTCCCCTAACACAGAAACAGCCATCTTAGGAAGGAACTTGCATCACCTGCCTGTCTCAGTCGTACACGATTTTGCGTTATGTCTCCCTTCACACTCCTCCAGAGTCCCCAAGACTACTCTAACACAGAACAAATTGCCTGTCCACAAGACTTCCTAAGCTATGCTCCAACTTCACTTTATTTGCCTATACTATTTCAAAAATTGTGCTGCTTTCTGTACCTTTCAAATACAGAATGACATTCTGTGGGAACCTGGCACCACTCTTATAATATCCCTGCAGCAAAAGAAGGGGAATTGTGTGTGTGTGATTCAGTCTTAGCATTTATTTCAATGCAATGAGCTAGGCAGAAAATTACATTTTTCCCTATTTCACTTGTGACGTGAAAATGTTCCCCCATCCCTACCAATGAGCTCAGTGTCATTAACATAAGATTGTAAAAAAATAGGTGATGCGGAAAAAAATAAAAGGAATAAAGCCAAGGCAATTTGACTTTACATATTGTGCTCTTATAGAATATATAATGTAAAATAACATTAAATCTTTTTAACCTAGAACAGATTTATATTTCAATTGTAGTATATGTGGGTATATGTGTATGTATGTCTGCTTTGATATCTGTGTCTGTCTGTATATGTTTGTGTGTGTGTATATGTGTGTATATGTGTGTGTGTGTGTGTGTGTGTGTATGTGTGTGTGAAAGAGACATCGTTTATGCCTTTTTTCTCATTACTTTGAATATTATTTCAGCTTAATTACTTAAAGCTTATCAAGTTTCCTTTCATATTAATTAAATCCCAGTTACTGTCTTCATCATATCCGCACGTGAATCAGTGGTACAGTTAGAATCTTATCAGTCTGTAGTAAGAGTCCTTTGATGAAACAGTAAAGACGCTTACTGAAGCAGATTTTACATGTCATGCTAAACCAAGCGTTTTGAAAGTTGTAAGATACGGACCTTAACCAGGAAGAAAAATATGAACAATTCTTGAGCATGCCAACAGCACCAGAGGAGATGAATAAAAACTCCCCAAATTCCCATTGATTTAAATTGCATTGACGACCTCTCTAGCATTCAAGGTGTTAAAATCCCAGTTAAAAATCAATGTGAATTTCTATATTGCCTCCTGTGGGGCATTTAGCTTGCTTCAGAACTGCTCCTCTTTTGACTTCTGCATAAGGCCTAGTTGTGGAAAACCCTTTGATTGAAGGGTACTCAGGGCACTCAGAGAGAGTTATGCATGATAAAGAGGTGATAAAGTGGAAACAGTTCCTATTACTCTATAGAGCCCGCTCCCCTGTAACAAAATAGTTGTCTTAAATCTAGAAGTTAAAATAAAAAAATATTACAAATGCACACACAGTTCTAGCAAACGCACAAGAAAAGGTATTGAGCTGTATCTCAAATAAATCTTCAATGCAGTTGGAAGCAGTTGTTTTGAGCATACTAAGCATGGGTGTAACACCCTTTTGACAAAGTGGCTTTACCTTTTGAGGGCCAGAAACATATCTAATGCATTGCAACTCAATGCTTTGGATACCTCTCTGGCACTCAAAGGATTAATCTGTGTGTGTATATGTGTTGGCCTGGGTGTCCGGAGAGGGGGGGCAACCAAATTACCCCCTCCATATAAACAAAGGGGCTGGATGGGCTGGCCTGGGGGTCATATTATGGCTTTGCCAACCTCCCCCCCGCCCCGGTAAAATTTCTACCCCTGTGTGTTGGTGTCTGTCTGAGTGTGTATCTTCCAACTAAAGCCTTCTTCTCCAGAGCACATGATCGATTGCTGCAGTGACCAAGAGCCATCCCACACTGGCCTACATATCTACCTTGACTGGCTCCACTTAATGGTGACACCCTGAAAAATCCCAATACAACTGAAAGATACTTGGGCCAGCCACCAGTAAACTACAGCAGGGGAGAACATTACTATATGTGTAAAAATGTCCATATTTTTATAGAATGTAATATATAATAGTGTATATGATGGTTTTAGCAGCCTGGGAAAGTAGTTTTTATTTGCACAACTCACTTCCTACAATGTCTTGTCCAAGTAGAGTACAGCCTTTTGACCAGAAGAGGGCAAATTGATTGCTAGAACAAGCATAAGTAATTACACATATCTTGTTTCCTCAAATACGATGCTATTAACATAGAAAAACATTATTTTAATGTTAGATTTTCACTCTTATTGATGTTCTTTGTGTATGCAATACCTGTCATCTACCAACAACCAAACATCTTCCCATTCCTACTGCACCAGTATATTTTCTTAAAGGAATGCTAACTTCTCCTAACAATAAGCTCCAACTAGAAAACCCTAATGGCCCTTGTGAATTTGCTCAAGAGATATTTCAGCCAGCCCTCGATATAATATCCACTGAGGCAGACATGACAGTTGCTATCAGGAACACAGAACCTCAGACTCTGCTCACTGTACATGGTAGTGTTTTGTAGGCTTCTGCACTCTACCTACTTCAGTGTGAAAACAGCAACCAGCATGTCATGGCTGCCTCCAAGGATATGACATAAAAGGCATACTGAAGATGTTATCTATTGGACCAAGGTGCAAAGGCAAGCTTCATAGAGGTCATTAGGAGTCCCTGGATATATTAAAGTAAGTGGAAGGTTATTATTAGGATTTGGTATTGTTCATTAAAGTTATTAGAGAGAACGTCACAGTTAAGGAAAGTTTTTCAGTTACAAAGGGTTATGCACAAAGGTGTTGTAAAGAGGTGATAAAGAAATTTATGGATTTTTTAGTTCTCCCTTGTAGTGCATTTGGTTGCACCACAGCTCTTCCATTATACCTGGGAAGTCCATGGGTTTTCTCCATAGTTTCTGGGATTAGAGATTTCCTGTTGCTCCTCCCACTCCATGCATCCTCTTACCCACAAGCTTTATGTCCTAGACAACTCCACCCAGTATCTGCCTCTATCCCACTTATTTTATGGCTACTTTACTTAAACGAGCAATAAACTGCTTTGCCTGCTGAGTAAAACAAGGGGGATTTTTAATCCAAAACTTATTACAGCTCAAACTATTATTATTATTTTTCTAATTAAACTGCTTGTCACTGTTGTGGTTACTAGGTTTTGTGATTCCTATCACTTACTGTGGGAAGCCATAATCGCTAACTCAAGCTCTACTTTAGAGTAAATTAATAAAATTAAATTGCCCAAGGGCAGTAGTTGGTGTTGTTGGTAAAAAAGTATGTCTGAGCTGTAATAACCTTTGAATGAAAAATCTCCTAGCAGTACAAGTACTCTTGCTTTATTCAGCAGGAAAAGGTATTTAACATAATTTTTTTTTAAATAAATAAATAAAGTTTATTTATTTATTAAACAAAAAATTATGTTAAATGCCTTTTCCTGCACCTATACTGCACCTTTAAGTAATAACCCACGTGATAAGGTTATGTTGTTTAGCTCCGCCTACTCCAAGGAGTGAAGAGGATTCTGGGGGCAATAAACCACCAAATATGGGCAATCAGAGAGAGACACATACCTGTAATTTTTGGCTCAAAGAATCCCGCTGTTCTTGCAACTCTTTTGCATGTTCAATCTCTTCTTTCAATCTTTCTATTTCCTAGAAAAACAAATGATAACGTATGGACACAAAATATTAACAAAAAGCAATGATTTATCCCCTTAAGGACCAGAGAGCAATACGTTTGCACACCCCTCTGGTCCTCAAGGGGTCATCCCCTTATGGACCGGCCGCTCACACACGCGGCGGTCACTTAAGGACCACGGGGAATTTTTTTTTTTTAAATCTGATTCCGGACTCCCTGAACGGCGTGTAGCTGCGCGGGGAGCCCGGAATTCCATGACATACATGTATGTCCTTTGTCCTTTAGAGACCGCAACCTCATGACGTACATGTACGTCATGGGTCGTTAAGGGGTTAAACTATTTTACAAACAGTTATAGCTGAATTTTCCATTCTAGAATCTAATCTGTTCTATGTACAATAAACACAGGGAAGGAGGCAGATGTCTAAACAAGAACGTGAACAATTCTGGAGCAAACTGTTTGCATCATGGGGAACATATTACAAATTTCCAAAATCTCATTGTTTTAAATGAAGTCTCAACTAGAAACATAGAATTTGACAGCAGATAAGAACCATTCGGCCCATTTAATCTGCCCATTTTCCTACTGTAAAAACCACAAACCTTATTTGGTCCTTGTTCTTGTCTTATGTTCAGTACAGCTTTATTTATTGTACCATACTACTGTTGTAAGGCACTGTGTACACTGTGTGGCGCCATATAAATAAAGATACACACACACACACACACGTAAAAATTCCTGTTAAATTCAGTTGGGCTTTAACCCAGGTGCAGCTGGTCTGTCGCAGAATGACTCCAGTGTCTTGAACATGTCAATTTAACCCAGTGCACTCAAAGGATTAATTTTTTGAACAGGAGGACTTAAAGGAGCAGTAAACCTTTTTATGAAAACCTATATGTTCTAGAGCTTTTCCTGATGAGTAATACAAGGTTACTCCCACTGCTGTCAGTTGTTTTATTCAGAAGTTACAAATAATCAAAATTTATTGTGTATTTACTTCCAGATAGTTCTAACAGGAAGTGACAGGCAGATTCGATCATATTCTATGGAGAACTATAAGTCTCTGACTTTCTTCTCCATTAGAATGTAATAGGAGAACTAACTGGAATTTGACCACTAGAGGGCAGTGTAAATAAACACAGGTTTAAACTATGATAACTCTGGAAATATGCTCTGTCAGCAGTGGGAGGACCCTTATGTTACTCAACAGGAAATGCCCTACAATATATGTGTTTTCATAACAAAAAAAGTTTGCTGCTCCTTTAACTAGGTAAGTGTCATTATTACAGCAGTCAGGAATATACGACGATACTAATAGGATAAATGTGCAACTCAGTTCCGTCCAAGGAGGCACAGCTCTTTTAAATCCTTGGATGGTAGTGAGGTCTCCAACGCATTTGCAAAGCAACGTGTTGGGGATCTCTCTACCCTTCTAGGGATTAATGTCCTACAAATAAATTAGAGTTCAGTCTGATTAACATGAATGTCACAAAACACATTTATGATGCAGATTAAAGGAAGTTACCTCTTCTTTCTTTTTCAGTGTAGATTCTAATTCTTGTATCGTCTGATTTAGCTCTGTCTTGTGTGTTTGAACAGCATTCGCTTGACTGCTTAGACATTCTAATTCACTCACCTATGGAAACGGAAGATCACAGGGATTTATTTATGAGGATGTGATATGTTTGTATACTTGTTAAATCTACACTGACAGCGTCCTCCAACACTTTCAAGTTGCTGATGCCAATTATTGCACTTATCTGTAAAAAGCTGTTTTACCAAAACAGTTGTGTAAATGTTAATTTATCTTCAAATCTATCTATGCTTTTACATGTGAACTGCTATACAAAGTACACAATTCAGTGTTGGGCTGGACAAGGCTTAACCCTTTGAGTCCCAGAGGGGTATGCAACGCATTGCAAAGCAATGAGTTGCGTACCCCTCTGGCACACAAATGGTTAACCCTTTGAGTGTTAAACAGGTATCCACCACATGGCAACACAAAGCATTTGACACCACTCTGGCACTCAAAGGATTATAAGAATAGCAAAAGTCGAAACAACATGTACCATTTTTATCTGATGAGCCATTATAATTGTGGAGCATGTTGTATCTGAAGCATTGATGTGAGGGCTGGATACACAGTACAGGAGGCACTTGGCAAGGGAACAGAGATGGCTTTAGCCACTCCCATAACCACATCCTCACTCCTTACATGACCCCACCACCAACCATTTCCAGTGTTGCTTGACATAGAAAAATACTGTTAGCCTACAACAGGCAACCTGATTAACCCCTGAGATTACAAATGAGGCCCTCAGGTCCAACAAAGGGATGCACATTATGGTTAATAATGGTAAACAGAGGCTGGAAATAGTATATTAACCCCTTGGATGCAAGAGAGGTGTCTAACACATTGCTTTAACCTCTTAACAACTTTTTTTTTTTCTCTGATGGATTTAGGAGTCCCCGAGTGGTGTGCAGTCACGCGCAGACCCCTGAATTCCATGATATACATAACCTCCATGGGTCCTTAACGTATGTTTTCCCATGATGTTTATTGACTTCATGGGTCATTAAGGTGATAAGGTGGAAGTGTTATGAATTGAGGTATTCTCTGAGGCAAAAGAAAGAGGATGCATGCTTCTTGTGGGTGAAATCAGGTGAGTGTGGGTGATATGGGAAAAGGGAAAGTATCTCCTCTTATCACTGTACCAGAGAAGAAACTGAGGGCCGCAGGTTTGCGTGCTGTCCTAGGGCCCCCTGTTGCCCATCACTGTCCTACAACATATAAGGACCAAAAAGAAAAGTTCTTAACCCCATGAATTCTAGAGAGTTCTCAAATGCTTCCTTTCACAATGCACTGGAGACCTCTCTAGCATCCAAGGAGCAATATAATTTACTGTAACTGGGCATTCCAACTGGTAAATAAAGTGAAAAAAGTAGAATATACATTGACAATTACAGTAATATATACATTTGTAAGCAATCCAGCCAGCAAACATGAACAGGATGTTCAGGAGCACTGTGACTGCACTGGTCACACCCACAACGCCGCATAAGGGTGCGGCCAGCACAGTGGAAGTAATCCTCATATTTTGGCACCCTGATCGGCTGCCTTCTCTGTTTAATGGGAAATCTTGGCCAGTTTGCTCTCTTCCATGACTTGTTTTGATCATTTATAAACACTTTGGGGTATTTATGAATGAGAACATATTTTCCTGCCGGTATATGCCAGCATATCTGACCTAGGGACAGAGTGGAAATCAGATTGGCCCCTTAGTGTCCACAGTCTGCCACAAAGCTGGAAGCTGTTTACAGGGGCAAACCCAATATTTCTACAGAAAAATTAAACTATGTATAAAATAATGATTTTTTGGGAGGTAATTCTGCTTCCAAAAATCCACTGCAGATGCCTATAAACAAACTAGGGGTGTGCAACCAATGGCCTTTAAACTGTTGTTGGATTACAATTCCCATCATCCTCAACCAGGATTTAGGGGAATAATAATCCAATTTAAATAACTGGGATGTTTCATTTCTCAGTTTGGTTTGATTACTCCTCTTTAACTTATTGATCTGTATTTAAAAATGTAATAAATAAGCCAAGCTTTGTTTGAAATATTTCACAAATGTGGCCTAGCAGAAACAATGGAAAACTGCTGGAATGAGGACATTGTTAACTAGAATGACAAAATGGATGCTCTCAGCTACAGCTTTCACACAACTATGGAGAAAACGAGAGTAAAAAGAACCAGTCAGTTCTCTCTTCCAAAAACAAAGCAACAGCAGATCCTGTAGATGCCTTAACCCTTTGCATGCCATCTGGCACTCAAAGGGTTAAATGAACAGAATGTCTTTATCTTTGAATAAATTGTCTATCAGCTCCTGGGATAATTTACCAGTGATTAAATGATTTGATGCTCCATGGATTTCATTCAGAAGCAATCTTGATTTTTGTACCCATAAATTGGATAAGCAGTTTCATAGCATACATGCAGTACAATTAGAAGTCTGAATAGTCTAGTTTTGCAAAATATTTCTAATATAAAGTGTATTCAAATACTTATATAATACTTGCCCATAATACAAAACAGCATATTAATAATATCAATGTATTTTACCAGGAAAGATAGACTGAAATTGTTTCTCATTTTCAAGTATGTCCTGGGGTATAGATATTATTACTCAGTTTAATGGTTCTCATTTTATCTACCTCAGAGACACTGCTGAAACCAGAACCTCTGACCATGAGGTTTAAACAGATCATACAGCTGGTGCATTAACCAACTGAGCCATGTCACCAGCGTGTTAATTGACTCCATGTAATAAGGCTCAAAAAATTCTGTGTTAAAGTATTTCTGCTTAGATGTATGAAATGAGAAAGTAATAAGCAGGGACATTTTACAGTTAGGCGCTAAAAAGCTTGATTGTGAGTGGTGTCTCGGCTGTGAGTGGTGTCTCCCCCTTTGCTGAGTTGTAGGCTCGATCAGCACAATATAAAAGGCCCTGCTCTAGACACCCCTTTTCTGTTATGGTGGCTTGTTTATTCACTAGTTTAGATATTGCTGCAGTATGTGGTTTATATACTAACTAGTGTAAAAGCCAGTGTACATGGGCCAAGGTCCGGGTGATGTTAGCAATACGTTGTGTACCCCTCTGACACTCAAAGGGTTAAGAGGTTGGTCCTGCTCTGCATCCTGCCGAAGACGCAGTCATGCACTGTAGAGACTGCCCGAAAACACAGAATGCTCCCAGCACAGAACTCCCAGCATTCTGTGCGTTCAGACAGTCTCTACTGTGCATGATGGCTTCTGACAAACATCCTTAGCGAACTATTATATAGGATTTGGCCAGATTATTTATAGTTTAAATGCCCCCCATTCTGACTAGCATATTTAACCCCTTGAGTGCCAGAAAGGTATGCAAAGCATTGCTTTACAATGCATTGCGTACCCCTCTGGCACTCAAAGGGTTAAAAAGTGCAGAAAAAAAAATGGCCAATATCTATGCTCTTTCATTATTGCTAAAAGCAGGGATAGTGATACAGACTTTAAACTATGATTAGAGTGGACAACACTTATTTTAGAGGATTCCCTCCTTGTAACTTTGGGCAATGTTGTGCATAGGTGAATAATAGTCAATCACAACTCAAAGCTTCCAGCAGGACTATTAATTTGAATGGCATGTCTGTTGTGTATATTCCGGCCCTGAAAATACAAAGGGCTTGAATAATTTGTGGTACAAGACGGTGTTCTTGTATTTAATCCTGCTATCCTTTAGGATGAATTATAAAACTGTGCTATTAAATATATAATACCGGCCTTGGTCCACTGTGGAAACAAAGTTGTAACAGCACAATAGAGTTATTATTGCTGCTGCAGTCAACTAGGCAGTATTTTAACATGTTTTATTTACTTCATTATTTTATTTTTTGTTATTACAAATAAAAGTTATATTTTAATTTTGGTAACCTACAGCCATTGAAACACATATAGTCCGTAATGCAGGATGAATCAGTGGTATGACTGCAAAATTATATGATGTCATTTGTCCACATAATTACTGAAAAAATTGCGTCTTCATAAAGAGCTTTGCAAAATAGATTTTATAGGTTAAAATTGATTTCTTTGATGGAAAAGTATATTTATTCACACAAAATTAATATTTTTTTCTCAAAAATGCTTTCACAAAATTAATATTTTTTCCACAAAATAGTTTTGTGACATAACAAATTTTGTCTTCCAAAATTAATAATTTTGTCAAAAATTGATTTTTTTTCCACATAAAACTATTTTTGTCACCAAATAGATTTGGTTCAATAACACTTATTGTTTGTGTTACAAAACTTATTTTGTTGAAAATAAATTATTTTTTCATCACAAAATAACTTTCGTCCCAAAATTAATATAATTTTTATCACAAAATAGATTTTTTTATAGTGACAAAATAGCTTTTGTTGCACAAACTTTATTGCTTTTGTTATAAAATAATTTTTGCTGTACACAAATGATTTTTGTATTACAAAATGCATGTTTCTGCCTAAAATAGATTTTGACACACAAAGTTTGTTTTGTTTAAAAGATTTTTTCACAAAAATGTCTTTTGTCACAAAATAGGTTTTGTTGCACAAACACTTTTTTTTTTTTACACAATAAATTTTGAGCGACAAAATCAGTTTGTCACAAAATACATTTGGTTGCCCAAAAGTAATCTTTTTGGTCATAAAATAGATTGTTTTGTTATAAAAGATTTTATCACACAAAATGTTTCTTTTTTTTCAAGAAATAGGGTTTATAAAGTAAAATATATATTTGTCTCTAAATGTTTTTGTTACACAATTTGAATCTTTTTTTTTCTTACAAAACAGATTTTGTCACAGAAAATTCAATTTAGAACCAGTCAAAATGTAATAAGTTTAAAAGAAGAGGAATGTTGTTGTGGCATGTTTTTTCCCTGAATTTAGGTACCCCTTCAACCCCTTTATGCTTAAACATCAACAAGGTTTTGTTGAGCAAGTAATGACAAAACATAGTCAAGAGTACAGACTACAGTATCTATATAATACACATGTGTACATTTACATATATGAAACAGATTTTAAAAATATAGGGATTCCAACACCCTATAAATATGGGTCTGTTACAACGATGCTGTTCATAGGCAAACACTGGAACTGTGTTGAACCAAAATTAGGATGAAGTCAAGCATTGTTGACTGATAACAAGCACCGTTAAAAGAACAGGCTTTTTTCAGAATATAAATAAAATAAATGTATTTTCTAGTAGTGCAATAGAGTCTCCCTGCAAAGCCTTTAAATTGATAGTATTGCTTGTTTTAAATACATTTTAATATTGTAGACATTAAAATATTAATACAATGAGGTATGCCCCATCTCTCATACTTGTATCGTTTGAGAGATCTAAGCATCTAAAGTCCCCCCACTCCAGACCCTTTCATAGATGTCAGCGCTCTAGCTGACAGAAGCATGTGACCTGATGAGGCAGGCAAGCTTATCATGGTTTTGGCCAGAAACATGTAACTAAACCCCATTTTTATCTATAGTAAGTAACAGGCTATTTATTGGTAAAGGTCAGGATTTTATGCACAGATTTTTTTTTTTGTTTATTCTGTATATGTAACCAAGATATGGTTCTTCCAGCTCTCATGAATACACTCATATCTATATATATATAAAAGAGAAAGCCTCATTGCGTAATTTATGGTACCTCACACACAGAACATAATTTATGTCTCCTCAGAAAACACATACACACATTGCACAGAATGCCTCATTACATAATTTGGGTGATTTAATGGGGACGTTACTGCTCCCATTGGGTGATTCGATGGGGGCATGTTTATCATACAGGGAGTTGGCCCGCCCCCTCCACCCCGCCCACCACTATCGAACTGACAAAAAAAATATAGCTGCCACTCGCTCCTGAATTAGGGGATATCAATAACTTCTCCTGGTCCACACACACTCTCACTCTGGATAATGACCCCACAAACACACTGTTTCACCTTCCACAGATAATTATAACCCTCCATACACTCTGTTTCAGTACGAGGGTGTAATGTTTCCATAAAATACAAACTCAGGGATAAGCTTAATAGCAACTCTTTTATTTAACACTTTTCATTTCTTCAATCAACCTCACTAACTGTTTTCAACTGTCACTCCTCCACTTCCTGCTTCCTGGTTCCCGCCCTTTCTCCTTAAAGGGATAGAGATGCTTTGCTGTATGTTACAGAGGGCAAGCCTCAAACACCACTTTCTATTTGTTCCCTCAGCATATTGCTACGCTGCCTCAACTGAAGAGCCACTGTGTGTTATATTGCTATGTTACCTCAGCTTAAAGGGATAGTAATGTTTCATAATAAAAGCAGCTCTAATTAATCATCATATTATTTGGACTTTGGAAAGTGTTATTTCAATTCTGTCAGAGTTGTAGTTCAAGAGTAATTCAATAACAAAGTCTCCCCCTCCCGCCCATTTTACTGATGTAACACTGTTCAGCCAGAGCAGAAGGGAGGTGCCCAGGTAGACTGCAGAGAGGGAAAATCTTCAATGAAGATAAGGGAAAAACCTGAAAAACTTGTCAAGGGGGGCAGGGCTTTCGTTGTTCTCATAGGAAGAAGATTGTCCCCTGCTGTTATCTGTCTGGTCTATGCACTGCATTCCACATCTGAGAAGAGATGGCTTACACTAGGTAAAAGGGGCGGGAGGGGAATATTTGCTTGTGAATATTTCTCAAACCATAAAGGTTTGAGAGATAAGACTTATATCGTTCTTCATGTTTTTTAATGCCTACAAAATAAAATAAAGAAAAAACGAAGTATTACTATCCCTTTAAGTAAGGAGGAGTTACTACTCCCATTGGGTGATTCAATGGGGGAGTGATTTAAATCATGCAGGGAGTTGACCTGCCCCCATTATCCAGCCTGCCCACCACTATCCAAGTGACTGAAAAAACAAAATGGCTGCCACTCGCTCCTACACCACAGACACAAACACATCAGACACACACTCACACTCAATCACACACACACTCTCTCACTCACACACACTCAATTATACACACACTCAATCACACACCCTCACACTCTCTCACTCACTCCCACACTCTCACTCAATCACACACACTCAATCACACGCACACTCACATTCTCACTCACTCTCACACTCACTCACACACTCTCACTCACTCACACACTCTCACTCACACTCTCACTCACAATTACACACACTCAATCACACACACTCTCACTCACTCACACTCTCTCACTCATGCTCACATTCATACACCATCTCACTCACACACTCTCACTCACTCACACTTTCACTCACACTCTCTCACACTCACACGCTCACGCAATCACTCACACAGACACTCATGCAGTCACTCACACGCAGTCACTCACACGCAATCACTCATTCTCGCACTCACACGCACACACTCACTCACACTCACACCCCGGGAGCCGGCACGATTCACCTTCCACCATAGTCTCACGCACACTCACTCACACCCCAGGAGCCAACACGATCCACCTTCCACCATAGTATGTGCAATTACCACATGCATTTCAACTACATGAATGAATGCCATTCACTCACACACACTCACTCACTCACACCCCGGGAGACAGCACGATCCACCTTCCACCATAGTATGTGCAATTACCACATGCATTTCAACTATATGAATGAATGCCACAGTGGAGGCATAAGTACAAACACAAACTCATTGCAATGACACATAAGTCACTCCCTTATGACTCACTTCTGTGTGTGTCTCTGTGTGTGCCTGTGTGTTCCTCACTGTGTGTGTTGCATGTCTATATCACACTCTATGTGTCTGCATGTTGTGCATTGCATGTATGTGTGTATGACTGTGTCGCTCTTTATTCATCTCAGTGCATGCGTGTGCATTTGCGTGTGTGTGTGTGTGTGTGTCTTGCATCCGTGTGTGTGCATTAATTCCCTATATCGCCTTACGGGCAGCACCGTCCCACATTGCTAGTGTAACTATATGAATAATATTGAAAATGCTATTTTTATCTTACCAAGAACATATATATTATATTTTTTGTCCATATTTATAGGGGTTTGGAATCCAAATTGCATTTGACTGCACAAAATCCTGGGACCCCTTTAGAAATGCTGTAAACTACAGATTACTTTGCTAGCAGTTTTTCAAGGACTGAATACATCCTAAGCTTGAGTCAACACCGTTCCAGAGTTCACCTGCAAATTACAACATTGTAAAAGACCCGTATTTATAAGGGATTGCAATCCATATTTGTTTTAGATCTTTTCAAATATGTAAATGAACTCACAATAACTTTGTTGATAGTTTGACATAAAGACATATCTATACTCAAAATGGAACCTAAAGTCAGAGAAAAAAACAAACAAAACATAAAAGAAAATACAATATTCAATTAATTGTGCTTCATTTCTCTTTATCTAATCTCAAATTTTTATTGATTCTAATGTTTTTAGGAACAAAATCTGTTTTGTCATAAAAAACATTCATTTAGTGACAAAATACTCAATCTCTCTTGACAAAATACATTCTCTGATTAAAAAAAAAGATTAATTTTATACAACAAATCATATTTTGTGACAAAAAAGCAATTCTGTGTGACAAATGGTGAGTAAAAAAAAAAAATGTACAACAAAATGTATTTTGTGACAAAGCAATTAATTTTGTGCGACAGAATGGATTTTATGCCATAAATGTAAATTTGTGCCAACAAAAATATATTGAGTGACAAAATTTATGATGTAACAACATAATCAGTTTTTTGTAGCAAAATCTATTTTGTGACAAGCAAAATGTGTGACAAAATCTATTTTGTGAAAAAATATACATTTTGTGAGATAAAATATATTTTTTGACAAAACAATCTATTCTGTGATAAAAACATCGATTTTTTGAGACAATGAAAAAGCATAATTAACAAACTGTGCAGATGCAACAATTTTCTTCAGTAATTCTATGGAGAAAATATAATGTTTGAAAATGTCATCCTTCATTCCTTCTCTAGTATTTTATAGTATAGTGTGATTAGCATTATCTATAAATCAGGGCTCAAAATTTCCACTCGCCACTAGCCAATGGCGAGTGAAAATTTAGCCCTGGCGAGTGGAAATTCAGCCCTGGTGGGTATGCTGTGGCTTGCAGTGGCGAGTAACCCTTCAGGTCTGGCTAGTAGCAAAGGACTTCAACTTTTAAGGCCTCTGTATATAATAGCAAAGAGAGGTCCCATAGAATTAATTCCTTAATTCACTTGGGTATTTTTTTGTATATATGTGTATTATGGTGTTTTAGCTCTATGCAGTTATTTTTCTTTTTCTGGAGAAACATTGAATTTGACGACAGATAAGAACCATTCGGCCTATCTAGTCTGCCCAATTTTCTACTGTAAAAAACCTCAAACCTTTTGTGGTCCTTGGTCTTTTCTTATGTTGAGGACAGCCTTATGCCTATCCCAAGCATGCTTAAATTCTGTCACTGTATTAACTTCTACCACTTCTGCTGGTAGGCTATTCCACTTATCTGCTACCCTCTCAGTGAAGTAAACGTTCTTACATTATGTCTAAACCTGTGTCCCTCTAGTTTTAGACTATGGCCTCTTGTCCTAACATTTTTACTCCTTTGAAATGTACTTTCATCCTGCACTTTGTTGAATCCCTTCATGTTTTTGAATGTTTCTATCATATCCCCTCTCTCTTCTCTCCTCCTAGCTATACATGTTCAGATCCTTTAGTCTGCCCAGTTATTTACTTATACTAGTGCAGTCTCTGCTGACCTCAAATGCGTTGTTTCCTGCATGCAGCGACTCACATTTATGTGTATTGTGAATGAAACTCTGTTCCACTGCCACTTACACACTATCCTTAATTTACTGTCTCTTACTAGGTCCTTCCTCTAAAGTAGGGGGAGGCAACATTTGGCTTTTCAGCTGAGACAACAACAGTTGGCTAGTAATGATGGGGTTGAAGTCCCCAACAGCTGGTGTGCCAAATGTTTCATACCACTTCTCTAGAGAGATAACTAGGTGATGTCACAAAAAGGGGAATTACAAGAAAAAAAAAAAATAATAATAAAAAAACATTAGCAGTTTGACTTTATTTGTTCTGTACTTGTAGAATAAATAAAGTAAAAATTAAAGTGTATTGCCTTTTCAAGGATATCCCTTCTTGAGCACAGGTGGGTAAGTTGAAATGAATGAGTCACTGATTAACTTTGCTTAATCCTTTGAGTGCCAGAGTGGTACGCAACACATTGCAAAGCAATGCATTGCGTACCACTCTGGCACTCAAAGGGTTAATCAATTATATCCTCAACTCCTGGCCTGTTTGATGCCCTTACAGACAGGTGTGGGTACCCCTGAGTTAAGGTATGTTCTGTGCCAGGCAACAGTAAACAGGGCTTGGGAGAGGTTATGTAATGAGTAGGGCTGAGGGGCTAGGATGCCTTTGTCTAAGAGAGCCTGAGATGTAAATCTGGCCCTGGTGTTAAGAAAATTGCTATTGCAGTGAACAGAAGACAATGGGACCTGGCTGCTGTGAAATATCAACTACTTAACCCTTCATGAACCACAGGGGTATGCAACACATTGCTTGTAATGCATTGCACAAGCCTTGGCTGCTGAAAGTGTTATGATGCTGGGATTCAGTCCTGGTACAAGATGTCAGTACTCACCCGTTTGTGTAGACGCTCTGCCTCCTCCTGATAGGCAGCAAGCTGTTGTTTCCATTGTTTGACATTGGCAGTAGACTCCAGCAAGGCTGCTGTGAGTTTGGCATTATTTCCTTTTAATGTAGCCAATTCTGCTTCCCAGTGCTTGTTGATTGCAGAACTGTACACGAGAGACAGAAAAAAAGGACAGTTTAATAGAATCCCCAATTTTATAAGCAATAGCATTTGACATGTAAAAAGGACTATATCCCAGCATTTAGCTCCTTGAACACGTGCAGTGCAATGCCTCTAGTACTCAAAGGGTTATAGTGATAGTAAAGTTGTTTTATTAAAAAGCAAACACATTCTAGTATTTTTCCTGATGATTAAAACATGGGTACTCCCACTGCTAGTACATGCTTTGTTCAAAAGTTATTACAGTTGAAATATGTTTGATTTTGAGGGTTAATCTACATTCAACCCATGAAAAGTCACAATTAAAGGGATAGTAATAAAATATATTTTTGTGTTTTTCTTCCTGAGTAAAACAAGGGTACTCCCACTGCTGTGTTTTATTCAAAAATTATTGCAGTTCAAACTTGAATTATTTAGTTGCAATATCTCAATGGCTTGAAATTTTACAGTGGCGCTGTTGCTACATCATCTTATGGAAGACTTTGGTCAACTGATCATAAATTTCCATAGGATGGTATAGCAACAGCGCCACTTGAAAATTTCAGGTCATTAAGATACTGCAACTAAATAGTTCAAGTTTGAGCAGCAATAACTTTTGAATAAAACACCTCTCAGCAGTGGGAATACCCTTGTTATACTCAGGAGGAGAACTCCTACAATATATATCTACCTATATACTAAGTGTTAGTATCCCTTTAAGTAACACTGCTGCTGCTTTTTCTATGGAGAACTACTGTCTTAGACAGAAGTTATTGAAAGACAGGAAAATAAATTATTCATTTTGTTTTCCTCTTTGAGCTATAATACGTTAAAACAAAACATCTCGCAGCAGTTTTTACTGAGAAATGTTTTTTTCCCCCATAAAATCCTAACCATCACTTTAAGTTAACATGAACATTTTCTGTTTTCAGTGATATATTAGTAACTTGTGTAAAACTATCAGTGAGGCTCATGTACTAAGCAAGTGGTACAATTCTGGGGTATACAGCTGCCATGAGGACTTTAACCCTTTCATCGCCAGAGGGGTACGCAACGCATTGCAAAGCAATGTGTTGCATACCTCTCTGGCACTGAAAGGCTTAACACATTGAATTCTAGAGACATCTCCAGTGCACTGCATCGCAACACACTGGAGATTACTTTAGCATTGAAGGGGTTAAAAGCCCATTTAAATCAATAAGAATGATTAGTTACGCTGGTGAGATGGCTCAATTAATGCATCAGCTGTAGAATCTGTTCTAAACCTCAAGGTCACGGGTTCTAGTCCCAGCAAGGTCAACTCATCCCTTCATCCTTCTGAGGTAGATAAAATGAGTACCATTAAATTGGGCAATAATATCTATACCCCCAGGACATACTTGAAAACGAGAGACAATCTCAATGTATCCTTCCTGGTAAAATACTTTATTATTATTATTATTATTATTTGTTCTCTATGGTGCATATTAGGACTTGCACCACTATTCTTAGTACATGAACCTCGGTGTGCATTACTTTAAGTATGAACAACCTGTCACTTTCTTCCTTTTATAGCACTACAAAGACCATCAATAGCAGCCAACGCTATTCTCTAGACAAGCGCACAGCGCGTTTTACTCACTGTACCAATATTCATAGCTGGGAGCTCTCCGGGTTTGTCCTGGAGACTCCGGTTTTGACTCTGCATTACTGGGTCTCCAGGGCAGAGTCTGATTCTGCGGGGTATGGGTAGTTTCTTAAGAACCTCTGCCCATTTGTGCTCCTTCTCTATCTGTTCTACCCACTCCCCGCCCACTTCTCCTCCTTCCCCAGCCTATTTGCCTGTATTTTTACAAGTTTCTGGAGCTGCTCCCCCAGTCGTGATTAAGCCCCACTCCCTTTTGACGGAAATTGCGTCATTCGTCTCCCTCAACAGCAACACAGGCTTCCCCCTCTGGGGAGGTCAGAATATAAAGTTCCCAGGTATGCCAATATTATAACTACAGGGGGTGCAGATGGTGCAGTTTTAGTGGGACCCAGCATTGAATAGGGCCCAATATGTCCCAGGGTTCAATAGGTTACAGTTATGCACCTTTGAAAATAGATTAACGTTAAGGGACCCCAATAAAATGTT
Source organism: Rhinophrynus dorsalis (assembly GCA_037306005.1). NCBI lineage: Eukaryota > Metazoa > Chordata > Amphibia > Anura > Rhinophrynidae > Rhinophrynus > Rhinophrynus dorsalis. Next base: position 607,864,427 of record CM074718.1, read on the forward strand.
TGCACCAGGGACCTGCACTGACTATTTACACCACTGTATGTTTTACATAATAACAGGATAATAGTTTACATAGTAATACATAGTATAAAACATAGTATAATTTAACCTTTTGAGTGCCAGAGGGGTGTACAATGCCTCAGCCCCCCTGGCACTCAAACGGTTATCCTATTGAATACGAGAAATGTCTCCAATGCATTGTTTTACAGTGTGTTGGATATGTCTCAGGAAACCAAAAGGGTTAAACCTTTGAGTGACAGAGAGTCACAATGGGTTGGATACCTCTCTGTCACTCAAAGAGTTAAAGGGAAAGTATCATCAGCAGTAAATTAGGCTTAAGTGACTAAAACATTGCCTTTTCTTTTGTGATTTATTTAGAGTTGCAGAGTGACACCCTATGATTTTTATAAGCAAAGCCCTGAATACAAGTGATGATGAGGAACTGAAAAGTGTAACTGTGTTTTTGATCTTGATATTGGGTTTTTCCCATATAGTTCCAGACTGTATGGTAAAAACCTGGCTTATCAACAATAAAATGTCAATGGCAGCAATAGGAAGGCAATTATTTGTTCCTAGAAAAACTGGCAACCTTTATTGACAGCTAATTACAAACTGCGACAGGTCCACCATTAGACAGAATAGGCGGTTTCCTAGCCTTGCTGGCCACACCCACTGTATTGAATTTTGGGCATGTCCAGTGCTTTCCCATCAGAGATCCAATCCTGGCTTATGATGGCTGGTTTATTTAACAGTGTATATATATATCTGTAATGTCCAGACATGTCAATCTGGCCTTGGTGGCAGTGGGTATGTATGGGGAAAGTTCTGTCATAGAGCAATCACCATACATATATATGAAATCAGGAGTAAACAGACATATCACATGACTACCTCAAATAAATCGTACAAATAGGCTATAAAAGAGAGTATTAATTTAACTCCTTGGATACTAGCAACAACTTCAGTGCATTGCTGTGCAATGTATTGGAGACATCTGTAGCGTTTATGGAGTTTTACACTAAAATCACTGTTATACGGCTAAAAAACCTGAAGCTAGACCACATCTAGAAGTACAATTAAAAATTAATGACAACTTCTTTTTAACCCTTGGAGTGCCTGTGTGTTGTCTAACATATACCACACCTTTGTATCCTACAAGTGTGAGCAACATCTGGCACACAAAATATTCATTTGCATTGGGTGAAATTTGCTGACCTGCATTAACTCTTTGAGTGCTGGCACTCAAAGGGTTAACTCTTCAAAGACTCTTCTTCCACTGGTCTTCAAAGGGTTAACCCTTTGAGTGCCAGAGGGTTATGCAACGCATTGTAGAGCAATGCTTTGCGTAACCCTCTGGCACTCAAAGGGTTAACATACCATAATGTGTAGAATAACCCCCCCCACATTAAGACTTTGAAGTCGTACAAAATAAACCATGTAAAAATATAATGAAGGATTGCATTAGCAATGTAATTAGTGTAATAGGGTGATTTGTTCTTAGACAGCTATTAATTACTAATGAACATTATTATATTACTTATTTCAAATGGAATAGCAAAAATGTAATGTTAGGAATGTCCTAATTTCTAAAATTGCAATATAATTATCACCATTATAACTATACAAAGTGTCAGTAGTGTGTACCTAAGATTTGTGTGTAATGACTGCTAATGCTTTGTCTCTTCCTGTCTCATGACTAATGACTTTTTTTTATATCAGCATTTCATTCTTAGAATGTTGCCTGTGTTACTGTGCCTGTTTCTGTGGTGAAGTAATGTGGGTTTGGCTCGGTACTAGCTGGAAGAGTGGTAACAAATCTTGATACTGGATCACTCATAGCAAAGGGCTAGGAAGGAAGGGGCAACAGAGAAGGGAAATAGATAAGTGGGGGTCCTGGCTAGCGGGAGGTTGGAAGACAGGAATGGCATGACTGGAAATTGTTGATGTGGGGTATTGTGGGTACCCACTGTATTCAGTCTATCCTCCTACAGTGAAAAGCTTCCCAACTCAAATGTGTTTTGTGTGTATATAATTGAAGTCGTATCTGAGAAATATATATGTAAGTGTGTTGGTAGGCAGATGCTGACGAGCTGTATTGGGTTGTACTGCCATATGCTTTGGTTGTGAGGTTAAAGGGATAGTAATACTTAATACGTAAAAAAAGCTATATTGTAGGGTTTATCCTCATTATTAAAACAAGGGCACTTCCACTGCTAAGAGGTGTTTTATTAAAACGTTATTACACTTTAATTTTTTTTTAGGTGCAGTATCTCAATGGCCTGGAATTGTAGAGTGGTGCTGTTGCAACACCATCCTATGGACAGCTCTGGTCAGTTGACTATAAACTTCCATAGGATGTTGTAGCAGCAGTGCCACTGTAAAATTTTAGGTAATTGAGAAACTTCACAAAAAAAAATTCAAGTCTGAGCTGTAATGACTTTTGAATAAAACACCTCTTAGCAGTGGGAGTACTCTTGTTTTAATCAGGAAGATAAACCAGGTTCTGGTTCAAGATGTGGCTCGTGGGGTCATGGCTCCAGCTTTTGGTCTAGCACTTGACTCATCCAAGTAGGTTAGGGATGGATGGTGGCATAGCCAGGTAGTTAATGGTTAATATTTATATCTGTAGCACTGTTAGGCAAGCACTAATATATGTAATATATAATATTATCTGATGTTTGTGTATTGTATGAGTACTTTGTATGTTTAATATTTTATGTATGCTAATAATACTGTGTTATTTTTAGAATAAATACTGTGGCCATTCATTTAATCCTTCCTAGGTTTTGAACTGGTGGGAAGTGATGGTAAGTGGTAAAGGTTATTGGTAAAGTGGAGGGAGACTGAGCTGATTGCCCTTGTCAATAGTGTTGAGCGAGCACCCCGATGCTCGGGTGCTCGGGTGCTCTGACCGAGCACCCCCTGAGGCTCGAGTGCTCGGCCGAGCACCCGAGCCCCATTGACTTCAATGGGGCGACACGAGCATTACACCAGGCACCCCCTGCTCTGATGAGGGGAGGGTGCCTGGTCAATGCCCCCCTTCATCTCCGCTATGCCCCCTTCATCTCTGTATGCCCCCTTCATCTCCGCAATGTCCCCCTTCATCTCCGCTATGCCCCTCTTCCACAATGTCCCCCTTCATCTCCGCTATGCCCCTCTTCCACAATGTCCCCCTTCATCTCCGCTATGCCCCTCTTCCACAATGTCCCCCTTCATCTCCTCTATGGCATAGAGGAGATGAAGGGGGACATTGTGGAAGAGGGGCATAGCGGAGATGAAGGGGGACATTGTGGAAGAGGGGCATAGCGGAGATGAAGGGGGACATTGTGGAAGAGGGGCATAGCGGAGATGAAGGGGGACATTGTGGAAGAGGGGCATAGAGTCTATGCCCCTCTTCCACAATGTCCCCCTTCATCTCCGCAATGCCCCCTTCATCTCCGCAATGCCCCCGTACCTCCAGTCCCTGGTGGTCCAGCGGAGCGTCTTCTGATCTGTGCCTCTTCCGGCACAGATCCCCGCCACCCGAACATGGCGGGAGAGCACATGGCGGTACTCGACGAGTACCGCCATGTGCCGAGCAGAGCGATGCTCGAGCCGATCCGAGCATCGGCCGAGCACGCTCGCTCAACACTACTTGTCAACAATCATTTTCCTTTGTGAGCCATGTGGATGCTGCCTTTGTCTGCAGTGAACAATTAATAATCTTTAGTAACTCTTTGGGCTTGATCCATAGTTTTCAGGGTTTATGGTAAAGCCTCTGGGTCTCTAGATACATTCCAAAGTCTCCGCCCTGATTGCTTTCTGCTAGAACAGTGGTTCTCAAGCTGGGTTCTGTGGAACCGCAGGGTTACCTGAAGAAGTTCAAGGGGTTCTACAGAACAATTGTAATACATGATAGGCAGTGGAATGAAGCTGGAGTGGATTTCACCGTATCTATGGTTCTGTTACTAACTGTTGTAATAAATAGTGATGAGCGAGCACCCCAATGCTCGGGTGTTCGGGTGCTCTGACCGAGCACCCCCGGAGGCTCGAGTGCTCGGCCGAGCACCCGAGCCCCATTGAAGTCAATGGGAGGACTCGAGCATTACACCAGGCACCCCCTGCTCTGATGAGGGGAGGGTGCCTGGTCCATAGGAAAAGGGCAGAAAATGATGGAAACACCACAGAAATGGTTCAGGGACAGCATAGGGAGGATGTCTGGATGCATCTTGGACTCCAACGTCGCTGCTGGGAACGATCTTTCGCCCGTAGTACGCCATTTTTACAGACTGACCGTAAAACACACAAAAAGGAAAATAAAAACGACTTTAGGCGAAAAATTGTTACCAAACAATATTTGCTGTATATTTACTTGTATATCATCTGCAAATTCTCCCAAAAATTTCCTCGATTTTTCTGAAGTGAGGCCATGATTAAGAGGGAAACGTGCGCAGAGGCAAATTCTCCCAAAAATTTCCTTGATTTTTCTGAACTGAGGCCATGATTAAGAGGGAAACGTGCGCAGAGGCAAATTCTCCCAAAAATTTCCTTGATTTTATTGAACTGAGGCCATGATTAAGAGGGAAACGTGCGCAAAGGCAAATTCTCCCAAAAATTTCCTCGATTTTTCTGAACTGGGGCCATGATTAAGAGGGAAACGTGCGCTGAGCCGACCATCTAAAACATTATGGGTGAGGGTCTGCTGCGGAGCTGACCATCCTAAACATTATATGCGAAGGCCCGCTAGTGAGCTGACGCTATAAAACATTATATGAGAGGGCCCGCTAGAGAGCTGACCCAATAAAACATTATATAAGAAGGCCCGCTGGTGAGCTGACCTATACCAAAAGTTGTCAAACAGGGCCCGCTGGTGAGCTGGCCCTATATAAAAATTATATCACAGGGCCCGCTGGTGAGCTGGCCCTATATAAAAATTATAGCACAGGGCATATGGAAGAGGAGGAGGAGGATGAGAAGATTAAGAGTCAACCATATACCCGCTTTTTGGGTGGAAGGGGTGAATGGGAATACAGAGTATTCCCATAATTGTAAATAACATATATAAAGTGAGTTTATGTTCCCCCAGGGCTTTCCTCCAGTGGAGTGGAGAAGTCAGGGGAAATCCAGGCCTTGTTCATTTTTATAAGTGTCAACCTATCAGCATTGTCGGTGGAAAGGCGGATACACTTATCTGTTATGATGCCACCAGCAGCACTAAATACCCGCTCAGACAGAACGCTGGCGGCAGGGCAGGCCAGCACCTCCAAGGCGTAGAGTGCCAGTTCATACCACGTGTCCAGCTTGGACACCCAGTAGTTGTAAGGCACAGAGGGATCATTGAGGACGCTGACACGGTCTGCTACGTACTCCTTCACCATCTTCCAAAACTTTTCCCTCCTTGTGACACTAGGCTGCGCATCAGGGTGAGGGTGCTGGCGGGGTGTCATGAAGGTGTCCCATGCCTTGGAGAGTGTTGCCCTGCCTTTGTCGGAACTGCTGTGTGCTCCCCTTTTCTCCCCTTCTCTGTTGGCCAAGGTAGCACGTACTCTGCCGCCAGCGTTGTCAGATGGAAAATTTTGGAGCAATTTTTCAACAAGAACCTTCTGGTATTGCACCATTTTGCTTGTCCTCTCCACCGGAGGAATGAGAGATGAGAAATTCTCTTTGTAGCGGGGGTCCAGAAGGGTGAACACCCAGTAATCCGTGTTGTCTAAAATGCGTATAACGCGTGGGTCACGGGAAAGGCAGCCTAACATAAAGTCAGCCATGTGTGCCAGAGTACCAACAGGCAAGATTTCGCTGTCCTCACCAGGAGGATGACTCTCAATCTCCTCATCCTCTTCCTCCTCTTCTGCCCACCCACGCTGAAGAGATGGAACTAAAGTTCCATGGCTACCCTCTGTAGCGGAGGCAACCGTGTCTTCCTCCTCCTCCTCCTCCTCCTCCGCCTCCTCCAATTGTCGCTGAGAAGACGAAGTGAGGGTGCTCTGGCTATCACCTTGTGTAAGCTCTTCCTCCCGCATTTCCACCTCTTCCACATGCAAAGCGTCAGTTTTAATTGTGAGCAGCGAGCGTTTCAGTAGACACAGAAGTGGGATGGTTACACTGATAATAGCGTTATTGCCGCTCACCATCTGTGTCGATTCCTCAAAATTGCGTAAAACCTCACAGAGGTCTGACATCCATTCCCACTCCTCACTTCTGATTACAGGAAGTTGAACGGAGAGGCGACGATCGTGTAACAGCTGGTACTCCACTACTGCCCTCTGCTGCTCACAAAGCCGGGCCAACATGTGGAAGGTGGAGTTCCAGCGCGTGCTCACGTCACACAGCAGCCGGTGAGCTGGCAATTGTAAGCGCTGCTGCAGCTTCAACAGGCCGGCTGAAGCTGTAGATGACTTACGGAAATGTGCACACACGCGGCGCACCTTGGTCAAGAGATCATGCAGATTGGGGTAGGTTTTTAGAAATCGCTGAACCACTAAATTAAATACATGCGCTAGGCATGGTACGTGTGTGAGCTTGCCGAGCTCCAAAGCCGCCACCAAGTTACGCCCATTATCACACACAACCATGCCTGGTTGCAGGTTGAGTGGCGAGAGCCACTGCTCGGTCTGGTGACTAATCCCCTGCAACAGCTCTGAGGCCGTGTGCTGTTTGTCCCCAAGGCAGATCAGCTTCAGCACGGCCTGTTGACGCTTCCCCACTGCAGTGCTACACTGCTTCCAGCTACTGGCTGATGGGGGAGTGGCGCTGCGTGTAGAGAATTCGGAGGTGGAAACGGAGGAGGAGGAGCCAATAACGTAGGTGCTGGCGGAAACCCTGATGGAGGTAGGGCCCGCAATCCTCGGCGTGGGTAGCACCCGTGCCATCCCAGGGTGCGGTCCGCCTTCTTTCTGTAGCCACACCACTGCCTCTTCCAGCCTGTTGCGGTGCTGCAGATGGCTCACCCTCAGGACTGCTGTCATCGCTCGGCTCTACACCTTCCCAGGTGGGGTCAGTCACCTCATCGTCCACCAAGTCCTCCTCCACTTCCTCACTCTGATCATCCTCCTCATGTCTTGATCCCACCACATACTCAGTCATTGACAACTGTATAACATCCTCCTCAACAAGGTCTTGAGACAGTAATAGTGGTTGATTTAATGGCAACTGTGTCTCATCATCATCATCATCATCATCCACTACTTCCTTTGACCTTAAATGCCGTTCACATCTGTCATCTTCTTGTGATTGGGTACCCTCTAGAGGTTGTGAATCAGGGCACAAGATGTCATGTTCCTCTGCAAGCGTGCTTGGAGAGAGGGTCAAATGAAGGATTGGTGATGAGACGAGCTCATCACTATATCCCAGTGTGGGATCACTTCTTTGACCAGACCGTCTATGGTGGGAGGAAGGATGATCAGAGTGAGGATTATGTTGACCAGACTCTTGGCTACTGAGAGTGGACTTGGTGGAAGACAGGGTGGTGCTTAACCGACTGGAAGCAGTATCAGCTGACATCCAACCGACCACCTGTTCGCAGTGGTCGGACCTCGAGAGTGATGTCCTGCGACGCCCTGTAAAATTAGACATGAAGCTAGGTATGGTGGATGTCTTTCTTTCTTGTGCTCTGGCACCAGGCACAGTTTCTCCGCGTCCTGACCCGCGCCCTGAACTATCAGGATCACGTCCACTTCCCCGTCCCTTTTTACCCGCCTTCTTCATCTTACACGGAATATGTGACTTTGATATTTTAGTTTGAAGACTTAACAGTATTTCTTCCTATTCTGCAACTGTGCAGAGTACACAGAATAGGCTGCTAAACTGCGGTGACGCACACTGAATGGAATATGTGACTTTGATATTTTAGTTTGAAGACTTAACAGTATTTCTTCCTATTCTGCAACTGTGCAGAGTACACAGAATAGGCTGCTAAACTGCGGTGACGCACACTGAATGGAATATGTGACTTTGATATTTTAGTTTGAAGACTTAACAGTATTTCTTCCTATTCTGCAACTGTGCAGAGTACACAGAATAGGCTGCTAAACTGCGGTGACGCACACTGAATGGAATATGTGACTTTGATATTTTAGTTTGAAGACTTAACAGTATTTCTTCCTATTCTGCAACTGTGCAGAGTACACAGAATGTGCTGCTAAACTGCGGTGACGCACACTGAATGGAATATGTGACTTTGATATTTTAGTTTGAAGACTTAACAGTATTTCTTCCTATTCTGCAACTGTGCAGAGTACACAGAATGTGCTGCTAAACTGCGGTGACGCACACTGAATGGAATATGTGACTTTGATATTTTAGTTTGAAGACTTAACAGTATTTCTTCCTATTCTGCAACTGTGCAGAGTACACAGAATGTGCTGCTAAACTGCGGTGACGCACACTGAATGGAATATGTGACTTTGATATTTTAGTTTGAAGACTTAACAGTATTTCTTCCTATTCTGCAACTGTGCAGCGTACACAGAATGTGCTGCTAAACTGCGGTGACGCACACTGAATGGAATATGTGACTTTGATATTTTAGTTTGAAGACTTAACAGTATTTCTTCCTATTCTGCAACTGTGCACAGTACACAGAATGTGCTGCTAAACTGCGGTGACGCACACTGAATGGAATATGTGACTTTGATATTTTAGTTTGAAGACTTAACAGTATTTCTTCCTATTCTGCAACTGTGCAGAGTACACAGAATGTGCTGCTAAACTGCGGTGACGCACACTGAATGGAATATGTGACTTTGATATTTTAGTTTGAAGACTTAACAGTATTTCTTCCTATTCTGCAACTGTGCAGAGTACACAGAATAGGCTGCTAAACTGCGGTGACGCACACTGAATGGAATATGTGACTTTGATATTTTAGTTTGAAGACTTAACAGTATTTCTTCCTATTCTGCAACTGTGCAGAGTACACAGAATAGGCTGCTAAACTGCGGCGACGCACACTGAATGGAATATGTGACTTTGATATTTTAGTTTGAAGACTTAACAGTATTTCTTCCTATTCTGCAACTGTGCAGAGTACACAGAATAGGCTGCTAAACTGCGGCGACGCACACTGAATGGAATATGTGACTTTGATATTTTAGTTTGAAGACTTAACAGTATTTCTTCCTATTCTGCAACTGTGCACAGTACACAGAATGTGCTGCTAAACTGCGGTGACGCACACTGAATGGAATATGTGACTTTGATATTTTAGTTTGAAGACTTAACAGTATTTCTTCCTATTCTGCAACTGTGCAGAGTACACAGAATGTGCTGCTAAACTGCGGTGACGCACACTGAATGGAATATGTGACTTTGATATTTTAGTTTGAAGACTTAACAGTATTTCTTCCTATTCTGCAACTGTGCAGAGTACACAGAATGTGCTGCTAAACTGCGGTGACGCACACTGAATGGAATATGTGACTTTGATATTTTAGTTTGAAGACTTAACAGTATTTCTTCCTATTCTGCAACTGTGCAGAGTACACAGAATAGGCTGCTAAACTGCGGTGACGCACACTGAATGGAATATGTGACTTTGATATTTTAGTTTGAAGACTTAACAGTATTTCTTCCTATTCTGCAACTGTGCAGAGTATACAGAATAGGCTGCTAAACTGCGGTGACGCACACTGAATGGAATATGTGACTTTGATATTTTAGTTTGAAGACTTAACAGTATTTCTTCCTATTCTGCAACTGTGCAGAGTACACAGAATAGGCTGCTAAACTGCGGTGACGCACACTGAATGGAATATGTGACTTTGATATTTTAGTTTGAAGACTTAACAGTATTTCTTCCTATTCTGCAACTGTGCAGAGTACACAGAATAGGCTGCTAAACTGCGGTGACGCACACTGAATGGAATATGTGACTTTGATATTTTAGTTTGAAGACTTAACAGTATTTCTTCCTATTCTGCAACTGTGCAGAGTACACAGAATGTGCTGCTAAACTGCGGTGACGCACACTGAATGGAATATGTGACTTTGATATTTTAGTTTGAAGACTTAACAGTATTTCTTCCTATTCTGCAACTGTGCAGAGTACACAGAATGTGCTGCTAAACTGCGGTGACGCACACTGAATGGAATATGTGACTTTGATATTTTAGTTTGAAGACTTAACAGTATTTCTTCCTATTCTGCAACTGTGCAGAGTACACAGAATGTGCTGCTAAACTGCGGTGACGCACACTGAATGGAATATGTGACTTTGATATTTTAGTTTGAAGACTTAACAGTATTTCTTCCTATTCTGCAACTGTGCAGAGTACACAGAATAGGCTGCTAAACTGCGGCGAAGCACACTGAATGGAATATGTGACTTTGATATTTTAGTTTGAAGACTTAACAGTATTTCTTCCTATTCTGCAACTGTGCAGAGTACACAGAATAGGCTGCTAAACTGCGGTGACGCACACTGAATGGAATATGTGACTTTGATATTTTAGTTTGAAGACTTAACAGTATTTCTTCCTATTCTGCAACTGTGCAGAGTACACAGAATAGGCTGCTAAACTGCGGCGAAGCACACTGAATGGAATATGTGACTTTGATATTTTAGTTTGAAGACTTAACAGTATTTCTTCCTATTCTGCAACTGTGCAGAGTACACAGAACAGGCTGCTAAACTGCGGTGACGCACACTGAATGGAATATGTGACTTTGATATTTTAGTTTGAAGACTTAACAGTATTTCTTCCTATTCTGCAACTGTGCAGAGTACACAGAATAGGCTGCTAAACTGCGGCGAAGCACACTGAATGGAATATGTGACTTTGATATTTTAGTTTGAAGACTTAACATTATTTCTTCCTATTCTGCAACTGTGCACAGTACACAGAATGTGCTGCTAAACTGCGGTGACGCACACTGAATGGAATATGTGACTTTGATATTTTAGTTTGAAGACTTAACAGTATTTCTTCCTATTCTGCAACTGTGCAGAGTACACAGAATGTGCTGCTAAACTGCGGTGACGCACACTGAATGGAATATGTGACTTTGATATTTTAGTTTGAAGACTTAACAGTATTTCTTCCTATTCTGCAACTGTGCAGAGTACACAGAATATGCTGCTAAACTGCGGCGAAGCACACTGAATGGAATATGTGACTTTGATATTTGAGTTTGAAGACTTAACAGTATTTCTTCCTATTCTGCAACTCTGCACAGTACACAGAATGTGCTGCTAAACTGCGGCGAAGCACACTGAATGGAATATGTGACTTTGATATTTTAGTTTGAAGACTTAACAGTATTTCTTCCTATTCTGCAACTGTGCACAGTACACAGAATGTGCTGCTAAACTGCGGTGACGCACACTGAATGGAATATGTGACTTTGATATTTTAGTTTGAAGACTTAACAGTATTTCTTCCTATTCTGCAACTGTGCAGAGTACACAGAATGTGCTGCTAAACTGCGGTGACGCACACTGAATGGAATATGTGACTTTGATATTTTAGTTTGAAGACTTAACAGTATTTCTTCCTATTCTGCAACTGTGCAGAGTACACAGAATATGCTGCTAAACTGCGGCGAAGCACACTGAATGGAATATGTGACTTTGATATTTGAGTTTGAAGACTTAACAGTATTTCTTCCTATTCTGCAACTCTGCACAGTACACAGAATGTGCTGCTAAACTGCGGCGAAGCACACTGAATGGAATATGTGACTTTGATATTTTAGGTTGAAGACTTAACAGTATTTCTTCCTATTCTGCAACTCTGCACAGTACACAGAATGTGCTGCTAAACTGCGGCGAAGCACACTGAATGGAATATGTGAGTTTGATATTTTAGTTTGAAGACTTAACAGTATTTCTTCCTATTCTGCAACTCTGCACAGTACACAGAATGTGCTGCTAAACTGCGGCGACGCACACTGAATGGAATATGTGACTTTGATATTTTAGTTTGAAGACTTAACAGTATTTCTTCCTATTCTGCAACTGTGCAGAGTACACAGAATAGGCTGCTAAACTGCGGTGACGCACACTGAATGGAATATGTGACTTTGATATTTTAGTTTGAAGACTTAACAGTATTTCTTCCTATTCTGCAACTGTGCAGAGTACACAGAATAGGCTGCTAAACTGCGGTGACGCACACTGAATGGAATATGTGACTTTGATATTTTAGTTTGAAGACTTAACAGTATTTCTTCCTATTCTGCAACTGTGCAGAGTACACAGAATAGGCTGCTAAACTGCGGTGACGCACACTGAATGGAATATGTGACTTTGATATTTTAGTTTGAAGACTTAACAGTATTTCTTCCTATTCTGCAACTGTGCAGAGTACACAGAATGTGCTGCTAAACTGCGGTGACGCACACTGAATGGAATATGTGACTTTGATATTTTAGTTTGAAGACTTAACAGTATTTCTTCCTATTCTGCAACTGTGCAGAGTACACAGAATGTGCTGCTAAACTGCGGTGACGCACACTGAATGGAATATGTGACTTTGATATTTTAGTTTGAAGACTTAACAGTATTTCTTCCTATTCTGCAACTGTGCAGAGTACACAGAATGTGCTGCTAAACTGCGGTGACGCACACTGAATGGAATATGTGACTTTGATATTTTAGTTTGAAGACTTAACAGTATTTCTTCCTATTCTGCAACTGTGCAGAGTACACAGAATAGGCTGCTAAACTGCGGCGAAGCACACTGAATGGAATATGTGACTTTGATATTTTAGTTTGAAGACTTAACAGTATTTCTTCCTATTCTGCAACTGTGCAGAGTACACAGAATAGGCTGCTAAACTGCGGTGACGCACACTGAATGGAATATGTGACTTTGATATTTTAGTTTGAAGACTTAACAGTATTTCTTCCTATTCTGCAACTGTGCAGAGTACACAGAATAGGCTGCTAAACTGCGGCGAAGCACACTGAATGGAATATGTGACTTTGATATTTTAGTTTGAAGACTTAACAGTATTTCTTCCTATTCTGCAACTGTGCAGAGTACACAGAACAGGCTGCTAAACTGCGGTGACGCACACTGAATGGAATATGTGACTTTGATATTTTAGTTTGAAGACTTAACAGTATTTCTTCCTATTCTGCAACTGTGCAGAGTACACAGAATAGGCTGCTAAACTGCGGCGAAGCACACTGAATGGAATATGTGACTTTGATATTTTAGTTTGAAGACTTAACATTATTTCTTCCTATTCTGCAACTGTGCACAGTACACAGAATGTGCTGCTAAACTGCGGTGACGCACACTGAATGGAATATGTGACTTTGATATTTTAGTTTGAAGACTTAACAGTATTTCTTCCTATTCTGCAACTGTGCAGAGTACACAGAATGTGCTGCTAAACTGCGGTGACGCACACTGAATGGAATATGTGACTTTGATATTTTAGTTTGAAGACTTAACAGTATTTCTTCCTATTCTGCAACTGTGCAGAGTACACAGAATATGCTGCTAAACTGCGGCGAAGCACACTGAATGGAATATGTGACTTTGATATTTGAGTTTGAAGACTTAACAGTATTTCTTCCTATTCTGCAACTCTGCACAGTACACAGAATGTGCTGCTAAACTGCGGCGAAGCACACTGAATGGAATATGTGACTTTGATATTTTAGTTTGAAGACTTAACAGTATTTCTTCCTATTCTGCAACTGTGCACAGTACACAGAATGTGCTGCTAAACTGCGGTGACGCACACTGAATGGAATATGTGACTTTGATATTTTAGTTTGAAGACTTAACAGTATTTCTTCCTATTCTGCAACTGTGCAGAGTACACAGAATGTGCTGCTAAACTGCGGTGACGCACACTGAATGGAATATGTGACTTTGATATTTTAGTTTGAAGACTTAACAGTATTTCTTCCTATTCTGCAACTGTGCAGAGTACACAGAATATGCTGCTAAACTGCGGCGAAGCACACTGAATGGAATATGTGACTTTGATATTTGAGTTTGAAGACTTAACAGTATTTCTTCCTATTCTGCAACTCTGCACAGTACACAGAATGTGCTGCTAAACTGCGGCGAAGCACACTGAATGGAATATGTGACTTTGATATTTTAGGTTGAAGACTTAACAGTATTTCTTCCTATTCTGCAACTCTGCACAGTACACAGAATGTGCTGCTAAACTGCGGCGAAGCACACTGAATGGAATATGTGAGTTTGATATTTTAGTTTGAAGACTTAACAGTATTTCTTCCTATTCTGCAACTCTGCACAGTACACAGAATGTGCTGCTAAACTGCGGCGACGCACACTGAATGGAATATGTGACTTTGATATTTTAGTTTGAAGACTTAACAGAATGTGCTCTAATCTGCAACTTTGCACACTAAACAGAATGTGCTCTAATCTGCAACTTTGCACACTAAACAGAATGTGCTCTAATCTGCAACTTTGCACACTAAACAGAATATATGAAATTTTTTTTTTTTTGTTTTTTTCCCCCCACACAAAATAAACTGCTGCCCCCACACACAGTAGTCCTAAAAAGGACTTTTGGTTCTTTTTTTTTCACAAATTTGCTTTTTTTCTCCCTACACTGACTTTCCCTTCCTATCCTCATCTCTCCCTGGCTAAGACTGAGCCGAACTCGCTGGTCAGGTGCTATACAGCACCCGACCACGGGTTCTGGCCAGCCAATCAGTGTAATGCCAGCAGCCAACATGGCTGCTGGCATTACACTGATGTCAGAGCCTCCCTGCACGTTTATTGGCTGCGCAGCAGCCGCAAAACGTGCGGGGAGGAGACCCGAACATGGCGGGCGAGCACATGCGGTACTCGTACGAGTACCGCCATGTGCCGAGCAGAGCGATGCTCGAGCCGATCCGAGCATCGGCCGAGCATGCTCGCTCAACACTAGTAATAAACACAATAACCTAGCTCCTGCTAAGTAGATGTGACTTGATACATTACCCTAACAATTTATTTGTATGTTAATAGTATGTTATCATTTGAATACATTTCATAATAATAATAGTTAACCATTTGGATACTAGAAAGGTCTCTCCAAAATATTGCTAGCATTCAATGGTTTCATTGACTGTTAGGTTTCTGATATTTAATCTGAAAATAAAGTGTGCCAACACAGCAAAGGATTCAAAAATCAATAGATCAAGGGCAGGCCATAATTATATTTTAAAGGTCAATTCCCAAATTTCTAAAATTAATCACGGTCCATATTATCAAAGAGACCTGAAGCTTTATCAGTATGTTTCTTGCTCTCTATTTTAAACTCTATTCTCTTATCATCTGAACAGCCAATACCCATGAATAGAGAGTGAGAAACACAAACAAAACAATAATTCCTCTTATGATTCGTTGCAGATACTGTTGCGTCACTAACTCTTGTTACAAACAGTCAGTAGAGGGCATTCTCACCACTGAATACTGAAAGAAGCAGAGAATTAAAATAGTTCATTCAAAATAAGCTCACAGACCAGACGAGAATGAAAAACTACATGGAAAATAAAGACACCAATTACCAATGGATGTGTGGAAGACTTAAATATTTTAATCAGTTAAATTTAGTCTTCTGTAAAATGTTCTCATGATATGTAAACAGCAAAAAAAAGGAAGTATCAGATACAATTAGCTGTTATATATAACCTGACAAATATTAGCCTAATCCTTAGGCTTTAGTTACCTGCACCAACTAGCATTTAAATAAATACTGATATTATCTCAACAGTTTGAGTGCCAGAGAAGCATCCAATGCATTGGAACACAATGCATTGTATACATCTCTGGCA
The DNA here is from genome assembly GCA_037306005.1 of Rhinophrynus dorsalis. Lineage (NCBI taxonomy): Eukaryota > Metazoa > Chordata > Amphibia > Anura > Rhinophrynidae > Rhinophrynus > Rhinophrynus dorsalis. Next base: position 607,880,160 of record CM074718.1, read on the forward strand.
CTCATAGGGTTAACCCCTAGGATGCTAGAGTGGTCTTCAACACATTTTCTTCTCAATGCCTTGGAGGCCTCTTTATCATCGAGGGGTTAAGAGGGTTAACTATTAGGATTTCTTAGGGGTTTTCTTTGAATCTAAAAATAAGATTCAACTGTAGCAAAATGTTTGAGAGACACTGCTTTAACCCCTTACATGTTAAAGATATCTCCAGTGCACTGTGACCCATTGCATTGGAGACATTATTATTATTATTATTATCATTATTAAATATTTCCAGGATAATTAAATGTATCCCTTTGAGTGTGAGAGAGGTACACAATGCATTGCTCTGAATATTGACCACTGACTGTATATTCTGTGGTCAATAAAGATTTCGACACGCTCCTCTACTGTTACCACCTTCAGTCTGATCATGTTGTAGTTCATAAAGAGGATGAGGAGAGATGTTTCACTGAAAGTTTTATCTTTATGGTATAGTCCATTGAGATCACAGGAGATCATGCTGCACCAGAGCGCTGGAATTCCCTACCCCATCCCATCAGACTCACCTCCAGCCTTCAGATCTTCAGACGTTCCCTGAAAACTCACGTCTTCAGGGAAGCCTATCAACTGCCTCCATATCCGTTATGAGCAAGGTCAGACCAACAGCCTGACCAACTACTGCTCACTTTCATTCCCTTCTACAATCACTCTCCCACCTACAATCCCCATCACAACCTCATTGTTCACAGTTTTTCCTCTCAAACAGAACCACTGCTTCCCTGGACCACTGCACTCAATAGAACTTCTTTCTTCCACCCACTGACCGGAAGTTCATGTGGCAGGAGTCACTTACACCTCATAGCACTTACTCCTTCTATGTCCAACCTACCTTCCTCTAGACTGTAAGCTCTCATGAGCAGGTCCATTTGATCCTTTTGTTTTCCATGTTCAATTTGTACTATTTAAGATCTCTGTATGTCTATTGTACAGCGTTACAGTATAAGTTGACGCTATATAAATAAAGAATAATAATAATAATAAACATGACAGACTGCTTTATTTGCATGGTTGCAGCATCTTGGTACTGTGCTACATAGTCTGGCTTTGTGAATGTATCAATGAATAAAAGAAAAAAAATTGAAAAACTGCTATAAACATTAGATTTTTTTTGGTACCACTTCGAAATTGCAAAAAAAAAACAACAAAAAAAAACCAATAAAATAATGTAAAAGACAAAATATTCACCAGTTTGAGTTCTTAAGAGATAAATGAAAACATAGTTGTAAAATGGAATTAAGGCTTCCTAAAGATGAAAAGCAAGGCATACAAGTCAGTTTTATTTGCAGTAATCACAGCTCTCTTGATTAATTTAATAGTGTACATCAATGTTATTTCATGCTGCTAGACGATAAACTCAGCCTTCAATGTTGAAAATTATCATTGGAGTGAATGCAAGTCATTAAAGAAGTACCTTCGCTATCTGTGGCTCTGATCACAATTCACTGCCAAAGGCAATGAAAGCAGATTTATTTTTTGCAAAGTAGGTCACTTATGAAAAATAAATCCCATTACTTTCACCATATGGAATATTATTTGGCACTGAAGTATTTAAGCTTACCCCCCCCCCCCAAAAAAAAAATAACAAGAGATTATCAGGAGCACAGTTCACCATATATGGTATTATTCAATTGACACAAGTAGTGCACAGAACACAGAAGAAGATTTATAAAAAAAAAGTATTCTCGTTGTTTTTAAAATGTCTTTATTCCTTAGTATGAGTGTTGGTATTTATAAAATATTCTAGTTACATTTATTAAAAGAGGTTAGACATGGCCTTAACTATCTGGAGAACATGATGTCGCTAAATTGTCGCAAATAGCGACATTCTTTTATAAATACGCTGTACCACTTTTTACATACGTCCTTACTCCATTTAAAAAGAAAACATGCCACACAGCGTTATGTCCTCTTACACTGTCCTTAAATGAATAGTAATACTTTCTTTAAGGTGGCTATACTAATTAATAAATTAATTTAATAAATACAACAATCCATCTTTGTCTTTTTGTTATAACTTTTGCAGTTTAACAGTAATCGCTATGTAAATTTTACCCCTCAGCGCTCTATATGTCATACTTGGATTCTGGTTTGCAGACTGGACAGCTCATCTGGAGATCCGAAATAGCAGTACATACAAAAAATCTTAATGACAACGGTCTACAAAGTGGGGACGGTTTGAGGCAGTAGACAGTTGTCATGAAGATTTTTTTGTATGTACTGCTATTTTGGCTCTCCAGACGATCTGTCTGTTCTGCGGACCAGAATCCAAGTCTGATGTAGCTTAAAGGGGCAGGAGGGGTAAACTTTACATAGCGATTACTCTTAAACTATAAAAGCAGAGGCGTAACTAGAAACCACCAGGCCCTGGTCCAAAAATTCCCATGGGGCCTCCCGACCCCACCATGCAAATCCACCCCAGAAATGCCACTTATACATTGTCCACCTCCACGATGCCCCCATTGTCCACTTTCACATTGCCCCCATTGTCCAATTACAATTATCCCCATTGTCCACCTCCACATTGCCCCCTTCCACTTCCACATGGCCCCCACTGTCCACATTTCCCACTTTGTCCACTTCCACATTGCCCCACTGTCCATTTCCACATTTTCCCCACTACCGCATTGCCCCCACTATCCACTTCCATATTGCTCCCATTGTCTACTTCCAAATTGCCCCCACTGTTAACCTCCACATTACCCCATTGTCCATTTCCACATTGCCCCCACTATCCACATGGCCCCCACTGTCTACATTGGCCCCACTGTCCATTTCCACATTGCCCCCACTGTCCACATTGCCCCCACTGTCCACATTGCACCTACTGTCCACATTGCCCCACTGTCCATTTCCACGCTGCCCCCTCTGTCTACATTGCCCCCATTGTCCACTTCCACATTGCCCCCACTGTCCATTTCCACGCTGCCCCCTCTGTCTACATTGCCCCCATTGTCCACTTCCACGTTGCCCCCACTGTCCACATTGCCCCCATTGTCAACTTCCACATTGCCCCCACTGTCCAGTTCCATGCTGCCCCCACTGTTCACATTGCCCCCACTTCCACATTGCCCCCATTGTCCAGTTCCACGCTGCCCCCACTGTCCACATTGCCCCCATTGTCCATTTCCACTTCCACATTGCTCCCATTGTCTACCACCTCAGTGTCCATTCCAATTTGACAACGGCCGCCTGGCCGACAGAGCAGCACTGTACTCCTCACGTGCTCTTCTTCTGTATCCTATGTCCTGCGCATGCCCAGTCAATGAACTTGCTTCACTGAGTTCCCTGGCTGCACATGCATGCACAACAAAGGAAGAGGGTGGAAGGATGCATGCCGTGGCGTCAGCAGGGGTTAACTGGGCGGCCGGGCCCCCTGGAGTGATGGGCCCAGTCACAGTGGCGACCTCTGCAACCACAGTAGTTAACACCACTGTATAAAAGTTATAACTAAAAGATAAAGATGGATTGGTTTATTTATTAAATACCTACAATATTATATCCACCTTAAAGGAAGTATTACATTTATAACTACCAGAGACAATCTTACAGCCAATTTAAAGCTTCTTTTCGATTAACTCCACTTTTATAAAACATTCTCACAGTCCCTTAATTGTAACTTGAATGTGCTGAGCTAAAAGTAGCAAGGACTCAGGTGCAGGTGTTGATGGACTGCAATTACCATTATTTCAAGCTGGCCAACAGCCATCTGAGGATTATGACATTTGTAATTCTCAACCCCTGGAGAAGGGTACATATTCACAACATTAGCAAACACTTATTATTGGGTGCTAAAACTTTATTTTTGCCTTATGTGCAAAAGGGTATAACAGGAGGTATCTGAGCAACAGGAAAGTCCCTCTTGTTTTGTACTTGGCAGCTCATTTTCTGCATTTTCACATTAGCTTCCATACCATGTACTTGCACTTCAGGGTATTTACGGGATTGCATTATCACTTTCATGTACACTTACTCTACCAGGGTTAAGACTTTAATATAGACGAGCCTGGACAGACTCTCCTACAGAATGCACAGGAAAGTGGAGTAAAGTTATGCCAGTTTCCTCTGCTCCTTGTTAGTACATACCAATATCAGTTCACACTGATACACAAAGCTCAGTGGAATGTAAGGCTCTGAAACACCCCTACACTTCTCTTCTACCATCACCTTGGCACAAGCCATGTAAAGGCAGCAATATTCAGTGTAATTAGCTGAGAAATTTGGTGTGAGGCATGCACAGCACTAAAAAAATCAATTCCAGCACTATTTTAGCGTGGGGTTGTAATAGTACATCCCCCTTTTGACTGACTCAGCCGGCAGTCAGTCTAGGAGTCTGATAGGGCCCCAGGTCTGCACTAGGATGGGTGTCTGTAGAGCTGGGACCAACACATGGAGGAAACAGAGAGAGCCCCCTAGTCAGCACCAGAAAGGATAGTCAGACAAGCCGGGTCATACAGTGAGCGGGTAGTCAGCCAGAGCCACAGGTTTGCACCAGAAAGGATGTCTAAGCCAAATCGGAACGCCCAAGGAGATTGGTCAGACAGAGCCACAGGTCAACACCAGAATGGATGGACAGACAGGCCAGGTCATACACAGTTCAGGTAGTTGGCCAGAGCTACAGGTCTACACCAGATTGGGAGTCCACTACATAACGGGAGCAGGCAAAAGAGTAATCAGACAGAGCCACAGGTCAGCACCAGAATGGATGGTCAGACAAGCCAGGTCATACACAGAACCCAAGGGAAACAGAACTGTGTTGTACAACAACACAAGGGCAACTGAGTCAGGACTCAGTCTGCCCTTTAAACCCCTCCTTAGGAAGTAGGTAGGAGGAGCAGCTCAGAAGGAGGAAGTAGGTAAGAGGAGACTACAGGAAGCAAACACATAAAACAGGCCTGCTGCATGCTTGAAGCCTTGCAACTGCAGATGGAGCTGAAACTAAGGTAAGCTGTAACATCGACAAAGCTCTTTCTCCTTGGATGGCCCTATTGAAGGACCATCCTATTTTGATCCAATCCAACAGTACCAGCACGGTGACCTATTTAAATCACCAAAAGCAAAGCAGCGTGGTTGGAAATACAAAACATTCTGTAATGAGAAGAGATAAACATCCATTTCATATCAGTCATCTATGTCCTGGTAATGAAAAACTGGGAAGCATATTAATTCAGCAGGGGAACAATTGATTCAGGTGAATGGAAACTCAATCAGGGGATCTTAAAAGCATTGGTAAAAAGATTGGCTCCCGTCATGGCATCCAGATAGAATGCAAAACTACCAGTGTTCTGTGCAAGGGTTAAAGACAGTGGCAAAAGGTGATATGGTAATTCCCTGTGGTTATATTATTGTTTATTTGTTTCCTCCAATAGCTATTAACCCCAGGGTATTTGCAAAGCTCAAATAGGAAAAAGCTCATGTCATTCTCATAGCCACAGAGTGGCCACAGTGAGCAGATCTCTTAACACAAAATCATTCCATCCATACTTGGACAGTTTGGCACTAATGACATGGAACTTGAAGCCATTATCCTAAAAGAAAAGGGCTTTTCAGATTATATTATTCAAACCATATTAGAAGCTCGTAAGCCAATATCTTCCACAATTTATAATAGAATATGAAAAATATATAAAAATGTCTGCAAATCAAAGAAAACAGACCCTTTGAGTATAACTTACCTATCCTAGTGGATTTTTTCCAAACCAGTTTAGTTAAAGGTCTAAATCTCCAAAAGTCAAGATTCCAGCCTTACCCGTTTTATTTTATGACAAATTATCAGAAATTCCAGAAGTACACACTTTTGAAGCCCAAGTTGATCCTCCCTACAGAGAATCTACTGCTCCGTGGGACCTTAATTTGGTTCTAGAAGTTCTACAGGACTATACTTTTAAACTATTATCTTCAGTATCCCTCAAATATCTCCCAAGCAGTCCTCTTAAAGCGGAACTACCACCCTCAAAAAACGTCCCAAATAATTCCCCATCTGGCGAATAGCTGCTCAGTAGCACTAGTCGCCAGATTTCTTACTGTGTTCATGAGAATGAACCACTACTCCGGGACTGAGAGGCAGGATGGAGCGCAGACATCTTTCCATAGTGACATCTGCGCGCCTGCTCTGTCAGTCCCAGCCGGCTCTAGGAGGCATTGCTAGGAGCCGTTTGGCTCCGAAGGGGACTGACAGATCAGGTGCACATACGTCACTATGGAAAGATGTCTGCGCTCTGTCCTGCCTCTCAGTCCCGGAGTAGTGGCTAGTTCCACTTTAAAGGGATAATAATGTTTCACAAAGACAGCAGCTCCAATTAATGTTCATAGTATTTGGGCCATGGAGAGTGTTATTTCAGTACTGTCAGAGTTGTAGTTCATTAGTAATCGAATGATAAAGTATCCTCCTCCTGCTCCTTTTACCTAGTGTAAGCCACCTGGCCTCCACCATTCTCCCCTTTTTAACAAGGGGAGGCATGAAATGGTTAATACCAGGTGATCATGTGATTATCTAGTATAAACATACACATAACATGTATGTTAGGAGCTTGAAGGGGAGGAGTACCCTTGTTGGGAAGTGGTTAATACCAAGTGATCACATAATCACCTGTTATACCTCCTGGTTCCATGGTTTTCAAATATCATAGTACCTTTGACATGGTGGAAGTGCAGAAGATATATAAATATATTCTTATAGTGACATCTTCTGAAAATATTTTTGCTCACTTGCCTAAGGGAAAAATACAACTTACCCATCATTTGCTACAGCTGATTGTCTAGATTCCAAAATAGCATGCCTTTTATACCTTTTCCCATTGTAGTTAATTGTTTCAACCATTTTAGTGTGGACAGATAATTGTAGAAAACAAAAATGGTAGCTGTAGTACTCTGCTCCTGTCAACCTCTAAGGTATATCAGACTATACTCATGAGATACCATTTTCCTTGGACTGGAAGTAGGTATTGACTACAATAGAAAATTCCATGATTTCCAATATTTTAGTATCTTTGAAGTGGTGGAAATGTTAAATATGTATTTTATTTCTATAGCCTCACCTTCTGGAAGCATTTTGATCATCAGCCTAGGGGTAAAAAGGCACATGATCACTCATTTGATGCGTCGTCTTTGTTCCAAACTGGTAAACTTTGTCTACCTTTTCTTTATATCTGTAGTTGTCATTTTAGCACAGGCTGGTCATATTTGAAGAACACAAGAAAAACACAGATTTTGATTAGGGTAATTTTGTGTTCCTGGCACCCCTATGTTATGTCATCTCTTACCCATTGGATGTTATTTCTCTTGGGAGAGAAGCTGTTAATGAAATTGGTAGGAAATTCAATAGTTTTCAAAGATCTCAGTACATTTGAACAGGTAGCTATATAAAAAGAGCATATTTTTAGCTCCATGTTCTGGAAATGTGTTCACAACAGGTTAGGGTTAGAAAGACTAGTCACCCCTTATTTGACACGGGGATGGTCTTGTTTCCAAAATGGTATGCCTTGTCTACATTTTTGTCTTATCTATAGTTGTTACAAACATTTTAGTGCAGGTATCTAATATAAAAAGCAAGAAAACTGACAGATTATGGTCCATATAGTTTTGCAGCCCTGGCTCTCTCTATGGCATGTCAACTCATTCCAGTTGGGTATTATTTTACTCAGGAGGATTCTAGCTACCTAACATAAAATGGTGTTCCATTGTTTCCAGGGATTTCAGTATACTGGAAAGAGTGTAAATGTGAAAAAAAGTTCAAAAACACGCTTATCATTGAGAAGGGATTAATAGGCTTATCAGCAAAGTGGTTAAATGGGGCTCTTAACCCTTTGAATGATAGTTAGAACTACATTGCATGCTTCTCAATGCACTGGACAACTCTCTAGCATTGTAGAAATTAAAAGCCACATTTAAACCAAGGGAAATTTGAGGATTTTGTATTTGTTCACTATGGTACCTTTGTTTTTACTCCATCATTGCTACATCTCTTTTAGTACATCGGCCTCACTAAGTCACACAAAAAAATTCTGATTTTATAAGATAATGTGTGTCATTTCAGTATGGATTTTTTCTTCTCAAATGACCCCTGCATTGTTTGCTCACCATTTATATGTTAACCTCTTGCATTCCAGGCCCCCACTATACTGCTGTACAATAGTGTTGTGGCAGCTGGTGAGATACCTCAGTGGTAGATGACTTGACTGTAGAGCCTGTTTAAACCTCAAGGTTGCAGGTTCAATTCCCGGCAAGGTCAGCTCAGCACTTCATCCTTCCAAGATAAATAAATGAGTGCTATTGATTGGGTAATAATAACACCTATTATTCAGCTGCCGATCTGGTTAATTCTGAGAGTGTATGCTAAAAGTGCTTTGAGTCCCACTGGGAGAAAGGCGCTATATAAATACTAGTTATGATTATTATTATCCCTCCAGTTGGACTACAGTTCCCATTGTCATCCTCAGCTGGCCATCATTATTTATTGTTGTTAGAAAGTGTGAAATAAAGGCAGTTTTAGACATGGATCACTGCATACAGGCAACTGCACATACAATGCAAAACATGTATAAATAGGTATAACTGACTGTTGCATGACAGACCTCTACTTAGGTAAATCATTCTTTAAAACACTTGGGTGCTTGTACGATTGTACAAAAGACTGTATAGCTACACCTGCATTAGCCTCCCATTCTAGTTCCTGCATTCAGGGTATGCACTTTAGTGTGGGTAGCTGTAGTGTATACCGGCGCACACACTCTCTCATCACGAAACCTTTGTAAAGCATTGTACAGCATTGCTATGGAAACCCTTCTGGTACACCAATGGTTAAGACTTTAGCCCTTACTCTTGCCCCATAGCTTGCACAGGAATATGGTGTAAAGTTACACCATTTCCTATGTTGTAATGAACTGAACACGTCTCTGGCACTCAAAGGGTTAATACATGGTGTTAAATGAGGCGTAGAGGAAGGCTACACCCCAATGTCCATCCACTGCCCTCTCCTCACTCAAGCAACATTAAGGAGTGCATTTTTGGCATAAGCAGCTTTGTAAGTTGGCTTTAGGCAGGTGAAGCAGGCTCAGATGTCGATTCCAACACCTGTTTCGCATGGAATTGGATTCATACATTCACCGCAATATTCCTAGGGTACAGTTCCCCTTTAAAGACTATGGGATGCTCCTTCTAGCCAAGCCGTTTGACCAAGTATTCAGGAAACAAAGTATGTTTCTATCACACAATTTTCTAGCAGCCAGAAGGGCACTAGGAGAGGTCTGGAAACAGGCCAAATCCCTAGTCTACAATCTGTAAAATAAGATTGGGCCTTATGTTCAAATAAAAAGTGGAATCGTTCTGGGGCAAACCAAGTACAGAACTGAAAGATATAAAAATGACCATTGATTTAGATGGGGCTTTCAGTCCCTTGAATGTTGGAGAGGCTACTTGAATGGTAGTGAGTTCTACAATGCCATCAAGGCCGGATTTGCAATAAGGCAGAGTAGGCATCTGTCTACAGGCGCACACCACAGAGGGGTGCCTGTCACTGAAATCAATTTTATTTATTTATTTTTATCACAGCGCTCGTGCTGAGCACAGTGGCAGCAGTAACCATCCGCATAGTAAGGTCTGTGCCTCCTTCGATACAGATCTGTATGCTGTTGCTCCCTCCACGGCTCTTTAGTAATGCAAAGCACTGGGAGATGACATGAAGACGGTTTCAGTGAAATAATTCATTGTCATTAACGCGATATCGGCTCAGCTGCAGAGCCGCCTGACTGTTGTACGACAGGCTTCCCCTGCAGTCAGCTACAACGTCGACTTCAGGGAAGGGGGAGGGAGGGGGGAACTTTGCGTTTGGTTTTCTCTCAAACCATAAAGGTTTGAGAGATGAACCTGGGGGCAATTCAGTAATTTTTCAAATAGTTACAATATGGGGAAGAGTAATATTTAAGTATTACTATCCCTTTAACAGACCTTACTGAGATGTTTAAATGTATTGATTAGCTGATAAGGGCATACCCTGTAGTTACTTTCTACTATAAACCTACATAACCTCCTCCATTCAATTCATTGTTCATCCACCTCCTCTTGCTTTGAAAGGGTCACATGAGAGTGAGTGGGGGGTGGTAGTGCAGGGGAAAAGTCGAAAGTGCCTTCACGGCCTGTCTTAATTCAAATAATCAATACATCTAAATGTCTAATACAACAGATACAAGATTTTAAAAACTCTTTCAGTATCACCAAGTTGTTTATAGTGATTGAGTCCCTTTAACCCTATGAGTGACAGCGAGGTATCCAACGCATTGCAACGCAATGCGTTGGATACCTCGCTGACACTCATAGGGTTAAAGGAACAATAATCTTAATAAATTAAATAGACTGCCAAAACTTTCAGTATCACAAATTTACAGCTAGCATATGTCAAACATGCATTATTCATATGTTACATCCCTAGAATGGGAGCATCAATTTAAAATGATATTTGTGCTGTTTGTATAAAGAAATACGCAATACAGCCTGTTAACTGATTAGTGCCCACTACTCTTGTATTCAAAAAGGCTGTTAACTTATCTCAGACTACTTACAGATAATCCTGGACAATCAATGGGAACCCTGGAAAAGGCAGGAATAGTTGCTCCCTCAGAGCATATGTAAGAATTTAGGCCTTGAAAAACAAACTGAACATTTTTACAGACGCTAGCATAGAGTACAGGGTATTTCAGTGTATACAGCACCAGTTCATTTTAGATGTTAGTGTTCCTTTAATAATAACTTAGGGGGATATTTATAAAAGTGGCGTTAATGGAAAATAAGCTTTAAAATGGCTGTAAGATTGTGGTTGGTAGTTATAAAAGTATTAAGGACAGTTTAGGACAACATAACACCGTGTAGTAAGTTTTTATATAAAATGGAGTAAGGAAGTTTGTAAAAAGTGGCTAGGTGAATTTATAAAGAAATGTCACTATTTGCTCAATTTACAGACATAATTTTCACCAAACATTTAAAGCCAAGTCTGGCCTGTTCTTATTCTTTATGGTCACCACATTTATAAATGTAACTAGGATACATTATAAATACCAACACTCATAATAAGGAATAAGGACATTTTAAGGATCCGTTCGCAAAAAGGAACAGGAACATTTTATAAATCTCCTCCTTAGTTCTAAAAATTGCACTGGATTGTTCTATATATAGCTCTTCAACCGTTAACGTAAACCTTTTCAGTTATTTGAAAGCCAATAATTATGAAGTTCTCAGAACTTTTGCTTTCCATCGTTTCCCTGACAACCATCAAATCAGTAGAGCACAACAATAAGAATCCTACATTCAGTTTTCAGGTTAACTAATGTGACAAACCTAAATGAACATCACCAAGGAAGAGGAGCTCATTTCTTATGCTACTCTCTTGGCTGTTCATCTAGAGTATTGGCATTGTTCTGTTTATATCCATTTACATATTCTGTGAACGTGACTTAAGAGTCGCTCATTACAATGACTACCCAATGGGCCCTATGTCTAAAGTGACCATGGTAAAATGAAAAGGGAAGGCGAAAGAAGTACACACTAAGGGTCATATATAACAATGCTTAGAAAAGGCACACAATAAGGGTCATCTATAAAAATGTAAATGTATTATGGCAGAAAACATTTAAAGCAGAACTTTCACCTAAGATAAAAATGTAACCATTTGTTTTAATCCTTCACATGACATTAGTGGTGCTGTGTTTGTTTTTTTAACTAATCACCCGCTAGTGGAGATATTTACCTTCCAAAATCGGGCACTTCCGCGGTCTTCTGGACCCTGTATGTCCCGCATGACGCCTCAGCACTTCCCAGCTGCCCCAGGAAGTGCGTTGCTCTCGCTTGTAACCTCAGTAGCTTTGTAAACGGAGTTTGCTGTAACATTAACCCACAGAAATACAGCTATGAAGGGGAGTGTGAACGCGCTCCCTGGGGCAGCTGGGAACCTGAGATGGTACAGGGACCTGCAGAAGACGGAAGTGCCTGATTTTGAAGGGTAAATATCTCCACTAGTGGGTAAGTAGTTAAAAAAACAAACACAGCACTAATGTTGTGTGAAGAATTAAAACAAATGGTTAAAGGGATAGTAATACTTACAATGTAAAAAAATATATGTTGTAGGGTTTATCCCCCTGAGTAAAACAAGGGTACTCCCACTGCTGAAAGATATTTTATTAAAAAATTGTAACATCTAAAACTTGAATTTTTTAGGTGCAATATCACAGTGGCCTTAAAATTTACAGTGGCGCTGTTGCTACACCATCCTATGGACTGCTCTGGTCTGTAGACCATAAATCTCCATAGGATGGTGTAGCAACAGCACCACTGAAAATTTTCAGGCTACTGTGTTATTGCATCTAAAAAAATTCAAGTTTGAGCTGTTATAATTTTTTAATAAAATATCTCTCAGCAGTGGGAGAACCCTTGTTTTACTCAGGGGTATAAACCCTACAACATATATTTTTTTACATCTTAAGTATTACTATCCCTTTAAGGTTTTATCTTAGGTGAATGTTCCGCTTTAAAATACACTCACACTTTTGGGCCAGAGATCCTAGAACTGGTCTGCATTATAAGAGTCTTTTTCCCTACAGGACACTGTGTGATCTATTGTTTATAATTTGTCTTTCTAATATAACTGTATTGTATATACCTTTGAGTGTCAGAGGGGTAAGCAACACATTGCCAAGCAATGAGTGTCCCCCTCTGCTAATTAAAGGTTTATATATTTACCAGTTATTTTAGGAACCTGGGTTGCCCCCAGCTGATGGTCTCCAGGGTGCCATAGCACTTTGGCGTGCCACCAACGTCCTCTTAGAATGCCCCCTTTTTTATTTTTATAAAGGCTTTTTCAGAAATGTGAATGTTGCGTTTCAAATGTATATTTATATAAATGCCTAGGTATGTATGTATCTTTATTTATTTAACGCCATACATGTCCACAGCGCACAAAAATACAGAACTGGGTTAAGAGCATCAGGCTAAAGTGCGATCATTGCATTATTAGCGGGGGGATAGTGCAAAAAAGGGAATCATACATTTGGAAAGGGACACTGCCCCAAGGAGCTTACAATCTAATTAGTAATCATGACAACATACGGAGACAGTAGGAGGAGGATCAAAAGTGCAAATGCAAGGCTTAGTGAAGGAAGTGCTGAAGGATTCTAATGTGACTCAGTGTGCACAAGGAGGATATTGTTACTGAGATGCCTCCTTCACCAGGTGGATTTTCAGGAGATGATTGAAAGTGATGAGCGTGGATGATTGGTGAAAGGTGATAGGGAGGGCATTCCAAAGTTGAGGGGCAGCCAGTGAAAAAGATTTCAGCCAAGAGATGGTTCAAGTTGTGTAAGCAGAGGACATAAAGAACCCTGAAGAAGAACACAAGTGACCGGAAGGTGTGTAGCAGGAGATAAGAGCAGAAATGTAAGAGGGTGCTGAAGAAGAAGAAAGAGACTTAAAGGAGATGGAAGGTATCTGGGAGCAAAGATAGATATTTTTTAGATAGTGTGTTTATTTTGATATTCTGTGAAATATAAGAATAACTGTATATTTATGTATTTGTATCCTTCATTGTGCTCTTGACAAACTGACATATAAAATGTTAGGGGTTCTTTCAGCAAAAAAAAAAAAAAAAATAGAATTACTCCATTAAAGGGATAGTAATACTTCAAAATTACTAATCCCTATTTTGTAGACCTTAAATAAAAAAGAAAAATGTCCTTATGGTCTGAGAGATAACCGCTTACAAAGTTTGCCCCTGCCTGACGTCAGCGTTCCAGCTGACAGCAGGGAAATCTGGTTCTGGGACCAGCAGAGGCTCTGCAGCAGAGCCAAGATCGTGTTAATGAAAAAGAAATCCTTCACGTAAAAGGTCTTCTACGTGTGCTTGCAAACCAATGACTTGATATGCTTCTCCAAAGCATTGCTTCAAAATTCATTATAATAATATCAAGCAATAATATCTAGCATTCAAATGGATAAAACACCCATTTAAATCAATAGGAATTTTTATTTGTCTCCTATGCTGTGGTTGTTTGCCTCAGAAGTGCTCTTGCTTTGCTGAATCCAACCCTTTATATGTTATAGCAGTGGTTCTCAATCTTTCTTTGTTCGGGGCACCCCTAACACATAATCTAGAACATTCGGGGTACCTCTAACATATTTAATGTACTTTATCCAGAGCATAATGAAGGTACCATACATAAATATACAGTTATTATTAGGTCTTACAATCATAATAACAAAATTAAACATAATGTGCATAACAATTTCTATAAATTTTTATTTAAAAGTCCAATATTGTTCATTTTCATAGAAAACATGGGGCAACATAAGATGATGTCCGTGGCACACCAAAGTGCCACGGCACCTTGGTTGAGAATCACTGTGTTATAGGAAGGATTTTACCCTGTAGTATTTACGCGTGCTACGATGGAGCTGAGTGAATGGAAGGTTACAGGTAATTACATAAGTATAATGATTTACTGCCAAGTGCTTGAAAACCAATCTTGGTGCTTTCCACTTAATAATTCAAACACCATTCCCCTCCCGTCACCATTTTGTATTCTTCACTTTTGTAATTGCTCTTCTGCACAACAGCAGCTATGCATATTTAAACAGAGCAAATAAAATAAATTTAACATCACTGATTACTGTAAAAGGAGGTGAGGTATAGTTTATCAGTAGGATATAAATATAATAAAATATTAAACAAGCTATGAACAGGAACTATATTTAGAATCATAGTAATTGTTCCTGTTTATTCATGATCAATACATAATAGATGACCAGGGCCAGACTGACACCTTAGGCTTCCTAATCACTTCCTAGGTACTCTTGACTCCATAACCATAACTCCACCTCTTACATGACAAAACAGGGGATTAAAGTGGAACTTTTAATTTGTAACAAATAGGTGGCAAATATAGTCAAGTTGATACCTTTTATTGGCTAACTAAGCAGATTTAGGATGCAAGCTTTCAAGACCTCTTAGGTCTCTTCCTCAGGCATGTTATACAGATAAATATGAAAATACCTCTCTTACACACAAGTACACATTGCATTGTTTACAATGGAAATCAGAAAAGAAAGCTCAGTCCAGAACCAGGTTCTTTGATCAGTCAATGGTAAAGGGATGATGTAAATTGCAGTCTTCCTTTGAGGAGTCCAAGGTATTTACTATCCCTGTACACCACCAGGGAGACTATCAACCATCTGAAGAACATGGAGAATATTAACCTTTTGACTTCCAGATGGGTGAGAGTATGCTGCCCACCCTTCAGAGAGTTAATACGCAATTTCACATTGCAAATGAAAGGAGATTTAATCTACAACAGCGGAAGGGTGTCTTTACGGTAAGGACAATAAAGGTATGGAATTCACTGCCTGAGGAGGTGGTGCTATCGAATACATTAGATGCCTTTAAAAGGTGCCTGGATACTTATTTAAAACATCATAAATTAGAGGGCTATGTACGTTAGCGTTGGGATTAATATTTAGTTAGGGTTTGTTGATCCAGGGAGAAATCTGATTGCCATTTGGAATCAAGAAGGAATTCCCCCCCCCCCCCATTCAGGGCAGAATTTGTAATTGCTATATTGAGGGGGGGGTTTGCCTTCTTTTGGATCAACGATGGTAAACAGGAAGTCTTTTTTCAACCTAAATTACTATGTTACTATGTTACTAAATCTTGGAAAAGAAGAGGTAAGCCTCAACTGAACAAGCTAATGGCATTGAACAGTTTATGGTGCAGACAGTCAATTGTTGTGGACGTCCAGCTGTTGAGGACTACAACTCTCATCAACTGCAACAAGCCTGTAGTTTATGGGCTGGATTCCATTGCAATTGATATATGCTATCAGCAATTTTGTATCTCAGATTTAGTTTAAGTGGCTTTGGATATGCACTAGTAAAAGATAAACCTTTAGTACAAGTTTTTGCAATGTATCATGGGATTTCATTGTTCTCTGATTGCAGTGTTGTGGGGAGCTAGGATGTATATCAGCTATTACATTTAACTGATGATGTACAAGAGATTTACATAAACTCAGCATTCAAAAAAAAAAAAAACAACAACAACAAGGCAGCAATACTGCTCATATGCAAAGGGGGGTCTTCTACATATAGATGTTTATGGAAATGCTATTGTTTTAATGTAAAGTGTAACACCTCCATATGATAACCCCTACTTACTCTGCTATAGCCAGAAAATCCCAATGGTGCCTCCAAATTATTTATTTGATTCTTGATCCAATATGTAACACTTTCAATCAGTCATGGATTTGCTGTCTATGGAGCATGTCAAGTTCAGCCTACCGCTGCAGGGAGTGAAGGATCACTTAGCCTTTTACTTATATACTAGCTGAAAAGCCAGTGTACACAGGCCACAATGCCACCCAGCAACCTCGGCTGGTGGCCAGATCCTGTTGGCCGTGCTGCAGTCATGAGCAGTACTGACTGCCCGAATGCACCGCGGCTGATAATGGAGCAGAGTGCTTCGAATTCATGACAGCTTCACACAAACATACTTTTAGCAAATTATTCCATAGGATAGATTAGCCTCCCCAGGCACAAAAGTCTGTCCTCCACCTGCATCACTCTTAAAATGCATCTTCCTGGATGAGTGAAAAGTGAAAGTTACAGCACATTGCAACTGTGTATGTGTAGATGTAATCACAAGACCCGGAGCATAAGCTCCTTCATGTATTACCTAACAACACCTTTGAAGGCAATCAAAAGGTTAATCATACACTGACTGTTAGTCTAGATTCCACAGTTTAGGACCCAACTCAGAACTCCAAACCTCCCTCCAGTCTAGTCACCCCTCCACCTCCCAACATGAAAACATAACTAAAGAATTCAAATGCTTGGCTTTTTGGTGCAAAGTGGGCATACAAATATATATAATCTCTGATTTGTAGGAACAGATTTAGCTGCAAAAACATGTGTTTTGGCAGGCTATTTTAACAAATCAATTCTGGCTGTTTGCCTACTGTAAAACTAACAAAATAATTGGAGTAACTTAACACAAAATCCTTTGCATAAAACACATAGGTGTCCTCACAAGTGAAAGCACTTTCAAATGGTCTTTCTTTAACATGCATAGAAACTTACAGAGCTGCAGCAAAGCCTCAGTAATACAGAACTTGAATAAAGAAATACTGGTACATAATATAAGAAAAATCTGAGAAAATGTATAGTATTTAAAGGAACGTAAATTTGTTTAAGGGAACTATGTATTACAGGGCTTTTCATACTGAGTAAAACACAGGTATTCCTACTGAAAACTTTATTATAGCTCAAATGTATTTTTTATCAAATGGCTAACAACATCACCAACTAGTGTCCAAAAGGAAATTGTTTTTATAATGAACTCTGTGGGGGAGCTTGAGTCATAGACTACAGCTTTCCATAGTAAGTAACAGGAACAGCAACATTCTGTGATCGCAGCTGAAAGGAGCAGTTTCTTAAAAACAAATTCTAAAAACTTTCCAATCAGGACCTATTTAACATACCTACAAACACAGACGTTCAGTGAGAAATGAAATCTGTGAACTGAGAATCTTTTGTGCATTTGTGTGTGTTTTGTGGGTACAGCTAATGGAAATCTGTATCTCACGAGGCTCATGAAGTGGTGTAATTTTGCATTCAAATGGTTAAACTTTCCATTTAAATTAATGACATTAGGAAACTGTATTTGTCCCCTATGGTGCATTTGGTTTGCACTAGTTCTTGTAAACATGTCAGCCTCACTGAGTACCAGAAAGGCCTCCAGTGCTTTACAATGTGTAATACACAGTGAGTACCAGATAGGCCTCCAGTGCTATAAGGTGTTACACACACTGAGTTCCAACTAGTCATCAAGTGATTTATAATGTGTTACACACACTGAGTTTCAGATAGGTCTCCGGTGCTTTATAATGTGTTACTCACCGTAAGTATCAGACAGGCCTCCAGCACTTTACAATGTGTAACACACAGTGAGTTCCAGATAGGCCTCCAATACTTTATAATTATCCATGGACATGGAGTAGGATAGACAGAGTGCATGAGCTTACGTAAAGGGATAATAATGTTTCACAAAAACAGCAGCTCCAATTAATCTTCATAGTATTTGGTCCATGGAGAGTGTTATTTCAATACTATCAGAGTTGTAATTCAAGAGTAATTGAATGATAACGTATCCCCCTCCTGTCCCTTTTACTGATGTAAAACTGCTCATCTCAGAGCAGCAAGACTGGATGGATTGCAGAGAGGGACAATCTTCAGTGAGCATAAGGAAAAACCTGTCAAGGGGGACCGGATTTTCCTTATGGTCACAGTAAGAAGATTATCCCTTGCTGTGATCTGTCTGGTCCCAGGACCAGATTCCACATTTGAGGGGAGGAGACTTACACTAGGTAAAAGGGGCAGGAGGGGGATACTTTATCATTCAATTACTCTATATTATGCACTTACAGAATATGTAAAGTTAAAATAAGTACTATTCCTTTAAAAGGAGATAGTTCTATTTTAAACTGAATATTTCAAAAACCATTTGAGTGTCAGGATGTCCAGTGCATCATTCTGCATTGCACTGGACACTAAGGTGACCACCTTTAAATCAGTGACTGTTAAAAAAGCAAGATACTGGTAGAGTAAAAATAATTCCTTTATTGGCTTCTTATTATGCCAGATGAAGAGAAGTACATTTATTTGAAAGCTTGCATCCTAGAGCTACTCAGTTAGCCAATAAAGGTATCACTGTCACCCTACCAGTTTCCTGCTTTTTCCATGGCTACCCTTTACCTATATTTAATACATTTATAGTAATTTATATATTTATAAAAAAAAAAACACTCACTGCAGGATTGAACTGATTCCTGTGAAGTCCTGCAGAATGAATCCCTGCAGGATTACAGCTGTCCTCAATTTGGTCACCTTATTGAACCCCTCAGTTACTCAAATGGGCAGAGAACAGAAAAAAAGACATATACCATACGTCCCAACATTTCAAATGGACAAAGAAGGACACTTTTGTTTTAGGTGTTGTTGTTGGGGGAGTGGCTGGTGGGAAGGACATTATTGATAATGTTTAGGTCATTTCATGACCTTCTGATACCTCGTGGTGTAGTGGAATAAATTATTTAGAGCAAGAACAAATGGCGCGATGCAAGAAAGGTTTGCATCAGATAAAGGCATTTTTGTGTACGGATAGGAAGCTAAATACCGAACGCTTCTTGAATTCCATTTCACAACAACAGTACACAGACGTATAAATTAATTTGCAATAGAAGTTCTTGCATTAGGTGCATTCGCTATTTCACTCACACAGATTCGTTACTCTTAGTCACGCCCACAAAAAAAATATATGCAGCCGTTCGCAAATCTTGAATTTTCATGCGCAATTCAACAAAATCATGTGCAAACCTATTCCCTAGTGGTGTTCACACGGGAAATAGCGATTGTGCATGTTTCCTGCATCGCACCAAAAGTATTTTATTTACACAGACTAATTTATAAATATATACTGACGTTTAAATACAGTCTGATCTCCTAAAAAGAGGGACAACAGGGTGGTAAAGCGGGACAGAGGGATTTGGGTCTCAAAGTGGGAGCTGTCTCTCCTTTGGAGGTATAATATACTATTTATAAAGAACAGGAAAATGAAACTTGTGTTTAAAGCATTATGATTTTCTAATAGGGGCAAGTAAACTTATGTATGCAAAATTCCTCCATAGGTGAAAATACTCTCCAATCTTATTCTGCAGGGCCAAATATTTATGTACACCTAATAAACACTCTCACTTGAAAAACAGACTGCTGAATGCATAATTTGCAGAAATGTGTAATATTTTACTCTACAGCTATAGCTGTACTACAGCTTCCATCATATTCAGCTGACCACTGTGAACTTGGAACAGTGAGAGCTGAACTGCATCAAAATCTGGAGAGCCATATATTACAAACCTGTGAACTACAATCTGCTGATCAGGGCCAGATTTCCCAATAGGCAGAGCAGGTAACTGCCTAGAGCTCCAAATTTTGACGATGAGTCAGCTGTGCTGGCCACACCCACATTCTGAATTGTGGGTGTGTCCAGAACAATCTCAGTGTCACTGCACCAGACTATTATTTAGCCCCTTAGATGCTAGAGATCTCTCCAATGCATTGCAGAGATTGCGCTTGCAACTGAGGAGTTAAAGCTTTTTTTTTTTTTGTCCTTGCTTGTTGTGGGCCAAGAGTATTTTCTGTGCAAGGAAACAGTGGATGAGATTGGGGGCGGGGTCAGGTGAGGAGCGGATGTGTGTAAATCCAGCCCTGATGCGGAGCATAGTTTATAAACAATAAGGAGTGCCCTAACCCAAGGTGTTAATGCACCTTAATGGTCTTGGAAAGGCTGAGAGTGAAAAAAAAGGAAGATAATGTCTGGAAGAGAACTGTCATCTACCTAGGGATTAGAATTCACTCTCAGTTAACAAGGGTTTTATCACTTTTTTAACCATTTAAGGTAGAGTATAGTTGGCTAGACAGCCCCCCTCATCACTCCTAAACATCAAGGCCCCTTGGCCACATTTTTGCTACCCTGATAGTTATACCCTAACCCAGAGTGGGTGGCAATGATGGCTCTCCAGCTGTTGTTGCATTGTACCCCCCATTAAATAGGAAAGGACCACACTTAAACATAGATCTGAATTTTTTTGATAAATTCAATATATCTTTATTCATACTAAGGACAAGTTCTTGATTTTATCAAGAAGAACTCTGATCCCAGTATGAGCGCAGCTCTTTCCTATTTCCTGTACTTCTGAGATCACCTGGATCTTTGGATGAGCACTGTCTGAGGGGGGGGCGGGGCTTTGCATACTGTTTGGATAACCTGTAAATACATCTTTGTTTACTGTAGCGTGTGCATTGCCATTCTACATTCACTTCTACTACAACCACCATTATTCGCACTCAGCTGAGGATTATGGGAGTTGTGTTCCAAACACTGCTGGAGAGAGTGTGCTATAAGTAGTTATTAACCCCTTTGAAATGTGTTGGAGATGTATCTATCATCCAAGGGGTTAATGAATAGTGGGAGCTAGAACGGTGTATGAAATTCCGCAAAACTTAATCAAATAATAATGGAACTAGATAATCCAGGACCAGGGCCAGATGTAGTTCCCAGGAGCCCCTAGGCAAGTCACCATAGGTGTTTTAGCTCCACCCACAGCCACACCCCCATTCCTCACATGACTCCACCCCCAATTCCATCCACTGTTTCCTAGCACTGTAACAAGCAAGGACAAAATAAACAGCTTTAACCACTTGGTTACTAAAGAGAGCTCCAACACATTGCTTTCTAGCATCTAAGGGGTTAAATAATAGCACATATACACTATATAAATTGGTGCAGGGACATTGAAATTGCTCTGGTCACACCCACAATTCAGAATGTAAGTGTGGACAGCACATCTGTGGTGCCTCTCAAAATTTGGAGCTCTATGCAGTTGCCTACTCTGCCTTTTTGAAATCCGGCCCTGTCCAGGACACATGAGTTAATAGGCATTTGGGAACTGAATACGTACCTATGTGTAAATGGCAATGCATTCTGGGTAGGTTCAGCCCTTGGTTCAGAGTTTTGCGTCACTTCTGGCGTTGTTCTTTCATCATCTGTTCCATTGATGCTTTCTGGCGTTAGGGGAGATTGTATGTCCCCTCCAGCGGACTCCTTAAATACAAAACAAAAATAATTACTAATGAAAAGCAATAGTGTAAACTGCCCTTAGAAAAGGATTTAGTGGTTTCAGGTACTTTTGGAACAATTGTACTCAGTTGTTACTACATCTCTGCAGAATGCTGAGAAATCTTACATCTTTACATAACCAAGTAATGTGTTATATGCTTCCCTACCTCAGACTCTTGTTTCACAAGTTATAGTTTATACTTCCAAATTGAAAGAGTAACCTACTGTAATGTAATGCATTTCACAAGTAACCCCTAGAATGCTGGAGAAGTCTCCAGCACATCGAGAAGCTACTGAGAACTGCCTCAATCAAAAGTTATTAAAGCGGAACTGTCATGCTGTTGGAAAACCAGTCCCATGTGCTGATCTTCCCAAGACACACTGTAAAGCATATGTATATTAACCCTTAGAGTACCGGCGGGGTAGGCAAAGCATTGCACTGCAATGTATTGCATAGCTTTCTGGCACTCAAAGGGTTAAAAAAACTATTTCATGCTGATAGTGTGAGGAAGAGCGTTGCCATCTTCATTTCGTTTTAAATGATTGGCAACCCTCCCCTCACAAACAGCTACCAATCTCAGTCCCAAGGCCTGCCCCTTTGCTTTGAGGCAGGGAAATATGGGGCAGGTGGTGGGCGGGGAATTAGTGCAGAGAGGGCAGAGCCATAGAGCGGTGCGTTACAGTCTCCCCACGTCAGTCTTAATTATCTTTTTTTAAGAAAAACGACTGTGATAATGTGAAAACTTCCTTGTCACGGTTCAAACCACAGTTCATAGTATCGAACTAGGTTAGTAATTTACACTCCTGGATAAGGTCACACTAAAGACATAGATTCTTAAATTACAGCATTCATGACCTTGAAAAAGTCAACAAGGAGGAGTAAATGTTTGTTTCTGATTAACCTTTTGAGTGCCAGAAGAGTGCGCAATGCATTGCAAAGCAATGTGTTGCGTACCCCTCTGGCACTCAAAGGGTTAAAAAAATTTTTATCAGGCTTTTTTTTTCTGTTGAGTAAAATAAGAGTACTCGTTCTGATGGGAGATTTTGTTTACAGCTCAATTTTTTTAACCCTTATGCCGGGGGTCTGGCACTCAAAGGTTTAAATCAAGCTGTTAGCAACAGCTCCTACTAATGTCCATAAGTCTGTAATGATCTCCGTGGGAAGTCATAGACTACAGTTCTCCATAGTATGTGACAGGAATAGCCCCACCTGGTGCACAAAACAGAAAATTGCAATTTAATATAATTAGAAAAACATGAAGTTTGTTCTGTAAATATTTTTGAATGAAAAATGTCCCAGCAGTAGGAGTCCACTTGTTTTACTCACTAAGAAAGACATATACAGTTATGTTGTCCTGCGTGGCAGTATGAAGATCAGAGGTATCATAGCGACACAGACAGGCATACCTTGATATTGCTTTTTCAATCATTTATATAATCTGCATCCTTCTAAATATAATATCTTCCCTATCACTCTCTTTTTGAGTTATTGAATCATTGTGACTGATTTTGAAAAACTGGACTTTTAATGGATCATAGATTATAGGACGGCTTATAATTGACAGCGCTGCGGAATTAGTTGGCGCTATATAAATAAAGAATAATAATAATAATAATATTTTGACAATCTGCATTGTTACACCAATCATGCTGCCCGTGCAAGTTAACTGATGTTTCTGCTTTCACACATTGATCTCATTGCTGGGAAGGTGATCTACTGCAACTGCACTGTGTGATGCAACAGTAGCCCTTGTGTCATCTGAACAGCTTCATAAGCAGCAAGTACATTTTTGGGTGAAAAACATGTCAACGATGTGAAGAGTGTCTTACATATATTTCTTCTTTAAAAAGGTTACTGCTCCTTCCCCTTGCATTCTAAAAGCATCTCCAACATACTGGAGGTGTATTTAGTATCCATACCTCCCAAGTGTCCCTCTTTAGGAGGGACAGTCCCTCTTTTAGACCCAAATCCCACTGTCCCTCTTTCCCACCCTGCTGTCCCTCTTTTTAGGAGATCAGAGTGTGTGGTATGTATATAAGTGTATTACATTGCTCTACAGCAATAAAACTCACATTAATGTTTCTTTAAACGTCAGTGTATGTGGTTATAAATTAGTGTGTGTAAATAAAATACTTTGGTCTTGTTATAAGTCATTTATTAGGTTACGCAAGGAAGTGTGAATAGGTCATGAAATAACCTAAAAACTCTCGGTAATGCCCCTCCCACCAGCCACGCCTCCAGCAACACCCCCTAAAACACAAGTGTCCCTCTTTGGCAATTTGAAATGTTGGGAGGCATGAGTATCCGTGGGGTTAATATATGATTGTATAGCAACCTGCACATGGAAAACATCTACAGAAGGGGAGCATAATAAAATGGGCCCAGTATCTGCATAATTAGATTAGAATCTAGTGTCAGCAGGCTTCAGTCTCTTGTCTCTCAGTGGAGATGGCTCAGTCATGCCAACTGTGATTACAGCTTTTTTCAGCCAATTTGGACACCTGTGCACTATGAAATGGACCATCACCAATTTCCTCTTCAACAGGATATGGACAGATGTCAGATACAAATGGCCTTCAATCACAAACCAATAAGGGACATATGCAGAAAAAAAAAATCCGAGCAATTCCTGGGCAAACCATCTGCACCACGAGGGACAAATTAGAATCCCTTTAAAACTGGGATTTTAACCCCACAAATGCTAGAGAGGTCTCTATTTAATTGCTTTGCAATGTTTTATTTAAAGGGGCAGTATAGGGTCAATAGAAGACTCTTTTAACCCAATGCCATCTCTCTCAGAGCTATGGGAACAGTTCCCATAGATCATAACCTACCCATTTCCTGCAGATTCACATAGTGCTCCTATGGAAAAAGGATTCCATGAATGCTGCATAAGGATCTGATGTCACCGAGCTGTACAGGTATCGGTGATCTACACAGCAAACATGCAGGGAATGGGTGAGTTATGAGCAGTGGAAACTCTGTTCCCAAAGCTCTGAGTGCATGTGCTGTGGATTGAAAGGATCTTGTATTGATTCTATACAGCCCCTTTAAAGTAGAACTGTCACCATGTAACAAAAATCTGATTATTGAAAGAGCTTTCAAAATCACCCATGTGTTAGCCATTTTTTATTTCAAAAGCAGTTTATGATATAGTTAGCTTTATTTGTTTGTCAGTTTATGCATAAACAGTACTATCAGGCACACCAGACAGATACTGACATTCCACACTGCTCTCTCTCCTGCCTATCATACAGCAATATGGCTACATGCACAACCCAACAACGAAGCAAGTAAATGATCATAGAACTCACCCCAATCCCAGAATGCACAGGACAATGATTTGGTTCATCTACCAAATAAATCTATGGACAAACAGTAGAATAACTCGGCTCAAATCTCAGGATTTATTTATCTTTCCTGGGATTTCAGCGGTACACTTCTTCTGTTTGCCTCCCTCCCACCTCTCGCTCCATGCTGGACAGTACTAGCACTTGCTTTAAATGACAAATAAGTCAAACTAAATACCTTATAAACTTTTATTTGAAATAACAAATATAGAAACATAAATGTAGGTGATTTGAAAGCTCTTTTAAATTCACCTACGGTATTTGTTACAAAGTGTCAGTTCCACTTTAGCCCTTTAAGTGACAGACGCGGTATCCAAAGCAATGCTTTGAATACCCAGTCTGGCACTCTTAAGGTTTAAGATTTACATCAATGAGAATTTGTCATTTATGGTTGATTTGCCCATAATTTAAAGAGATAGTAACATTTCACTAAAAAAGCAGCTCCAATTAATCTTCATAGTATTTGGGCCATGGAGAGCATTATTTCAGTACTGTCAGAATTATAGTTCAAGAGTAATTGAATGATAAAGTGTCCCCCTCCCACCCCTTTTACCTAGTGTAAGCCACCTTCCCTCAGATGTAGAATCTGGTCTCTTGACCGGACAGGTTGCAACAAGGGACAATCTTCTTACTATGAGAATAAGGAGAACCCTGGCCCCCTTGACAATCATTGAAGATTTTCCCTTGCTGCGATCCATCTGGACAGTCTTGCTTCTCTGAGGTGAGCAGTGTTACCGCAGTAAAAGGGGTGGGAGGGGGATACTTTATCCTTCAGTTACTCTTGAACTACAACTCTGACAGTATTGATATAACACTCTCCATGGCTCAAATACTATGAAGATTAATTGGAAGCATTACTATCTCTTTAACCACTTTCATTGTGTATAAGGCCCTAAGTTGGTGGATGGCAAATTAAAGAAAGGAAAATTGTGATAACTATGGAGGATGTAGTTCCAGTGGAATAACTAGTCATTGGAGGGCCCCAGAAGAAACTATTTTTGGGGCCACTAACACTACAATATTTTCGCAGGTGTATAGTTAGAACCTACTGAACCTGTGGGTGTTGGGCCCCTTTAAATCTCGAGCTCCAGCACAACTGCACACTCTGCACCCCTGTAGTTATGCCTCCATGTGATTCCGCTTTGTCTAATTAGAGCAGTGAAAATTACTGACGTGTGGAAATTAAGGGCCATATTCAGGAAGATAAAGAGGACTAATTCTAGAGCAAAACAACTGCACCACAGGAGACAAATAAAAATTCCCAAAATCCCCATTGATTTAGAGAAGCAGTAAATGTTTTAATAAAACCCATATGTTAACCCTTTGAGTACCAATCAGGTGTTATTTCTCTCAGGAGAGGAGATGCTAATGAATATATTAGAAAGTTCCATAGTATTCAAATATTGAAGTACCTTTGAAAGGGTAGAAATGTAAAAAAATGCATATTTTTCCTATAGTGCCATCTTCAGGAAATGTGCACACCTGTCAAGGGGTAGAAAGGCACATTATCCCTTATTTTATGCAGGAGTTGTCTTCTTTCCAAAATGGTACAACCTTGTTTGTGGTTGTTACAAACATTTAAGTGCAGTATGTCATTAAAAAAATCAGATTTTGGTCTGTGCAGTTTTGTGGTCCTGGAATCCAATACAGTATATCAGCCCATACTAATGGGACACCATTTTACTCAGGATGCCACTTCCTACCTAACCTAATATGGTATTCCATGGCTTTCAGTATCATTGAAAGAGTGAGACAGCTCACTTAGTTAATGGACTAGCTATAGCAGCTGTAACCTCATAGCTGAAGGTTCTAGTCCTTGCAAGATCAGCTCAGACTTTCACCCTTCTGGGGTAGATAAAATAAACCCAGAACGTACTTGAAAATGATGATAAACAAACTCAATGTAACTTTAATGCTAAATAATAATTAAAAAAAGAAAAAAAGTGTGGCTTGAATTGTAGAATGGTGCAAAACAGGAAAAAAAGCAAATTATACATTTTTTCAATTGATAATTTTTATAAGAATACTTCCACATAAATTTATGAATTTTAGTGTTTTAGAAAGTCAAGTTAATACTTAGAACCATAAAAATTTGCTAGCAAAACATAGAAACAGTTCAGTTGATAGTCATTCACATTACTGGAATTTCATTAAAGAAAAAGAAAAACATTTTATTTGCATTCTGGGTAAAAATTTATGGTCATGTTAGGGGATATCCAAAAACCAATGGTATAATTTGAAATTGCAAGGTCTGCTGAAAAAAACAGTGGTGGGTTGTTCACAATGCTGGATTTACATCCCAGGCACCCCTAGGCAAGGCATTCTAGGTGCTTATAGCTCCACCCATGGCCACACAGACTCTGGTTTTTGCAGCTGATTCTCTGGTGGAGGGGTGTTTCATTAGAAGCTCTGCCCACATCTGCTCATTCCCACCCTGTTCCTCCCATTCCCTACTTCTTCTCCTTCCCCACACAATTCCTCCCACTTTCCGCCTATTTTTGTGACACATGTTAGCCCACCCACTAATGTGTAAGAGGCACCCCCTTTTGACATGAATCGCATCACTTATATTCCCCAGCAGCACCACAGGAGTCCACTCCAGATACTCAAGAAGACAAAGTTCCCAGGTATGCAGCATTCAAGGGGCTAAGAGCCAATTTAATTTAACAGGAATTTGTATTTGTCCCCTTTGGTGTAGTTGGTTTACTCCAGAATAACTCCGCTTTTATAAATTATTCTTTATTTACATAGCGCCATCTAATTCCGCAGCACTGTACAATAGGGAATGGACAGACAGAGATATTAAATAGTACAATCAAATGTGGAGAACAGAAGGATCAGCTCGGGAGAGCTTACAGTCTAGAGGAAGGTATAAATATGGGTCAACACACCTCACAAGTGTCCCTCTTTGATACCCAAATCCCTCTGTCCCTCTTACCCTGGTGTTGCTCTCTCTTTTTAGGAGATCAGACTGTGTGGTGTATGTATATATATATATATATATATATATATATATATATATATATATATATATACATATCAATATATCACATTTGTCCCCAGCAATAAAACTGAGACTAATGTTTGTTGACACTTTGGTATATGTTTGATAGATTAGTAACAGATAGATTAGTAGATAAATACTCTGGTCTTGCTCTAAATCATTTATTTATTTACACAAAGAGGTGGCAATACATCATGACATAACCTAAACATTCCTGGTAAACACCACCCCCAGCAACACCTTGTAAAACATACGTGTCCTTCTTTGGCCATTTGAAATGTTGGAAGGTATGGGCCAAGGAGTTCAAATTTCTTATTGTCACTGGTGTATTTCCATATTTAGACACTCACTTTTGTCTTTTCTTTTCCACTTATAATATTTATAATTCAGTATTTTAGACTATAGCGCTTCATAATAATGTTTGCATAATTTCTGGATTTATTAACACATGATGGATGAGAACATGTGCGGTGCTTTAACTGGGACAATTTTATATCCCATCAAGTTGCACAATCCTCTCTATGCTAAACACAGTATATTTGCTTCAGCACTACAGGTGCTAACTGTTTGCAATTACGTTTCTAATTATTATTTATGATTTTTTTTTGTTGATTGCGACTTTACAAATATAAAATTCCTATAAAACTCCCAAACAACATTGTGATTTCTTTAACCCCTTAGAGGATCCGAGGGTTGTGCAACACGTTCCTTTGCAATATGAAGCATAATACCCTTCTGGCCTTTAACCCTTTGAGTGCCAGAGAGGTTTCCAATGCATTGCACTGCAATGCGCTTGATACCTCTCTGGCACTCAAAGGTGTTAATGGTCTGTGTGATGGCAAATACATGAAAGGATTCAACAAAGTGCAGGAGGGAAGTACATTTCAAAGGAGTATAAATGTTTGGACAAGAGGCCATAGTCTTTAACTAGAGGAACACAGGTTTAGATGTAATGTAAGAAATGTTTACTTCACTGAGATGGTAGTAGATAAGTGGAATAATTTACCAGCAGAAGTGGTACAAGTTAATACAGTGAGCATGCATGGGACAGGCATAAGGCTGTTCTGAACTTAAAGGGATAGTAATACTTCATTTTAACTTTATTTTATTTTGTAGGCATTAAAAAAACATGAAGAATTATATAAGTCTTATCTCTCAAACCTTTATGGTTTATGAGATATTCACAAGCAAAGTTTCCCCCTCCCGCCCCTTTTACCTACTGTAAAGAATCTCTTCTCAGATGTGGAATGCAGTCCATAGACTGGACAGATAACAGAAGGGGACACTCTTATTCCTATGAGAACAATGAAATCCCTGCCCCCCTTGACAAGGTTTTCAGGTTTTTCCCTTATCTTAATTGAAGATTGTCCCTCTCTGCAATCTACCTGGGCACCTCCCTTCTGCTCAAGCTGAACAGTGTGACATCAGTAAAAGGGGAGGGAGGGGGACACTTTGTCATCGAATTACTCTGGAACTACAACTCTAACAGAATTTAAATAACACTCTCCAAAGTCCAAATACTATGATGATCAATTAGAGCTGCTTGTATTATGAAACATTACTATCCCTTTAAGACATGACCAAGGACCTAAAAAGGTTTGAGGTTTTTACAATAGGAAAACAGGCAGACTAGATAGGCTGAATGGTTCTTATTTGTCAAATTCTATGTTTCAACGACAGACAATCAATATAGGTTATGCTCTTCACCCTAAGGTCAAAACAGCTGTCTGTGGATAGGGTAACTGACTCATACATTTACAGCCCACTGTATAACCTGTGTTACAACAACAAACGTAAGATCAGGGACCCATATTTATCTGGTTTTGGATTCTAGAAACCGACTCTGATTTACATGTTGCCACATGAAATTCTGGAAATGTAATGGAAACATTGTAAGATTTGGGTTATTTGCACACAAACATATTATTTAGGTACTCCAGTTTGTACGGTGGAAGGGGTTTTGCTCACCATATAGTATTGTTAATTGTCTGGCATATTGCCTTTTATCAGATTACTAGCAATGTGGGACGGCGTTGCCCGTCATGTTATGACCGTTGGGCGCACGTGTGTGAAATGCAAACACACTGATAAACACAGACATATACAAAACACAGGCAGACACATACCATACATCCCAAGTGTCCCTCTTTAGGAGGGACAGTCCCTCTTTGAGGGCCAAATCCCTCTGTCCCTCTTTCCCACCCTGTTGTCCCTCTTTTTAGGAGGTCAGACTGTGTGCAGGGCAGCTCCACCTATAGGCGACGTAGGCGCCGGCCTAGGGCGCACATGTACTGGGGGCGCGGGCATGCAGCGGAGAAGAGCTGCGCCCGCACACACACCACGCCGGGAACCACAACACAGTCAGGTCTGTGTCGCTACAGCGCTCCCTCATCTGGTCGGATCTTTAGTAATGCAGAGCGCGTTGGGAGTCATGATCTCCCGCCGCGTTCTGCATTACTGAAGAGAAGACTGCGCGGGAGCTACAGGTATGTGATGGGGGGCAAGTTGGAGCTGAGGGGGCATAGTGGAGCTGAGGGGGCAAGTTGAAGCGGATGTGGGGCAAAGTGGAGATGATGGGGGCAAGTTGGAGCTGTTAGGGGAAAGCTGGAGCTGAGGGGGCATAGTGGAGCTGGTGGGGGCAAGTTGGAGCTGATGGGGGCAAAGTGGAGCGGATGAGGGTCAAAGTGGATCTGAGGGGGGGCAAAGTGGAGCAGATGGGGGCAAGTTGGAGCGGATGGGGGGCAAAGTGGAGCAGATGGGGGGCAAGTTGGAGCGGATGGGGGCATAGTGGAGCTGGTGGGGGCAAGTTGGAGCGGATGGGGGGCAAGTTGGAGCGGATGGGGGGCAAAGTGGAGCTGATGGGGGTAAGTTGGAGAGGATGGGGGTCAAAGTGGAGCTGATGGGGGCAAAGTGGAGCTGAGGGGCCAAAGTGGAGCTGGTGGGGGCATGTTAGAGCAGATGGGGGGCAAAGTGGAGCTGGTGGGGGCACGTTGGAGCGGATGGGGGGCAAAGTGGAGCTGATGGGGGCAAGTTGGAGTGGATGGGGGGCAAAGTGGAGCTGATGGTGGCAAGTTGGAGCTGATGGTGGCAAAGTGGAGCTGGTGGGCCAAAGTGAAGCTGATAAGGGGCAAGTTGGAGCTGGTAGGGGGCATCTCTTACAGGCATCTCCAGACCAGGGGCAGAGTGGCCCAGGGGGCAGAGAGAGGACAATCATGAAAAGAGGTGGGGTATAAGTAGGCAGGGTATAAAGGGGTGAGACACAAGGGGCGGAGCGAAATGGGCGGCAAAATTAGGTTTTGCCTAGGGTGGCAAAAATCCTTGCACCAGCCCTGACTGTGTGGTGTGTTTTACTTTGCTCTCCAGCAATAAAGCAATAAACTTCAGTATATGTGTTTATACATTAGTCTGTGCAAATAAAATACTTTGGTCTTGCACTAAATCATTTATTCAGTTACATAAATAGTCAGTAATAGGTCATGAAATAACCTAAAAATTCTTACTAATGCCCTGCCCACCAGCCACGCCCCCAACAATATCACCTAAAACTAACGTGTCCCTCTTTGGCCATGTGAAATGTTGGGAGGTATGCACATACACACAGTGAGCGGCAGAAACATGCAAAAGACACGCACACACACAGACTCACTGGAGATGCACACATATGTAACAGATGTACACACACAGACACACTGGAGATGCACACATGGACACATATATGTAACAGAGATGGACACAAACACACATGCAACATATATGAGCAGAAACACATGCACTCATGAGTTGTGCACCCCTCTGGCAGTCAAATGGTTAAGGTATAGAGAGGCATGTCAGAGTTAAATAGCAGTGGGAAGTGTGTTCCTACCTGGGAACTTTGACTTGTGGAGTCCCTAGAGGGGACTGATGTGGTGCCGATGTGGAGAGACAAATGGGGCAATCTGGGTTAAAAGGGGGCGGGGCTTAATCGCGAGTAGGGGGCGGGGCTTAACATAAATGTGGAAAAGTGCTAGTAATAGGCTGTGGAAGGAGGAGAAGTGGGAGGGAAATGCAAGTTTACAATGTGAGGGGTTTGAACACACTCCCTGAGGGCTAAAACTTGATACACAACCCTGTGGCAGTCAGTGGGTTAAGTGTGTACCTGATGGCTGTCTGTCCTGTGTCTTGCATGCCAAATGATGACAGTGAAGAAATAATTGAGCAATGAGGGCCTACCTTAACCCTTTGAGTGCCATTTTGTTCTTCTGGTGCTGCACTACAGGTCCTGCTGAGGCCACTGGGAGTCAGGGTGAGTGAGTGTGTGTGTGTGTGTGTGTCAGCCATATTTATTTCTGGCTTTGTGTGTGTATGTGGTGCTGTGTGTGTGAGTGGGGGTATGTGTGTTTGGTGCTGTGTGAGTGGGGCATGTGTGTGGTGGTCTGTGTGTGTGAGTGGGGCATGTGTGTGTGTTTGTGTGGTGCTGTGTGAGTGGAGCATGTGTGTGAGTTTGGTGCTGTGTGAGTGGGGCATGTGTGTTTGTCTGTGGTGTAGGAGCAAGTGGCGGCCATATTGTTTTTTTCTGACTTTGATAGTGGTGGGCGGGCTGCATAGTGGGGGAGGGCCAACTCCCTGCATGATTGAATCACCCAATAGGAATAGTAACTCCTGCTTTATGCCTCCCCTGGGTGTGTTTTGGCAGGCACAAAGTCTTCTTTTACATATATAGAAATAGTCAGTCAGCTATCCTCACACTGAGGAGATCCAATAGGTTGAAACAGCCATCTGTGGGAAGATTGACTGACTCATTCATTTCAGATATCAATGCTATAGCCATTTTTGTATTTATTTGATTTATTTTTGTATTTTTGAGGGGACCTGATATCCAGAGCAAAATGCATTCCCATGTTTTTCTATCTATCTATCTATCTATCTATCTATCTATCTATCTATCTATCCATCCATCCCAGGGGCAAGCAATCTTTGGCATTCCATTTGTTGGGTCCATGACTTCCACCATACCCAAAGCAGGCAACAGCTGGAATATCAAAGGTTACCTACCCTCACCTAGCATAATAGTTGCCCCACAGGCAAAACCATGTGTTGGACACTGATGTAGCACTCAAAGGGTTAATAACAGTGGTACATCCAGGATTTATTTATTTTATTTATTGGGGGGGGGGCTGATATCCAGAACAAAATGCATTCCCAGGTTTTCATTTTTAACCCTTTCAGTGCCAGAGGGGTACGCAAAGCACTGCAAAAGGAATGCATTGCATACCCCTCTAGCACTAAAAGGGTTAATATATTAATTCAACATCTATCTTTAATACCATTTGTCTATCTATCTATCTCTCTATCTCTGGTAATAAAGTGCAACATTTCGGTCCTCTCCTGGGATCTTTGTCCTGGGTCCGTCCCAGAAGTGGGCCAAAACGTGCTTTATAGAACTTTTTGTGGAAAACAAAATATATATTTGATGACTTTTCATGCTGAATAGAACAAGGTAGTCACACAGATTTCTGATAGTTATAATGTTACATTCTGTGGAAGAGGCATGTCCCTGCCAACACATAATAACTGCTTTGCAATGCAATGGACACCCCTGTGGCACTCAGAGGGTTAAGAAGACAGTAGAAAGTTACAGATACATTACCTGGGAAGGGGTACTCGTTAGCTCCATCTTTTCTTGGGATTTTTCCTTTGCTACTCGAGCAGCTTCTTTAAATTCCTGAAATTTTTCTGCAAACTGAACAGATGAAAATATTTGTTAAAGAACAACACAATAGGCTTTATGGGTTTACATGGGAACTTTCCGGATGTGCCCCAGAGACAGTGGTGTTTAGAATAAATTACTGAGTCTCTGGTAACAGAGGCTGATTAATTGGCTTTGGGGAGTTCCTAATTAAATTTGCCCACTTCTCATGCATTCTGCATACTACTCACCTTGTTCCGCCCACTTCCCCTCTCAATTGTGATTAAGCCCCACCCACCCAGTTCATTTGTGTCATTTAGACATGCCCAGTTGCTGCCCACGATCCCTTTCTTGGGGCTCACAGAAGAAAGCTCCTAGGTATGTTTATGGGACTTATGTATAAATGTAATTTTCCCCAAACCAACTACACTGTAGGACACAAATAAAATGCATTAGATACCTTTCTAGCATTCAAGGGGTTAAAAGCTCCATTTACATCAATGTTAATTGTCCTGTATAGCCCAAAGCGAAAATAAGCATTAAAATGCAATGCAGTGGAGACCACTCTGGCATTCAAGGGGTTACAAGCCCGATTTACTATAACAGGAATTTGCATTGGTCCCCTATACGGCAGATGGTTTACTCCAGAATAACGCCAGTTTATTATAAATCTCCCGCACTGTGCATCAGTTCTGAGGCAAAAAAGCTGCACCACAGAAGAAAAATACAAATTCCCCATCAGTGGGGGAGCTAGTCGTTGGAGGCTCGTTTGTCTCCTATGTCCATTTGTTTGCTTCAGAATTGTTCCACTTTGCTTTTATACATAAGACCCAATGAATTCATATTTTAACCCATATGTAATGGTGTAATAACAGCTTCCTGGGTCTCCAAGCAAGTGCATATTGACCTAGCTACATCAAGGTCAGGATGGTTGAATCCAGGGAAGAGACAATCAGGGACCCAGAGCTGTGTGTGTAATCCCTTGAGGACCAGGGGAAGCACAAATAATCACACCTGGGAACTCTCTGGATCTCTCCCAGAGACTTCTGTTTTTGGAATTAATTACAGGGTCTTCGGGGACAGAGGCTGATTCTCATGCGGTGGTGGGTTTCCTCTGAAACTCTGCCCACTTCTCCTCCTTCCCACCCTATTCTGCCCACTTCTCCTCCTTCCCACCCTGTGTACCCACTTCTCCTCCTTCCCACCCTATTCTGCCCACTTCTCCTCCTTCCCACCCTGTGTACCCACGTCTCCTCCTTCCCACCCTATTCTGCCCACTTCTCTTCCTTCCCACCCTATTCTTCCCACTTCTCCTCCTTCCCATCCTGTTGTACCCACGTCTCCTCCTTCCCACCCTATTCTGCACACTTTCCTCCTTCCCTCCCTATTCTGCCCACTTCTCCTCCTTCCCACCCTGTTCTACCCACTTCTCCTCCTTCCCAGCGTATTCTACCCACTTCTCCTCCTTCCCTCCCTATTCTGCCCACTTTCCTCCTTCCTTCCCTATTCTGCCCACTCCTCCTCCTTCCCACCCTGTTCTATACACTTCTCCTCCTTCCCACCCTATTCTGCCCACTTCTCCTCCTTCCCACCCTGTTCTACCCACTTCTTCTCCTTCCCACCCTATTCTGCCCACTTTCCTCCTTCCCACCCTGTTCTATACACTTTTCCTCCTTCCCACCCTGTTCTACCCACTTCTCCTCCTTCCCACCCTATTCTGCCCACTTTCCTCCTTCCCACCCTGTTCTACACACTTTTCCTCCTTCCCACCCTATTCTGCCCCCTTCTCCTCATTCCCACCCTATTCTGCCCAGTTTTCACCTGCTTCATGACAAAAGAATGGTAAGCCCTTCCCACCCAGTTAAGCCTCATGCCATTTATGACACAAATCAAGTTATTTACATCCCTCTTGGGGGCTCAAGAGGAGGAATTTCCCAGGTATGAACACAATTCTAATTCATATCAAATGAGCAGTGGATTTGCTCCAGAATTCTGTGTCTGTAGCATGAAGGAATAGGCCCTAAGGGCTGCATGTTCAAAAGGAATTTCACGTCAAACCATTTGCACTATAGGGGAAAACTAAAAATTCCCCAAACACTTTTTGACTTAAATGAAGATTTTATCCTTTGAATGCTAGAGATGTCCTCTCTAGCATTTAAGGGGTTAAATATCCATATTTAAATCAATGGGAATTTTTAGTTCTCCCCTATAGTGCAGATGGTTTCCCCATTTTTCTTTTGAACATAAGGCCTTTGAAGTCAGTTCTTCACATCCATCTTGCCGAGTTCCTTGGTAACCGGTAGAGTTGCCAGCTTTTCTTCAAAGAAATACCAGCCATCGCATTCCCTCCATAGACTTGACATTGGACAGAAGCCAATTTTTTACCGGCCTGCCGGTAAAATACCGGCTGGGAGGCAACCCTAGTAACCGCACTTATTCCCAGCCCAGTTCAGCCCACTTCTGCCCTGTACAACCAACTTTAGTGCCCATTACTCTACTTTTCCTCCTCTGAACTCCACCCACCCCATTAAGCCCCACCTACATTATCACACAAATTGTATTAGCTGGCCACTCTCATCCCCATCCCTACTTAATACTGCAGGGGGCCGGGCTTGAATGACTCGAGGTAACTTATTCATTAAAGGGATAGTAATGATTCAGATTATACATAGCTCATAACGTTGAGCATGTGTAATAGGAATACAGGTGCAACTCTTTTAACCTCTTGAATGCTAGAGTGGTCGTAAATGCATTGCTCTGAAATGCATTGGAGACCGCTCTAGCATTCAAGAGATAAAAAGTCCCTTTTTTAATCAACAGCAATTTGCTGAATTTTCATGCCAACTCTTTATCTTGATGAATAATGAAATTGATAGTAAAGGCTTTATTCATCAAGCTGAGGAAGGGCAATTCTGTAGCAATTTCTTTTACTTTGAAGGTGCCATTTGCAGATAAGAATATCCTGATGCACATCATACTGGTCCTGCCCTACCAGTCCAGTAGAACCTGATACATTCCCTTGCAGCCTCATTCCCTATTGAGCATCTCTGATTAGCAATTTATATATTGCAGCAATTCATAGGGGTCATTAGGATTTTTTGGCCATAGTAAGATAAGTGGAGGGTTACTGTAAAGAGCTGCTAGTTCTCCTTTAAATGGCACTTTTAACCACTTGACCACTGCAAAGGTCTTTGAATATTTGCTTTTCAATGCACTGGAGACATCTAGCAGTCAATGAGCTTGAAAGTCACATTTAGATCAAAAGGAATGTTTATTTGTCCCTTAGGGTGAAGTTGTGTTGTTTATGTAACAGATAAAGTCTGTAATCCACTTATTTCATGAAATACCTGTCTGCTTGAGCTAAAGTGTGAAATGAAGAGAACATTATACATTATTTCCATAGCTGGGAACTCTCCAGATATGCCCCTGAGACTCTGGTTTTGGCTCTGCATTACCGGGTCTCTGGGCAGAGTCTGATTCTCTGGGGTGTGGGCAATTTCTTAAGAAACTCTGCCAATTGGTGCACCTTCCCTGTCAGTTCCACCCACTCCCCACCCTCTTCTCTTCCTTCCCCAGTCTATTACCTATAGTTTTAGCAGATCTCTGAAGCCCTGCACACAGACGTGATTAAGCCCCGCCCTTTTTGATGCAAATTGCGTCATTTGTCACCCTCACTGGCACCACAGGCCTCACCCATTTGGGGAGGCCAGAAGAAAAAGTTCCCAAGTATGAGTATTTCATAGATTAACTAGTTATTCTATAAAGTACCTACCACAAAACAGTCAAATGTAATACTTCCAGAACAGTAAACACTTTAAAGGGATAATCACTAGTGATGATCGAGCACCCCGATGCTCGGGTGTTCGGGTGCTCTGGCCGAGCGCCCCCGGAGGCTCGAGTGCTCGGCCGAGCACCCGAGCCCCATTGAAGTCAATGGGAGGACTCGAGCATTACACCAGGCACCCCCTGCTCTGATGAGGGGAGGGTGCCTGGTTCATAGGAAAAGGTCAGAAAATGATGGAAACACCACAGAAATGGTTCAGGGACAGCATAGGGAGGATGTCTGGATGCATCTTGGACTCCAACGTCGCTGCTGGGAACGATGTTTCGCCCGTAGTACGCCATTTTTACAGACTGACCGTAAAACACACAAAAAGGAAGATAAAAACGATTTTAGGCGAAAAATTGTTACCAAACAGTATTTGCTGTATATTTACTTGTATATCATCTGCAAATTCTGCAAAAAATTTCATAACTTTTTCGGAACTGGGGCCATGATTAAGAGGGAAACGTGCGCAGCGTAAAGCAGGTGTTCAACGTGGTTATGGCCCGGGTAAGGTACAGCATTCAGGAACGGAGGTCGCAGCTACCACAGGTTTTACAACATGTCCGTTTGCCCTTGTTAAGTCCAAAATTTATAGTCGGAACAGTGGGGTCTGATCCATTGAGTAAAAGTGACGAAGTGACTTAGTGGATGAAGCCAAGAACTACCTTCTGCTCTGTCGAACACCCCAGCCCTATTTAATTCAATGGGAGGACCTGAGGCACTCCGATACAACCTGTATATCACAAAATGGAGGGCCTCATTCACATTGTGGTACAATAGTTCAGGTAGTGGTCCAACACTCATAAAGCCTATGCACTAAGTGAAAGGGCTGCCAAAAATTAGACTGAAATGTCACTCCAATACACCCTTTATTACACATAAAGGAGGGCATCATACACACCCTTGAAAAATTAGGATTAATGGCCTGCTGGTGACCCTCTAAAACATTAGGGGCGAGGGCATGCCGCTAAGCTGACCATCTAAAACATTAGGAATGAGGGTCTGCTGCTGAGCCGACCATCTAAAACATTATGGGTGAGGGTCTGCTGCGGAGCTGACCATCCTAAACATTATATGCGAAGGCCCGCTAGTGAGCTGACGCTATAAAACATTATATGAGAGGGCCCGCTAGAGAGCTGACCCAATAAAACATTATATGAGAAGGCCCGCTGGTGAGCTGACCTATACAAAAATTGTCAAACAGGGCCCGCTGGTGAGCTGGCCCTATATAAAAATTATATCACAGGGCCCGCTGGTGAGCTGGCCCTATATAAAAATTATATCACAGGGCATATGGAAGAGGAGGAGGAGGATGAGAAGATTAAG
This sequence comes from Rhinophrynus dorsalis, assembly GCA_037306005.1. Taxonomy (NCBI): domain Eukaryota; kingdom Metazoa; phylum Chordata; class Amphibia; order Anura; family Rhinophrynidae; genus Rhinophrynus; species Rhinophrynus dorsalis. The sequence goes on from CM074718.1 coordinate 607,919,074, forward strand.
AGTCAACCATATACCCGTTTTTTGGGTGGAAGGGGTGAATGGGAATACAGAGTATTCCCATCATTGTAAATAACATATCTAAAGTGACTTTATGTTCACCCGGGGCTTTCCTCCAGTGGAGTGGAGAAGTCAGGGGAAATCCAGGCCTTGTTCATTTTTATAAGTGTCAACCTATCAGCATTTTCGGTGGAAAGGCGGATACGCTTATCTGTTATGATGCCACCAGCAGCACTAAATACCCGCTCAGACAGAACGCTGGCGGCAGGGCAGGCCAGCACCTCCAAGGCGTAGAGTGCAGTTCATACCACGTGTCCAGCTTGCACACCCAGTAGTTGTAAGGCACAGAAGGATCAGTGAGGACGCTGACACGGTCTGCTACGTACTCCTTCACCATCTTCCAAAACTTTTCCCTCCTTGTGACACTAGGCCGCGCATCAGGGTGAGGGTACTGGCGGGGTGTCATGAAGGTGTCCCACGCCTTGGAGAGTGTTGCCCTGCCTTTGTCGGAACTGCTGTGTGCTCCCCTTTTCTCCCCTTCTCGGTTGGCCAAGGTAGCACGTACTCTGCCGCCAGCGTTGTCAGATGGAAAATTTTGGAGCAATTTTTCGACAAGAACCTTCTGGTATTGCACCATTTTGCTTGTCCTCTCCACCGGAGGAATGAGAGATGAGAAATTCTCTTTGTAGCGGGGGTCCAGAAGGGTGAACACCCAGTAATCCGTGTTGTCTAAAATGCGTATAACGTGTGGGTCACGGGAAAGGCAGCCTAACATAAAGTCAGCCATGTGTGCCAGAGTACCAACAGGCAAGATTTCGCTGTCCTCACCAGGAGGATGACTCTCAATCTCCTCATCCTCTTCCTCCTCTTCTGCCCACCCACGCTGAAGAGATGGAAATAAAGTTCCATGGCTACCCTCTGTAGCGGAGGCAACCGTGTCTTCCTCCTCCTCCTCCTCCTCCGCCTCCTCCAATTCTCGCTGAGAAGACGAAGTGAGGGTGCTCTGGCTATCACCTTGTGTAAGCTCTTCCTCCCCCATTTCCACCTCTTCCACATGCAAAGCGTCGGTTTTAATTGTGAGCAGCGAGCGTTTCAGTAGACACAGAAGTGGGATGGTTACACTGATAATAGCGTTATCGCCGCTCACCATCTGTGTCGATTCCTCAAAATTGCGTAAAACCTCACAGAGGTCTGACATCCAGGTGACGACCGTGTAACAGCTGGTACTCCACTACTGCCCTCTGCTGCTCACAAAGCCGGGCCAACATGTGGAAGGTGGAGTTCCAGCGCGTGCTCACGTCACACAGCAGCCGGTGAGCTGGCAATTGTAAGCGCTGCTGCAGCGTCAACAGGCCGGCTGAAGCTGTAGATGACTTACGGAAATGTGCACACACGCGGCGCACCTTCGTCAAGAGATCATGCAAATTGGGGTAGGTTTTTAGAAATCGCTGAACCACTAAATTAAATACATGCGCTAGGCATGGTACGTGTGTGAGCTTGCCGAGCTCCAAAGCCGCCACCAAGTTACGCCCATTATCACACACAACCATGCCTGGTTGCAGGTTGAGTGGCGAGAGCCACTGCTCAGTCTGGTGACTAATCCCCTGCAACAGCTCTGAGGCCATGTGCTGTTTGTCCCCAAGGCAGATCAGCTTCAGCACGGCCTGTTGACGCTTCCCCACTGCAGTGCTACACTGCTTCCAGCTACCGGCTGATGGGTGTGTGGCGCTGCGCGCAGAGAATTCGGAGGTGGAAACGGAGGAGGAGCCAATAACGTAGGTGCTGGCGGAAACCCTGATGGAGGTAGGGCCCGCAATCCTCGGCGTGGGTAGCACCTGTGCCATCCCAGGGTCCGAGTCGCTCCCAGCCTCCGCGACATTCACCCAGTGTGCCGTCAGGGAAATGTAGCGTCCCTGGCCACAAGCACTTGTCCATGTGTCAGTCGTTAAGTGGACCTTCCCAGTAACTGCGTTGGTCAGGGCACGGGTGATGTTAAGGGACACATGGTGGTGTAAGGCGGGGACGGCACACCGGGAAAAGTAGTGGCAGCTGGGGACTGCGTACCGAGGGACAGCTGCTGCCATCAGGCTGCGGAAGGACTCAGTGTCCACAAGCCTAAATGGCAGCATTTCGATGGCCAGTAATTTGGAAAGGTGTGAGGTTAGTGCTATGGCCTGTGGGTGGGTGGCTGGGTATTTTCGCTTGCGCTCAAATGCCTGGGGTAACGACATTTGGACGCTGCGCTGGGACAGGGAAGTGGATGTGGTCGCTGATGGTGCTTCAGATGGTACAGGTGCAGGGCGGGAGGTATGCGGGCCTGCGCCTTCGACAGGCGATTGGCTGGCACCGAAAACAGGGGAAGAGGAGGCAGTGGTGTGGCCTGCAGACACAGATTGGCGATCCGGGCGTTCCTCCCACTTATTACGGTGCTTGGATGCCATGTGTCGGATCATGCTGGTGGTGGTGAGGTTGCTAGTGTTCATGCCTCGGCTCATTCTGGTGTGGCACAGGTTGCAAACTACAATTCTTTTGTCGTCCGCACTTTCCTTAAAAAAACGCCATACCGCGGAACACCTAGCCCTTGGCAAGGGAGATTTACGCAAGGGGGTGCTCCGTGGAACATTTGCGGGCCGGTTTGGTGCGGTCCGCCTTCTTTCTTTAGCCATACCACTGCCTCTTCCAGCCTGTTGCGGTGCTGCAGATGGCTCACCCTCAGGACTGCTGTCATCGCTCGGCTTTCCACCTTCCCAGGTGGGGTCAGTGACCTCATCGTCCACCAAGTCCTCCTCCACTTCCTCACTCTGATCATCCTCCTCATTTCTTGATCCCACCACATCCTCAGTCATTGACAACTGTGTATCATCCTCCTCATCAAGGTCTTGAGACAGTAATTGTGGTTGATTTGATGGCAACTGTGTCTCATCATCATCATCCACTTCCTTTGACCTTAAATGCAGTTCCCCTCTGTCATCTTCTTGTGATTGGGTACCCCTCTAGAGGTTGTGAATCAGGGCACAAGATCTCATGTTCCTCTGCAAGCGTGCTTGGAGAGAGGTTCAAATCAAGGATTGGTGATGAGAAGAGCTCCTCACTATATCCCAGTGTGGGATCACTTCTTTGGCCAGACCCTCTATGGTGGGAGGAAGGATGATCAGGGTGAGGATTATGTTGACCAGACTCTTGGCTAGTGAGAGTGGACTTGGTGGAAGACAGGGTGGTGCTTAACCGACTGGAAGCAGTATCAGCTGAAATCCAACCGACCACCTGTTCGCAGTGGTCTGACCTCGAGAGTGATGTCCTGCGACGCCCTGTAAACTGAGACATGAAGCTAGGTATGGTGGATGTCTTTCTTTCTTGTGCTCTGGCACCAGGCACAGTTTCTACGCGTCCTGACCCGCGCCCTGAACTATCAGGATCACGTCCACTTCCCCATCCCTTTTTACCCGCCTTCTTCATATTAAACGGATTATATGCCGGTAATCTGCGGCTAGGCACACGAAACAGAATGTGACGCTAATCTGCGGCTAGGCACACTAAACAATATGTGACGCTAATCTGCGGCTAGGCACACTAAACAATATGTGACGTTAATCTGCGGCTAGGCACACTAAACAATATGTGACGCTAATCTGCGGCTAGGCACACGAAACAGAATGTGACGCTAATCTGCGGCTAGGCACACGAAACAGAATGTGACGCTAATCTGCGGCTAGGCACACGAAACAGAATGTGACGCTAATCTGCGGCTAGGCACAGTGAACGGAATATGTGACGTTAATTTGTGAATTTGCACACTAAACAGAATGTGACAATAATCTATGGCTAGGCACACGTTTAAAATGGCCCTTTTTGTCGCTGCGATGTAAAATCATTGGCCCTGTGCACCTAACAGAATATGTCAGCTTGTCACTGCACTGTGAAATATTTGTCCCTGTGCACCTAGTACAATGTCACCTTAGAACATGTCCCCCCCCCAAAAAAAATTAAATTCTGCCACCCCCAAAAAAAATTAAATGCTGCCCCCACACACAACAGTCCTAAAAAGGACTTTTGGGTCTTGAAAGAGTTTCAACAATTTTATTCTCCCTACACTGACTTCCTGTGCATCTAGTATTATATGTCACCTTACAAATATCCCCCCCACAAAAAACAGGAAATTGTGCCCCCCCAAACAAAATATAAATGCTGCCCCCACACACAACAGTCCTAAAAAGGACTTTTGGGTCTTGAAAGAGTTTCAACAATTTTATTCTCCCTACACTGACTTTCCCTGCCTAAGCGCATCTCTCCCTGGCTAAGAATGAGCCGAACTCGCGCGTCGGGTGCTATACAGCACCCGATCACGGGTTCTGGCCAGCCAATCAGTGTAATGCCAGCAGCCAACATGGCTGCTGGCATTACACTGATGTCAGAGCCTCCCCGCACGTTTATTGGCTGCGCAGCAGCTGCGAAACGTGCGGGGAGGAGACCCGAACATGGCGGGCGAGCACATGCGGTACTCGTACGAGTACCGCCATGTGCCGAGCAGAGCGATGCTCGAGCCGAACCGAGCTTCGGCCGAGCATGCTCGCTCATCACTAATAATAACACTTAGTACTGAAAAACATATATATTGCAGAGTTTATCCTACTGAGTAACACAAGGGAGCATAGACCGCTACTCGGCCCAGGCTACAAATGCTTACATATCATAAAATCTCAGGTATAATACGCACCTGTGTATAATATGCAGGTGTACATTATACCCAACATTTTAGGTGAAAACAATAGTGCCTATGTATAATATGCACCCTTGTTTTCCCTTGTCATACACAAAACAAAAATGCCACTGCAGCACTGCTTACTTCCCTTCCCGCTTACCCATTGCCTCCTCTGCCCTCCATAGTCCAGTTTCGTTATCCTGACAGGGTCCCAGCAGGCAGCATGCTTGCATCTTCCGCCTGCTTCCAGCATTGCCCTGTCAGGACCTCTTCTGCCTAGTCAATGGTAATGCCTTGTGAGGACCTCAAAGTCCTCTCATGGCAATACCATAGATCCAGTGTGCATAGCTATGTGCATTGGATCTATGGTATTGGACTACGGAGGGGGAGAGGAGGCCAAGGGTAAGAGGGGAGGGACAGAATCAGTGTGGCAGTGGCATTTTTTTCCCTCGTGTATAATACGCACCCCCCACTTCATATAAGGTGAAGAGGGGCAAAATATTGTGTATTATACGTGAGATTTTACTGTACATACCTGGAGCTCTCATGGTTTGATCCTGAGATCAAAATCTCAGGGACTCAAGGTGTAGGGCCAATGTTTCCTACTATGTGATTTACAGCAATTTACTGCTCATTTAATGTCTAAATTAGTGACATTCTCCCAGAAACAGATGAGAGTTGGTACCGTGTTAGCCTTAGAAATACAGGGGGCAAATATAGTTTTTGATACCTTTTATTGGCTAACTAAGCACATTTAAATGCAAGCTTTCAAGACCTTAGGTCTCTTCCTCAGGCATGTTATACAGATAAATATGAAAACATCTCTCTTAAATACAAGTACACATTGCATTGTTTAGCATGGAAATCAGATAAGAGAACTCAATCCAGATCCAGATATCTTTGATCAGTCAGTGGTAAATTGCACTCTTCCTCTGAGGCTTTAGAGGTATTTACTATGCTCTTGGGTCTGTCTCAGCTACACAGATGATATTCTTATCATCTGGGCCGCCAGTGAAGAGGGACTTCTCAAATTCCATGAGAATTACAATACATTCCACCCCAATATCAACCTAACACTCCATCACTCACGCACATAAACATTAACTTCCTTGACACAACTATCAGTATTCAGAACAACTCCATCCACACATCCCTATACCGCAAACCAACAGACAGACCAACCTACCTGAAAAACAATAGCTTCCACCCAAAACACACAAAGAACTCCATCATATACAGCCAGGCCATCAGATACCACCGCATCTGTTCTGACATGATGGACCGTGACAAGCACCTCCAGATACTCAGAGGAGACTTTATAAAACACAGTTACAGCGTAACTATTATTGACAGTCAGATACAGAAGGCTACCCAAATACCAAGGAAAAATCTGTTGCGCTACAAAGAACAACATAAGGGAAACCAGGTGCCACTGGTGGTCACTTACCACCCCCAGGTTGAAGTGCTACGCAAAATATCAAGAGAACTTCAAACAAAATTACATACGGATGAAAGACTTAAGAACATATTCCCACAGCCTCCCTTATTCTCCTTCAGACAGCCTCCCAATTTGAAACAACTGATGGTGAGGAGTGCCCTGAATAAAAATACAAAAAAATGGCACATCTCCCTGCCTATAAAAGAGATGTGAAACCTGTGCACACATTTACACCACGGACATGATACGAATTCCAAACAGCCAGTTACACTATAAGATCAATGGTACCTTCACCTGTAAATCATCCAATGTAATATACCTTATCATGTGTGCAAAATGCCCAACAGCTCTGTATGTGGGAGAAACTGGACAAGCACTACATAAGAGGTTTAATTCCCACAGATCCAGTGTTAATAACAAAAAGACAGAGACACCAGTGGGAGAGCATTTTTGTCAAAATGGGCACAGTGTCAGGGATATTAAGTTAACTGTATTGATGGGATGATTCCGCACTCAGAGGGGACAGAAAGGTATGGGAGGTAAAATGAATGTTAAAATTTAATGCAATTTGTAGTGGTTTAAATAGAGATAAAGAGTTTTTGTCAAATTACAGTTTAGTTGATTGACCTTTCCCACAGACCCAAGAGCATTGTAAATACCTCTAAAGCCTCAGAGGAAGGGTGCAATTTACCACTGACTGATTGAGTTCTCTTATCTGATTTCCATGCTAAACAATGCAATGTGTACTAGTATTTGAGAGATGTTTTCATATTTATCTGTATAACATGCCTGAGGAAGAGAACTAAGGTCTTGAAAGCTTGCATTTAAATGTGCTTAGTTAGCCAATAAAAGGTATCAAAAACTATATTTGCCTCCTGTAATTCTACCAGAAAGGCAGTGGGTGAAGTCATGCTGGTCTTGTGAGTGTGTAAAAAGTGGTATTTCAGAATTGTATCAGGTTAAATGTTCATGGAGGACTGATTGGATCATCTCTAGGTTACAGCAAACTCTGACAACACTCCCAAGAAAAGTAGATTCTGGGTGCAGTAAGGGTTAATATTTCAGAGATTGCAGGGTGAGTTCATTTCAAATTTCTCAGGTATTCTTATGTATCTCCTCATGGTACCTGCACCACCAATTTCATTATTGTTGCAATTTTGTTCTTGTTTTTTCACGAACGGCACTGTGTGCTTCGAGTATGTACGTACTTACTTTAGTGAGATGATGTTCAGAGGAGAATCCCAGGCCATAGACTGTATTTGCTCGGCTGTCCGCCCATTGACCAAACTTCTGGGATGTTTTAGTGAATGTCATGTTTGGACTGATGGTGCTATTTATTATTGCCTGAAAACAAAATAAAAAAATACCATTTTCATCTGATTGCTATACCATGCTTTCTACAACATGACTATCTAATTGGTGATCCCCTGTTTTGTTTTCATTGTTACTTTTTTTATAGCAATAGCATGCACATCTAAGAAAATTGTAACTCTTTAAGTGGACCAATACATTAAGAGGCTATATGTTGCTCACCCCTCTGGTCCTCCATGAAAAAAGATGGACAGTACTGCATTAGATCTACCTTGTGATGCAGCTAACAAATGTCTACTGGGTGTCCTAAGGCTTCCTGAGGGGACACTTTTATTATATCAAGCTACTCTAAGGGCCATATGTTCAAAAGGAAAATGGAAGATGTTTGGGGCAAACCAATTAAACTACTGGGGAAAACGAAAAAGTCAAAAAATTCCCATTGATCTAAATGAGGAGTTTAACCCCGTGAATGCTAGAGGTCTCCAACCTCTCTAGCATTCGAGGGGTTAAAATCCTTATTTAGATCAATGGGATTTTTTTAGTTCTCCCCTACAGTACAAATGGTTTGACCTAGAACTCCTCCACTTTTCTTTTGAACATATGGCCCTAAAAATTCCCAACTCAATTAAAAAAGATGGACATTGCTGATAGTTTTTTAAGCTGTCATAAGTATGGGCCTCAGATATCTCCAGTCTGAATTGCCTTTTTTGTCAGTTTATTGGAATCTCTGCGGAATATATTGGTTCTTTGGAAATACATTGCATCTGGACTAGAACACAATGAGGGCAATGTACAAATCCACAAGCTAAGCTTAACTTTTGAGATTGGACATAGGCATAGGAATCATGCTCCTGCTCTCCTGGGTATGGACCAGACAGTATAATCACTTTAGCAAATAACGGCGCACACATTCCACCTCACAAAGACTTTAATTTGAGCGAATCCCATATTTCATCTGTATGGCATGCTCAGGGAAATGGACACATTTTACTTGTTTCCTCTGCACTAGTACATGAGAATTAACACCTTCTAATAATAATAATAACACCGCACTTAACCTTACTGTGGTCTGAATATTCTAATGACCACTAGGATTTTTTTCTCTTACACATTTACTAAAGAGATAACACCTTCAGTCAGTGATGTCAGTTCCATGGAGGCAGTCATGACACATGCTAGATGGATCACTGTACCACAAATTCTGCACATTGTAATCTTAATCATTTAATGACCTGTGGTGAGTGCAATGCATTCCACCCACTGGTCCTTAACCCCTTAAGGACCAGCTGTCCAGGGAAGTTACCTTCCTTTAAGGACTGCTTTGATCCTTGCTGACGAGCCGGTACACGTGACCTGTTACACGTACTGGCGTGCTGCTTTGGATCGATCAATTTTAGGCCCCATTTTTACTTACATCGCTCCCGGTAGAGCACTGTAAGTAAAAAGTACGTGACGTGCTATGACCGTCACTGGTCCTTAAGGGTATAAGGACCGTGACGGTCATAGCACGTCATGTAGTCCTTAAGGTGTTAAAGGGTTTAGTAGGCTCTTGCACTTTGCCTGCTTCAGTCTGAGAAACTGCCAGCAATTGTCATGTCCGCCTCCATGAACATGATCTCCAAAATTAATTGAAGATGTTATCTCTTGAACCAAAGAGTAAGGACAACATTTATAGGGGCCATTAGGATTTTCTGCACGTGGTAAGGTATGTTGGGGTCATTAAGAGGAGGTATTAGTTCTCATTTAAAGGGGATCTATCACCCCTATACAAGTTAGCCTTAATAGTGAAAGTATATAGCGAATAATTGTAAAACTGTATTAATTTCGTTTTTAAACTCTCTGTTTGGCCAAAATTGAAGTAATAAATACTGCCCTGCACCTACTTACAGACAGACTGTGGTTACCTGCTCTGTAACTGCAGTCCGATACTCTTCCTCTGCTCCCCTCCCTCTATCCAGCCTCCTCTGATGAAGGAGGCTTTCTGTCTGTAAGCTGGAGCAATCTCTAGCCAACATACACATTGTGTATGTTGAAAGTTTAAAGTGAATTTTAGCATGTCTTATACATGACTGAGAAATAATGTGACATGAAACATGGTGATCCTGAAAACTTGCAGTTCTTTAGGGGAGTCAGTGGACAGGTTTCAGCATCCCTGGCTTAATACACAGACACACACCCCTACTGCTCAAATGGTAAATAGTTTTACAGATTGATTAAGTTGATTCATTAGAATAGGATTCTATGTTGTAATATTTTATTACTTGCTGAAGTACATTAGGTACACTTAAAGTCACATTTTAAGAACCCCAATCTGGAAAATGTTCTAGCATTAAAAAATAAGCAATTGGTGTGTCAGATCTGCCAAGACCCACTAAATACAGGGTGAAAGCTTGTCACTGTCACTGACAGAATTTCAGCTGCTTGCAACTTGGGGCAGGACTGTAATTTCCAATTCACTATTCTTAATAAGTTATGACACTCTATTCATATTTTACAGTCGTAAACTCATCAAAACACATTTAAAGTAGAGTGTACGTTTTAAGGCAATTAAGATCCTGAGGCACTAATTTTCTTTTTTTTAATTGCTTGCAAAAATTGCTAAAGCAGAAGAAATGTTTGACAAAACATTTTGATTGTTAGAAGCAGAGCTAGAATATTTTTACAACAAAAAAATCTAGCTCAAAAGATGGAAATCACATAAGCAATAGTCCAAAAAGTAAGTCCAAAAAATGAACTAAGTCTTTAAGTTCCAAAGACAATGTTCACACCTGGCTGTATACCAAGGGAGCAAGTATGTCAATGTGCACAGTACCTTAGGATCACAGATGGTAGATGATGTATGAGGAAACATTAAAAAATGGAATGAAATCTGAATATGGAAGATGGAAAACTATGGATTAGGATGATGAGAAATGATAAATGAACCCTATTCCCTCGTGAAATTTTTAGATGCTGCTAAAGAGTTTGGTGTCCTTAGATACCCAGGAAAGAGGTAACTTACAACAAGTGAAACCAGGGACACAGCTCGAACGCTGATAGAGGTTGGGGCTAATGTGCTAATGTGCGCGTAATGATTAACTTTTGCTTATATATTTTTGTTATTAAAATTACTACACTTAGTTTGGATTTATCTCTTTCTTGTGTTTTTGTCCAGTCTTGCTGTAATTTGCCTATAGAATATTTTTAGCCATAAAGGAAAGGGGTCCTTCAACGGTTACTTGGTTAGCTGACATATATCATTTGAATTAAGGTGCTATATGCAAAAGGAATTAACCCCTTAAAAACAGGTGGTGGTCCTGACACGTCACCAGTACCCGTGCCTTAAGGACCAGTGACAGTCCGGGCAAATCATGGGTTTTTGTTCACAATGCTCCTGCGGGAGCGCTGTGAGCAGTAGGAGAGTCTGAAACTGAGTGCTCCAAGACTGGAGCAGTCAGTTTCATAGTCTCGTTTGGCTAGCCAGTACAGGGGAGGGCTGGCCTGGGGTGCAGGGGGGCAATTGCCCCCTGGGCCAGTCATATGTCTGGGCCAGTGGGCCACTGTCTCACTTAATCTCCCCTATAAATGGAGCAACACTAGTGATACCACAGAGCTTACAGTTGAAATGGTGCTATACAAATGATACCACAGAGCTACAATCCAAAAGAGGCTACACTAGTTACATAATCCATTTCCACTGTAAGCTCTATGGTATCACTAGTGTAGCTTTACTTAAATTGTAAGCTCTGTAATATCAGTAGTTTAGCCCACTTTAATGTGAGCTGTGTGGTATCGCTTTACTTCACGATATTAATGCCAAGAGTGGGTTCAAACAATAGTAGAAATGGGCCGCTTGATTGTATTAGCCCCCCCGGCCACAAGTTGCCAGCCCTCCACTGTCACTGAATGACGTCTATGTGGTCCTTAAGGCAGTTCCAACCTCAGGACCTCTGGACATTAAGGGGTTAACCCTGTGCCATAGGGGAATGCAAAGCATTGCAGAACATTGTGTTGCATACCCCTCTAACAGTCAATTGAACAATTCTGTTGCAAACCACCTACACTATAGGGTTTGTTCCTATTTTGTATTTAACATACAGCCCAACGGGCAGAATTCAGGCAACATGCGCATGTTCTAAAGGCATTTTTTCTGGGGAAATTGATATTGAGCAAGTTATAATCCAGGAAGCCATATACCGAATGCTTCTTGAATTGGTCATAAAAATGACCTTTTACGACAACACTCAGCAGATGTATAAAATCGTGCGTAATAGAACTTCCTGCATTAGTTGCATTCACTATTCCACTCAGACAGATTTGTTAATCCTGACTACGCCCACTTGATTTGGGGTATGTAACTCTGCCACTCAAAAGGTTAAAACAAGAGCCAGAAATTCACTCTTTACTGCAAACTTACATGCAATACAGATTTTTTTTTTTTGCTTAAAGCAGAACTATCACCCTATATTAAGTCCCCTCCAATAATTAGGCATATGGTGATTAGGTTCTTAACAGTGCTATTATCGGGCAGAAGTACCAGGTTCTGAAGTAGTCCTCCTTTATCTGAGACTGATGGCCAGGCTTCCTGCTTTAGAGCCGTCTACTCGCCTGCGCCGTCAGTCACTTCCGGTACCTTAAGGTACTATGCAATGCCTCCTAGAAGAGACCGGGATGGACAGCGCAGGTGCACAGACGTCTCTAAGCCAAGATGTCTGTGTGCAAGCCTGGCCACCAGTCTCAGAACAAGAAGGATTACTTCAGAACTTGGTATTTGTTCCCGATAATAGCACTGTTAAGAACCTAATTGCCATATGCCTAATTATTGGGGGGGGGGGAACTTAATATAGAGTGATATTTCCACTTTAAAATGGACCAGTAACCATAATTATTATTATTATTTTTTATTTATATAGCACCAACTTATCCTGCAGCTCTGTACAATAGGGAATAGACATACAGAGATATTAAATAGTACAAATGTAACATAGAAAAGGATCAGGGAGCCCTGCTCGTGGGAGCTACAATTTGTGTTAATAATTAAATCTGCCTATAAGTAGTACTGGTCATTTTCATGTAAAGCAAATAGTTTTAGAGAAATTAACATTTAAGATATGATGGCACAATGTGGCACTCTATGTTAATTCCCTGCAGAGTATGCAAATTACTTTGGTTAGCAATCACAGCTAGTAGAAATGCCCCCAGTGTGGGGATCTGCATAGATTCTTCCATGGTAACACTGGCCTAGGATCTAATCAAATTAACATAAAGTGCCACACTGTGCCACCAACAAATGGTAATTTCTCAAAAACGTCTATATTATAAGCAAATGGCTAACACAGCATATATGCAATCTTTTTCATTAAAATTAAACAACATTAACATTCTTTGTGACAGATCCACTTTAATGTAATCCATTTTGCACATCAAAAAATCTATTTTGTTAAGAAAAATAAGTGCTGTTTCTTTGAACACATCATCTATACACAATGGGTTGTAATGGAGTTGAGTTATTTCAGCCTGAGAGAAGACTACATGTGGAGAGAGCACCATAGGGTGAGTGTGATTCTGTACTAACCAGGCAATGGAACTGATACTCTAGTCATGTGCTTTCCTAATGCCAATTTACTAAAAAGGTCTCTTCATAAAGGGATAGTAATGTTTTATTTTAACGTGGTTTCATTTTGTAGGTATTAAAAAATGAAATCCATTGCTATATGTCCGATCTTCCAAACCTTTATGGTTTGAGAGATATAACCGGCTAACGTTCCCCCCTCCAGGCCGTTTAACAGAAGTCAGAGATCTAGCTGACAGCAGCAGATTCCAGTCATATGACCAGCCAGCAGCTCTTCAGCAGAGCTGAAATAGCGCTATCTAGAAATACATACATAATTGGAACGGTCTACAAAGTGTGCTTGCAAACCAGACACACTATGTAGACCATTCCAATGAAGTATTTATTTGTAGATCTCGCTATTTCGGCTCTGCTGAAGAGCCCCCGGCTGGTCAAATGACCAGAATCTACTGCTGTCAGCTAGAGCGCTGACTTCTGTGAAACGGCCTGGAGGGGGAAATTTAGCCAGTTATATCTCTCAAACCATAAAGGTATGGAAGATCGGACATATAGCAATGGATTGCTTTTTATAATAGCTACAATATTAAACTATGTTAAAATAAAACATTACTATCCCTTTAATGCCAACTGCAGAAAGAGGCAGTCTATTCACATTTTGGGGAGTTACTTTCCTCTACGCCTTGTTTAGCCCCATGTATTAAACAAGGCACAAAGGAAATGGTGTAACTTGATGCCATTTTCCTGAAGCAGGAATAAGGGGTTTGTTGGCACAGAAATCTTAACCCTTTGAGTGCCAGAGGGGTACACAACGCATTGCAAAGCAAAGGGTTAACATCAGAGTGCGTCTGTCAATATGCAGTACAGAGATCCTACAGGCACTGGCACTGGAGGCGGAGGCCAGTGAACCTGCTCTGGCACATCGTACATGCAGGGCATTTGGTTCTTGCCAGCTGGACACTTCTTTAACCCTATGAGTGTCAGAGAGGTACACAACGCATTGCTCCGCAATGCATTGCATACTCCTCTGGCACTCAAAGGGTTAATTATTCTAACTGGAAATTTGTTATCTTTTTAATTCCTATTTATGGATGTATATGTTTTGCACTATTGCCATACTTTATTATAAGTATATATGTTACTTGAATAAATGATACCCCTTAATGATTTTATTATGCTGCATTATTACCAGATCCCCTATTATATCTAAACAAGTGAGTTGCTAGAGTGACATTAAGTACTATTCTTGTGGAGACCCCCCCAGCAGTCAGGGAGTTAATTATATTTTATATGAATTTCACAATCACGTAAATTGGATAATTGCATTAGTAGGTGACATTTTATTGTGTGCAATGTATTTCGCAATGAGTTGTGAACCCCTCTGGACCCTATAGGGTTAAGTAGTTTAATGCAATCCGTCTGCTTAAGTTTGAAAAAAATGCCAGCCTTTATCATGTCCGCCTCCACGGACATGAGATCCAGAACTGATTGAATATCTTGTACCAATAAGCAGGGGCAAATTTCATAGGGATTCATTAGGATTTTATGGCCAAAGTAATATAAGTTGTAGTTATTATTAGATGTTAGTTCTCCCTTAAATACTATTACAGGTCATTATTTAGCCCCTTCTGTACCAGTCAGGTCTCCAACACAATGCACCGAAGACCAGTCTAGCAATCAAGGTGTTAATAGCTTACACTGATTTCACCAGGGGTCAGAGATGCAAGCGCTATGGACTGAACGTGTCTCAGTCCCCAGAGAAAACTGTTAGAAAATCCAACGAGTGAAAGTGAGTGAGATTTAATAAAATGAATCTCACCCTTACCGTATACTCCTGATTAATGTGAGAATAATGAGGTGATCATTCGTCACTGCCCTATGCACAAAGAAAAGGGGAGCAGTTCTGGGGAAAACCAACAGCACAATAGGGGTGACCAATACAAAGCAATGGATTGGAATCCTTGCTAGCATTCAAGGGTGTGTAACCCCTTGAGTGACAGGGGTACGCAAAGCATTGCAGAGAAATGCATTGTGTACCCCTCTGGTACTCAAGGGGTTAAAAGCCTGATTTAAATTGTTGGGAATTTGTATTTGTCCTCTATGGTGAAGTTGCTTAGTCCCAGCATTACTCTGGTTTCTTTGTGCATAAGGCCCATAGAGAATAATAGGTGTTGAGTTGGTTAGGAACATGAGATCACAGTTCACGTTAACCCTTTGAGTGCCAGAGGGGTACGCAACGCATTGCAAAGCAATGCGTTGCGTACTCCTCTGGCACTCAAAGGGTTAATCCTTGCAGAAGGGAAAGAATTATGGGGGGGAAATTACACTAACATTCCTACAAATTTGTATATCTAGGAATGATACATAATATTTTTTCATACAAGAACAATTTGAATTTTAGCCTTAACCCCATGGATGCTGAAAGGGTTTATAATGCATTCAAGGGCAGATTATGAACAGGTGGGGCCCTAGGGCAAGACAGACCCAACACATCTATATATTAATTGTATGAAGTATCAGGCTAACCCAGGGATCCCCACTGGCCTCTTTTCAGCTCTAATACATGACTAAATTATATGTATGTGAGTGTATATTAGTGTATTATATATATATATATATATATATATACTGAACCTGAAATGGTACAGGAGAAACAGCACACAGCAGGAGATGTAGACGGTTAAGACTTTATATGATTCATGTAGCAACTGCTACATGAACTGAATAAAGTCTTAACCTTCTTCATCTCCTGCTGTGTGCTGTTTCTCCTGTACCATTTCAGGTTCAATATCCTTATGGGACATGCACCAGCTTTGTTGCTTTTTTGTGTTTATAACAGCATGTGCCATGGCCATTATCTTTTGACTATATATATATATATATATATATATATATATATAAATTTTATATGTGGGAAGGCTAATAAAACGCCTCTTTCCTAGGACTTACTAGTATGGTCACCATTTCAATAAGAGACGCACATGGAAAAGATGTACATTGTGGGCAGTGCAGCAAACAGAAAAAATGGGCCTAAGCACTGTGTGTCACTCTTACCCTCTACAAGTTGTATGCAGTGCAAAATTCAGTTTAAAAAAAAAAAAAAAAAAAAAAAAATTGGGTCAGGGGATCAACTGGAACGCAGGGCCCTAGGGTGACTTCCCATTTTGCCCATTTAATCTACCCCAGAATGCATTGCATGGCAATGTGTCGGAGCCATTTTTAGCATCCATGGGTCTAATCCCCTGGGCTTTGCAGTGGTTAAGAAAAAAAGAATCATTCTGTTCAACTATAAAAGCATAACAAAAGCATATTGTATTTTGACTTACAAAGCATACATCTCTCTCCCTCTCTCTCTCTCTCTCTCTCTCTCTCTATATATATATATATATATATATATATATATATATATATATATATATACACACACACACACACACTATATATATATATATATATATATATATATATATATAACAAAAATCCTTACCTTCGATCCATCCAGACTAATTATCCTGTAGACATTCCTTGTGCTATCATAGAAATAGGACACAGTAACGGCATGTTTGCTGGTTGGAACCCAGTTCTTCTTGGTGGTCGGATCAATCTGGAAGACATGGGCTCTGGTGCTAAAGATGGGTTGTTCTCTGAAGGAAGAGAAGTAAATATATTGAATTTCATTAGGTCTCAGAATAGTTGTCCAAGAGGTAGACAGTGACTCTGCCCAGAGAGAAGCATTCAACACTTCACCTTGCATGAGCGCTGTCTAGCTCGGTTAAAGATGCTAGCTTTGTAAATATAATGAAGACGGCTGGGACTTCTAAACAGAAGTGGCTTATGTTTCAAGCCTGCAGAACAGTACACAATATCTAAATATAGACCTTTCTGTGACCCAGTACCCCCTCCAGTTCCATTAGCATGCACTGGTAAAACAGCCAGTCACAATTACACCAAACATTGCTGAACAAGGGTCTCACCTTCCTTTGCCAAGTGTTTAACCCTCTGAGTGCCAGATGAGTGCCCAGACACCCTTCTTGCACTCAGATGGTTAAGTGCTTTGCCCCTTCAAGACCAGAGAGATGTGCATTGCTTTGCAGAGAAAGGAGATATTATTATTATTTTTTATTTATATAGCTCCAACTAATTCCGCAGCGCTGTACAATAGGGAATAGACAGAGGTATTAAATAGTACAATCAGATGTGGAGAACAGAAGGATCAGAGGGCCCTGTTCGTGAGAACTTTCAGTCTAGGGGATACACACTAATCTGGCATTCAAATGGTTAAAAGTGTGCCATAATCACATCTTAAAGAATCACTGACGTATCCCAATAACTTGCCCTTTTCTTAACCCTTTAAGGATCAGAGGGGAGTGCAACGCATTGCTTTGCAGAATATCTTGCACATCCATCTGGTTCTTAAATGGTTAATTTGGGCAGAGATTCCTAATGGCCTCTACGAAATCATTCTGTGTGAACTGGTTCCCGAAAATGTAAATTTCATTATTACTGGATATCAGGTTGGCCACTAAGGCTCACATGATTCTGTGCAGGAAGACACCAGAACCCCAAACTCCTCCCACTGCAGTATTCTTCCATTCCTAACAGAACTTCAGTGGGAGGTGTTGGACTCTAGAGTCTGGCCACAAAGAATCATATCCACCTCCGTAGAAATGATACCTAATTGTCATTAAAGATTCATTTTGAAGACTGAAAACACTCAGAATTGTTCCATGGTGGCCAATACGATTAACCTTTTAAGAGCCAGAGAGGTACCTTCCTGGCACTCAAAGAGTTAAAGAAGGTGGAGGTTTATTATAAGGAGTTGTTAGCATGTCTTTAACCGTTTGAGTGCCAGAGAGGCATATAATACATTTTGTTGCATGCCCACTGGCACTCAAAAGGTTAATATGTGACACATTTCCGAAGCAAGGCATTGTAGACCTCTCTAGCATGAAAAAGGTTTAAAGTCCCATTTCAATAAAAGGAAACTTTCATTTGTCCCCTGTGTTGAAGTGGGTTTGCTCCAGAATTACTCTTCTGTTGCTTTTGTAATTAGGCTCTAGATCACAATGAACAGTACTCTCTAACACTGTAGACACCATTGCAAAGAAAATCACATCTAACAGAGGCTAGTGAATGAATGGCTATTGCAGTTATTATTAAAACCCACTTTCACTATCGGATTAAAATAAAAGGTTTGGGGAGTGACTCCTGTATTTATCAAGTTTCAGGGAAAGCTTCTGACGGTAAATTACTCTTCGTCCAATGAAAAGTTTGAAAAGTACTACAATACCTAGGGGAGATGCACTAAGGTTTGATGCAACAATGAAGTGCGCATCTGATGATGTGTGTGTGTGGAGATCACTTCGACATGGAGAATACGACAGACTTCGCCATATGCACTAAGAATTAGCTATGCGAGGGCGGGGAAAACATTGGTCATTAGAGTATGAGGTTGACATAGAGCTGGGGATGTGCTAAGAGGGGAAACTGGGGGAGCAGTGAGAATGCTTTACAATGTATTGCATACCTCTGTGGTACTCAAAGGGTTATAACATACACAGTCCCCTGCCTAGCAGATCAATGCACTGCCCGTCACTTTGGCATTCCAAGGGTTATGGGTAGGGTGACCACAAGTCCTTTATTGTACAGGGCAGTCCTGGATTTTAAATGTGTCCCATGTTCCAGGCAGGCAGCCCCCTTTGGGTCAATCCAAAGTTCCTGAATGAAGACTCCAGAGAACAGAGTTCTATACACTGGAAGGAGAACTGTCTATTGTCTACTGTGACAAGTGATGACTCTGCTGGGCTACAAGAAAATGACTTCCAGATAGAGCTCTAAACACAAGAGAGAGAGAACTGAGCCATGATCCTAACATCAAATAGGAACTGCAATGTAATCGTGTTGTAGTGTAATGCTAGTCTAAAGTTTTTGCATGATGTACAATATCTTGTAGCCAACCACAGGTGCCACTTTCTGTTCAGCAGTCAATGGCAGATCTCCATCTAGTGTTTACAACTCTGTGGTGCGCCAGAGAAACAGTAGGTTGTGCACTGATGTCCATTGATGTATAGTGACCCCCCCCCCCCCCCCCACAAAGCTGCACTACAACTGAGGGCAAGTACTCTACTGCTCTCATCTCCGCAGTATCCCTGAATGGTAGAATGGAATTGTGGTCCCCTATGTTAAGGGAGGACTGCAGCTGTCTCTGCTCTCTTTAGAGACAGCAAACTGCCTTCTGAGACTCCATAGAAAGGCATGGGAAGATCTCGACTTCGCTAACTTCAGGGAGTTTAGTGCATATGGAGAATTACCACAGTAAAGTATAAACACACCCATGTATGACAATGACTCATTAAACCCTTAAAGACTGGCCAAGCACGCACGAGGTGGTCACTTAAGTACCACGGAGCATTTTTTTTTTTTTGCAGTTCGATTCCAGACTCCTTGAACGGCGTGCAGCCGCGTGGGGAGCACGGAATTCCATGACGGTCCAGGACCATCATGGGTCCTTAAGGTGTTAAGCTCTATTTCAATAGGCAAATCAGCCATTGTCAAAAGTAGACACTGTAACATTTTAAACCTGGTAAAAGTATGGTGAACGCAAGGCGAAGTATTTTAGGTGCATTCACAGGAATATGATGCTGAAGACATTAGTGCATGAGATGAGATGGAATCAGTACCAATATGCCACAATATCACCAACCTGGACCCTTATTGAACCTTAGAGCAACTCAAGTTACCCTGGACACAATTACCAAGCTTTGTGTTAATTCCAGAAAGAAAAGGGCAGTATTTCTGGGTACAAACGTTCTGCTTCATAGGGAACAAGTATAATTTTCCACTAATTTATCTGGGGCTTTTAATCCATTGAATGCTAGATAGGGCTCCAAAACATGAGCAATTCTGGAGCATATCATACCATACCATAGGGGAGAAATAAAGGGATGTTTTTAACCTCTTGAATGCTAGGAACATCTCCAATGTATTGGTTCGCAATGTGTAGGAGACCTCCCTAGCAGTCAAGGGGTTAAAAGCCACATTTAGAACAAAGCAAATTTGGAGAGATTATAATTTCTCTCCTTTGATGCATATGATTTGCTTCAGAATGGCTGCTCGTTTCTTTTGTAATTAAGGCATTAATAGCAGGTGGGTGGTGGCAAACCTTGTTTTTTTTTAAATATTTTAAAAACTCAGAACATGTGGTGGGGCATCAGGACCCCTCCTGATGCCCCCCAGCTACTGATCCCGTAGCTGATTTGGCTGTAGTGTAGAAGCCCGTGTACACGGGTCAAGATCCGGGTGATGTTGACACTTTGAATGCCAGAGGAGTACGCAACGCATTGCTTTGCAATGCGTTGCGTACCCCTCTGGCACTCAAAGGGTTAAGAGGCCGGTCCTGATCTGTGTCCTGCCGCCAGTCGTGCACTGTAGAGACTGCCCGAAAGCACAGAATGCTCCCAGCACAGAACTCCCAGCATTCTGTGCGTTCGGGCAGTCTCTACTGTGCATGACTGCTTCTGACAAACATCCTAGCAAATTATTATATAGGATATATATAACACTACTGATACTGTATCAGACCAACAAGTGGAAAATGGCGCCCTCCAATTATCCCACTGAGTTTTTGAATATAAACAACAACAACTATCAAAGAAATAGTCTTTCGCTACTATCCTATTGCTCCTTAGTGTAAAAGGCCGATACAAATACTCCTAATACTAAGGAGAGCGCTAGACTGTTGCTTTAAAAATAAACAACTGTAAGATACAGGTAAATAAAAACAATAATAAGTTTTATTCAAACACATACAAATGTTATTAAGACTATTCCCATTTATGGCATACTACATAATATGTATGAACATACATATTTTTAGGTACAATATGCATTTCCTGATATTGCCATCAACACTAATTGAGACCTGACACCCTGCAAAAGGCATTAATGAGTGACTGGAGAATGAGAAGCTGAACAAAAGGACGGGAGAAGTATTGCAACTTCACTGTAATCGGCAGTAATCATTGCACAAACAGCCGGACAATATTCCATCCAAATAGACAGTATTTATTGCATAAAAGACGGAAAATACCTCTGCCTGCTATCCACGGACGGGAGAAGCACTGTATTTACACTAAAACTGGCTGTACTTATTGCATAAAAGCCGGACAATATTCCAACCAAATCAGCAGTATACAATGCATAAGAGCTGGAAAATACCTCTGCCCGCTAACTAAATATACATAGCTACTCTGTTTAGGCTGACCATACGTACCATTTTAAAAGAGACAGTACCGTTTTTTCAAATTTCCAGACTGTCCCTTCCTTTTAGTATAAAATATGTAAATTTTGTCCCGTTTTTTTAATATAACATATATAATTTTTAATGTTTTGTAAAACACTGAATGCGGCTTGTTTATTTCTCATAACATAAAGTAAATCAGAACTTCCATCCATCCATTACTGTACACATTGATTACCATAGAGTTTTATGACTCGAGTGACTCATAACTTTCTAAGACTCTCGAGTCTATGGTAAATTATCATAGAGTCTCTTAGACAGTGATATGACTATGAGTCATATGACTCTCTGGTAATCAATGTGTACAGTAAACACAGTAAAACCACTAGTGTGAGTGAGGAAGAAAGGAAGTTCTGATTTACTTCAGGTACAGGCTTTTTGGCCAGAGAGAAAGAACACCGCTAGCAAGAGACGGAGCAGATTACTACGATTGGACTCAGAGTGACGGAGTCCCACTGTCCGTCTGTCCCACACCCCATCCCATTTTTATCTGACTGAAATATGGTCATCCTAACTCTGTTGCAACTACTAGGGATAACAGCTACACAATAACAGAGAAAGCATTGCCTATTATGTACCTGCCAGCTTAAACGGGGAACTTTATATATATATCAGGTCACTTTGCCACCAGATGCAGTGACTATTATATATATATTTTAAAAAAATATATAATTCTTTATACGCTATTATATTTTTTTAGCTCAATTAGGCGTACTTGTATTTTTATAGTGATATCACTGGGTTCATACATATGTAGTATGCCATAAATGGGAATAGTCTTAATAACATTTGTATATGTTTGAATACAACATAATATTGTTTTTATTTATCTGTATCTTACAGTTGTTTAATTTAAAGCAAAAGTCTAGCGCTCTCCTTATCTGTTAGTATGTGTATATATATATATATATATATATATATATATATATATATATATATATTTATTTATTATTTTTTTTTTATCTAAAGATATAAATATATATATTTCTGTGTTCCACCGTGGCGTGCATAAGCCTGTTAAGTTCCATACCTTGCCAACTGTCCTGAATTTCCAGGGACAGGTTCTGAATCCCTAAAACTGGATTCCATTGTCCCTGGTTATAAAATTGAGTCTCAACCCCATGTTTTATATACTTGCGGTTAAAAGTTTAATTGGTTATAAGCTCCCTCAATTGTTAATGTTGCTTATGAAAAAAAAAATCAGATATACTTCCAAGCACAACTATAAATGACCTTGTAAAACAGGTCATATACATGCATAACAGTCAGGTTGTATGTCACAAAACTGTTTAGATGGGGGGAATGTACAAATCAGCTGGCACAACAAATTTTCTGCACTTGTTACTGTTACATTTACTGTTACAAGAACAGTAAACCCTAAAACCCTAATATAAATTAAAGATTAGCCATATGTCCTGGACTACCACTAAATGAATCTGGTATCTCAGGGGTTAACAATTACCCATTCATATGGCTGAACCCGCTCTGTATTTTCAAGACTACGGGGATGCAGCCTCCATTTCTGCTTCTGATAGAAGACTGATGCTATGGTAGCTGGGTCTGATATCTCAAAGCCCACTGAACCAATGCAACTGCTCAGAGCTGGAATCACATAGGCATACCTCCCAAGGGTCTTCTCAGTACATAAACTGCACCATTAGAATGAAACAAGTCCGGTGACATAAACAATAGAACAAATCAAGTTTATTTATAACATCCGTTAAATAATCAGAACAAGTCAACTCTCTCTCTCTTAGGACTCATGACCTCCATAGACTCAGGACAAACTTCTCACCGCATCAACAAGTTTTGCGTTAAAAAAAAATGTTTCCCTCTTTGAAACCCAAATCCTTCTGTCCTTCTTTCTCACCCTGGTGTCCCTCTTTTTAGGAGATCAGACTGTGTAATGTGTGTATAATAGTGAATCACATTGCTCCACAGCAATAAAAATCACATTAATGTTTGTTTATGCTTCATTCTATGTTTATAAATTAGTCTGTGTAAATAAAATAATTTGGTCTTGTTCTAAATCATTTATTCAGTTACATAAAGAGCTGTCAAAAGGTCATAAAGTAACCTAAAATTATCAATAAAGCACCACACCCCACTAGCAACACTACCTCCCAACATTTCAAATGGCCATAGAGGGACATTTTTGTTTTAGGTGGTATTTATGGGGTGTGTGGCTGGTGGGCGGGGCATTATCAAGAATTTTTAGGTTATTTCAAGACCTATTGACCCTTCTTCATGTAAATTAATAAATTATTTACCGCAAGACTAAAGTATTTTATTTACACAGACTAATTTAGAAACACGTATATTGAAGATTAACTACACATTTTTATGACTTTTAATGCTGTGGAGCAGGTGATACAACATACTCATTCTGATCTCCATGAAAGAGGGACAAAAGGGTAGAACACAGGGACAGAGGGATCTGAATCTCTAATCTGACTGTTCCTCCTAAAGAGGGACACTTGGGAGGTATGACTACCTAAATCAAAAGTGTCCCTCCTTGGCCATTTCTAATGTTGGGAGGTATGCACTGCTCTTCTGGCTTGACACGTCATTCCCAGCTTCCATAGTGCTAGTCAGTGATCAGAGGCAGAAATGGAGGCTGCATCCCACTAGTCTGCAGAATACAGTGTGGAATCGGCCTTCCGACTGGAAAATTGTTAACTCTTTGTATGCCAGATGGGTGTCCAATGCATTGCATTTATGCTCAGACTTAAGGGTTATCAAGTTGCTTGCAATGTGTAAGGAAGGACATCTCTTACACATCACCAGCAGTCTGACAACCCTGCTTGCTAGTGAGGAAATCCCCTTCCATCTCCATCTCCATGGCAATATCTCACCACACCTCACCTGATACACATCACCACTGTATCATGCCTTAGTGCATCTCACCACAGTTCTTATTAGGGGCTGGATTCCATTGCAGGTTATAAATGAATTACAGTGGAAACTAGGTATGAAGCCTTTGAGTGCCATAGAGGTATCTAACATATTGGACGTCATAGGAAGCAATGAAGACTTCTGATGGGAAATGAAGTGCCACAGATAAAGACCTTGAATTAGGACTCCATTTTAAATTGTGAATCCCAGCATCCGTGGAAGCTGAAAGGGTCCATTTTCTGACCTGCAGAACAGATTAACCCTTTGAGTGCCAGATAGGTATTGCGTTGGACACCCCTCTGACACTCAAAGAGTTAAAGGAGTTGTTTTGGGGGCTGCACAGCTAAACTTTAGGCTAATTACTAAGGGGCTACTGTGGACAGCTAAAGCAAACCAACTACATGAGAGGGGGTTAAATAAAAATTGCATTGATTTAAATTGGACTTTAAACCCCTTAAATGCTAGAGAGGTCTCCAGCCCATTGCTTTGCTTTGCAATGTACTGGAGACCTCTCAGCATTCAAATGATTTAAAGCCCATTTAAATCAATGATTATTTTGGGATTTTTTATTTGTCCCCTATGGAGAATTTGGTTTGCTCCAGAGTTGCTCATCTTTGGTTTCTGCGGGGTCACTTTAACCAATGGGCAAAGTCCTGTGCCAAATCTCAAAAGGAGTTCCACCATCAGAGGCACCGTTACTACCTTGGGGGGAACAGAGCAGACAGGCAGGGCATGCTGGTCTCGGTTGGCAGTGCCAGAGGGCCCGTGAGAAGCTGAACGCTTTTACAGCCCCATAGTGATTTTTAGTCTCTGTGCTCTCATTGCCACTGAAAGTCTCCCTCCAGGTTCTCAGTGTCAGTCTGGCAGAGAGAGGAGCACAGTAAAACAGTTACTTCCTGTCATGCTCAGGGCCGGCTGGATGACAGGAAGCACTTCCAGTTATCTGGCTACTACATGACCTGCCAGATTCTCATGTTCCACCGTAAGTAGCATCAGAAAGTGCCAGCGGAAGGTCAATTCCATCCACAGGCAGGTAGACACAGACTGTTTATGACCAAAATGCCTATTTCTTATAACTTATTGTGTTGCATTTCCTGCAAGTAGCAAGCTCAGTATAATAATAAATGGAGCTTGCTGTAATGATAGACACGACTCACACCTCTATGAAGGGAAGTGTGAACGCACTCCATGGGACAGCTAGGAGAGAGGTAAAAGGAGAATTACAGAACTGGGAAGTCCTGAGCCGATTTGCCGAAGGTACAGTGTGCCGCAGGATGCGGAAGTGCCCAGCGTGAAGTCTACATATCTTAGAAAGTATGTATGTAAATTAAAAACAAAGCAAGAATGCTAATACAATTTGAGTAGCTTAAGCACTTGGCAAAAACTTTTGTAGAGGTGAAAGTTCCCCTTTAAAAGCCCTGGATCTTTTTGTCAGATTGGTTCATATAATAATGATAATCTCCCTACTAGTAATGGTGAAATTTCATTAATGATGCTTTGGGTTGGTCCAGTTATTTTGGGAAACCTAGTAACTTCCCAGATCTGGAACAAACAATTACACCTTTTGTATCAATGTAAAAGTCCTAGTGGGATACATAGGGGATTATGTACTAAGGCATGATAAAGAGGTGATAACGTTGAGGTGACTTCTCCTGTGATATCACTTCTCCAGTTCTGCAATAATCTCCAAAGACGGAGAAATCTTAGTGCATTGGCTCTATAGAATAACATAGGACATGGAGAAGTGATATCACTGGAGAAGTCATCTCCACTTTATCACCTCTTTATCACGCCTTAGTGCATAACCCCCATATTGTTTGCTCCATCCTTTGCGTTGATAATACGCCCCAGTGAACAATTTGTACATAGACTGTGCCAGTTTGCAGGTAAATGATATGCCCACACACTCCCATATTTTGCACTTCTTAGACCATACGTTCAAAAGGATTAGAAAAGTTTGATTATGAGGAAAAAAACTTATATTTTAAGTCTTGTGCTGCAGGGCGTACCCCTTCTGACTTGTTTTAGTCTTAATTTATTACAGAGAAAACTATTTCAAACTACTAGTTCAATGGAGATCAGGGGATAGGATCCTTTATTCTGCTTTCAATATCATATTTAGGTTTTTCTGTTATAAATGTGCATGTGTGTATATATATATATATATATATCCTGGGTTCAAATCCCACCAAGGACAACATCTGCAATGAGTTTGAATGTTCTCACTGTGTTTGCGTGGGTTTCCTCCGGATACTCCGGTTTCCTCCCACACTCCAAAAACATACTGATAGGTGAATTTAGATTGTGAGCCCCAATGGGGACAGGAACCAATATGAGTGTAAAGCGCTGCGGAATCTGTGTGCGCTATATAAATAAAGGGTTATTATTATTATTATTATTATTATTATTTACTTTTTTTTCTTCTTTGTGCTTTATTGGTGTATTTGAGGGATAAGTGATAATTTCGTTATCCGTAGGTGGATTTCCATGTTTGTGTATTTCATAAAAGATTGTATTAGGGCTGCATGTTCAAAACAAAAAAATGGAGGAGTTCTGGGAGAACAACAAATTCTAAACATCCCCACTGATTTACATTGTAGGGGAGATCTAAAAATCCCCATTGATTTACATTGTAGGGGCGATCTAAAAATCCCCATTGATTTACATTGTAGGGGAGATCTAAAAATCCCCATTGATTTAAATGGGGATTTTAACCTCTTGAATGCTATAGGGGTCTCCGATGCATTGCTTTGCAATGCATTGGAAACCTCTCTAGCATTCAAGGGATTAAATCCCCATTTAAATCAATGAGGATTTTTAGTTTCCCGCTATAATGTAAATGGTTTGCCCCAGAACGCCTCCACTTTTCTTTTGAATGTACAGCCCTAAATGTTCTTTATGGCAGTGGTCATCAACCAATATGCAATGGCACTTTAGTGTGTCTAAGAAGACTTTGACAAAAATGTTTATTTTTAGTTTTTACTTTATATTTATGTTTGTTTTAGTCATTCTGATTGTGGGACCCAATGATAAATATGTATTTATGTGTATATCTTCCTCACTACTGCCTTGAAAAATGACCTATTACACTAGGGTGTTCTGAAAATCCCAGAGTACATGTTAGGGCTGCCTTGAGCATAAAAACGGTCCAAGAACCACTGCTTTATGTTTATTGTGTTTATAGTGGTTTTATATATTCTCTCAGTGGACTACTGTGTATTCAGTAGATAAGTATATCGTTTCTATGGCCATTGTTTAACTTATTCTGCAGCTAAAAATGTAACAAGTATACTATAACACTCGGTTGCGATCTCCTTTATGGCTTATACTAATTATATATTACTAGTGTAAAAGACCTTTTACACGGGCCAAAGTGCATGATGGCAGGTACTAACGGTTATGTCTACTGCTCATAACTGCATCTCTGGAATGCGTTTGGGCAGTCTCTACTGCACATGTGTGGCCTGCGTTTGGGAAATCTCTACTGTGCATGACTGCATCAGACAAACATACATCTGATGGAATATTATATAAGATTATGATGGCAATCACTGTAACCCATCTTTCTCTGCTAAACTCTCCTTTTCACAGCATACGTAGTGTGTCTATGAGATGGTTTGTAGCCATTCACTGGGACAATTGTGAACTTCAGTTTCTTATACACCAGGTAAGGTTAATCTTGATATTTGATATCATTTGATAGCAGTTGTAAAGTTAATGTTGCTATCATATTGCCCCTTCTTCTCCAGTAGCAGTAGTAGGGCTAATAAGAACAACAAATGAATTTCAATCCTATATATATTTTGATACCTTTATTTATTATTTTATTCTACCAGTCTCCTACATTTTCTATGGCTAACACAGTACCACGCTTCACCATTTTTTTAATAAATATTTTTTAATATTTTTTAATATTTGCTGAGCATGTCATGTCCATCACTATCATCAATATCAAAAAATTGTTATAGATGTGATAATGGAATCCTCCCTCTATTTATATTTTATTGTGATTTACCTCCTTTTTAATGGTTTTAACTAAAACTGTAATGGCAATTATTGAAAACCATTGTGGTTTGACAACATATGACTGCTGAGACTCCCCGTTTTTTTTTTATATATATATTTTAAAAGCTTTATTAAGAATAAATCATGTTACATCAATAGTTGGTATTGTCAACAATACAATACATTAATATAAAACATGAGGAACAAGAAAGAGATAATACAGTCAAAAAGAGCAAACATTTTGGGGGAGGGCCCCAAAGGGGAAATTAGGTATTCAGAAGTAAAGCAAGATATTACAAGAGAGAGAATGCCAAAATGGTGGGAGAACTGGGAGAGGGGGGTGTCGAGGAGGAGGAGGAGGGAAGGGCGGTCGGGGAAGTTGGGTAAGGGAGGGTGTTACAGATCCAGAAGAAGCAATGCCAGTGTGTGTTTGGCAGGGGATGGAGGGTAGGAAGGGTGTCATTGGTGGAGGGGGGATCTTGGGAGGTATAGTTGGAGATGTGGGGAGAGGAGGATCGGAATGAGATCCAGGGGGCCCATGTTTGTTTGAAAGTAGTGAGAGATGAGATAGCGAAGGTGTGACAGCGTTCCATGGAGATCAGGGCATCCATGTGAGAGATCCAGAGGAAGATAGTGGGGGGTCAGGGGGTATCTAGCCAAGAAAGGGGGATGATAGCTTTCACAATGGTCAGCATAATTCTGATTTGTTATTTATATCTGCAAAGCTTTTTTGAAGGAGGAAGTGTGTCATTATGGAAGAGGCAGTACAAGAGGTCTGAGGGGGGTGATACCTTCAGTATTGTTTGGATTAGAGTGAGGATTCGATCCCAAAATTTTGGAGTCAACCCATTTTTATATGCAGCCATATACTGTATCAATTGGTAGCTTTAGTAACCACATTAAGAAGTGATTTATTGTTATAAGTGTAAGCAAAAAAGGTTTAATATTCCCAGAGATAAATTGCCACCACAGTACTTTTTACACTTGCTATAATAATC
The DNA here is from genome assembly GCA_037306005.1 of Rhinophrynus dorsalis. Lineage (NCBI taxonomy): Eukaryota > Metazoa > Chordata > Amphibia > Anura > Rhinophrynidae > Rhinophrynus > Rhinophrynus dorsalis. The sequence continues at coordinate 607,948,264 of CM074718.1, forward strand.
CATGTTTTGTAGGAGGCCTAGTTTGTATCATCAATTATCCTGTATGTGTATATTTGAATGTGGTAATGGTACTTATAAGCATTATAACAAAACTGCACTTTTATTATTGTTATCCCAAAAATGCTTGATGATGTGTCCAGTTGTGGGAATGAAACAAAAATGTTGGAACACTTTGCACAATTTATTAATTTAAAGAATAAATCTCTGATACCCATACATCATTATTTTGCCTCCATCTGTTGCCTTGATTTCTCTTCTGTTGTGGTGGAGCCACACTAAGGGAAATGGGGAAACAAGTGAAGGAGGTGAAGATTAGATACCATACAGAGCCACCTGAATACACAAACAGAGAAAGGGTTTGAATTGTTTCAGCTTGCTCGGACACCAACTTGAAAGGGGGTGGCTATGCTACAGTGAGTACCTGTCTATGTGAATACTATGTCATTTACTTCTGATATTTGGGCACTGTTGGCACCTTTCTTTCTTGCAAGTCTTTTGTGAGAGTCAGCTATCCTTCTCGATTTAGGTGAAAGAGCTTTTGATGATAATCCACTGTGATAGAGACTGGGTGGGGATGGTTTATACATTTTCTCCTTATGCTCAGGTGCTGTGTCTCCTTCCAGCCATATTACTCATTGTGAGTAATTTCTACTATTTTCAATGTAAGATAACATTATTTATTGTTCTTTTCAACTTATTAATGTCCAGTAATCTATAAATACCTCTCTTTTCCTGATACTAATTCAAATTCCTTTACAACCCAATACTCTGTTAGCTTTTACCACTGGTTTTATGCATTGCTTGCCTACATTCAAGTCATTTGAAATGATAACTCCAAAGTCCCTTTCCTCTGCTGTTGATGTTAATAAAGTACCATTAAAAGATAGTGTCACCTGTAAATTCAAATTGCATACACTTTTTTTTTAATTTCCATCTCTTTTTTACACTTTTATATCGGTCTTCATGGCATCTGCCTCTACATGTCTCTAGAGGGAGGGCTTTGCTGTGATCAAAACAGAAAAGCTAAAATAAGGGACAATGTACAACTGCCTGTGCTAATTAAAATATAGGAAGGAGAGAACCTAGGGAATGCTCTCTCTCTAATCCTAGGGCAAATATAGGGTTAAAAAGTTCATTAACTGCATCTAAATCAAGAGAGTCTATTATAAGGTGAATACAGCAACAACCATAATATGAATAAATAAATAAATATATACTATTTATGGGGATAAAAGCAAGAGATGGGAGGAGGAAAGGGAAGGATTCCCAAGGAGTGGGGTAGTATTCAGAAGAATGAAACAATTATTACTCGGACTTCTATCTTCATACTTTTTTTAGCAACCAATACTGATTGATACATTTAATGAAATCTGTGCCTGTTGCTTGGATTTCCCCCCATAATAAATAGAGAGCGTTTGCCCAGAATTAACTATTTGAGTGCCAGACAGAGATGTAACTAGACCCTACTGGGCCCTGATTCAATATCTTGGGCTGGGCCTCTCTTCATAATGCAAAATGTGAGGCTGACCCCCCTCTCTCAGTGCAAATAAAAATCTGAGGTTGAGCCCCCCACCTACTCAGGTGCAGAATCTGAGGTTTGGGGTTTACCATGCTGATGAGAAGGTACGCATGTATCTCTACCTGACAGCGCTGCATTAAAAAACACAAGTGTCTCCACTGTGGGAAGTATGTTCTGTAGCTAAAAATTTCTGCTTGGCATCAGAGAGAATGATTCAGTCTCTGAGCACATTTGAATCATTCGTTCCAATGTTAAAGAGAAACTTAAAGCTATAGAACATATTTCCCACCACATAGACAATTGTGCTTGCATTGCTGACAGGTGGATATAGTTAAATGCCTTCTCAACAGGAGTCTGTTCCATCAGCATGGTGAAGCCCCAGCTTCAGATTTTTCCCCTGGGGGCAGCGTCTAGAAATATCTTGATGGAGAATCCGTGAAGACCAATATTATACTTTGGGTGCCAGAGGGGTATGCAATGTGTTGCACACCCTTCTGGCACTCAAAGGGATAAAATTTAAAAAAAGATAATAATTGAAAAAAAAAATACATTTGACTTTACATATTTTGCAATTGCAGAATATGTCAAGTTTAAATAAAGTGATACTTTCTCTAAAGCCTGAATTTGACTTCTGGGTTTTTGTGCCTGAAATGCATTATCTTGTACTTTGCATCATTACATTTTTATCCTATACTCTTGTACTTTGCATCATTACATTTTTATCCTATACTCTTGTACTTTACATCATTACATTTTTATCCTATACTCTTGTACTTTACATCATTACATTTTTATCCTATACTCTTGTACTTTACATCATTACATTTTTATCCTATACTCTTGTACTTTACATCATTACATTTTTATCCTATACTCTTGTACTTTACATCATTACATTTTTATCCTATACTCTTGTACTTTGCATCATTACATTTTTATCCTATACTCTTGTACTTTACATCATTACATTTTTATCCTATACTCTTGTACTTTACATCATTACATTTTTATCCTATACTCTTGTACTTTCCACCAGTTTTCATAAATCGTTATGCATTTGGGTTATTCCTCCTAAAGTGTCAACCTTGTTACAGATTTGTATCATCTGCAAATAGGTACACCTTAGCTTGAATACTGTTAGCAATATCAATTATATGGATGGGTACAAAGTTTCACCCAAAAACTGAAATGTGAAAAACTGTCACTTTTCACCTTCTGTGAAAAGACCAATTTTTCCTTTTTCCCTTGTTTCCACTGCATAATAACGCTCCAGGCGTTACATAATAGCCACAGAACCACACCTAGCTTTGTCCCACTGCCTGATATCCATAATGATTGGCAATATGAGGCCCTCCAGCAGCTGCCAGACTACAATTTCCATCGATCCTCACCAGCCAAATGTAGCCATAGATCCACACATATTAATTCCTAAGCTTTGTCCCACTGTATCCATGTAAATACTCATACTAAACACCAGCCATGTCCCATAGCAGCCCTAGACACACAAATATTGACCTCCCAGCCTTGTCTCATAATAGCCATAGACCCACACATTACCTCCTCCCAGCTTGTTCCCACAGTAGTTATAGAACCAGACCTCCAGCCTTGTCCCATTTCACTGGCAGAGCCAGAAACTCATATGCGGAGTCTATAGAAAAAGCAGCAATTTGATGGTTTACTGCGAGAATTTCCACGGGGAAAAATAGCAGCATGACCAAGCACATTAGTAAACTGCTCTTCCCCTAACTAACCTTCCTCTGAGACACTGTCACTTTTGCTTTTTCAGAAATAAAAGTATCAATATCTCTTACACTGTCCTCAGATGTGGGATTTCCCTGCTTGAGTACAGATGAATTAATCAGGGGCTCAGTCATTAACTCGCCTGCGCACAAGCAGCAAAATCTTAAAGTCTGTAAGGAGTCACTGAGCATAGAGTTGGATACCACTGTCTTAAACTGTGTATCTCCTGGTCTTTTGGTTAACATAACACATAGGCAGATTTGCATTACATTTCAAATATGAAAAGTAGACTCAAGATGTTTCTAAGAAAAGAGAAGCATAAAAGAAATGCCAAAAGTAGTATTTTAATAAGGAATAAAATGACACACACAATAGGTGCCCATACAAGATTATAGATACAATCTAATATGTAGCTAATCCCCGATTAAGCCAATGAGCTGTGCTCCTGCAACATGGTCCTCTGGTTCTCTTTCTCTTCCTTCTTGCATTGTGGTCCTCTTATTGTTGGTACCCAAATCAGGTACCTTTAATGTATTACTGCTCTCAATACATTTTAGGAGAATCCAATTTCCAATGTGGCTGTAACTAATGGAACGGTATTCATTGTTTGTATGGAGACACCAAACTGTGATGGAAGGGGCCGGGTGACCGGGACACTCAATTACAGAAGTATAGAGGTAGTTAGTCTCCACCACAGAAGTACTCCTGGAATAGCGAATATGTTTACCTCTGGTTGTTGGGCACTACAACTCATCCCATCCTCAACCAATTAAAGAGCCTTTGCCAGACAACTGAAAAAGCTGATTACATTCAGATTATTGTTTTAGCTCACCACACTAAAGTGCATTGGCAGAATAAGCCTCTAATTTTTTTTTTAAGTGGTTTTGAAAAATCACCACATGGGATGTATCATGACTTAACAGAATTTGAAGTGGTATTTTATCTGCTTATGATGCACTGGTATTTTAATCTCCGCATTAAAAATAAATACACAAACATGGATGGAAAAAAAGCTTTTCACCCAGTGCTACTGACAAGTTAACAGATCTGCTTTTAAAATCTGTAATATAAGAAATCAATTACCAGCTCCCAAAATCAAATACAACAATGAATTCCTCTACTTGTACATTAATTTATATGGGAAGGTTTTCTTCTCAGCAATTTGTCCCTTAGGGCAGTGGTTCTCAACTCCGGTCCTCAGGACCCACTAACAGGCCAGGACTTAGGGATTTCTCTGCTAGAGCACAGGTGTTGTGATCAGAGGCTCATTCACATTGATTAACTCACCTGTGCTCTAACAAGGAAATCATCAAATCCTGGCCTGTTAGTGGGTCCTGAGGACTGGAGTTGAGAAACACTGCCTTAGCGCAAAAAGGATGAATGGGGGAGTAAAAACATTAAACATTATTTGTAAAAGCAGCAAGTCCACAGCACTGAGAACAATATTACAGAATAAAAATAACAGACTGGGTCATTTGAATGCAGTTTTTTCTGTTGATATATGAATCCACCAAATGCTATAATAAGCATCTCCAACACACTGGGGCCTCGTATCAATGAATCCCATTAAACCTTGTTGTAGGGCAAAACTGGCTACCGACTGACAAAAAAATGGCTACGTCAGTATCCAATTGCCTTGCCAACCACAAGGGATGTTGGGCCACAGAAACTGATTTGTGGCCAAACATCCTTTGTATGTTTTAAGTTCCCAAAACCCACGCTAAATAGTGTGAGTAATGGGCACATCAAAGCAAAAGAGCTAACGATTGGTACCTGACACACTGCCAAGCACTGAGTGTGAGCCCAACACAAAGTCACCCTCCCAAACATTAACCCTACAGTACATCTAACAGTGAAGTGCAACAAGACTATCCCTAACACTAGCATAATACCCACAGTTGTATAACACCTGTCATCCACTGTCCATCTTCTTTTACCTTCCATCTTCCTTCTTCTTGTTTCCTCTTTCTCTCCATCTTCTATCTTCTTCTGTTCTGTCTTCTTTCCTTCTTTGTTTCAAACAGTTTCCTTTAAAAAGAAAAAAACATTAAACATTACATTTTGGCCAAAAACCTAACTTGAAAATATGTGCATTGTTTAACCCTTTGAGTGCTTGAGGGGTACACAATGCATTGCAGAGGAATGCATTGCACATATCTCTGGCAGCCAAAGGGTTAAAGTAATTCTCATATTACAAGGCAACACACTATATTCCCCCAATTGAAAAACATTGTCCCAGTCCTTTTCACTCAAAAGGAATTCTTCTTTCTAAATTGAAAAGTATTAATTAAAGCAAAAATATTGTGACTTTGTAAAAAAGAAGCCATGTTGTAGGCTCCACCGTTGTTGCCGCTATCAGACTTCATTATCCCAAAGCTAGAAACTGATTGGCCAGGAGATGCATACGCACACATCCCAGCCAGTGGATGTCTGGGAGACATTTTGAACAGAGACTGGCCATATAAAAGCTAGTCTGTTCAAATTTCCCACACTCTGGATCGAGAATCGGCCCGAAAGGTACCAAAGGGGGGTTGTCTGTCTCACTTCCTGCCACCACCGCTTGCGACAGCAGTGGAGGCTATAACTTGGCTTCTTTTTACAAAGGAACAATATTTTTGTTGTAATGATTACTTTACTATTTAGAACAAAGAATTGCTTTTGAAAGAAAAGGATTGGGACAATGTTTTTTGATTGGGGGAATATAGTGTGTCACCTTGGAATATGTGCTCTGCAATTTGTTGCGTACCACTCTGGCACTCAGTAGGGTTAAAGGGATAGCAATACATCAATTAAACTTTAGCTCTGAGTACTATTTACATCCCCCTCCCACTCCTTTCCCTGCATCAAGCTGACTCTGTGTCTGGTCCGGATGGAGAGCGGTGAGGGACAAACTTCAGTAAGCAAAAGGAAAATCCTGCCCTCCTTCGTCAGAGGGGGGCAGGGTTTTCCTTATACTTACTATGTGAAGATTGTCCCTCGCTGCATCCGCCAGGTCCAATGACCGGATTACAGATCTAAGGGGTGGAGGCCACAAGGGGCAGGAGGGGGATCTTTTCCTCTTGAATAGTGTTTGAACTACAAATCTGTAATTAACTATATATAGCACAACATATATAAAAAAATAATTAAATAATACTCGGAGCTAAAGTTTAAGTGAGGTATTACTGTCCCTTTAAATAATGCACATATTTCCAAGTTAGGTTTTTGGCCAAAATGTAATGCCTGATGTTAATTTTTTTGTTTGTTTTTTTTTTTTACAGAAAACTGTTTGAAACAAGGTAGAGAAGAAGACAGAAGAGAAAAAGACAGAAGAGATGAAGTCAGAAGATGGAGAGTTAAGGACCACAGAGTTATTTTTTCCGAAATCAATTCACAGGTCCCCGAGTGGCGTGCAGCCATGCAGCACGTCATGGGTCCTTAAGGGGTTAAGGCTAACACATGATATTGGACTGTACATTTCGACTTTTAATCATTGTTTTAATGTGTGCAAACGTAGCACCCGTGGTGCTTTTTTTCCAGTGGTATTTCTTCATTGCACAGGTAACTGAATTGCTTACCATGCTTGAAAAAAATGCTGTCTGTGTTTTTATTTTGGCGTTGGCCTCAAGTCACATTTTTCATTAAACTGACAGAAGACTCAACAGTGCTATTGTCATATCATTCCTAGAACTACCTCATTGAATGTGCACCTGAGCAAGTCATCATCTGGAACCTTGAATTTTTCTATCCCCTGGTCTTTTCAATAAATATACTGATAAAGGTTCAAGGTAACAGCTGAAATATTGACTTTCCCTTGACAAATTGTCACCTTTTTCAGAATTCTGTAAGAGTCTGGCTGTAACAACCTGGTCCCAGCGAGTCATTTTGCCTATAGTTTGGCCCCTGCAGTCTCATCTGGACACATATCCTTCTGTGCTTAAAAAATCACAGCTGTAGTGCCTCTGGGCACATTCATAGTGTTATAGTATGAATCTATTTTCTGTTCCTGGTTGTCTCTCATAGAAACATGTTTCCATGAGATTCTATAAATTCATACTATAACCAGTGTCATAGTATAAATCTATTTCCTGATTTGTTCCTGGTTGTCTCACCAAATCTCATATTCAAAGTCTGCTACTGTGTAGTTTTCGTGCCAGCTTGTTTCAAGTCAAGATTCACACTTAAATCTAGATAGTCAGAGGCTTAGATGAGAGGGTGGTAGCGAAGTGGAACAGCCTACCAGCAGAAGTGGTAGATGTTAATACAGTAAGGAAATGTAAGCATGCAGAGGAAAGACATAAGGCTGTCCTGACCATAAGACAAGATCAAAGACCAAATAAGGTTTGAGGTTTTTACAGTAGGAAAAATGGGCAGACTAGATGAGCTGAATGGTTCTTATGTCAAAATATATGTTTCTGTGTTTAGCCTATTAATTAAATTCAAACTAAGCAAATTACCTCACAGGAGGGGTTCAAACAAGGACATAAAGTACATCTGTGATTAGCTGTAATTCTCAAGCAGAAGAGATGTGTCCCTTTTGGGTGAGATTATTGTGAACTGTACATGGAAATGTCTCCTTTGTAATGGCATTAGAGAGCTAAACCGTGATACTTCTGACTGGTGACTAGCCATAGAACAAGCAATATATACTTTGTTCATTCACTATACTCCTATGGGCAAAGACTTAGTAAATATAATTGCCATTTCAATCCATGTGATTTCTCTACAACTTCTTTGGTATGGCTGGTTGGTTCCAAACTTGTTCTAGTTCTTCTTCAGCCTCACTAGCCTATTCAGTCCTGCCATGCAGGAGAATGTTTAAGTTTCACAGGGAATGTGGTAGCAACCTTATATTCCCTCCATGGACTTCTGCCTGCGATAATGCTAAGAAGCTGGCATGCAGTCCAGCTATCTCACTCAACTGGCCACAGCACAAGAGCTGTGTCATCACTGAAGCTTATCTGGAAAATAAGGACACTAATGAGAATGTACAAATCTGCCAATGCAGCTCCACTGGCATTAGCCTTCAACTCCAGCAGATTCACTTTGGGGTAATAATAATAATAATAATAATAACTAGTATTTATATAGCGCCTTTCTCCCAGTGGGACTCAAAGCGCTACTCACTAGAGCAAGTGGTTACTTTAGTGTATACCAGCAACACACACACTTAGTCAATTTCCTCTGTGCTTTGTTTCTTCTGCACCTTGTTACAAATTCATCTGCATCTTGCTACCAATTTCCTCTTCTCCTTGTTACCAATTTCCTCTTCTCCTTGTTATCAATTTCCTCTTCTCCTTGTTATCAATTTCCTCTTCTCCTTGTTACCAATTTCCTCTGTGCACTGTTACCAATTTCTTCTTCTCCTTGTTACCAAATTCCTCTGCATCTTGCTACCAGTTTCCTATGTCTTGTTATTGACTATCTCTGTGCCTTGTTATCAATTTTCTCAGCTCTTTGTTACCAATTTCTACTGTGCCTTCATACCAATTCCTTCTATGCCTTGTTTCCAATTTCCTCTGTGCCTTGTTGTCAATTTTCTCTGCTCCCTGACTCCAATTTCCTCGTTAGTACATCATATTAAAAAGGAAGAGGAAAGTGATGCCATGAAACATCCATATCCTTCCCCACTGCCCTCAGCTTGGCTTAAAGGGGAACTATCACCCCAAATAAAGTCTCCCCCCAACAATTAGCCCTCTAGCGATATGCTTAACAATAGTAGTATAAGCCAGTATAATTACCGCGTTACTGAGAAATCCTACTTCTGCTGAGACTGACGGCCAGGAAACAGTGCAGACATCTTTGCTTTATGCTAAGGCAGAGAAATGTTTATTCAAACAAACCAAGGTTTTTGTATGGTCTATGTCACCTCTGTCCAAGGTCTGGAGATTTTCCCTGATAAGATCTGGACATTTATCAAGTGGCCTTTTCCTAAGGATCTTAAAGGGATCCAGAGATTCCTTGTTTTTCCAACTAATACAGAAGTTTCATTAGAAATTTCTCTAAGGTTATTAGACCAATCAGAGCCATTATGCATCTTCACTTGGTCCACTTAATCTCTCTATGAAGCTCTTGTGAAAAAGCTCCCACCCTCCCTTCATTACTAAGGTGAACACATCTGAGTCCAGACCCATAACCACCCGGTAGTAAGCCTCTAATAAACTCCACCCCTGCTCCTTTTTCTCCAGACAATTCTCACTGCAGCCAGGAGAGCTCACAAGCATGAATCTCCAGCTTTCCTTTTCAGCCTCTTTGGTAGCACTTGGTTCCAACAGGTATGCCCAAATTGGAAGCAGTACCAGATGGGACACTGTTTTAATAATCTTTCATAAAGTTATCTGCACTAACCACCTTATCCTTATCAGTTTTCAAAGGATCAATCTATCCCTTTTTATCTTATTGCTATTTATGTAAGATTTTTGGGGACTGATCTTGCTCATTTTGATATTTAATTGTTTATTTTCTCTCTTAGCAAACCTGATTGCAGACATTTTTACACAAATATAGTAGATTTAGGTCTGTTCCACTGGGGGCAAATCTTCTGATGAAGCTGAGCCTGCAATGTGAGTCATGGTAGACCAATAGTGAAGAACAACTGGGGTCAGAAAAGAGATCCACAGGTCCCGCAAGAAAAGACTGAACTGCAAGTCTGAAATATCTCAGTTCTTGTCCTGCCCGACACTGATTAACTATGGAGGCTGCGGTCACAACCCTCAAAAGTTTGTGGCTAAGAACCATATACTTCCAGGATGTGTTACAGCCAAGGGGATCAATTTCCCAACACCATATCCATTCAGCTGATAGATTACATTTTGGGGCTGAACAGTGCAGCCCTGGGCTTCTTACTAAGTCTGCTCCCATAGGAGCAGATTTAGTAATATACATGATTGTCAATTCAATATAAATCAATAAGTGATAAAAGTCTAGATTTTTTCATACTTTTGCAAATGCCAACAAGAACTTGGCAGCTTACACTTGATTGTTACTTGCGCTGCAGGTTAAAATTACAATAACAACAAAAGAGAGAAATACCACTGTTACTAGTAACACATGGAATAATCCTGTCCCAGTGCACTCATCACAGTGAATTAACCCGTTCAGCGCTGGTGAGGAGTCTTATACCTTAAGTGATGAAACAGGTTAAGTCGTAACCTTTAATTATGTTTTAAAAATACTTGGTGGTGTGAATTAAAGTAATAAAGTAATTTATTATTCATCATTTATTGATTAGGCACTTGAGGGATTAACACAGTCCTATTGGAATAAATATGGAGAATTGATTCATGATTGAGGGAGACATATGGTTACTAAAGCTATCTTGTTTATAGAGATGAAATAAAATAGTGTCAGATGACCAACAATAACAAATTAAAGCAACTAATTCTACCAACAATGTTCTTTGATGACCTCTAGTCGAGCCGCCATCGTAGAATCAATCAAACTGCAAGGAGGAGCATAATGACATAAGGACAGATTGCCCTATATTGTAAGCCTTAAATAGAGCTTCAGTCGGACGTTCCTTAACTTTAGCCCCTGGCGAAGCCGTAGGTATAATCAAGGGTTAATAGCCCACCGCTTAGCATTTGGAAAGAAGAAACTGCTCTCTCTCCATAATTTTAAAACTCTCAGATAATTTGAAAGTTTCTCTTACTTCTTTCTGTTGAGTCACCTTACTCGATCTATCCTTCTTATTTCTGACTAGTTGAAAAGCCTGTGTGCATGGGTCTCGTGCCACCTAGCAACCTCGGCTGGTGCCCGGATCCTCTCTTCTCAGTGGCCGCGCTGCAGTCATGCACAGTACTGACTGCCCGAATGTGCCATGGCTGATATGGAGAGGAGCGCTCCAAATTCAGACTGTAGTCCTCTCTGTGCACCTTCCTGGGACCAAGCACGCACAGCAGTCTCTACTGCACATGACTGCATCATGACAAACTTTTTAGCAATTATTATATAGGATTTGACTCAGGGATGGTTACCGGTGAGGTGCATACCGATCTGGGAGGTATATTAGTGCTCATATCTCATATATATCTGAGTTCCAGGAACTTTGTTCTGAACAGGGTTATTATCAGTTTATAGGAAAGAGTATTTTGCAGCAAACAATGGTCTAATTGATGGTGTGCACCCTCTGCACTGACACACTGAATAGCCAGTGGATAGAAGTGGGTTTTCCACATGGCTAGAGTGTTTTTTAATTCACACCACCAAGTATTTTTAAAACACAAATCTTACGTTTTAACCCGTTTCATCACTTCAGGTATAAGATTCCTCACCAGCGCTGAACTGGTTAATTCACTGGCATGAGTGCACTGGGACAGTATTTATTCCATGTGTTACTAATAACAGTGGTATTTCTCTTTTGTCATACTTTTGCAAAGTCAGAAATCAATTGTATAACAAAACACAAGAAACACACACATAATGAAACAACTATATCTTGTTCAAGTGTGCAAGTTTCCCCAAGCAGTAAATTATTTTAAATAGCAGCAGACATGGCAATCTGTACACTCATTTGGAGATAATCATGTCCCTACAAGACAAATGCTAGCAGATTTAAACTCCAGGATACCACTTAGTTTGCAGGAGACAGGAAAGCATACACCGACGAAAGTACAGATGTCCCACAGAACCGACAAATCTGTTTTACTCTACATAATTCAGGCACGTGGGATTGAAATAGGCAGCTTTGTTTTACAAAACCGCACTCCTAGAGTGCCATTCAACTAGCTGCACAATCTCACTTGCAGCCTCTAGAGTACATGCACAATAAGTACAAGCGTGCTGTTACACTAGCTGCACTTGTTTCCAGACTCCATACCACCAAGTAATGCAGTAAGTTGGCTGACAGCATTTCAACGTTTTGCATAACTGAAATGTACAGAAACATAATTACTTACTTTAACCCTTTGGAGGCTAGAGTCCTCATCAACACATTACTTTGCAATGTGTTGGAGAGTTCTCCAGCCTTCAAGGGTTAAGGTAGCATACATATCAGTGCAATCTACAAAGCAGTGTTCTTCCATCAGAGGTGTTTAAAGGACATTGGAATGAATACACTAAACAGATCCACACCTGCCTAATGCCAATTTACTATGCTACGTACACCTCGCATCCTCTCCTTAATACTACTTGCACCAAGGGGAGAACAAAGGGGCTGTCTGTGAGCATTGCTTTCTCAGTGCATTCCTTAGGCTAATAAACTAAGCTGGGAGTAGAGCAAAAGACATTTGTGAACATTATTTACCTGTGCAAAGCAATGCATTGGAAACCTCTCTAGCATTCATGGAGTTAAAAGCCCAATTTAAGTCAATGGGGATTTGAAGAATTTTTATTTTGGTTGGTTTTATACATAATGATCCCACTTATTTGTACATTTGGCCTTTAGATTTGTGCTGTGTAACTCAGCTTCTTGGAATCATATCAACAAGTTGCATTGTGAGTGTATTTGTACAAATCCTTAAGTGCAGCTCACTTTTTGTGCTTACTAGAGCCTTAAACTTGTACTTCAGGATCTGTACCGTATATATAACCTCTTTAGTGTATGCCTGCGCATGCGCTCTTTTTGTAACATTATGTATGTTTTTAGTCTTCTATCAATACACCATGGCCTTGTATGGGGTCTTTTTGACGCAGTGATTCTCCTTTATGATGATCATATTTTGCGATATTTTCAAATTGAAGTGATTGGACTTGGTAGTGAGAGAGTTAATTTCTCTCTCCTTCTCCCATTTGTCCAATTGAGGAGCAGCATCAATTCCTTTATAAGATTGTGGAGTATCGGATGTTAATGTCTATGATTAAGCACATATGTGCGAAACGCGTGAGACATTTAGCTCCGTGTGGTGTCTGTTTTGAACTTGCTCAATAAAAGCTGGTTTTAACCTCTTTATAACGAGTGCGACATTTTTTGATTTTTTGTTCATCTTTAAGGATTGGGACTCCTGTCAGCACCGTAACTTTGAGGTTTCAGTGGTGAGTGCCATCACAGCATTAGAGCATATTACTCTTTTACACTTCGGATTGGCGTGGTGCCATTGAATCATTTTGCAAATCTGCGCATGCACTCTGCCAGCTTGGAACACCACCTCTATAGGATGAGAAAGAAAATGGGGTCATTTTGTGCCGATTTCCTCTGTCTTATCGTTAACAAGGCACAGAGGATTGGAAAGCTCCAAAACACCCATACACGCCTACACTGTCCACCCATTGGTGATAAAAAGATATAGCACAAAAATATTGATTCTAATACCTAATTTAGAGCAGAATCATATTTGTACATCATCCATATTGTCTGATTGACTACAGCTATAAGATGGCTGTGGCAAATAAGCTAATACTCTGAGAGCTTCATATCAGAACATATTTTAGGAAGCCAGGGAAAATATTTGTTTAACTCTCTGTGTGCCAGAGGGATGTACAATGCATTGTACTCAGATGGTTAAAGGGAAAGCATCACCTTAACACAAACATTTTGCTAAAGGGGAAAAGTACAATAATTCCCACTACATATTTATTTATTTCTGTTTTGTACTGAGAAATACAAATACATGTGTTTCTCCTTATGTAGTTTTCTGCATGCAACTAACACATATGGGAGAGAAAGAAAAAAGATTATGCCACAGGATTGGTGTCAGTGAAAACACACAAACAGAAAAACAAATGTTGCTACTGGTTAAGCAATTATGTATATTGTTCCCAAAGGCTCAATGTTTGGCTCCACCCACAGTAAGGTAACCACATTTCCTCTCTGCCATTCAAGGAAACTGCCAGTATGAGAGTGGCAGAGTTCTTCTCATTCCTAGCATGGCTAGGTAGGTGGGGTTACATGACATTACTAGATATCACTGCACAGCTGGAGCTTGATCAGGAACAACATACCCTAGAGGGAGAACTGCCAAATGACTGCTGTGACATAAACTGATGCATGTGCTTATCTACAAGAAAATGTACATGAAGCCCCCAAATGTATAGCAGCTTTACACTACATGAAAATGGTGCTTCAGTTCCTATTTGATGTCAGGAAGCAGGGCTCCTTTCTCCCTCTACTGTTTCAAACTCAGTGTAGAGGCCACTTTCTTGTAGCCCAGCACAAGAGTCACTTTTTGTCACAGTGGCCAATGGACAGTTCTCGATCTAGTGTTTAGAACTCTGTGCTCTGCAGTCTTCATTCTGGGACTTTGTATTGTCCCGGAAGGGAGCTGTGTCAGGGACTTGGGACACACATATAAAATCTGGGACTGACCTGGACCATCCATGACACGTGGTCACACTACCCCCCAGTGACATCACAGTTCCATGCAATAGGAGTAGAGGGTGTAAAGTACACTACCAGCTGTGCACAGTGCAATACAAGCAAATCACTTTTTACATTAAAGCAAAGGTGGTGATTACACACTTGAAGTTTAGAAATGGCTCTTTGTGCATATTTAGCCTCTGAGCTGCGTTCTTACATTCCCCTCCTTAACCGTTTGAGTGCCAGAGAGTGTTCCATACCCCACTGGCACTCAAAGGATTAAAACATGTAAGGAGCTAATTTATTAAGGAGTGGAGCAAATCTGGAGTAAAGCAATTGCACCATGGGGGACAAATAAAAATTCTAAAAAATTGCATTGCAATGAAGACCACTCTATCATTTGAGGGGTTAAAATCACCAATTACCTTAAAGGTTATTTTTATTTGTCCACTGTGGTGCTGTTGGTTTGCCAGATAATTTATCCACTTCTTATTAAATCATCCTCTAGGTGCCTAATGTTCAAAAGAAAATAAGTATTCCCACAATTCACATTGATTTAAATTGGCCTTTTAACCCCCAGAGTGTTGGACTGGTCTCTTCCACAATGATTAGCATTCATAAGGATAAAAGCTCTATTTAAATTTGATTTTAACCCTTTGAGTGCCAGAGAGATATCCAATGAATTGTGTTGCAATGCGGTGGCTACCTCTCTGGCACTCAAAGGGTTAATTAATTCCCTATATTGCAAAACAAACAATTTGGGGAGAGTGTAAATTCTCTGTGTAAACAAATAAAAATATGTATTAAAACAAAAATTAGCACAGTCAATAACAAATACAATGAACCCCCAATATGTATAAAACATATCCTATATAATCCTATATAATAATTTGCAAAGTGTGTGTTTGTCAGAAGCCGTCATGCACAGTACAGACTGCCTGCTCTGCGTCTGATAGTGGAGTGGGGCTCCGAATTCAGACCTATATATATATATATGTTTTAGAAATACTGGGGTTCATTGTATTTGTTATTGTCTGTGCTAATTTTTGTTTTAATACATTTTTTTGTTTACACAGAATTTGCGCTCTCCCTAAATTGTTTGTTTTGCTGTTCTCTATTTTATTTCTGTCCACTATCAGAAATTTGGGGATTGTAGCGACATTGCTCTCTGTGTTTTTTATAGCAAAATCTTAGAGTCCAGACAGGTCATTGGCACCATTTTTCCAATATATGTTTGGCTTTCTTAATTCCCTATATTAGTTTACAACAGAAAGACCAAGACAAAGACACACTGACAAAGTGCCAGGTGTAGGCACAAAGCAAATCGGTGCTTCCCCCTTCACCCTAGTTACATGTGAAAACTCAAGCACATTTGGCCGCTCCCTCTTCTCTCTTACTGTCAGGGGCTTTTCTCCTTTGTCTTGCTAATGTGTTGCAGGTGGATCAGTTGGTGCTAGTGCTAACTGGATCTGGCTCAGGGGAGCTAGGAATGTGGAGTGCTCTCTGAATACCCGATGGAGGGGAGTGAGCAGCAATGCATTGTTGAGGTAGGCTTGATATAGAATAACTCCACTTTTGATTGAAAGTAAGGCTCATAAGCAATGTTCCCTCTACTGTGAGCAAATGTGAGCAACCCAGCACTGAAAGAGTTAAAAGCGTAATTAAAACCGGAGAAGGCTGAATGTTACATATGTTATTCCAATGCAGCTCTGCATAAACAGTCCTTTTTAACTCTTTCAGTGCTGGGTTGCTCACCAGTGCTCACCTTAGAGGGAGAGCTACTCATAGGGAGTAAACGTATGAAAATACCAGTACAGCTCTGCTGGCTTTAGCCTCCAACTCACAGCTTGGGTTTGGTGCTCTCTGGTGTATGTACTAGAGCAGTGATCGGCAACACGAGACCCTCTACTGCTGCCAGACTACAATTCCCATCATTCCCATACAATTCCCAATAACTGGCAGGGAATTATGGAAATTGTAACCTTGTTTTAGAACATATAAACAAATTAGTGGTTATTGGTACACATACTCAGCTGGCGTTATGACTTTAATGCCAGAAAACCTTGAACACCTCCCCATTAGTATGCACAAATAAATCATGTAAAGTTATCCTAATTTATCTGTGAGTTGTTAACCCTTTAATGATGAACGATGGACCAGGACCGTCACACATTTCCGTCCTTTAAGGATGAATGAACGATGTGGTCTGTCATAGATTTCATGATCGCAGCACACCACAGGGAGAGCTGTGAACATGCCACGGAGGCTGTAACTGACTGCTCCAGGATCTGACTCAGCCAAAGACAAAGGCAATATGTAGAATACATTGCCTTTGTCAGTGTTCTCTGCCTCTCTCTTCCTCACAGTGATAGTGAGGAAGAAAGAAGCAGAGAATACAAATCCCCATAGGGCCAAAGGGCCATGGGGGGGGGGGTTATTACACTTTATGTGTTGTGGGCAGAACTAGAGGTAGAGCAGGATTGGTCACTTGAAGACCTACTGCCACCTCTTTGTGTCACTGAATAAATGATTTAGAACAAGGCCAAAGTATTTTATTTACACAGCCTAATTTATAAACACATATACTGAAGTTTCAACAAGCATTATCTGAGTTTTATTACTACGGAGCAATGTGATACACTTATATACACACCAGAGAGGGAATGAGGGACATAGACATTTTAGCCTCAGACAGTACCCCCTAAAAGGGACATTTTTAAGGTATGAATGACAGTTCATACCTTTTATCTAGTCCCTATTAAAATGAACCAACTGAGCACAAATTATGACATGAAATCTTATAAAAAGTTGTGGTTTTGTATTTCCTTTTCATTTTTTTATGTTATTATTACATTAAATGGTGGGTTGTCCATATAAATGTGGTATAAAAGAAAGACATACTTATCTTAAAGATGGTATGTAATTTCTGTTGGTGGACTAAATGAATTATAGGAAAAATAGTGTTGAACAAAGGCATACTAAAAAGGCCAAAATTGCTCTTACCCTTTGGTTTTCATTCGGAAATTCTTCCCATTTATTTCAAGTACCCAAGTGATGTATAGTGCAACATTTTGGGGGGTATTTCCTCCCTTAGTAAAGTATAAGAACAGATTAAAACTACCTCTACCATGTAGGTATTTGGAAGACATTACAAAAGCACACATGAAAGGGATGCATGAAACCTCTATACACTCCCACACCACCGTCCCCTTGACACAATGTCTAGCCTTATGTACTCAGGAAACTGGTGTTAAGTTAATGTAGCAGTAAGAAATCATAGTTGATGAGGCTGAAAGAGACATGAGCCCATCAAGTTCAGCTCATTTGTTATCACCCCTGTTGATCCAGATGAAGGGGAAAAAAACATACTGAAGCCATTTCCAGTTAATCTCCATGTGGGTAAAAAATTATTTCCTGACTTCAAAAGCAGTCAGATATTTCCCTGGATCAACATCCTATCTGCAATGAAACCAACTGTCATAGTTCTCAATATTGTTCTGCGTTATAAGGGATCCATTACTTTTTTGAAAGCAACTCAGCATCTGCAAGCACAGCAGCAGAGCATGCAAGGTAAAGAATTCCATAATGTTACTGCCCTTACTGTAAAAAAGACTACTTTTTTTTTTTTAAGTTAAAAAGTGCCTCTCCTATAACTTAATTGATGACCTTTTTTTTTGCTCAGAGCTCTTTGTTTGGACCTGGAATATATTTGTAAATGGTAATCATCCCTTAGACATCTCTTCTCTAACATAAACAAACCCAGTTTTGCTTGTCTCTATAACTCAGATCCTCCAGTCCCTTTATCAGTTTTGTTGCATGCTTCCGTACATTTTTACAGTTCATTAATGTCTTTTTCAATGACTGATACCCAAAAATGTTCTCCATTTTGTAGATGAGGCCTTACCAAGGAAACCAGTTCCAGTGTATGTTATATTGTTGAATTGTAGTAGTACATACATCTCCTACAGTGTTTTAAAAGACACGTTTGCAGCCAGGTGATATGTTCCCCTTAAGCTCTACACTATGGAAATATATTTACTAATATAGGCAGTTGAAGAGGCATTATCACATTCTGGTAACACTACATTTATTTGGGAACTTGATAGTGACATTGATTTGACGAAAATAATGTAAAAGCATATCTAATATGGGAACAGGTCAGGTTTCCCCCATTTCAGAGGATCAGACAAAGCAGTTTTATGTTGAGAGATCATATTTAGGAATACATGGTAACTGCAGTTTTTTTCACATGTTTGAGCCAAAGGATGAGTTTCTAGTCAACTGAAACGCCACTTGGTTTACCCATTACTTTACGATTACTGTAGTCCAACAGCAGTTGGCTTCCGGTACGTTTTCCTACACCCTGTGCTATATTGTTGGGTTGATCATATAATTTATGTGAATGAAATGTGAGAATCAATAAAATAATGTGTAAACTTACATTAAGATATTGGTGATGAAACTAGGGTAGTGGTGGTTGTTCACCCCCCCTCTCCAAACTAAACTAAGCATTCCTAGGCTCTGGTGCCATGTTACTGTCTATCGGGGAAGAGGACCCCTTTCCAGCTGAATGTGTTACTACACATAGGGCTGGATGTTCCAAAGAAAAGTGGAGGAGTTTTGGGGCAAATCATTTGTACTATAGGGGATAGCTAAAAAATCCCAAAACTCCCATTGATTTAAATGGAGATTTTAATCCCCTGGAATGCTAGAGGAATCTCCAAAGAATTGCTTTATTTATGAAGTTTCTAGCCCTGATTGCTTCGCAATGCATTGGAGACGTCTCTAGTATTCAAGGGGTTAACTCTTTGAGTGCAAGAGGGCTATGCAACGCATTGCAAAAGCAATGTGTTGTGTGCCCCTCTGGCACTTGAACGGTTAAAAAGCCCTGGCAAACTGGGTAATCTTTATGTGTACTCTATGGCACAGTTGGTTTACCCCAGAAATACACTTTAATACATAAGACCCAGAGTGAACTATAGTAGGATGTGACATTTAAATAGAACACTACAGAAAGCTGAGATTACTTTAAAGGAACAGTAAACTTTTGTTTTGAAAAAATATACATTGTAGGACATTTCCTTTTGAGTAGAATAAGGGTACTCCCACTGCTGCGGGATGCATATTTCTAGAGTTATTACAGTTTAAAACAGTGTTTTGTTATATTAGCAGTGCCCTCTAGTGGTCATATTCCAATTTGTTTTCCAGTTACATTCCAATGGAAAGGAAAGTCAGCGACTTTCAGTTCTCCATAAAATGTGATAGAAACTGCCTGTCATTTCCTGTCAGTTAGAGCAATAAGGAAGTAAATGCACTGTAAATTCACTTCCTGATTTTTGAACATTTAGAACTTTTGAATAAAACAAATGACAAAGGTGGGAGTTCCCTTGCTTTACTCAGCAGGAAAAGCTCTATAACATATACATTTAGTAAAAAAAGTTTACTGCTCCTTTAAGTACCAGAAGTTATGAAATGGCATTGGGAAAAAAAAGAATAACAATTCAATGTTATCATATTATACTTAATTTAGCTTTCCTCTTTAACTATATTGTATACCATGGGGTACAATTTCTACATTTTTGTCTTGAAAGCTATGGCCTGTTTTATTCCAGAATGCTGGGCTCAGTTACAGTAATAAACATTTACATGGTACACTCTCAAGTCACAAGCAGAACCTTCATCTCCTGACATTCTCAGAGGATTATGGTGCAAACCAAAAGCAGAAAAGGGAACAAATAAAACCCCTTGAATGCTAGAAAGAGATTAAATGCATTGTAAAGCAGTGTGTTGGAAACCTCTCCAGTATTCAAGAGATAAAAGACCTCTTTTAAATGAATGGGGATTTTGGGAGTTTTTATTTGTTCCCGGGGTTGGAGTTGGTTTTCTCCCGAATGTTTTTTCTTGATTGTTATGAAAATTTGTTTGAAATGAGGCCATTGTATAACTCTGTGGTATATGATTTAATAATATTTAAAAATAATAAAAAAACACTTCAAGGAAAATCAAAAGGATTTATTTGTTGTGATCACTAATAGATAATGCAGAAAAGCAGTCCAGAATAGTGGTACTGAAACTGGGTTTCATGTAAAACAAAGAAAACAATAACTGGATTTCAATGAAGATAAATGAAAGAGATCCCACAGAACACATTTAAGTAATGTCAAGGCCAGAGTGTCATAAAGATTATGCTTGTTTCTTTGACTGTCTGTGGGACAAGGCTGGAGTCACAGACAGTGTATGTGGGTCTGTGACTACCAGTGAACAGTGGAACAAGGTGGACGTGACAGTGTATGTGTGGTTCTGTGACTACCAGTAAACAGTGGAACAATGCTGAAGTGGCAAACAATGTATGCATGGTTCCGTGACTACTAGTGAACAATGAAATAAGGTGGAAATGACAGTGTATGTATGGGTCTGTGATGACCAGTGTACAGTGGAACTAGGTAGAAGTCACCATGTATATGTGGTTCTGTGACTACCAGTAAACAGTGAAACAATGCTGAAGTATCAGGCAGTGTATGTGTGGTTCTGTGACTACCAGTAAACAAGAGAACAAGGCTGAAGTGACAGACAGTATGTGATAGGGTCCTGTGACTATCTGTGGACAGGAAAACAAGGCTTGAGTGTCAGACAGTGTATGTGAGGTTCTGTGCATACCAGTGCACAGTGGGTCAAGACTGAAGTGACAGCATATATGGGTCTATGACTACCAGTGGAAAGTGGAGCTAGGTAGAAGTCACCATGTATGTGTGGTTCTGTGACTACCAGTAAACAGTGAAACAATGCTGAAGTATCAGGCAGTGTATGTGTGGTTCTGTGACTACCAGTGAACAAGGGAACAAGGCTGAAATGACAGACAGTATGTGATAGGGTCCTGTGACTATCTGTGGACAGTAGAACAAGGCTTGGGTGTCAGACAGTGTATGTGAGGTTCTGTGAATACCAGTGCACAGTGGGTGAAGACTGAAGTGACAGCATATATGGGTCTATGACTACCAGTGGAAAGTGGAACATGGCTGAAGGGACAGACAGTGTATATATGTGTGTTTCTGTGACTAACAGCTGACAGGGAACAATGCTGAAGTGATATGGTTCTGTGACTACCAGAGGAAACATGGCTGAAGTAACAATTAGTTGTGTTTCTGTGACTACTAAATGACAGTGGAACAAGGCTTGAGTGTCAGATAGAGTATGTGTGTTTCTGTGACAACCAGTGAACAGTGGAAGAAGGTGAAAGTAACAGACAGTGTATGAATGGGTCCTGTGACAATCTGTGGACAGTGGAACAAGGCTGGGGTGTCAGACAATGTATGTGTGGTTCTGTAAATACCAGTGCATAGTGGAACAAGACTGAAGTGACACTGTATATGCGTCTGAGACTACTAGTTAACAGTGGAACATGGCTGTAGGGACAGACAATGTATTAACCCTTTGAGTGCTGGTGATAGATCTATGGTACTCAAAGGTACCATATGTATTTCCACACACTTGCATATTAGGCTTTGAGTACCCATTCACACCCCAAATTTTTTTTTACACATTGAGTGTTATTGCATTCAAAAATACATATATATTTTAGTACTTTTGTTATCTTTATTAACATTTGGTTGGTTAATTTATTTATTCTATATTCATAACTTGGACGCTCACCACTTTGTGGCATCTATATCTGTGAACAGTTTCAGCTCTGAAATGTAAGGGAGGCTGCTTGTTTCCCAGCAGCGCATACTATATAGAATTCCATTTCATTTGATACAATTGCAGATTTTTGGACTCCCATTTAATAATTAATGATTGTTTCATTCATACAAATATCATACATTAGTGCTGAGCAGCGTGAGAGACACTTAAGAGCTCAGGGCATCAATACATTTTTCATGTGCTGCGATGTGTGGGAGACCCTCTGTCTCCTCGCAGCTCATACCACTTGGAAAATTTTTACTTTATTTTATAATATATATTTAGGATTTAGGGACTTTCTATACATCACCCACATTGTCTGTTTCAACTATAATACTATTTTACACAAGAGCTGGGGTGTGAGGGAATCCCTGCAGCACCCTCCCTTTAGAGCTTGTAACTGTGATAGATTCCATTTATGAAACAGTGCTACAGTGGAGGGCGCTGCAGGGTTTCTCTCACATCCCAGTCCTTGTGTAAAATAGTATTATAGATGAAACAGACAATGTGGTGGATGTATAGAACCAGGTGATATTTTTAATGTGTCTTTTTGTATTCGCCCAATAGAGGGTGATATTTCAGTAGTGAACCCCCCACACACACCACACACACACACACACACAAAAATAATTGAATATGAGCAAAAAATCCTTAAGGGCACTTTGAATCTATTTTTTGTGGAATGTTCCCCCCAAATTAATCTTTAATTAATAATGGATATTAGGTTCAAGGAGGCAAACTTAATTATTTTTGCAGGGCTTGCCCACTGCTTCTCCTATTGGCTATTTTTAGCTTTATCTACCTGTCTCCTGGACATGTAGGTGCATGTTCTTTGAGCCTGAACTTCCACTTATGTTTCTGTGTGTGGCGTTCATGTGAGTTTGGCTCTGGCCTGACTGCTGCCACACTCCTTTGGCTTATACCTTGTACAGTGCCTCACTGCTTCCCAGTTTTGACCCTGCCTGTTCTTAAACTTATCTCCTCGGTTCACCACTGCCTGACTAACTGGACTTGACCTTGGAATTTCTTGAATACTGTGTTATTTCCTCCAGTATTAACTCAGCTTGCCTGCCACGCAATGTCTGTCCACTGTAGTAGCCTGAACTGCCTCTCCTCTCCAGGCTCAGCATCTGCTTATCCATCTGTTGTGTCCAGTATTGTGAAGTTCTCCAGCATCAGTTGAGTCTCCTTCTGTCTCTTCTGCAATGTGAGTGCCTTCTTTCAGCTGACTCAGCTGCTCCCTTTACAGTTTTATCAGTTCTGCATTTCTGTATCTGTGTCTTTTGGCACCCCTGCCTCTAGGTGTGCTTTATAGCTCCCTTTTTAAGGAAAAGGCTCTGGCCTGGGCCTCTCCTTTGGTTGTGAATGGGGTCTCTGCTTTTAGAGGATTCTTATGCCCTTATTACAGCCTTTCAGGTCAGTTTTTGATGTTCCAGGGAGAAGTACCACTGCGGAGGCTAGCTTGTTTTAAATCGATCAAGGAAATCTCAGTGTGTTCCAATACACCATCGATTTCTACACACTATATTTTGAGACAGATTGGAGTATGGGGCTTTTTAGGCTGCTTTTCGCAGTGGTCTCAATGAAATAATGAAAGATGCCCTAACTTATTGAAAGGATCCTGAAGATAAGGGGGCTTACATCAATGTCTATCTAGAACTGGACCGTAGGATGCAAGAGCTTCAACAGGAGAGAGAATGTTACCAGGACATTAGTTCTGAAACATGTTCCCTCACCAGAATAACCCATGAAGATTGGGGATGTGACCAGATTATCAGGTGAAGAGAAACAAAGCTGTCAGACTCTTGGCCTATGCATTTATATTATGGGCAAAAATGACATCTCTTATGGCAATGCCCCATGCGTCCAGGAAACTTGAAGGCTTGATGAGACAAATTCTCGAGCCTGATACTCCATACTGACCCCAGCCAACGTTTGGTTCCTGTCCAGTTTTCATGGGAAGGAGGCCATTCTACGATCTGGCTTTTGGTGACTCCGGGGCTCCTGGTCTCTACAGATTCTACCTTCACCTCCACTCATGGTATTCCATTGATGGGTAAGGTCATGCCCCTCTTGGTTTCCACTGTGGATGGGAGGTCAGTAGGTAAAGGCATTGAGTCATCAGAGACCACCCCTTTTACACATCACACTTGTCAACTGTATGTTGAACAGATCCAATTCGATGTCATCGAGGCTATTATTCCTTCTGTGATACTTGGATTACCTTGGATCCATCTGCATAATCCCACTATTGATTGGAGTGCTGGGCAGATTGCTGCCTGGAGTTCTGCTTGTCTGTCATCTCTAGGGTCTGGAGTCAATAGCCAATATCACCATGGGAGAAACACTGAAATCACTGGTTCCTGAGGCGTATTGGAACTTTCTAGATGCCTTCTCTAACAAAAGAAGCTGAACAGCTACTACCTCATCATCAGTGCAACTGATTTATTAACCTACTGCCCAGAACTGTGCCTCCTAGGGGGAAATGTACTTGCTGTCCCAGCTGGAGAATTGAGTTTTGCTCGAGTAAATAACAGACAATTTGACCAAGGGTTTTAACCAACCCTTTCCTCCTCTGCTGGAGCAGAATTTTTTTCTAAGCAAGAAAGATGGGAGTCTGAGACCTTGAAAGATTTACAGGTTCCTGAACAAGATAACCATTAAGAACAGATACCTCCTACCCATGATTCTAGAATTATTCAAGATTTTAGAGGAGGCCTCTTTCTTCACCAAACTGGACTTACCCGGCACCTGTAATTTGGTGCAGATTTGTGAGAGAGATGAATGAAAGACAGCTGATACAAACATTATGAATATCTGGTTATGCCATTTGGACTATGTAATTCTCCTGCCGTCTTCATCAATAACATATTTTGCGACATTCTGCTCTCCTTAGTAATAGTCTATTTAGACTACGCCTTGATATTTTGTTCCACTCCACAGGAATCACGTCAAGACATTTTAGCATTGTCTATAGGAAAATCACCCATATGTGAAAGCAGAGAAGTGTGAGCTTGAAGAAGAGCAATTATCTTGGGTTACGTAGTTTCATGGACTAGGCTTCAGGTGGATCACGAAAAGGTCTCTGCAGTTACTTCATGGCCCAAACCCACCACTCTATGAGGAATTCAATACTTCCTAGGACTTGCAAATGACTACAGGTGATTTATTCACAACTTTTTCAAAGAAACTACTCCCACCACAGCACTTACCTTCAAAAGAGGAAATCCCAAGTGCTGGCCTCAAGAGACTGTAAGAGCTTTTGAGAAACTCAAGCTCGCCTTTAACACAGCTCCTATTCTTTAATAGTGCAGGTGAGATGGCTGAGTTGGTTAATACACCAGCAGTAGAATCTGTTCAATCTGTAAGATTGCAGGTTCTAGTCCCGGCATGGTCAGCTCAGCCTTTCACCCTTCTGAGGTAGATAAAATGAGTCCAGAACAAACTTAAAAAAAAGAGAAAATCTCATTGAATTCTTCCTGGTAAAATACTTTAAAAAAATCCCTGATTCCACCAAGCCACTACAATATAGGGAACCAATAGCTGTTGGCCATTGAATTAGCCCTTGAAGAGTGGGTACCACCATTCCTTTCATGATCCTTACAGATCCAAAGAACTAAATGACTAAACCCCAGACAGGACAGATGGACCCTGTTTTTAACTCAATTCGATTTGTGACAACCTAACAGTCAGGCACCAAAAACAAGGCAGATACCTTGTCTTGTCTCTTTCCAGATGCTCCTTGCACCATCCCGGAACCTGTGATTCCTGCAGACCACATTATAGCCACCTATCCTACTCTCCTCTGCACATTAAAAAGACAATACCAATTCATCACTAGGGGACTAAGGGGATGACTATTTTTCCCTCTCATTTCAGATTGAAACTCTGACATTGGGCTCATCAGTCTACTTATATGGGATAGCCTGGAATACAGAAGATGATTGATTAGCTGAATGGACACTTTTGGTGGTTTTCTCTCTGATGTGATGTAACTGCTTATGTAAAAGCCGGTACCATTTGTGCCAGAAACAAAAAGCCAGCAGAATTGCTTCACCGCTTACCTGTTACTTGGCAACCTTGGACATATCTGGCCCTAGATTTTATAGTAGATGTTTCAGAAACCAAGCGTTGAACTGCAATTGTAGCAGCAGTCGACAGGTTTTCTCAACAGGTGCATTTCCTTCTCTTACGCGGATTACCATCTGCTCCAGTCCTGGCAGATACTTCCATAAGGGATAGTTTTCGCATATATGGCCTTCCTCAGCAAATAGTGCTGGCCAAACTAAAAGGTCTAATCAGTCTCTGGAGACATTTCTATGCCAATAAATCAATTCTTAGAGCTCTGATGGGGTTGATATCATGTTTTTGGCAGAGTTTGCTGTCAACCATTCATACCATCACACTCCTTGTTTTGTACTGCACTTGGCTACCATCCTCAAAACTTAATGGTATCGGAAGCTGTGGGAGTACCCCAGCTGATCTCCAGAGACATTTGGCTGACGTAAGTGTTTGAGCTATGCTCGTGATGAGAGTCTACAAAGCAACACATTCCTCCTGATGATCTGAACATAGATTTCAACAAGGAGATGAGGTTTTACTGTCTGCCCAAATCTCTCAAATCTCTCTTCTGAAACCAGCAGTTAGAAACCAGTATTACTTATCTGCACAACCCCAGCTCAGGTTTTGATTGGAGATAACAGAGAGTATGAAATCAGGGAAATCGTGGACTCTTTGCTTGTCAATGCTGGTCTACAATACCTGATTAAGTGAAAGGGTTACAGTCCAGAGAAGCGGTAATGGGTGCCTGCATCAGATGTCCATGCACCAGCATTGATGAGTGCATTTCATCGTGCCCATCCTGCGGCCTCCCTTTGAATGGGGGGGGCACTGTCACCATTGCTACCTTGTTGCTACAATCATGCTTACCTGATTCTCTGCCCATCGCTTCTCCCATTGTTCCTATTTAGATTTTTGTACTTATCTCCTGACCAGGTAAGCCCACGTTCTTCAAGTCCGAGCTTCCACTTGTGTTTCTGTGTGTGAAGTTTCTATAATTGTGACTCCAGCCTGACTTCTGACAGTCTCATTTGGCTTATTCCCTGGTACAGTGTCTCAAGGCCTCCTGGTTTTGACCCAGCCTGTTCACAGACTTGTCTGTCTGTTTCCCTGCTGCCTGACTTCTTGAACTTGACCTCAGCTTTTCCTGACCACTAATAATTTTTTTGCCCTCATAGTGTGTTATTTCCTGTGGCTTGCCTGCCACTCATCATCTTTCAGCTCTGGTAGCCTGAACCATCTCTTCTCTCCAGGCTCAGTGTCTGCTTATCCATCTGTTGTCTTTGGTATCATGAGACTCCCCAGCATCAGATGAATCTCCTGTTGTCTTGCCTACAATATGAGTGCCTCCTTTCAACCAACTCAGCTGCTCCCTCAACAGTTTGATTGGTTCTGCGTCTTCATACTGCCTCAAGGCTGTCTCCTCTACCAGTTTCAGTCTGTCAGAGCATGGTATACCCCCAGTGATGATTGTTCTAGTAACCCACAAACTAATTTCTTAAAGTGACATTTTCCATACTTCATCCAGCTCTCAGTCTCCTGTACCAGTACCTGGTTTCAGCACTCATTTTGACCTGATCTTGAGTTCTAATCTGCTGCTAAAGTCAAGCTTCAAGCACATCCTGTGCTTCTATATTAGAATGAGAAGAGCTGCACATTGGAGCCCTATTTTGGTCATTTGACTGAATGAGCTCCTATCTTGCAGTATTCTGGTGTACTCATCCTGACATATGGACCAGCACCTTTACACATGGCATCAGCCACATCATGGGTACATCAGTAACTACCTACATACGCTCATCTCTCAAGCTATTATAATTGTTCCACTCAGGCAGTGTGATTACCTCCAAGAGATTGTTACATTGAATCATACAAAAATG
The DNA here is from genome assembly GCA_037306005.1 of Rhinophrynus dorsalis. Classification (NCBI taxonomy): domain Eukaryota; kingdom Metazoa; phylum Chordata; class Amphibia; order Anura; family Rhinophrynidae; genus Rhinophrynus; species Rhinophrynus dorsalis. The sequence goes on from CM074718.1 coordinate 607,976,354, forward strand.
AATCATGTCTGCTCTAGAGATATGACATCCGGTACTAATTTAAGATAGATTTGGATGAACCAATCATATTTCACATTAGGATTTCCCACCCAGATTAAAGGGATAGTAATACTTCATTTTAACTTTATTTTATTTTGTAGGCATTAAAAAAACATGAAGAATGATATAAGTCTTATCTCTGAAACCTTTATGGTTTAAGAGATATTCACAAACAAAGTATCCCCCCCCTGTTCAACCAGATCAGAAGAGAGATGCCCAGGTAGACTGCAGAGAGGGACAATCTTCAATTAAGATAATGGAAAAAGCTGAAAAACTTTTCAAGGGGGGAAGGGCTTTCATTGTTTTCATACAAAGAAAATTGTCCCCTTCTGTTATCTGTACTGTCATACAACCAGACTCACATCTGAGAAGAGATGGCTTACACTAGGTAAAAGGGGCGGGGAGGGGAACCATAAAGGTTTGAGAGATAAGACTTATATCATTCTTCATGTTTTTTTAATGCCTACAAAATAAAATAAAGTTAAAACGAAGTATTACTATCCCTTTAAGGTACATTGCAGGTTATCGGAAATAAACCATACAGTTACCTGATAACTACTTCAATTAGTTATATTTTAACCTAATAACCTAACCTTATATTACATGTACCATCTAGCATTCAGATAAATACAATATTGACACTATTTTAGCACTTTGTATGTTAGATATTCTTCAACCCATTGTGAAACAATATATTGGTATCCACTAGCATCTATGGCATAAAAGGGATAGTCATGGAAAAAATATACATTGCAGGGTTTTTCAGACATGGGTACTCCTGATGCTAAGAGTTGTTTTATTCAAAAGTTACTGTAGTTCAAAGTTGCATATTTTTCAGTGCAGTACTTATGTGGCCTGATAGTTTATGATGGAGCTGTTGCTACTGATGTCCTTGGAAAGCTCTGATCAGCTGACCCTATACCTCCATAGGATGGTGTAGTAACTGCACCTCTGTAAAAATTCAGATTTTGGAGGTACTGTATCCAAAAATGCAAGTTTCAGCTGCAATAACTTCTGAATAAAACATATTTCAGCAGTGAGAGTACCCTTGTTTTACTATGCAGGATAACCTTGCAATAAATATTTTTTTCAGTTTAAAGTACTACTATCCCTTTAACCCTCTGAGTACCAGAGGAATGTGTTGCATAGTCTCATGGCACTCAAAGGTTAAAAGGTTTGATTGGCAGAGTTCCACTGAATTTCATTTGAAACTAAAAGGATCTGTTACTATATAGTCAAGGGCCTTACTCATTGAGCTAAAGAGTTGCAATTCTGGAGCAAACCAGATGCAAAATAAGAAAATCCCCATCAATATAAAAGCCATTTAACCCCTTAAATGCTGTAGAACATTGAAGTGGGTACAATTTTACAGAATTTTAATTTCCCCCTATGGTACAGAATTGCACCTCTTTAGCTTGATGAACCAGATCTCAAATGTCTAGATCATAAGTGGTCAACCTGAGAACCTCAAGCTATTGGCTGGGTGGAGATGATGGGAATTGAAGTTGTCAGCAGCTGGAGGTCCTCAGGTTTCCCACTCCTGGTCTAGAATATGCAAACCAAATTATTACTACATTTTGTATGACTTACCTCAAACTTTGATCATAATGCCTCTCTTTCTGCTCATAAAAGTCAGCTTGAAAGCAAGGCCTCACCATTATTTATTTGTGAAAAAATTTAGTACAAATAAGAATCAATAGTTACTTTAGCCAAGATAACTATAGTATATGTAGCTTGTGGCCGGCACTTATAATTAATACCCAATGAATAACGGATATGACATTAAACAAAGGCAATCTGTCAAAGGTTGAACTTGCAAAGTAATGGCCAGAGATGCTCAACTAGGATGGAGTATTACCAGGCTGTATAGGATATTATCCTACCCAGGATGCAATTTCTTTTAGCTCACAATTTCTTCTGTGGGATGATGATAGTTTTAGTATCTATCAGCTGCAGATACAATGGTTATCTGTCCCTGAACATAAGGTGGAACATCCATTTTGAAACAAGTAGATGATTTTGAAAGATGATTTTATTTAACACAATTGTTTATGATATAATTAGCTTTACTTATTTGTCATTTAGTGCATATATGGCAGACACTGGCAAACACTGGCAAACAGTGCTTCCCATCCCAACTGCCACTTCATAGCAGGAAGAAAGTACTAGCCCATTTTTATAAACTGACAAATAAATAAAGCTACATATCTCATAAGCTACTGTTTGAAAAAAAACATACCTACAAAAAACATAGGTCTTTTTGAAAACTCTTTTGAAATCATATTTGTTACAAAGTGACAGTTCCACTTTGATAGACTCTTGCCCTTTTTCAGCCCCATCATCTATGTAAATGTGGGCTATATTCATCAAGATGAAGAGGTGCCGTTCTGAAACATACTAATTGCACAACTGATTTGAATAGGGATTTTACCCCCCCCCCTTGACCTCTAGAGAGGACTCCATTGCAATGTTGTCCAGCATTCAAGGGACTAAACACCTAACGTAAACCAACTGAAATGTACAGACTTATCCTTTCAACAATATGATGCAGATGGTTTGCTCAAGAACTGCATATCTTTAGCCTGATGAATGTGGTGGCCCTATTCAACTATCTATGCACAAGGAACAAGCAAAATACATTTAGAAATGACAGGTCTTGCTGATTTCTGCATCTGGGAGTCACACACATTAATGTACCACTGCCAAAGAGGCATTCAAAACAATGCATTAAAGACATCTCTGATACCCAGTGCATTAATTTAATTAAACAACAAATGTATATACCCCCTTGTATTCTAGAGCAGGTTCCAATACACTGTAAGTGCATCTAAAACTTATCTAGAATTTAAGAAGATAAATTGTCAGTTTGTACTCCCAAATCCTGAAATCTTACCAACCCGAATCCATGAATATTAAAGGGTTAGTAATACGTAATATGTAAAAAATATATATAGTAGTGTTTATCCCCTGAGTAAAAAAAGGTACTCTCACTGCTGAAAGGTGTTTTATTCAAAAGTTATTACAGCTCAAATTTGAATTTTTTAGGTGCAATATCACAGTGGCCTGAAATTGTACAGTGGCGCTGTTGCTAAACCATCCTATGGACAGCTCTGGTCCATAGACCATAAATCTCAATAGGATGGTGTAGCAACAGCCCCACTGTACAATTTCAGGCCACTGTGATATTGCATCTAAAAAATTCAACTTTAAGCTGTAATAACTTTTGAATAAAACACCTTTCAGCAGTGGGAGTACTCTTGTTTTACTCAGGGGGATAAATCCTACAACATATTTTTTTTTACATTTTAATTATTACTATCCCTTTAACATCCCTATTATAGATTTACACATCACTGATATATTGACATGTTGCAAATTATATTAACTAATAATATATTATTAATGTTTGCATTTAGACTGCCTTTATGTAAAAATGTATTGAAGTATTGGTTTAATGAAGGGGTAGGCATCCTGTTTAGGATAGGCTCTTTAGTGATGATGGCAGTTGTAGCCACCACAGAGGAAGATCCCAAGGTTTCCTACCCTTGATTTAAAGTAAAATTCCAGTTTTGGTGGAAATATTTGGACTGCTATATAAAATCATTGAAAATGAACAACAGATAGGTTTCACTCACAGATGACCTAATGTGCATTCCTAAACCTTTAACCATTACAGAACCAGAAGTGTATTGCCGTTAATGCACACGTGGCACTCAAAGGGTTAACCGTGCTATCCTTGGCTATCTACATTTGAAAGACAGGATAAGTAGGACAATTAATTTTCAGTCTTAACTTGGCATTGACAAATAGGTAAAATCTTTATGAATGATGTATATTTGGCAAATCCAATCAATGTAATTCATTACGTCCATTTACTAGCATTAAATACGTCTTTGTTTACTAATTCTTAATGGATGGCTCTTACATTTCTTAAGTGTTCATATTTATGGAGCATTAAGGTTGCTCAGGTCTGTAAGCACTATAGCAGTAAAAAGATTGCTCTCCTACTAGACATCTTTCACATTGATTTTGGTCTCTTTGCCAAACAGGTTTGCAATATCATCTATTATAACACTTAGACTCTAATATAGTATTCAAATTATACAAATTAAAAGCATATAATAGTTGTGCGGAATCTACCCAGAGAATAAATATAAATCACTTACCCCATTTTGCCCAGACAAGGATGTGATTGTGTACTAAAGCTGATGTAAAGAATAATTTTCTGAATGTGTTTTTACTCTTGAAGCATTAACACTGGCCCACTTTTCTTTAAGCAGAATAAATTCCCAGTGCTGAGTGTCCTGATCTTCTGCCTCTTCTCACTCAACAGATCTGGGAAGCATGGATAAATGGAGTGTCTGGCTTTTAAATCCAAGGAATATTTCCAAAAGGAGAAAAACTGACTGGACTGAGAATGGATAAGTCTTAATATCTTAAGATAATACAAAATAACACATATATATTAAAAAAAGTATATCCAACAAAACAAGTGCACCTTCATGCGCCTGCTTGTCCCAATGTCTTGTAATTCTAGGGAACACTAGGAAGCCAGCCCAATGCTTATTCCAGTCATGTCCTGCTTGACAACGATCCGCTTCCCACGCTCCTCTTCCCACACACACAGACATATATACAGTATGCACCAGTGTGACCAATAGCTGCAGACCTCCCAAGACTTCTTCCTGTGCAAGAATCAAGCCTCTACCTCTTGGGACTTCTCCACAGGCAGGATCCAGTACTAGATAAAATATAACACAATTAAAAGAAAACAGAAGGGCAGGATGGCAAACATCTAATCTCATGGCTCTCCAACACCAACACAACACATATCTATCTATCTATCTATCTATCTATCTATCTATCTATCTATCTATCTATCTGTTTCTATATATATTATCTCTCTCTCTCTCTCTCTCTCTCTCTCTATGTATATATATATATATATATATATATATATATATATATATATATATATATATATATATATTAGTATTATGGTATAAAGGATTAACAGGAGAACGGCAAATTTTAGCATACAAAAAAGTATTCAATAAGTACAAACGACTTCAGGAGCCCTGCTTTCTTTCTGCTAAATGCAGTACCATTTTCCTGTAAGTATTTGAGTTTATACCAACAGTGCAGCAATACACACACACACATACACACACAAAACTAAAAAGCTCTGTGAATATCTCTCTCTCTCTCCAGAAAAGGGATTTAATACATAGTTTTAATCAAGTGAGAGTGACAGTCCCCAGTGCAATGCACCAACTAAAACAGTGATAGGCAACCTGAGCCTAGATAGGAATGATGGAAATCGTTGTCAAAACAGCTGGAGGGCCTCAGGTTGCCCAGCCCTGCACTAAAACAAATGAGATTAACCCCTTTGGTGTCAGCATCTGACTAGCAAAGCTTGATAGAGGGAATAGAAAAAATGTTAACCCTTAGAGTTTGAAAGGGGTGCTCAACATATTGCTTTGCAATGCATTGAGATGCAATATGCTTGTTCACAATGAATTGCACACCAGTCTGCCACTCAAATGGTTAAAGTCGAAATGTCAGCATGTAGGGATCCAAAATAACCTCGACCCCAAATTTTAGAACACTGTCTATGAAATACGAAAATATTAAGGGTCTCAAATGTCAAATCAAGCACTTCTGCATCGTGAAGATTGACATGTCTGGAGACCAGAATCACTGCCAAGTGGCATTCAGAGAAATCCTAGAGGTTACATACATTGTCATGCCATACTCCCGCAGGGGCTGCAGAGCTTGTAAGGCGCAAAAGTCTAGTTCGCCCATATCAAAAGTGGGCAACCTGCGGCCCTCCAGCAGTTCAGGACTACAATTTCTATCATCCCCAGTCATCTGGTTTGGGATGTTAGGAAATGTAGTCCTGAACAGCTGGATGGCCTCTTGCTGTCCATCCCTGCCCCGCACCCTTCCAGTCACATCTCCTGTAAAGCAACTGATCCTCACCGGAGAATCAAGTGGAGCCTTCAGCACCTCGGACAGCGGCAAGTGGATTTCAGAACCTCGGACAGCGGCAGGAGGAATTCAGCAGCCCGGACAGCAGCAGGAGGCATTCAGCACCTCAGACAGTGGCAGTAGAATCTCATCGCTTGCGGCAGCGGGAGCCGGTCCCCAGCCATCAGCAGCAAACAGCAAGGAGCAGCCATCCCCCAGCTAGCGGTACAGAGCGAAGCATCTCATTGAAACGCACACACGGTGACGCAAAGAGCGCGGTTTGGAGGAGGGGCACTGCTGATGTACGAAATTCTAACCTCAGATCACACGAACAGCGCCGCCCTCAGCAGCTGATCGGGGCCTGTCAGTGCTCCCCTCTCCCGTGTGACATTCCCAGTGGGTTGTAAGGAGGGGAAGGGGGAGTTGCTACAAAAAAAAATAAAAAATAAGATAAATAAGACCTGTCCCATGGGCATACTATGTATGGTGATCGCTCTGAAACCAGCGAATTTGTATGTATGTATGTGAGGCTATGTGGCCAATGACGGGCACAATGTGGCACTGCTGGGTTCGCTTTGCATGGATACCCGCCGGCTCCCTCCTCCCGCTGTCCTTGCAGCTGTGAAAACGGAACCAGGACTACGAAGGGTAAACTGCCCCTAATCTGAATTCCTCCGTGCCCTTGTGCATTGCAATGCTTAAATGCGGTGCACCGACCACTGACAATGAAGCACCAATCCATTAATTTCAGCAATAGATTGAAACATTGCTGTAAGCTCCGCCCCTATTCCAAGCCTTTCACTCTACCCTAACCTGACTACTACCAACACATCCCGATTATCTTCTCTTCCCTCCCCAGGTCAGTTCACAGAACCACCTTACCCTACCATAAAGGGTAAAGTGAGAGAGATGTGGGAAAAAGAGAGAGAGGGGAGAGGAAGAGGAGGAGTAAATAGAGAAACTGGGGAGCGAAAGGAGGGGAGGAGACTATATGGGGGAGGGAGAAGAGAATGCAAACCGGAGGGAGAGAGAGCGATGAAGATGCGGTAGAAAGTGAGAGGGTTAATAATGGGGGACGTTAGAGAAAAAGGAACAGAGATCATATATGGGCTGTGAAGGGCAGGGGAAAAACGAAGATTTCCGATAATGTGTCTCCAAAAATAAATACAATAGCAATAACTAGATTTGTTTTCTGTAATTTTGCATCTGAAAGCCATCACAGCTACATGAGCATAGCCCAGTGGCAGCAAACTGGTGCCTGCCTCCAAGTGCTGTTGGACTACAATTCCCACCATCCTCACCTGGCTGATGGGAGTTGTAATCAACAGTAGTTTGATGGCTGCAGGTTTCCCATCCTGCCTGTCCTAAGGATGACAACAGCAAAAAAGCAATATATACATATATATATATATATATATATATATATATATATATATTATTGAGGTGTTGACTTTTTCTGACCTGATGGCACCACATAAAAGTGCAAAGGGGTTTCTGGACAGCTGTTTACTCTTGGTGTGAATATATGTGTTGAGCAGTGTTAAAAGGATAGTGATGTTTCAAAATAAAAGCAGCTCCAGTTAATCTTCATAGTATTTTGGCCATGGAGAATGTTATTTCGATACTGTCAGAGTTGTAGTTCAAGAGTAATTGAATGATAAAGTATCCCCCTCCCGCCCCTTTTATTGATGTAACACTGCTCACCTCAGAGCAGCAAGACTGTCCAGATGGATCGCGAGAGGGACAATCTTCAGTCCTGGGACTAGACAGCTCACAGCAAAGGACAATCTTCTTACTATGAACATAAAGAAAACCCTGTCCCCTTGACAGATTTTTTTCAGGTTTTTCCTTATGGTCACTGAAGATTGTCCCTCTCTGAGATCCATCCGGACAGTCTTGCTGCTCTGAGGTGAGCAGTGTTACACTTGGTAAAAAGGGCAGGAGGGGGATACTTTATCTTTCAATTACTCTTGAACTACAACTCTGACAGTACTGAAATAGCACTCTCCATGGCCCAAATACTATGAAGATTAATTGGAGCTGCTTTTATTTTGAAACATTACTATCCCTTTAAGAGAAATCCCTACTGTACTAAATTGTGATATTGTCCCAGGCACCACAGTTAAATTCTTTTAGTAAGATTCTTCTGACCTTGCCAACTGTGGTATGCTGCCAATAGGATATTTGTAAATAAAGATAAATCTGTATGTATCATACATGAGTTTAATTGACTGCATACTTATGTTAACCCTTTGTGTGCCAGAGGGGTGTGCAATGCATTGCACATCCCCTCTATCACTGAAAAGGTTAAAACATAGCTGCAGACTTTATGAAATGCACAAGATGCTAGTTCTTTTTTTTAAGCTTTAACCATTTGAGTGCCAGAGGGGTACACAACGCATTGCATTGCAATGCATTGTGAACCCTTCTGGCACTCAAAACTGAACCATACATATTACAGGGACTTTCTACTAAATTAGCATAAATTTATTGATTTAGTACAAATTTTACTGATCAGATATAATTTCAACTATAATGGATTCTCAATAATTATTGGCTGAACTCTACTGAGAGAGTATATAAAGATAGATTTGATCTCATGTATCAGAATGAACAGAGAGAGAGAGAGAGACTGATCATCAAGACTGGTTGGTATATAATGAAATTTGATTGCAAGCATATATACTCTGCTTAGATTTTGTATCCTGTAATTAATATTATTTTAGTTATGCCATGATTGACTCCCGGCTCAACACCTTACTTGTGCTCATTAGTTCTCTTGAAAGCATGTGAGACCATTCCACAGGATACACCATCGATGTTTGTTGAACTTGTACATAGTGTAGGGAATAGTTATTCCTCAAGACATTGGGAAGAAAGGTATAAACCATTACAATATTGCCCATGGCTTTTTGACATTTCACATTCTGCAAGTGCATAATATGACTATACTTTTTGTGACTTTACCTATATTTTTATTTACACTTAAATTCCCCCTGACATTGAACTCCCTGGACTGTGAAATAAGGCATAGTGATACAAGGTAAAAAGATTGCATACATTGTATCACTGTCCCTTTTTTTGGTCATTTGACCAGAAAACTCCTCAGCCTCGATTCAGTTGTCTTGTCGGCAAAAAAAAACAAAAAACAACTGTGTTTTTTCAAGCACAATAAGCCATTCAATTACCTGTGCTGTGAAAAAATACCACTGGAAAAAACACACATCAAGTGCTAAATTTAACACTCATTGAACCCATTAAAAGAAGTCTGATATTCCCATTCAGTTCCATGCGGTAGGCAGTACCATGCGCTAAGGGACCCACTTTAACATTAGAAAAGTAGAGATGCTTTTTTTCTGGCGCAGAGTCCCCTAACGCATGTTTAACTTGCCAACGCAGGAATTGAAAAGTATAAAAGTCTAAAAGAAAACCAAGTGACCAGTGGATGTATTGATATGGGGCTCTAGGTCCCAAATCAATACATCCAAATTTCTGAAAAAATGTGTGAAATGTTAGTAAAATTAACCCTATGAGTGCCAGTGGGGTATGCAATGCATTGCAGAGCACTGAATGCTCCACTGGCACTCACAGGGTTAATCCCACTAAAGTTATCATCATCCCCTGAAAAGAAACACCTGTAAGCCTGATATCCAGTGGGGTCTTTGGCACCCTAGTCATCCAATGTAAATCTTCTACTGTCATTTTCTATCTTCCGTCTTCTTCTTTCTCTTCATCTTCTTATCTTCTGTCTTCTCATCGACTTCTTTGTCCAAAAGATGTCTCTGAAAAGAAGAAAAAAAAGTCAGAATTAAATATGCCCTCACAAATTATGCCAAAAAGATATGCAGGCATTAATCCTTTGAGTGCCAGAGGGGTATGCAATGCATTGTTCTGCAATGTGGTGCGTACCCCTCTGGCATTCCAAGGTTTAAAAGTATGCTGCCAATCCAAGCCTGAACAGTATGCTGGCATCCCACATAGAAAAAGTAGTGAGGCATCCCAAGTATAACAAATAGTGAGGCATCCAAAGAGGTAATCATTCGCTGCTGTTGCAATCGTTGCTGCCTGCAATGGTGGAAGGAATGCAGGGAAAAATCCCCACCACCACCACATTACCTCTCGGGCCATTGCTCAAGCCACTCTGTGGAAAAATTGAACAGAGACTGGCTTTTATATGGCCAGACTCTGTTCAGAATGGTTCCCACACTACGTTTGGCTGGGATGTGTGCTTACACACCCAGCAGGGGAAACTCTGTCCAATTTGTCCACAGAATGGCTCAGGCAAGATGGAGAGGTAACTAAGTGTGGGGGGGAATTTTTTCTCTGCATTCCTACTGCCACAGCAGGCAGCAGCATTGGCTGCAGTGAACAATTAACTCTTAGGATGCCTTATTACTTGTTATGCTTGGGATGCCCAAGGTTACTTTCAGAGCTTCCATCAAAAATGGATTTACACTATATGGCGGATTAAATTAAAAATGCACTCAAAACAGAAATGGCATCGATCCACACTGGCCTCCTGCAGTTAAACCAAAGAGTTTCACTCCTTGAAGAGGACAAAACCATCTCTGCTGAACACGCTATTAACCTTGAACAGATGCTAGCTGACCAACGCGACACCATTCAGAATCTTACATGGGGGATTGATGACCTCGATAATAGAAGCAGATGATGCAATATAAGAATAAACAAACTACCAGAATTGGTTACTTCCGCCTCTTTGAGACCTACACTAATTTCTTTCTTCCAGTCATTCCTGGATGGCAACAAATACACTGAAATCCATCTTGAGAATCCACTGTGCCCTCAAATCTAAAAATGGTGCTCATAGGGATGTTATAGCATGTTTCCAAAGATTTGAAGTCAAAGATCTGATCATGAGAATAACTGAAGTAAGAATAGTATTCGATGCGCTGGATCGACCATTCAGCACTACAACGACCTGTCTCCTCACACCCTTAAACTCTGGAGGGATGTGAAAGGTCTTACCGCTAACTTGCGGCATCTCCAGATAAAATATATATAGGCATTTACCTTCACTTTGCCTACCATGCTGAATGGCGCTTGGGCATCTCTTCATCATCCTGACGAGGTTCCTACATTCTGCTCGACATTGGGAGTCTCCCTACTTCCCTGCCTCGGGCTTCTGATATCTCACCAGCTGCCAAAGTCACAGCTCAGGGTGGAATGGTCCCCTGAATCTCCCTCAACAAAAAAGAAGCACAGGTGGCTTGATCTTACAGCTTCTCCACAACAACCATTTACAGCTACCTGGATTGACGTTTTCCTAACGTTATGATGGTATCACCCTTATCCAGTCTATATTGGACTTCTAACTAAGTGAAGCTCGATATTAAATTCCATTATGTTAATTGTAGTTACTTCTAGTTATTAGATCCTTTAACCCCTTAAGGACCGGTGACTAGCCTGAGCGGGCATGTTTTGGAAAAGCACAATTAATTGATTAACCATACTCAGATATTTGGTATACAACACATCAAAATAGGTATGGGAGGTGGTAATATTGATAATCTATTGCTCAGAGCTGAAAATCAATGGATCTTCACCTTGAATACCTTATCACCCAATGGATTAAATGAGGGTATGCGATTGATAGCTCACCTTGAATGACTGTATGCCCCTCAAGTATGCATGATGTTTTCACATATGCAACACGTATTTCACATCTACCTGATCAATGATGATATTAAAAAAATAAATGTTTTAGTGTTTCAATATTTACAATATTCATGACACCAATATTTATATTCTTTTCCTTGTCAATTATCTGTGTTAACATTGTATTTGTCAATCATCTCATAATTAACAGCAGTAACATCCACTGAGGCGGTTCTCAGATTTTCCAGCGACTCATGGAGGAGACACTATTTAAACCGGCAGAACTCGCCGGCTCACTGCTCTTAGATAAAGCCATCAGTGGCGAAAAGCGTCAAGCTTTACAAGCACTTATTATAGTACTTTTAACTATTTCCATGAACTCCAAGATATCACTCTATTAGAACCTTGTAGATATCCAGCAGGAGTTAGGAACACATGCAGCGTGGTGTCCATTAAAAAATGATTTTTGAGGGCTATACCTCTACTGCATTTCCGTTTTATGTGTTCAACTTTTAAGGCTGCTGGAAACTAGGCAGGGCTTAGAGATATTATTGGGATTGTGTTGTGATGATCACTTCATACTGCTAAGATTGGCATCGAGCAGCCTTAGTGAAAGAGTAACTTCTACCTCTCATTCATATCTGTCATATACCTGCTTGCTAACTTGAATTGTGTGTGTAATGGACAGTTATCGAGGGGCTTATATTACAGACAGATCTCTAGCGGCTTATATTACACTATATGCCACATGTACTATAGGTGTGTATTAAGACACTGTAGCGCTATTCCAAGCACCCTGACAATTTCAGTAAGAACATTACTACACTGCTCTGGTCATGTGTATAAGCGATAAGGAGCTAATCTATCTAGTTTCAGTGGTCGAAATTAAATGACACAGGATTCTTTTTGTCATGTACATACAGACAACATAGTGTTAATTTGAGTAGTCTGATTGTAACAGTAACTTCAGGCTTTCCGTCCCATTTTTAGCACATCTGCTCATAAATTCGGATTGTGTGTGCAAGTGGAGACCAATTAACAATGATCGAACTGACAGATTTATAGGAGTTTTAACTATACTATATGCCGTATCTGCTTAGGTGTGTATCCAGACACGATAGCATTATTAAAGGCAGGTCAACCAGTTCAAGCAATAAGATTAAACTATCAGTTTTAATCACTACCAAACTCCTTCATCAGCCCTGAGTCGGTACATAAGTGATTTTTACTCAGTCAAGCCAGCCTTAGTGGCTGCAGTTCATGGCACAGGAAACCTTTTATATTCCGCGACCTTGACGTGCAGACAAATCCTAGCACAGACGGCAGAGCTCATACGTCTACACATTTATGCTCCTTATCAATCTATGTGTGCTTATAAACTATCACTTTACTCTGATTCTCCAAATGTTGAATTTTTGGGAAGGGTCATTAATGAACTGTGGTTGCATCTAGATATAGATGCCGATTCCAGTTCATTGGCACACACAATAGTCACGCCAGTCATCCATACCACCCAGTGTGTATTCTCCTAACACATAGGTTGTCATTTAATATAGGTTCTTTATGTTTAAGCACCACATAGAATTGTATATATTACCACATGTATCTTAGGCTACACAGTGACCTACGATGGATACACATTATAGCGCAATTCATTCCAGCAAACGTATTATTAATCTTGTGGTTTGGATAGATCACAAGTAGTATGGTGCTCAGAGACTGACTCAGTCTTTAGCTAGGAGTACATGCTTATTTTGTTTTAAATAATTCACCTTCAGTTTTTACCATTTTATTTTATATTAATAAAAGTTATATTTTAAGTGTAGTTGATCTTATTTATCCATTTCCTCTTGGGACTACCGATTTATTTAGGAAGGGGGTCTGGTGCTGTATATTGGTTTCTTTTCTTTCCCTTTTTTTTGTTTACATATTATATTGACCCTAGCACATTCCCTTTAGTTATAAACCAGCACTTCCAGTATACTTACAGGGTGGTGCACTTCATATTTATTACATTGTTAATGTTGAAAATGATTATTGCAGCTGGAAACGGCTGATTTTTGAAGGACACATTTATTATTTAAATTAATAATCATTATTTCTAACCTGGTCAACGTCTTGACTGTATTCATTTTGCAACTTATATGATGTATGTTTACATGGTAAACAAGGGAATTTCTGAAGTGACCGCAAACTTTTGAACGGTGGTGTATATATACCCCAAAATAACTGTAATACCTTTTCTGTGTTTGAAGTTTCTGCAAGCTTGAGCACAGGACCCAGGAGCGGAGGACAGCGATAGAGAGACAGAGGAGCTGACACCTGAGTGAGGTAGACAGAGTTGGGAGCCGAGAGAGTTGCACTAATATCTACACATAATATACCTTTGCACATCTTGCATACACGCATACAAACACACGTACACACATGCACACACATCTCTTTTTTGTTTCTCACGCATAACATAACTTTATCTTTTATTTCAACAGTGGGATTCAGTGAATAAGAGAGTGAGTGTGATTGAGTGTGTGTGTCTGTGAGGGTCTGTGTGAGTGCCTGAGTGTGAGTCGGTGTGAGATGTCAGGGAGAGGAGATGAGGATAGAGGGATCGCAAGAGGAGCAGAAGAGGAGGAAGCTGAGAAGGGCATCCTTGGTCAGGGAAGGAGTGAGAGACGGAGACAAGGTGGTCGGAGGGGTACGCGTGGAAGGAGAGGTACACAGAGGAGAGGGACAGCATTGCCAGAGGGATGAGGGGTAGATGTTGGGGAGCACCCTACACAGTCAAGTTCAGCAGAGGCAGGGCCTGAAAACCATAACTCTGACACTTCCCAAGCTGATGCTGATGACGAACGACTGCAGGACCCAAAGAACTCCTATGAGGAGAATAGGGTCCTCATCCAGAGCATACTGGAAAGGGAGAGCATCCTGTTCCCGACAGAGGTGGTCAGTGATCTGGGTGCCAATAAGAAGGCAGATTGGCATCGGATCCTGACCAAGGTGAATGCAGTCTCCAGCTGTAAGTGGACAATGGATTCCATAAAGAAGAGATGAGGTGACTGTAAGAGACGAATCAAGAACAAGATGGGAAAGCTTGCTATGCGCGCCTGAGGCACCGAAGGTTGTTCCTCTGTCCGCATTAGGTTCAACACCTGGAAGTAGAGGCTGAGGCTGAAACTATCCAAAACTACTGTTGAGAGGGTCCCAGGAGGATGTGACACAGACTACAGATCAGTGAATAGATATAGATATAAAATATTTTTTCCCATGCATATACACAACCATCCACATACATCTACAAAACCCTACCTATAAATATACATACACATATATACATCCATACACACATGTACCTGCACAAATACATATATATATATATATATATATATATATATATATTCACATACATCAATATACATACATCCACACAAATGCAAACATACAATACACACATGCATATACATATACATACATATACACATACCTGCATTTACATCAGTTAAGCATTTGCCATTGAAGCACAGATGCTATGGGAAATAAGCTAGGTTAGTAAAGTTTTGCTTCATATCACCTTACCAGTTATCATTATTACAGAAATACTCCATCAACTAGTTGACTGAACCATAATCTACACTAGAAAAGAGAACATGGTCACGTGGCCACAAATACTCAGGCATTGCTTTACACACCCCGGGGCTATGCAAGTAGGAGATATGCGTATCTCCCCCATTCAACCTGGGCATTACTTATAGAGGGGCAAAGGCCCCCTGCTCACTCCTATGACAATCTCTTCAAGAACTTTCCTCGCCCTTGCTATCAGCTGCTCCAACAACAACAAAAAAATATGCCCTATTTAATTGCATAAACTACAACATCGCTCAACGATCCACTCAGCCAGTCACCGGCCTCCTGGAAAAGGCTACCCTGGCCCCTACCTGCAGCATCACCATTCCCCTCACACCCTCCCCAAGGTAACCTCTCTCCTGCAAAGCCGTACCCACCACATTCTGGCCTGGAGCCTACCCTCCTGTACCACGCTCCACCTCACTCCATTTCCAACGATGATTCTATCACTGTCAATTTTGTGCAGTTCTTCTCAGCACAGTGTAAATATTTTGTTTTAAATAATACATGTGTGGCATCCTATCAGAGAATTAAACTATATACAGCTCTGGTTAACTTAGACAGTATTTATTTGTATAGTGTACTTTTTCGGGGACTATCCCAGAAACATAAATGCTTGAGTATAATTGCATTGTTCCCAGACCCCCATAATGTAAATTTCTTACATGCTTAACATACGGTACATACCACTTAATCTTTTCAGTGCCAGAAAGGTATTCAGTGCATTGTGCTGCAATGCATTAAATACCTCTTTGGCACTCAAAGGGATACAATGCAGCTCTCACTTCACTGACACAGGTCCCTTATTAGCCGTATATTGTACCACAAGCATACCACCATGAGTGACAGACAGTTGTTGTTGGACTACAACTCCCTATAATCCTAACACACACAGAGGACGCATGAGGAAATTGGAATTATAATCCAACAACAGCTGGATACCCGCAGCATGCCTAACCCACCTCCTCCCCAACAACACCTACTGGCATCACGTTGGGAGCATCCTAAGCACTGCAACAACTCACCCACCATTTACAGTGTATAGGTGTGTGTGTATGTATGTATGTATATGTGTGTATGTATATGTGTGTGTGTGTGTATGTATATGAGTGTGAGTGTAACTGTATATCTATATATTATTATATAGGTATAATGTCTATATGTGTGTGTATGCGTGTATGTGCATGTATGTATGACGGTCTTTATGTGTGTGTGCGTGTGCATGTCTATGTATGTATGACTGTGTGTATCTATGTATCTTTATGTATGTATGTATGTATGTATGATAATGTGTGTGCTTGGAATTATATCCTATATAATAATTCGCTAAAACGTGTGTACCGCAGCATCATGCGCAGTAGAAACTGCTGCGCGTGCTGCAGTCATGCACAGTAGAGACTGTCCGTGCCACTGCTGATATAGTGCGGGGCGCTCCGAAGGGGCTCTTCAACTAGTATATAATATGTATGTATGTGTGTGTGTGTCTGTGTCTATGTATGTATCTTTTGTGTCATCTCTGTCGTACAAGTACCACATCCTTCACAACACAGTTGTACCAAAACAAAACAGAAGGGCAACTCCGTCCCACACTGCTAGTACCCTATAAAGAGCAATTAAAGTATCTGAGTTGTTGCCTCCGATTCACTGGGCCTTCCCATTTACACTTGCAGAGCACTGTTGCCTCCGTTACATTGAGCCTTCCGTTAACACTGGCAGAGCGCTGTTCCCTCCGTTACACTGAGCCTTCCGTTAACACTTGTAGAGCACTGTTGCCTCCGTTAACCCTGAGCCTTCCGTTTACACTTGCAGAGCATTGTAGCCTCCGTTACACAGAGCCTTCTGTTAACACTTGCAGAGCATTGTGGCCTCCGTTAACACTGCTTTTCCGTTTACCTTTGCTATTCGCAGTGATTTAGTTTCCGCACCATCAGGTGCTATTGGGTGATTCCATCAGCTCTTGCAGTGTACAGCCTTCCCGTTACTGCACCGGTCGGGTGCTATTGGCTCTTGTTCCATCAGCTCTTGCAGTGTACAGCCTTTCCGTTACAGCACTGGTCGGGTGCTATTGGCTCTAAACACCTCAGCTCTTGCAGTGTCAGTGTCTCCGTTACCACACCAGTTGGGTGCTACTGGCTCTAAACACCTCAGCTCTTGCAGTGTCAGTGTCTCCGTTACCGCACCGGTTGGGTGCTACTGGCTCTAATCCCTCAGCTCTTGCAGTATACATTGTCTCCGTTTACCGCACCGGTCGGGTGCTCACGGCTCAACATGTGCTAGCTCTTGCAGAGTATTGTGGCCTCCGTTCCCTGCTCAGCACAAGTAGTAGTCTCAATTCTGCGTTATTGACTGGTGCTCTTACATCTTGAATACCGAAACACAGTGTGATTTAGCTCTTACATCTTGCACCACAGTCTCGCTCCTTTACCATCTACTGGGAGTTGTCAAACACACCACAACAGAGACTGATTGCTTTTCATGATCTTTAACCCATGTTGTACTTGTAATGCCTGATTATGCCTGTCCTGTGACAGTATCTATCAATTTCCCTTTATACTGGGCCTGAGAGGGCATCTGTACATGATTGTCATTTTCCTGTCATACTATATTGCCTGTAGTGGGCAGTCTTTCATATCTTTTAATAAAACTGTGTTTTATTCTAACCTACTGGTCTGAGTGTCTTACAAAACTGTTACAGTATGAAAGGGCCATGACCTCAGATAGTAAAGGTGAAAGTAATACACAGAATATCCATTGGAGGATGGATGTGCATAAGCAGCACCTGGACCAGTTGGCACTGGCCTTGCAGACATTACTTAAGAGTACGGTACACCTTGACAAACCTAATCAGAATCCGGTGGTCCCCCCAGTCTCGACACCGGACAATCATTCAGTGGGTACTGCTGCACCAACCAGAGGCCTAACGGTGGCGGCGGCGCCGTTACCATTGAGGTATAATGGTGAACCTACCCTATGCAGGGGGTTTATTAATCAATTAGAGATATTCTTGGAACTGACGCCTCATGCTTTTCCTAACGACCGGAGCAAGGTCGGGTTCATAATATGCTTGTTAATGGGCAAAGCCCTGGCATGGGCTAATCCTCTGTGGGAAAATGCCAAACCCTGCACTCAGAATTTCAGTGAGTTCGTAAGAAAGTTCTGCAGAGTGTTTGAGGTTCCTGGTAGAGCCGCCTCTGCTGCCAAAAGGTTAATGTAAATACAACTGGGTGATTGTACCATGGGCGATTATGCCATAGAATTTTGGACATTGGCAGCAGAGGTGGGATGGAATAATGAGGCTTTAGTGGCAGCTTTTGCCCAAGGGTTGACTGACCCCATCAAAGATGAAATAGCTGCCAGAGATGTACCCAGTGACTTGGATGAATACATTGATTATGTCATGCTTATTGTCTCCCGTATTCATGAAAGACGCCTGGCTAAAAGGGCGAGATCCAGAAGCTATGGGCATGGCAGTCTTTTGAACCCACCCTCACCTCCCATTCCTCTTGACCGTTCACCCGAGCCTAGTGAACCAATGCAACTTGGGTTCACCAGACTCACGAAGGAGGAAGGGGCGCACCGTAAGGGGCAGGGTTTATGCTTATATTGTGGCAAAGATGGGCACTTATTATGCACTTGTCCGGTATGGCCGGGAAACGGACGCACCTAGGGTACCTTGGGGGACAGGCCCTAGGTGGCGTACAGCAGTCCCTAGATCCAAGTACACAGAAACCCACCATCCAGGTGGTATTTTCCTGGGCTGATTAGTCTGTGGAGGTGCTGGCCCTGGTAGATTCTGGTGCAGCCGGTTACTTCATGGATTGTTCATTTGCCGAATTGCACAGAATTCCTTTGGTCAAAAGGGACACCCCCTTAGCCATTGAAGCCATTGACGGTAGACCTTTGGAACCTGCATTAATCACTACGGAAACGATTCCTATTATTATGTCTATTGGGGCTCTCCACAAGGAGGAATTATGTTTCCAAATAATTCATTCCCCTCATCATACGGTCATTCTGGGGTTCCCATGGCTGCACTTGCATAATCTCCAGTTTGATTGGCAGAGATGTGAGGTCAGATCATGGTCCGAATACTGTACTAAGCACTGTTTGTGGCACCCTGTCAAGATTTTATGTACCTCTCCCTCCGTGCCAGCTGAATACCGTGAATTCACTGATGTATTCTGTAAGGGAGAGGCTAGAGCATTGCCTCAGCACAGACCGTATGATTGCGCTATTGATTTGCCTCCGGGCGTGGTGCCTCCCAGGGGTCGCACGTACCCATTGTCTTGCGATGAGAATAAGGCTATGGAGGACTACATTGAGGACGGCCTCAAAAGAGGGATCATACGCAAATCTACTTCCCTGGCTGGTGCCGGTTTCTTTTTTGTGAAAAAGAAAAGTGGCAAACTAAGACCTTGTATTGATTACCGTGGACTGAATAAGCTCATGTCTAAGAATGCCTACCCCATACCACTTATTACTGAGTTATCTGACAGGTTGAAGGGCTCTTCTATCTTCACGAAACTCGATCTGCGGGCCGCTTATAACCTGATCAGAATTAAGGCTGGGGATGAGTGGAAAATGGCATTTAATACTAGGTCTGGGCATTATGAATACCTAGTGATGCCATTTGGTCTATGTAATGCACCTGCGGTATTTCAAGAGTTTATCAACGACATCCTCCGTGACATGCTTCAGTCTTGTGTGGTCGTATACCTCGATGATATATTGATACGTTCTGCTAACCTAACCCAGCACATCAAGGATGTGTCCGAGGTCTTGTTTCACTTGCGCAAAAATAAACTGTTCTGTAAATTAGAAAATGTGAGTTTCACAGGTCCAAAGTGCCCTTCCTGGGGTTCGTGATCTCTAAAGATGGCATTACCATGGACCAGGAGAAACTGGCAGCAGTCCTACAATGGCCACGTCCCAAAGGATTAAAAGCTATCCAACGCTTTTTGGGCTTTGCCAATTATTATAGGAAATTTATCCAGAACTTTTCTACAATCGTTAAACCTCTGTCTGACCTCACGCATAAGGGCGCTAATCCCTCTCAATGGTCCGATGCAGCTGAAAACGCTTTGAGACATTGAAGTCTGCTTTTGCATCTGCTCCTGTACTGTCCCACCCCAATCCTGCCCTGCCATTTACCTTGGAAGTCGATGCCTCCGAAATCGGGGTAGTGGCAGTACTTTCCCAGCTCCCTGTTGGGGGTGGCACCCTGAGACCTTGTGGGTTCTTTTCTAAAAAACTCTCTAGTGCCCAAAGCCATTATGAAATTGGTGACAGAGAACTCTTGGCTATTATTTTCGCATTGAAAGAATGGCGTCACCTACTGGAGGGCACCAGAACCCTGGTGTTAATCCTAACTGACCATAAAAATTTGACTTATCTCTCTGAAGCGAAAAGGCTGTCCTCCCACCAGGCTAAGTGGGCACTGTTTCTTTCTTTTCAATTTTGTAGTATCCTATCTACCAGGCTCAAAGAACGTTAGGGCAGATGCCCTGTCCAGACAATTCGGGCCAGAAGTTGAGAGGGATGAAGAACCTGTACCTATTATTCATTCAGACTGTATCCTGGCTACTGTGCATACTAGTATCACTTTACCACTGGGGGAAGAGATTTTGGCATCTCAGGCGAGGGCTCCCCCAGAAACCCCAGTTGGCAAGTGTTTTGTGGATGAGCCATTCCGTACCCGTCTACTTGAGACATACCACTCATCTAAGGCTGCTGGGCACATTGGGAGGGCTCAATTAATATGGTCTCTCTCACAAGTATTTTGGTGGCCCTCCCTTAGAGCCAATTGCTCTGCTTTCCCCGCAGCCTGTGCCACCTGTGCTCGTGCCAAGACCCCCAGTGGGCTTACTCCAACCTGTGCCTAATGGCGAACGCCCATGGTCCCACATATCTATTGATTTCCTGCTAGAATTGCCAGTGTCTAGGGGGTATACTTTTATCCTAATGGTGGTCGACAGGTTCTCCAAGATGGCTCATTTCGTGCCCCTCTCTGGCCTTCCTTCGGCCCAGGAATTGGCAGTGGTTTTTGCCAGAGAAGTGTTGCATGGGGTTCCCAGAGTGGTGGTGTCTGACCAAGGGAGCCAGTTCGTGTCCAGATTCTGGAGAGCATTCTGTAGCCAGATGGGCATTCAATTGTCCTTTTCCTCCGCCTACCATCCCCAGACCAATGGGGCTGCTGAGCCTGCCAATCAGGGACTGGAGCAGTTCCTGCGCTGCTTTGTGACTGATCATCATGACAATTGGGCTGACCTGTTGCCGTGGGCAGAGTTAGCCAGGAATTGTGCAGTTAATTCATTGTTCGGGAGCTCCCCATTTCTCATCAATTACGGGTTTCAGCCGTGCCTGCTCTCGGACTCATTTCAGTCGCAGCAGATTCCAGCTCTGGACCAGCATATTGAGCAGCTTCGCTCCACTTGGGCACAGGTTCAGAGGACCCTCAGTCAGTCATTCCAACGACATCAGCGGAATGCCAATCGTAGACGGCTGCCAGCGGTCTCCTTCCAGGTTGGGGACAGGGTATGGCTTTCCTCCAGAAATCTTAATCTGCAAGTGCCATCTAATAAGTTGGCTCCCCGGTTCATTGGTCCGTTCAAATTTATCCGCAAAGTTAACCCGGTCTCGTATGCATTGGAACTCCCAGCATCTATGCGCATACATAATGTGTTCCATGTGTCCCTATTGAAACCCTTGGTATGCAACCGCTATACTACCACCCCAGTGGTTCTTGGGCCGGTGGATGTTCAAGGCCAAGAGGAGTACGAAGTTCAGAGTATTATTGATTCTAGGAGGTTTAGAGGGAAATTGCAATATTTGGTCCATTGGAAGGGCTATGGCCCTGAAGAACGTTCTTGGGTCGATCAAAAGGACCTTCATGCCCCTAGATTGTTGCGCAATTTCCACTCTAAATATCCCCAGAAACCAAGACCCTCTGCCAGGAGAGGGGGGTCTTTGAGAGGGGGGTACTATCACGGCTCCCGTGGTCTGCTCTGTCACTCTTTGTTGTGGTGCGCTCCCATTGGCTGAGCTTTGTTTGGCCCGCCCAGCGTGGCCTTCTTTTTTCTAACCTACTGGTCTGAGTGTCTTACAAAACCGTTACAAACTGGCCACTTGCATGCTGGACCAACCTGGATGCCATTAGGAACTACCTGAGAGTCAAGAACCTTGTGGGTGCTCACTCCCAGGTAGTCCCTCGCTAATACACACAGATTTCCAACAACCTAGATAAGTCATTCTATTCAATAAATTAAGAGCCACTGATGTAAAATTCACAGTTAATAATGACTGCATTTCTTGATTTGGCCATGAGACATTCATCTATCAGGGAAACATAAAACTATACCCTCTGCAACTTCTCTGAACACTGCTAACCATTTCATCTTACCATATCTTTGTTTGTTTTTACATTTTTTGTCTATATAATTGACTTGCTCACTGTGTCCCCTGAATGCTCCTTTCTCATATATAATTCCAATATTATCATTCTTGATTTCTAGCCATCAGTTTTGCATAGTGAGTACCTCTGTTTCTTTTCATTTGCGAAAAATCTGCAACCTCCTCTCTATCTAGTTATTTCACCTTCTCAGTGATATTTCCTGAAATCCCTAGCATTATCCACATAATTCTCCTGACACCCTGGATTTGATGCCATGCTAATCTACACCCCCGTTCTCCATACTGCTACATCTTCTTCACACTGCTGGATTTATATCAGTCTCCTGTTTCAACTATGTCTCAATTTTGTTAGACCAGAGGAGTCCTAGACCTCATTGGTGGTAATACAGTTCAGAGCAGATTTCTGACACTGCTCCCCTAATGAAGCCTTTGACCTAATTTCCTAAACTACTTTAGGGCAAACCCACTGTTCCACAGGAGGCAAGAACAAATTCCACAAATGACTAGATGTAGCTTTTAAACCTGTGAATACTAGAGAGGTCCCCAATTCATTTCTACCCAATACGCTGGAGACCTCTCTAGCACTCACAGGCATAAAAGGGTTCTCAGCGCATTGCTCCACAATGTGTTGTGTAACACTTGCACTCAAAGGGTTAAATCAATGGCAATTTTTATTTGTCCCCTGTTGAACATTGGACCCTGTGTGTTAGTGCTATGTAAATTATTTTAGGGATTTACCCTATTATATATCTTTTTGGACTAAAACTGGGTTCTCAGGACTTGATGTTCCTATTTGGGTACCTATGTTTTTGTAACTTTAAGGGAGATTGTTATTTCTGTCAGACTGTGTTCAGATTATGTAGAATTCTGATAATCATTTGCCATATGTTTCAAAACAAAATTTTATATTGATTTAAAAATGTATGCCCTAATTCAAAATGTGTTCTTTAAGTCGAAGCTCACCCTCCTTCTGTTGGAACTGGTGCTAAGGTCTTGGGGTCCAACACAGTTTCTCCTTGTTTAGTATGTAGATCAGTCAATTGTTAGATCTCCAACTACTGAGGGCAACTACTTCCACCATCCCCAACCATCTAAGAGCAGGTTGAGGATGATAGTTGTAGTCCAAAACAGGTTGAGGGCCAACAATTGACTATCCCTTAGGTAGGTTATCATTCAGACATTTAGATATATATTACTTTTTTATTTATCTAGAGTAGGTGCAGGCATTTTCCAGCTGTTGTTGAAATGCAATCCAATTCATTCTTACCTGGCCTTTGGCTAGCAAGAGATGACGGGGTTTGTTATTTTTATTTTTTTCTCAGGGCTTGTGCTTTTAAAAAAAAAAAAAAAAAAAAAAAAGCCTAGTCCTACAAAAAAATAAACAGTTTTGGGGGGTTTGTTTCTAAGAAGCCTAAGTCCTACAAATCAATGTTTGCTTAGGGCTTGCGCCAAACAAGCTTAAGTCCTACAAATCAATGTTTCCTCAGGACTTGGGCCTCTAATAAGTCTAAGTCCTACAAAGGCCTCTAACAACAAATAAAACAAATCATCCTCTACAAAATACTCTATCAAGTCAAGTATTAGTCCACCCCAGTGGCAGGGGGTTCCTGTCTCTATCACTTTACATACAAATGTCTTATTTTATTTTATTGATTTACTTTTTTATTATTTTTCCCCCCAATAGCAGTCAAGAAACCCCCCAAAACAAATTCCCTGTTCAAATGATTCATTCATTCACCAACACAGGCACCCTCCTCAGACCCCTTTATACCATGTCTTATGGTTTCTATTTTACTTTATTTAGGATTTATTGTTTATTAACTGCCCCCAATCCCAGTAAACAACCCCCCAAAAATCATCCCTGTTCAACTGATTCTTTCGCCACACCCCACCAACACAGGCACCCTCATGCCCCTTTTATATTATGCCTTTGGGAAATTAAATAATATTTATTTTATGTTGTGTGTATCTTCAATGTTCCCATTGATTTCAATTGAATGAGCTAGGTGAAAAAAAAGGGAAAAAACAGGAAATTGGCACTTTTCGCAGCCGTTTTTCGCTGATTTCAGTTTGAGGCAGAAGTTTTTGCCCATCCCTATTCAACCCAGGGCAGCACCTATACAAGCACAATATAGTGCATGTGAAGTATAACGACAGTAATTGGAGACCTCTCTAGCAATCAAGGGGTTAAAATCCCACATAAATTCAGTGTTTATTTTGGAAATTATTAATGAAAAAAAAATATTCTGCAGATACGGAATATGTAAGAGGATCAAATTGTGAAAAACAAGTGAACAGCGATAGGTACAACAGACCACCAATGTAAAAAAAATATATACTTCTGAAATCCTTCTGTTAATCAAATTAATCTATTGCACACCCCTCTTATACTTGAAGGATAAAAGCATACTTATAGCTATAGTTCCATTTTGAGGGCATCTTCATTGTGAGAGTCACCTCCACTTAATGACCTTGACTTGCAAAAATGTGGACATACTTATTACATGATGTATTTCCTTGCCTCAGGTGCTAAGACAGTGGTAAAAAATGTATATAGAGATTTTTTATTTTAGATTTTGATCGCTGATGCATTTACACTTTTCCTTCTTTGCCTTTGTTGCTCGTGCAATCTAAATACATTCCCAGAGATCAATTCTGCAGGGGTCATAACCTTCTACAAATCCAAATAAATCCATCATTATACTTATACAGGTCACAAAGCCAATCTAGAACTAATTTGTGTGTCACAGTGGAACACAGTCAGAGATGTGACGGATGCCAGTAGGGAGAGAATGTTGAAATTACATCAAAGATGCAAGGGCTAGGGAGAAGGGGCAATGGGAAGTATATGTGTGTTTGTGTATATAGTATATATATATATATATATATATATATATATGTAAATAAGAACAGAAGAGGGCAGCACCCGCGGGTCTATTTATAATCTTCAAAAGAATTTATTGGCACATAAATATCGTCAACGTTTTGGTCCACTCAGGGACCTTTCTCAAGGTCTTGAGAAAGGTCCCTGAGTGGACCGAAATGTTGACGATTTTTCTGTGCCAATAAATTCTTTTGAAGATTATAAATAGACCCGCGGGTGCTGCCCTCTTCTGTTCTTATTCTATATCTCTTTATGGGAATGTGCACCTGGGCATGAAATTTTGATGTTGGAGTGAGTGCTTTCCACCCATTGTATTTATATATATATATATGTATATACACACACATACATACACATATGTATAAGCAGACTTATAGACCCTGGCTATGTCTGGTGTTAGCCTCAATCACCACTGGCTGTACTTAATGGTATGCACTATAGTGTATGCACCGTACTACATACTGATGGACACGTTCGACATTAATGCCAATACACCCTTTATACCAGCCCCAACAATGCTGCAATGTTGCATAGCACTCTTGCACTCAAAGGGTTAAGGTGTAGAGGAAAATAATACTGTGAAATAGTCATACACTGTCTCATTACCCTTCCCTTGGTGCAAGCTGAATTAAAGTGATAGTAATACTTCGTTTTATCTTTATTTTATTTTGTAGTCATTAAAAAAACATGAAGAATGATATAAGTCTTATCTCTCAAACCTTTATGGTTTAAGAGATATTCACAAGCAAAGTTTTCCCCTCCCGCCATCAGTTCTCAGATGTGAATCTGTTTGTATGACCAGACAGATAACAGCGGGGGACAATCTTCTTTGTATGAAAAAAATGAAAGCCCTTCCCTTTGACAAGCTTTTCAGGTTTTTCCCTTATCTTAATTGAAGATTGTCCCTCTCTGTGGTCTACCTGGGCACCTCCCTTCTGATCTGGCTGAACGGGGGGGGGGATACTTTGCTTGTGAATATCTCTTAAACCATAAAGGTTTGAGAGATAAGACTTATATCGTTCTTCATGCTTTTTTAATGCCTACAAAATAAAATAAAGATAAAATGAAGTATTACTATCCCTTTAAGGAGCTTTGGTGTAAGAAGTGTATTGGATATGAATTAGAACAGCATAGAGCTAGAATATCAATTCCAGATTCTGTTTTTGCACAAATTCATATTAGTACATTCACTTTACTGTTTCATAATACTGTAGTTAGTTTTTGCCCTGTCAATTGAATTTTTTTAACACACTAGATTCTAAAGACATCTCCAACACATTGATAGAGCAATTTAGAATTAGCTAGCTATTTAGGAGTTAATCATAATCACTGATACCAAAGGTTCATATTCGGCATAAAAAGCAGCACTCGGTTCAGATTATGGAAGTCACACAAGTTCAAGATTTCTTAACAATGCAATGCACCTTGTTATATACAATGTTGCTCACATATGGTTACAAAAAAGTTGCTAAATAACATAGTAACACAGTTGATGAGGCTGAAAAAAGGCAATTTCCCATCAAGCTCATCCCATGCCATATCACCACTGTGGATCCAGAGGAAGACAAAAAAACTATTGAAACTCATTCCCAGATAAGCCCCAAGTGTGTAAATAAATACTTCATGACTCTACATGGCAGTCAGATATTTCCCTGGATCACATCCTATATTATTTTAATCCAACTGTCATAGTTCTCAATATTGTTCTGAGCTAGAAAGGTATCCATTACTTTTTTGAAAGCATCTACATTATCTGCAATCACACAATCCTGCAGCAAAGAATGCCATAACTTTTATGTCTTTAACTGTAAAAAATCCCTTCCTTTGTTTTAGTCTAAAGCACCCTTCTTGTAGACTTAATGCATTACCCCTTTTTTATTAGCTTTTTACGAAAAGAGTTCTTTATAGAGTTTTTTGTATTGACCTTGAATATATTTGTAAATGGTAATCATATCACCTCTAAGATGATCTTCTCTAATGTAAATAAACCCAGTTTGGCTAGTCTTTCTTTATAACTCAGATTGCCCAATACTATTTTCAATTTTGTTGCACATTTCTGCACTTTTACTAGTTCAATAATATATTTTTCTTAAGAATTGATGCCCAAAACTGTACTCCATATTCCAAATGAGGCCTTACCAAGGATTTATATAGAGGTATAATTATATTCCCATCCTGTGCATCTATACCATTTTATATAGAATAGTACCCTATTGGCTTTTGCAGCAACTGACACTGCAAACTGCTGTGAAGTCTATCAGTACTCCTAAATCTTTCTCTGGCAATCTCTTTTTTTTTTCTTTTTTTTTTTAAGGTGGAACCATGTAGCTTTATTTACTTGTCAGTATATGCACATTAGATAGTACTGGCCAACATGCCTGCCAGACACAAACATTGCTCCCCATCACAACTGCCACTTTGTGCTGGCCAGAACTAGCTCATTTGAATAAACTGGCAAAAAAAATAAAACTAAATGTGCCAAACTATTGTTTGAAATAAAAACAGTCTAACAAAAATATAGGTGATTATAAAGTTTGTATTTTAACCATTTAAGGACCAGAGGCGTGTGCAATACATTGAAGATTCTAAAGGGTTAAAATGAAAAATGTATAAATGTATGCCACAGACTGACTGGTGTATATTAAAGGCATAGTAACCCTTTATTTTGATTTCACATATCCTGCAAGTGCATATCATGTAATATCACATACTCTGTATTTTTTATATTTTGTTTCATCTTCACCGATTATTTACCCTGTTATGCCCCTGAGAGTGAGTTCCCTCTGTATCCAGGAACTTGTCCAAGAGGTCCCACCACCTTTACCCCTTCCTGTGCTACCCTTGTAAAATAATTCAATATCACTACCTCCATTGCAGCCATCTCTACCAAAGTTATCTCCCATCAGCTTTATACTATCCAGTTACATTGAGTTGGCAGTGCTTGTAAATTCATTTGTCATCCTTACGCTTTCAGCGAGCATTTTTGGAGCAAACCAACCGTACATAGGGAACAAATACAAATTCCTATTGATTTAATGATTGCTAGAGAAATCTCCAATTCATTGCCCCAGAATAGCTCCTTCCCTGCCCCCCACATGACCACTGAGTCTGATCATTCTTTCCTCTTCTGTCCGAGAATCAGTACAGCTGCCATGCATCAGGCTGCACAGTTAAGAGAGGACAGCATCATAGCAGTTCAGTTGTGGCTGGCTGCTCCGTTAGTTCTGATTTCTTATCCTCAGTAAACCATTACTCAATGGCCATATACTCAGTGGAGCAATTCTGGAGCAAACCAACTGCACGAATAGGAACAAGTACAAATTCACATAATGAGGGCCTTTTAACCCCTTCAATGGAGTGAACTGAATACATCAGAATTGCTCCACTACTGGTTCTATGCATATGACCCTATTTATATTATGAAACACTGTGCCAAAACGTTTACACACACACACACACACACACACACACACACACACACACACACACACACACACACACACATATATATATATATATGTAAAGGTACTCACCCAATCACAGAATGGACTGACATAGGACCGCCTCCTCAGGTGTTCCATGGCTGCAAATCATCGCTAAGCAACAAGTAACAAAACAATACACAGTGATGCGTTGACAGCTGTGTAACAGGTTAGTACTTTTCTCTCCCATATAAGTCTCAGGGGGCAGTTATTCTGTACAATTTCACATACCCCTGATTTTGTATATGTAGAATTACCTCACAATTACTTAGAATATAGTCGGTACAATAAAGAAAGGGGCAAGACTTTCAAATATACTTAAACGTGTATATATATTTATTATGCATATACCATTATTATACAGAAATATAAAAAGTATGATTAGTAAACCCAGTCTAAATAGCAGAGTATAAATAATAATGTATGTATGCTTTCAATAAGAAAACAATTACATACCATTAGTCATGAACCACTAGTTTGTGGTGTGGTTGTTACGCTCACTGTCTGATGCAGCAGTTGGTTTCACTGCTAAGTTCCCCTCTGCTTTAGCAACAATACTGGAATGTGACCTACTATTGTCTATTGTCTTTAGGGTTGTTAAAAGATTTAGTTTTTCAAATGATGGCGGTGGAACTTTCATATCACTTTTACAAGCAACCTCCTCAGGAGAAGGACCAATATAATCTATTGCATGAGGTGCAGCAACCATTGTCACAGTCTGTTTTTGCTTTATGACTTTACTACCAGTAACACATTCATGCACTCTTCCTACTCCTATCCCTTTACCCCTGTCACTAGAACACTTGGAGGAAATAATACTAGTAATGTTGATTTTTATAATAAAGCACGCATCATTTGGAGTGTCTGTCAGGAAATAATGACTGATGTATGTCTGTGTCTCTAGTATCTATCAGTGTCAGTCTCAGTTCTCCTGTCTCTCTCTGTCACCTTTCAGTCAAAAGTTTTTGCCTCTTAAAGGGATAGTAATACTTCGTTTTATCTTTATTTTATTTTGTAGGCATTAAAAAAAACATGAAGACCGATATAAGTCTTATCTCTCAAACCTTTATGGTTTGAGAGATACTCACAAGCAAAGTTTCCCCTCCCACCCCTTTTACCTAGTATAAGCCATCTCTTCTCAGATGTGAATCTGGTTGTAAGACCAGACAGATAACAGCAGGGGACAATCTTCTTTGTATGAAAACAATGAAAGCCCTTCCCCCCTTGACAAGTTTTTCAGCTTTTTCCCTTATCTTAATTGAAGATTGTCCCTCTCTGCAGTCTACCTGGGCACCTCCCTTCTGATCTGGCTGAACAGGGGGTGGATACTTTGCTTGTGAATATCTCTTAAACCATAAAGGTTTGAGAGATAAGACTTATATTGTTCTTCATGTTTTTTTAATGCCTACAAAATAAAATAAAGATAAAACGAAGTATTACTATCCCTTTAACTTTCTCTGTCTGTCACTGTCTACAAAGAAATCGTTCCCACACTCAAAGAAAGCAACTCCATCTCCTCTTTTTACCTGTCTGCCTCGTTGTGTAACTATTGTTAAAACTTTTTCTCTCCTAACTTGCCTACAGTGTTAATTTTTCAAGTACAAGATGAGTATAGACCTGTGAGCTTTAGAATCAGGAGATTCATATAAAGGATAAAGGGCTAGATTCTATTACAGGTGCTAAATGTTAACATGCCTTTTTATCAAACATTTTCCTATTGAAGTCTATGTGGAAAACTGGAGATAAAAGCAGAGATAAAATTAGCACCTGTAAAAGAATCTAGCCCTATGTGTGCTGTATTGCACCTAGCCCAGATGTGCAGCATCAACACACCTTACTATATGCTTTTGCATCTCGTTCTTGTGGATGTAAGAGTGAGTAAGTACAAACAATATATCAGTTGTACCTGTCTGTTTGTCACGAAAGTATAATGTATTTATGTCTGTCTGTGAAGTGTTATATTCACTTAGTCTTGGTAGAGACACAGCAAGCTCAGATAGTAACCTGGATCACCTGCCTGTCAATTGTCATTTAAACATGTTTTTATATGCTTAACCATCCTTTGTCCCTTCACTCAAATAACAATTGTCTACCACCAATGTTCCTATCAAGCAACTTCAGCTTCCCCTCTTTGACTATCTGACATGATTTAAATTGAATGAATTAGTGGAAAATTTTACTTTTTGTAGGAATTCCTGTGCAAGATGAAAACTTAATTTTTTGCATGTTGTACTTATGTGCTGAAATTTTTCACCCTTCCCTTCTGCTGAGTTGTCTAAGATAAAAGTCACAGGATTACTTATAGTACCTTTCCATAGGCCACAGCCTGCTAACATTTTTTTAAAGCTGAGATACACAGCAGGGTAAGCCTTTAATAAATGGTATTACTCTGAGATCTATGGAAATGTAAGGAGGCCTGCGGCTATGAAAGCATTGAAATAATGTTAGCAGTTGGAGTCCTAAATCAACAAAAGTCTTAAAAAACTGTTAGCACTTAGAGCAGGCCTATGCAATGGGGAGCCTCCTAGTGCATAAATGAGGGTTCAAAGCAACCTCCACCAATACATCATTATACACAAAATATTTCAGTCCACTACTTGGCGGTCAAATAATTATATGGGGGATTCAACTGCCCTCACAGTGAGCTCTCAATATGAAGTGTGGGTGCTGCTCTCCAAAAAACTATCCAGAGATACCTCAGAGATCCTTCACAAAGCAGAAAAGAATAGCACAGACTACACTTTCCAAAGTTATGACGTACACTACATAAATTAATATATAAATAAATATATAAATAAACTAGCAATGTGGGACGGCATTGCCGTCATGTTATGACCGTTGGCCGTACGTGTCTGAAATGCAGACACATTGATAAACACAGACATATGCAACACACAGGCACACACATGCACACAGTGAGCGGCAGAAACATGCAAAAGACATGCACACACATTCACACTGGAGATGCACACATTTACACAGAGATGTACACACACAAACAACAGACATGCACAGACACACATGCGCACAACAGAAATGCTCACACACAGGTAACAGACATGCACACACAGACGTGCAACAGACATACACACACACGTGCAATAGACATACACACAAAGAGGAGACAGTGACACAGTGATAGCCGCCCCCGTGTCTGGAGGTTCCATCTCTTGCTGGTCCCCTGGATCTGTAGGTTCTGAGTGTAGAAGTGTGGGCTGTGGGCCACCCTGGGATTAGTGTAGGAGCTTTACAGTGCTGTGTAGGTAACAATGTTATATTGATGTGAATATCTGCAGTATTCAGAGAGCTAGAAGGCAAATGTAGCCATCTAAGGACCAGGGGACATTGCTTTACAATATGTTGCCATCACCACTGTGTGTCATGAAACCGTGAAATCAATAGTAATTTGTTGTTTTCCTTACTTTGGGGCAGAATTGCAGTATTATGGCTTTGTGTATATTTGATATATAAAAGTGGAAACCAGAAAATAAAAGATTATGTGAGAGAGAGAGACTTATAGGGATAGTAATACTTAAATATTACTAATCCCCATATTGTAGGCAAAAAGAATTGAATTGTCCCCAGTGTCATTCCGCAAAGTTCCCCCCTCCCTCCCCTTTCCCTGAAGTCAGCGTTGTAGCTGACTGCAGGGATATCCGGTCTTACTTGCATCCGGCGGCTCTTCAGCAGAGCCAAGATTGCATTAGTAAAAAATAATTATTTCACTGAAATGGTCTTCTATGTGTGCTTGCAAACCAGGCACACGTAGAAGACTGTTTCAATTAAATAATTATTTTTTACTAACGCGATCTCGGCTCTGCTGCAGAGCCGCCTGACTGTCGTAGGACAGGCTTCCCCTGCAGTCAGTACAAAGCTGACTTCAGGGAAGGGGGAGGGAGGGGAGAACTTTGCGGACGGTTATCTCTCAAACCATACAGGTTTGAGTGATGACACTGGGGACAATTAAATTCTTTTTAACATGCCTACAATATGGGGATTAGTAATATTTAAGTATTACTATCCCTTTATACCAGCATGTTAAGCCATAGAGTGGCATGTAGTATACAGTGGTGTGTCATGTCGGAGTTAACCCTTTGAGTGCTGGAAAGGCATCCAATGCATTGTGATGCAATGTATTAGTTACCTCTCTGGCACTCAAAGGGTTAAACAGAGTGCTGTTAATGAATAAAGAAGTTGCAGAAAATAAAAGGAATGTTATACCAGCATGTTAATACTGTGAGTGCCAGAGGGGTTTGCAAGGCATTTCTTTGCAATGTGTTGTGCATCCCTCTGGCACTCAAAGGGTTAAGGTATAGAGTGTCATGCAGTATACTGTGGTGTGTCATGTCAGAGATAAATAGCAGTGGGAAGTGTATTCATACCTGGGAACTTTGTCTTGTGGAGTCCCTGGAGGGTAGCCATGTAGTGCTGGTGGGGAGAGATCAGTGAGGCAATTTGGGTTAAAAGGGGGTGGGGCTTAATTGTGAGTAAGGGCAGGGCTTAACATACAAGTGAAAAAGTGTTAGAAATAGGCTGGGGAAGGAGGAGAAGTGGGGGGAAATGGAAGTTTACAGTGGGAGAGTTTTGAGGACACTTCCTCTATACTGCTGCTCTGTCCGGAGGGGTAAAATTATTGGACAACCCTGTGGTATTCAGTGGGTTAAGTGTGTAGCTGATGGCTGCCTGTCCTCTGTGTTGCAAAGTGTAGACTCTCATAAAATAATTGAGCAATGAGGGCCTACCTTAACCCTTTGCGTGTCATTACTTTCCCCTGGTGCTGCAGCTTCCCTTCAGTGGCTATACTACAGGTCCAGCTGAGGCTACTGGGAGTCAGAGTGTGTGACTAGGTGTGTGTGTGTGTGTGTGTGTGTATGTATGTATGTGTGTCACAGTATAGTGTGTGTGTGTGTGTGTATATATATCTGTGTCACAGTATATATATTTGTGTGTGCGTGTGGTGTATGTGTGTGTTTGTTGGCCATATTTCTTTTCTGGTTCAGCAGAAAGTTGAGGGATGGCAAACCATTCCCACTCCTGTCTAAATCATACCACCTGTATCTCCAGCATTGGCATTAGAGAGGAGATTTCTATATCCCCTCCTTACTGCCACCTCTGGGTGTGCCTCAGGAGACATAAATTATGTAATGAGGTTTCTCTTGTATATATATAGATATGTGCTTACAATGTAGAAATAATACCGGTTGGTAATGATCACAACTGATATAAGGCCAGCAGGGTATTGTAGTCTGCACTGCTCGGTGATGCACAGGAACCACACGATCCTTTATCCATAATATAAATAGGATTGTTCAATGTAATTTTTTTATAATGCATAATATCTTTTGCAATGTTTGTACCTTTGTATTTGTATTATATTGTTCTTGTAAATCAAGTCCAAAATGCCATAGCGCTATACACAATATGAAATATTTATAATCTTATTTAATAATTTGCAAAATGTATGTTTGTCAGAAGCCGTCATGCGCAGTAGAGGCGGCTGCATGCGCTGCAGTCATGCGCACTACAGACTGCCCGCGCCACGGCTGATAACAGAGTGGCGCTTCGAATTCAGATTTTAGTCCTCTCTGCGCACCGCTGCAGTGCGGGCAGTCTCTACTGTGCATGACTGCACCACAGCCATTGCTGGGTGGCACTGTGGTCCGTGTACATGGGCTCTTCAACTACATTATTGATAAAAATCATATCACTTTATATATGCCCAGCTTCATTCAATGTATTTTGGTACTCAATTACCCTTTTTTTGGGGTCCTTTGCAATGCGTTGGAGACCTCTCTAGAATTCAAGGAGTTACATTTTAATCAATAGAAATTTGGAAAATGTTTATCTCTCCATGATGGTCCAGTTAGCATGCTCCAGAATTACATCTTTTCATGCATCCATTTGAGCTCGACCAACAATAGTCCTGCATGTGGGTATCCATATTATTCCATATGCATAAATTACACAACCAAACAAAATCAAAACCACCATAATTTGTTAGTTAGTATAAAAATTATATCTCAAAGGGTCTTCCAGATGACAAGCTGCCTAAATATTGCAATAAAAGTAATAATAATGATAATAATATGACATAGATACACATTAAAAAACAAATTAAACATTATCATGCCAAAACAACAACTAAAAAATACAATATAAAAAGATCATTCTATTAGATCACATAGTATAAAAAATCGAATTTTTCCCATGGGGAATGTTCATGTAAAACTAACAATTTCAAGCTTTTTTTCTCATAGAAACTCCATAAAATTTCCATCTTTTCGCAAACCCCAAAATACGTTGACTAGGAAGGAATGATGGAAGTTGTAATCTGGCAGAAGCTGAGGATCTCACATTTCCCATCCCAACAGTTACTAGTGCAGTGCGACAAGGCTGGAGGGTCAGAATGTGTGGTTTTATGGTTCTATAGGAAAAGGTTGTGTGGGGGGGAAGTATGGGTGGCTCTGTGGTTGGCTGCTGGGGTCAGTATGTTTGAGTCTGTGGTTACCAGTGCAGAGGGGCAAGGATGGGAAGTATTATACTACAGCTACCACAGGACAAGGCTGGGGGGGTCACTACATGTGATTTTATGGCTACCAATGCAATGGAACAAGGCTTGGAAGTCAATATGTGTGCAGCGGAAAAAAAATGAAAAGTGCTGCTTTTATCAGGAATTCCTGTGAAAGGTGAAAAGTGAAGGGTTTTTTTCACATGCCTATCCCTATTCACAGTAATGTTAATGGCACTGGTTCTCATACTGTGTTCCATGGAACCCTATGGTTCCTTGAAGTAATTCAAGCAGATCCGCAGAACAAATTTCAGTAATAGCAGACAGAGAAACAATACAGCTACCTGGCAGTGCTTACCTGTTCAATTGTAACCTAATTATTTACCTTTAAACCCTTGAAGACCAGAGGCATGTGTAATGCAATTACTTCACAAAGGGGTTAAGTTACTAGTCCCAATCAACATGCCCTTAAGTTACTAGTCCCAACAAACATTCAGATACATTTGATATTACTAGTAGGTTAACTCTTTGAATGATAGATTGGAAAGGTCTCTAGCATCCAAGGGGAATAAAGAGTGTGATTATTAGGGTTCCAAAGAGATTTTGAGTGAAAATAAAGTGTTCCACCACATCAAAACATTTGAGAATCTCTGGTATAGGGATAGAAAATAAATAAATGAAAATATTAACCCTTTGAGTGCCAGAGGGGAATGGAACGCATTGCTTTGCAATGCGTTCCTTACCCCTCTGGCACTCAAAGGGTTAAAGTCAAAAAGGACAAAAGTAATATAATAGATGCCAGTCTCTGTTAAGATGAGAAACACAGAATGGTCATCAGAAACTGAATTTGGCATATGATAAATAATAGTTCATAATGATGATCATATTTACACTATCATTTATCATAATTTGGCATCATTTATGGGAATCTGAAATATAAATCATATATTTTATGATTAGTTTTTCTATGGATATAACATCTCTATGAACTGTTATTTATCATCTGTCACATTCAATCTGTGATCATCATTCAGTATTTCTCATTTGAGCAGGGACTGGTATGTATCATATTATCTACCAGTTTTACCATTTCTAACTTTAATTTCTCCATTGATTTATTGTATATCCATGTACTGTGTAATCTACCTTATAATGTTTATTTTATTTCTTGTATTGTTGTGAGAATGTTTGATTTTTTATGTATTATTTTATACTGTATGGTTATATTTATATTTTTCTAGGCAGCTTTGATCTCTGTACCAATTACTCTCAATGTTAGTCCATGGGACACACCAACAGTTTATATTTTCAAGATATCCCTGCTTTATCAGAGGTGAACAATAAGTGGTTCAATCATTATGATGGATCTTACTGTGCCTTAATAGGGATATTTTGAAAATCTGACCTTCTGATGTATCCGAGGACTGGTCTGTAGGATAGGATTTTAATGTTGTTTTTTCTTAACTTGAAGATTCTTTCATATTTGTTAGTTTTATATTCACAAATGCATTGGAGTTCTCTGATAGTTCTGACTTCATTTTATTCTTAATATTTATTTATTCATACTCATTAGGCATAGTGTCATGACTGGAGGAAAGCTGATGTGGTACCAGTATTCAAAAGCTGTACACAATCTAACACAATATCCTAAGGTGCGCTGTACCAGAAAGTAATACAGGTATACAGTTAATCTCAATTCTTTCAGTCATGCAGCTACTCCTTAAGTGAGTGTCGTACTCACAAATCGAATATGAGATACAAACAAACAAGAAGGGAGAAAGCGCTCAAAGTGTTGTATTTAAGATTCCAGTTTTCTACATATTTTCCACACTATCAAGATATAATCGATAAATCTCCTATAATATACCAGACTTGGCCCCCAATCATGCCCGCCCAAACGGCGTCCTCCTCCCACAAGCCCATAAAGAGGTTGGCATACGAGGGGCGAACCTGGTACCCATGGAAGTTCCAAGTTTCTGGAGATAGAACGCATCCTGGAATACAAAAAAGTTATGATTGCGTATAAAATGAATACACCTTAAGATAATTCTTTCTGTACCATAGCCATATTCTGATCTTTTTCTAAAAAAATTAATTGCTTTTAATCCTAAATTGTGATTTATAGAGGTGTATAAAGAGACAACATCTAGTGTTACCCACAAATAGTCTTCTCTCCAGACCATGTTCTCCAGTTGTTCCAACACATATTGTGAATCCTTTATGTGCGGGCGTAACTGCACTACATAATTCTGGAGATAATGATCTATGTATGCAGATAAATTTGCTGACAGGGAGTTCATTTCTGAAAAAATTGGCCTACCTGGGGGGTTGTTATACTTTTATGGAGTTTTGGTATATGGTACAACATGGCCACATGCGGAGTGGGACAATACAAGAAATTATATTCATTTTCTGTAATAATGTCTTTCCCTTTAGCCTCATCAAGGATTTTTAGGAGGACATCATTAAAGACTCGAATGGGGTTAAATCCCAATTTCCGATATGTTGCCCTGTCTTCTAATAACCTAAATCCTTCCTTCAAATAATCTGAAGTATTGAATATCACAGTAGCATCCCCCTTATCTGCCTCTTGTATTGTTAGCAAATTATGTTTGGCCAGGTTCTTTAAAGCTTCTTTTTCTCCCCTATCTATATTGAATGTTCTAATAGATCTTCTCTTAATAATCTTATTATACTCCTCTATCACACACTTATAAAACAAATCTAAATATGGACCTTTGCTTTGGGCTGGATAAAATACGGATTTGGGTTTGAAATCGGAGTGTATTATTTGCGGTTTCTCTTATATTTCCATTAGAAACTCTATTGGATTTAACATAGTAGTAACATCATTTTCTGACTCTTCTTTTAATTCCAATAATATATGAAAGTGTCACGGTTTTCTGATGAACACTCAGACAGGATGGTAAGGTTAAAATGACTTTATTGAATGAGAGCATACAAAGAATAAGGCCCTGGGGCCCACAAGGCAAATCAAACAGCAATATATAAATACACAATAGGAAGCAGCCTGCAGTACCAGAATAGGTGGACTGGAACAACAGATTACAGCTAGTAGTAAAGACTCTGGCAGGATCAGTGAGGTCGAAGGCAACCCGTTCGAGAGCTGACCATAGGTGAGAGTACACCGGAGGTGCACGTGGAACAGAACTGGCACTGCCCAGACACCTGGGCACCAAACCTGGAGGAGCGAGACAACACAGGCCCAGACTGTATGATATGGTAACGAGGCAACACTGACCCAGACTGTATGATATGGTAACGAGGCAACTCAGACCCAGGCTCAGGCCGCATATACCGAGCAACCGTGAAGTGGCAATACTACC
Organism: Rhinophrynus dorsalis; assembly: GCA_037306005.1. Lineage (NCBI taxonomy): Eukaryota > Metazoa > Chordata > Amphibia > Anura > Rhinophrynidae > Rhinophrynus > Rhinophrynus dorsalis. Next base: position 608,015,234 of record CM074718.1, read on the forward strand.
CTCTGGAAGGGTAACGGAGACCAAGGCAGCTGCTAGAGACAGACCCTAGAAAGCTAGGGGTGGATCGAGGCGACAATAGGAGACTGTAAGACAGCCAGTGACCACACAGCCTACAGTATGGAATGTACAACGCTGGCTTTAGCTCGTGGTTACTGCAGTGAACAGTGTAAGCCCTTCCCTGGACTATCCAGGTTTCCACAGTGTTAATGGTCAACGCCCAATGACTTACTGAAAACTCCCAGAGGGAGTGAGCACAGCGTTAAAGGTAGGAAGGCCACAGAGAGAGAGATCAGAGTAACACAGTCAGTGTAAGAACACTTGTACTAGTACTTTGAATGTGCACACCGCCAGCAGCGGTTATAGGAGCAGCTTAAGCCCAAACTTAACCTTTGGTCGACAAGAAATAGCGCCACGCGGTGCACCACCACAAACAATGCAAGGCCCAGTATCACGATGACCACAAGGGGTCGCCTAGGGCACAAACGGACACGGTTGGTACCGGAGCCGGTAAACCAAACCGGAGACAGCAACGGAGCGGAACAGCGCCACCAGCGGTCAGCAATGGAACAGGTCCTATAGCCAGATACAGTCAGCAACGGAGCGGTTTCTCAGTCTGATGCAGTCAGCAACGGAGCAGTTCACAGCCAGATGCAGTCAGCAACGGAGCAGGTTCTCCAGCCTGCAATAGTCAGCAACGGAGCGGGTTCTCAGCAGGATACGGTCAGCAACGGAGTGGGTTCTTCAGCCAGATACAGTCAGAAACAGAGCGGGTTCTTCAGCCAGATACAGTCAGCAACGGAGCGGGTTGTCAGCCAGATACGGTCAGCAAAAGAGAGGGTTCTTCAGCCAGATACAGTCAGCAACGGAGCGGTTTCTCAGCCAGATACTGTCAGCAACAGAACGGGTTCTCAGCCAGGATACAGTCAACAACGGAGCGTAGCAACAGGAACCCAGGAACAAACTCATAGTCAAGCAGGCCAGGTCATACACGAATCAGCATAAGCGCAGAATAGACTCAGGAACTCGTACGCCACGAAAGGGCGCCTAAGGGAGGACATCCCAGGGTATATAAAGGCAAGCCCTAGTAGTAGCAATTAAGACCAGCCAATCAGAAGGCAGCAGAGAATAATAATGTCGCCACTCAGCACCGGAAGCACGGGCACCGTGATAGAAAGACTTCATTCTGCCAGTCAATATCTGCTTCCTTGTCTATATGCATTTCCTCATTTTCTTGTTTTAATTCTTTTTCTTTGAAATACCTGCATAAAGTAGCTTTCCTAATAAATTTATTTAGATCTATAAAAAATTGATAATCATTAGGAAATGCCGTAGGATCAAATTCCATGCCTTTTTTAAGTAAAGAGACCTCTTTTGAAATTATAGTGAAATCTGAGAGCTTATATATCCCATCTTTGTTGGAATTCCTAGGTATACTTAATTCTTTGTCCCCCCCCCGCAACCCCTCCTGGACTTTCTTCCCTTTTTCTCCGACCATTGATTGGAGAATACTTCTCCTTTTCTTTACTGATTGTTCCCATTTATAAAAAATGAGGGCTCCCTCCTATACTTGACTAAATGGTAGTTTCTTTTACTTCCTGTAATACTTGGTGATCTAAAACTGTAAACCTATTTTGCGGTGGTATCGGTCCCTGTTTTATACTTACACTGGCTTCTAAAAACGATTCCTGGGCATTTTGTGTATCACTAGAAGAGACTCGACTGACTGCATGTATTTCCCTATTTAAAGGGATAGTATTGCCTCATTTCAACAATATCTAATTTAATTACAGTAAGAAAAATACATCAAACCATCCATGTATCTCATTTTCCAGTTGCATAGTATTTTAGCAATTGTGTCCAAAAGTTTCCCCCTTCTGCTCACTTACGTCAGCACTCAACTTTTCAAAACCTGAATCCTGCCCCGGGACTGTACGGATTGTCTTGCAAGGACAAAACACCTTAGAACAGATTAGATCTAACAGTGCCCACTTTGTAGGCTGTCCTCATCATGAATCTGATCCTATCCACTCCCCTTTGACGGAAATACACATAAAAGTAATCAACACATAAAGTAATTGTAATATATTAAAAAAAATACATTTTGTTAAAAATTGTGTTTATGTATATTTTAATAATACTTTACAAATACATATTTTATATATACTTTATAATATTTTAGTAATACTTGTTAATTATTATATCTAGGTGTCTTCAGAAAATAATTGGTAACATAATGTCTAATGAGTCATTACATTATTCTAAAATAATTTAATACAGGTAGCATGCATTAAAGATTGCAACTCCCTGGAACTGTGAAAACAGAATGTTAAGATATAGGGTAGTCAGGAGTAAACTTCTAAAATTGTACTAAAAAATAAATCAGCAATTATAAATGGATGTTCAAATATAATCAAAACCTAATATAATGCAAAAATTATATACATTTGCAATACAGTTTGGGTATATTTTCAATGCGCCCTAGTCCTACGTGTATTGCTATTTCACACCAAATCCCCACTTGCAGGAAAAACAAAAAAGTTCATTCACCATCCACTTGACACAAAAACACTTAGCATCGGCACTGCATCCAGTTTATTTAGTAATACATTTTTATTCATTTGTATTCATTTTTTTCATTTTGTGTATACACAAAGATAAACATTTTTTGCGCAATTTTCTTGCACGGATATTAATATTCATAATACAGTGTATTTTATTTGCTAATTTGTATAACTTGTTGGGATATATGTCACGCATTATCTGGCAGTCTGCATACATATTCAGGAGTATACTCATCCTGTAGTAGGTATTGCATTGATATTGGTGTGCGGTTAACCCTAGAAGTTGCACCCTTTGGAGCCGGTCTGTTAGCCTTTATTGGCTGTGGAGCAGGTTTTTTGGGAGTGTAATTTGGGGGTGCCAGTTATGTTTCTATGTGCATTTTTTATTTGTTAAAAGCGGTTGGACATTGGGTTTGTGATCCGGCAAACACCTGTTGCATCTATATAGTTTATGTGCAGCGGGTGATGGGTGGCTTTACGGGGCAGTGCCCAATCGCTAGTATTTGTTACTCTCGAAATTCTGTGAACATAGTTATACAACATTGTTTTTATTTTGTGGGGACACCTGTTATGGATTGTGCACTGGTGGCTTCCATTTAATGATTTGTATGGTGATGGGTGGCGCACACCCGCAGCAGTTGTCTCCCATATATTGTGGTATTGGCACGTGGGCTGTTGTGGATACTGTTTTTGTGGCAAGTGGATGGTAAATGAACGGCATATTTTTGGAGTCTATTTTGTCCCACATATTTTCCAGTAAAATATATTAATATTGCTATGGCCATTTTATGGTATTTTAATTATAATCCACCTTTAGCGCTGTGTTTCCACTACGGGCAGTCTAAGACTTGGTTTATTTCATTAGCTCAAAGGTCAAGCTATAGTCAAGGTAAAGTAGAAGTATTAGACTCAATTGTTTGTCTGTACTTTGACTGAATTAGCAAAAATCTTGCTGAGAACTGAACAATAAAAGGCTCTTGACACCATTGTTTTTAGTAGTGTCAACTTGATCTAGCTTCTGTACAAAAAAACAAAACATTGTGTTGACAAATAATAGTATCAGAAAAATATATATATGTGGGTAAGAGCTATACAAACTAACAATGTAATAAATTCACAGTTCAATGGTGCAAATGAATTATACCATCGAACAATAATATATCTGTATGTGACCAACATGCAACAATAGCACTATAATGATATTACATCCACATAATACATTTCTGTATTCTCAGTTCTTTAGAGGGAATGATGATGATCATGTATTATTCACTCAAGATGATTGTGATACAAATACATAAAAAAGAAACAGAAATACAAACCATGAAGTTTTTATGTATTATGTGGATGTAATATCATGATAGTACTATTGTTGCGCATTTGTCACATAAAGATATTATTGTTCAGTCCTATTGTTCAATTGCACTGGTGAACTATGAATATATTACAGTGTTTATTTGTATAGCTCTCACCCACATATATACATAAATACATATTTCTCTGACTTGTTTCACTCTTAGTATAAGATAGGGGGGTTTAGAGCAGCTTGATTCTTTCTAACGTTGTTTTCAGAGCGCTCGCCTGTAGTATAGTTTATTATTTTATTACAAAGAATAGTATTCTTTCTATCAAGGTGGGACTACTGTAAGGAGAAATCCACTTGCAATGTGCACAATGCTGCACGATGCGTAGGAGATTGGCTACATGAATGCAGAGGACTTTACATGTCGCTACATAGTATGAATTGTATCCAATTGTCTCTGTCTACAGGGGAATTGATATATAGTATAAAAAAGAAGAATCAAAGAAAACCCTGCATTACTAGCACACCTAATTATACCACGGTCCTTATGGAGCAATAGGAGAGGAGGACACCAGCTGTTGATCAATTAATAAAATATAACTTTTATTGGTAGTGTTTAAAAATTGGTACTGGGGCTTTATCCGGTTTGCCACTTATACATCACTAAATAAAATCAAATAAATCTGTGTCTTGCCATGAAGACTCAAAACCTACATAAAGCATAAGATAAAGTTTCTAAAGAAGTAAAACACTAAAGCAAATCGAGGCACCGATAATGATTCAATTGAATCAAAGCGTTTCAGATTACTATCACACTAAACCCTTATTGAAAAGGGAAGTGCAAACGCTGAGATTCAAAAATAAGGGGCATAAACCAGCTTGGCAAGATCTTGAGATTGATCAATGACAATGTGAACCACTAAAATAAATGATTGTTCATGTTGTGAGTACACAGCGCTAGTATCAGCATCCTTCGTTTTGCAAATCTTTTGTTTTGCTAATTGTGCTGCCGCGCTATACTGATACTAGCGCTGAGTATTCGCAAAATAAATTATCATTTAATTTAGTGTTTCAGATTGTTATTGAGCAATCTCAAAATCTTGGCAAGCCGGATTATGCCCCGGCATAAAGTCTTTATTTATTTTTGAATCTCAGCGTTTGCACTTCCCTTTTCAATAAGGGTTTAGTGTGATAGTAATCTGTAATGCTTTGATTCAATTGAATAATTATCGGTGCCTCGATTTGCTTTAGTGTCTTTACTTGTTTAGAAACTGTATTCTATGCTTTATGTAGGTTTTGATTCTTCATGCCAAGACACAGATTCATTTAATTTCATTTAGTGATGTATAAATGGCAAAGTGAATAAAGCCCCATTACCAATTTTTAAAACACTATCAATAAAAGATATATATTATTAATTTCTTAATAGCTGGTGTCCTCCTATTGCTACATAATGATTGGGGTATAATTACATCAGGGTTTTCTTTTGGTCTTTTTATACTCTATGTCCTCCATACATTAGCTCCAATTTTATAGAAAGCATATTGTACAAGTTTGCACAGTATCATCTCTGCTTTTCACATCCCATTCATAATAATATTGTCTCCAGCACATCAAGCATATTGATGGTGGTGTGTCTGGTTAGAGGAGCATGAGTGAATTGTACTCCAGATTACTCTGAACCAGTACACATTTTACATTTTCTGATACACGTTACATCCATCTTCTGTTACACAGTAAGCCCTTACAATGTGCTGGATGTGCCAGCTATGTGTTGTCAATACTATTATGAATGGGAAGTGAAATGCAGGGACCCTTATGCCTTTTGTATAATTAGTTTACATTGTTTTTTTTTATAACTTTCAGTGACACAGGTGTACTGTGAAGTGAAAAACAACTGCATCAACATAAATATAAATAAAGCCATTCATTGCAATTGCGCTTTTCAACACGTGAATGATACACCATTCTCCATCACATTTTGTGTTGTTGTTGTTTGACAAAGCAGTTGCATGTTGGGATATTAAAATATACTACTTGATGTAATATATTTCTATATGTATTTTTACTGAGATTATCTTTTCAATGCTATTTTCATTTTGTGTGCTATGGACATATACGTTTCAACTTTCATATTTTTTAACCAAATGTCAGGGTCGTTCATTGGATACAGGTTTAAAATCCAGTTTTATCCAACTATTTCAGTGATGAGAAGTCTGATATTCTCCAGTTGTTGAGGGGGTGTAATTTGATTCCTTAGTACGAGTCTTAAATGTGACCAGTGCGTCAAGTTTTGCTTGCTGAATATGATTTCCATAAAGTTCAGGACTTACACATGAATGAAAATATTACTACATCAGTAATGAAACTTCAGCATAAAAACACAACATAAAATGTCCCCAAAGTGTCACCAATCTCATGAATGCTAAACATGTCTCCATTGTTTTAGTTCTCAATGGAGGAGATTCAGTAAGGTGTGATAAAGAGGTGATAAAGTGGAGATGACTTTTCCAGTGTATCACTTCTCCAGTTCCTATGTTATTCTATAGAGCCTATTCGCTATAATCTCCAAAGTTGAATACATCTTACTGAATAGGCTCTACAGAATAGCATAGGAAATGGAGTGATATCACTGGAAAAGTCATCTCCACTCCATCACCTCTTTATCACCGTTTAGTGAATCTCGCCCCTCATGTCCACTGTAGTATTAATTAACTTGTAAAATCTGGAACTCAGTGATCAGGTTCATGTTGCTATGGTGTCTTACACCAGTTCTTTATGATTCTCTTGTGATCATTTGTGCACAAAATGTGCAGTTTTATGGAGTAACTGTCCCTCTGTGTGGTGTGTGTATAAGTGTATTACATTGCTCACCAAAAATAAAACTCACCTACATGTGTTTATAACAGTCTATGTAATTGAATACTTTCGACCTACATTAATCCTGCCCCCACCACCAACACTGTAAACACATTGCCTTTGTGCCCCTGTTTTTATACTACAAAAAAAATGGTGTAAAAGTGTTGATTTTGTTATAGTTTAATTTTTCATATATTGAAATATGTTTTTTTTATAGGTTTAAAAGAATACCTAAATGCATTGTAAAGGGATGTTCCAGCTGGACAGGAGCTAAAGTGAAAGAATCACACGTCGTTTTCCTAAATGATCTTAATGTAATCAGGATTTGGTTATTGCAAACTAAACAGGATTTTGGAAATGTAGATGACAAAAAATACTAGAAGGGAAAAAAAACAGGTCATATAGAATGTGTTCAAGACATTTCCATTCAGACTGCTATGACATACAAGGTTCAAGACTGATTCTAAAGAAAGATGCACTTCCAACTATTTTCTTGGAATCACAAATGTCATTGACATACACCACAGAAATGGGTCCCCCAAGGAAAAGGTTCAGAACCTCCAGTTCAACTGATGAACAGCCATCCACCTCTGTGGTCATCACAGTGACACCCACATTAAAAATACCATCACATATTGGCACACAAACGTAAATTTCTGTTAAACATGTAAGTAAGTGTACGGACTAATCCAAGGTATGGGATGAAGTCTGTGCGTTCACAAAGAAGAAGCTTTCTACTGTTGATGTGTCTGTCCAAACAGACCCTGTTACAATCATTGAGAAAAACACTGAGTATGTAAATCAACAATTTTGCCCTATTGTAATGTCAACACCTCAAAAACGAACAGAAGTAGCATCTTCACCCAAAACATTTCTTCATATTCAGCAAATGTGGAGCCAACCACCTACAGTGAGGAAAAAAATTATTTGATCCACTGCTGATTTTGTTCATTTGCCCACTGACAAAGAAGTGATCAGTCTATAATTTTAATAGTAGGTTTATTTGAACAGTGAGAGACAGAATAACAACAAAAAAATCCTGAAAAACGCATTTCAAAAAACTTATGAGTTGATTTGCATTCTACTGAGTGAAATAAGTATTTGAGCCCCTATCAATCAGCAAGATTTCTGGATCCCAGGTGTCTTTTATACAGGTAACAAGCTGAGATTAGTATCACTCTCTTAAAGGGAGTGCTTCTAATCTCAGTTTATTACCTGTATAAAAGACACCTGTCCACAGAAGCAATCAATCAGACTCCAAACTCTCCACCATGGCCAAGACCAAAGATCTGTCCAGGGATGTCAGGGAGAGGTTTGTAGACCTACACAAGGCTGGAATGGGCTACAAGACCATTGCCAAGCAGCTTAGTGACAAGGTGACAACAGCTGGTGCAATTATTCGCAGATGGAAGAAACACAAAATAACTGTCAATCTCCCTTGGTCTGGGACTCCATGCAAGATCTCACCTCGTGGAGTTTCAATGATCATGAGAACAGTGTGGAATCAGCCAAGAACTACATGGGAGGATCTTGTCAATAATCTCAAGGCAGCTGGGATCATATTCACCAAGAAAACAATTGGTAACACACTACGCAGTGAAGGACTGAAATCCTGCAGTGCCCCAAGGTCCCCCTGCTCAAGAAAGCACATGTACAGGCCCATCTGAAGTTTGCCAATGAACATCTGAATGATTCAGAGGAGAACTGGGTGAAAGTGTTGTGGTCAGATGAGACCAAAATCGAGCTCTTTGGCATCAACTCAACTCTCAGTGTTTGGAGGAGGAGGAATGCCGCCTATGACCCCAAGCCAAGAACACCATCCCCACCGTCAAACATGGAGGTGGAAACATTATGCTTTGGGGGTGTTTTTCTGCTAAGGGGACAGGACAACTTCGCACATCAAAGGGACAATGGACAGGGACAAGTACCATCAAATCTTGGGTGAGAACCTCCTTCCCTCAGCCAGGGCATTAAAAATGGCTCGTGGATGGGTATTCAAGCATGACAATGACCCAAAACACATGGCCAAGGCAACAAAGGAGTGGCTCAAGAAGAAGCACATTAAGGCCCTGGAGTGGCCTAGCCAGTCTCCAGACCTTAATCCCATAGAAACTCTGTGTAGGGAGCTGAAGATTCTAGTTGCCAAACGTCAGCCTCAAAACCTTAATGACTTGGAGAGTATCTGCAAAGAGGAGTGGGACAAAATCCCTCCTGAGATGTGTGCAAACCTGGTGGCCAACTACAAGAAACATCTGACCTCTGTGATTGCCAAAAGGGTTTTGCCACCAAGTACTAAGTCACGTTTTGCAAAGAGGTCAAATACTTTTGTCACTCAGTAAAATGCAAATCAATGTATAACTTTTTTGAAATGCGCTTTTCAGGATTTTTTGGTTGTTATTTTGCCTCTCACTGTTCAAATAAACCTACCATTAAAATTATAGACTTATCACTTCTTTGTCAGTGGGCAAACGTACAAAATCAGCAGGGGATCAAATAATTTTTCCCTCACTGTATCTCACCAGTTAGGTCCTTGGACACAAACCTGGAAAAGACATCTATACTAGAGACAATTGAGAACTCAGAAAAAAATGACATCGATGAAGAATACCGTCCAAGTGTTTCACAAATACCTGAGTGTGAAGAGACCATAGAATCAACACCAATTGATCATTTCAAAGAAAACAAATATATCGTTTTTGAATCTTGTATCATCAGATTGTTACAAATGGTCGCTTGTCAAGCTGCAGCCCATTGTTTATCTCCAATAGAGTTTCTTGAAAAAAAAAACAATTGGAACATTTCTAACTGTGACCGGACACTGTATAAATGGTCATTCATTTCACTTGTGGGACAGTCAACCTCGTCACAACAGAGTGCCCATGGGGAAATTACTTACTATATGCTGGAATTTTGTGTAGTGGGTCAAATTTCAACAACATCTATGATTTTTTACAAATTCTAGGAATACAGCAAGTAGCAAAATGTACATATTACAAATACCAACGTAAATTTTTGTTTCCTGCAATAGACCTACACTGGCGTGAAGAGCAAAAAGTAATAAAGGTAGAGATGAAAGAAAAAGCGATCTGTGTATCTGGAGATGGACAGTTTGATAGTCCAGGACACAGTGCTAAATTTTGCACCTACTCCATGATGGAGATGACAAGTAACAAAATTGTAGACTTTAAAAATATTCAACTTGAACAATCTAAATCATAGATGGCACTAGAGAAAGAGGCATGTATGTGACGAACATTATTGGGAGGATGGAATCCTCTACCACGGATGTTCACCTGGTGATTCAGACAATGAAGAGGAGCGTTTGGCCAATTGGCTCCATCACAGCCAGCCAGCTTCTGAGAGTTTGAAAAGTATGCTTATATTGCACATCTCCATAAATTTTGTCATACAGGGACTTTAGAAGTGTTCCATAGCAAGATACTTCAATTTTGCCCCAAAAGGAACAATTTTACGATGGATTCCATGGAGGCCAGGACAAAATTGGCGATACTTTCACACAATAAGAATGTGAATATAAAGCAAGCTACCATTCGTCATCCAAACAAATCTGACCTCCCTCTAGGAAGTAAACAATACAACCTAGTTTTCACTAAAGCTGTGAAGTAGTGGAGCATACGCAAAATATATGAACCCAACAGTGAATGAACATCTAATGGATATCATGAGAGATGGTTGGCGTATTTGCTTAAAGGAACTCAAGAACTCAGGGCATCATGGAGCTCGAAGAATGAAACCCTGCCACAAAACATAGCCACAATAGAAAGCCAAATAAAGTTCTAGCGATAGAACAATATACGTCTAGATTTGGATCAACCACGTAGGTGTGAATTAATAAACAGTTGATAGTTTTCTGTTCTATTCACACCGCTTGTGTAAGTTTCTTTTTGTTTTGTTTTCCTACAGATTAAGAACAATAATATTTTTCTTTTTAATTGCAGACACTCTTCACAATCATCGTCACATATGTCGCCTCCAGATTGTACTTCAGGTGGAAGATCATCTGCATGAATAGACCTCCTATTGCCCCTTCTAGAAGCCATGGTAAGATAACAGAATATATGACAAAATCTGTAAGTGGTAAAATAGCACACAGTGAAGACAAATGAAATATGCTCTATAACCCACAGGAACAAAGACGCACAGTTTTATTTTTGGTGAGCTATGTAATACATTTATACACATGCCACACAGAGGGACAGTTACTCCATAAAACTGCACATTTTGCGCACAAATGATCACAAGAGAATCATAAAGAACTGGTGTAAGACACCATAGCAACATGAACCTGATCACTGAGTTCCAGATTTTACAAGTTAATTAATACTACAGTGGACATGAGGGGAGATTCACTAAACGGTGATACAGAGGTGATGAAGTGGAGATTACTTTTCCAGTAATATCACTTCTCTAGTTACTATCTTATTCTATAGAGCCTAATCAGTAAGATGTATTCAGCTTTGGAGATCATAGTGAATAGGCTCTATAGAATAACATAGGAACTGGAGAAAAGATACAGTGGAAAAGTCATTTTCACTTTATCACCTCTTTATCACACCTTACTGAATCTCCTCCATTGAGAACTAAAGCACTGGAGACATGTTTAGCATTCATGAGATTGGTGACACTTTGGGGACATTTTATTTTGTGTTTTTGTGCTGCAGTTTCATTACTGATGTAGTAATATTTTCTTTCATGTGTAAGTCCTGAACTTTATGGAAATCATATTCAGCAAGCAAAACTTGACGCACTGGTCACATTTAGGACTCGTGCTAAGGACTCAAATTACACCCACTCAACAACTGGAGAATATCAGACTTCTCATCACTGAAATAGTTGGATAAAACTGGATTCTAAACCTGTATCCAATGAACGACCCTGACATTTGGTTAAAAAATATGAAAGTTGAAACGTATGTCTATAGCACACAAAAAGAAAATAGCATTGAAAAGATAATCTGAGTAAAAATACAAATACAAGTATATTACATTAAGCGGTATATTTTAATAGTCTTGCTTTTTTATCCTAACATGCAACTGCTTTGCCAAACAACCACACGAAATGTGTTGGGGAAATGGTGTATCATTCACGTGTTGAAAAGCGCAATTGCAATGAATGGCTTTATTTATATTTATGTTGATGCAGTTGTTTTTCACTTCATAGTACACCTGTGTCACTGAAAGTCATGAAAAAAAAAACAATGTAAACTAATTATACAGAAGGCATAAGGGTCCCTGCATTTCACATCCCATTCATAATAGTATTGACTACACATAGCTGGCATATCCAGTGCTTACTGTGTAACAGAAGATGGATGTAACGTGTATCAGAAAATGTAAAATGTGTACTGGTTCAGAGTAATCTGGAGTACAATTCACTCACGTTCCTCTAACCAGACACACCACCATCAATGTGCTTGATGTGCTGGAGATCCGCTATTTGTTGTCCATATTATTATGAATGGCATGTGAAAAGCAGAGATGATACTGTGCAAACCTGTACAATATGCTTTCTATAAAATTCGGGCTAATGTATGGAGGACAGAGAGTATAAAAAAGAAGACCAAAAGAAAACCCTGATGTAATTATACCCCAATCCTTATGTAGCAATAGAAGGACACCAACTGTTAAGAAATTAATAATATATAGCTTTTATTGATAGTGCTTTAAAAATTGATACTGGGGCTTTATCCACTTTGCCACTTATACATTACTAAATGAAATTAAATTAATCTGTGTCTTGGCATGAAGAATCAAAACCTACATAAAGCATAGAATACAGTTTCTAAACAAGTAAAGACACTAAAGCAAATCGAGGCACCGATAATGATTCAATTGATCAAATCCTTACAGATTACTATCACACTAAACCCTTATTGAAAAGGGAAGTGCAAACGCTGAGATTCAAAAATAAGTAAAGACTTGAATCTCTAAGAAATGCCGGGGCATAAACCGGCTTGTCAAGATTTTGAGATTGAGATTTTGAGATTCAATAACAATATGAAACACTAAATTAAATGATAATTTATTTTGTGAGTACTCAGCGCTAGTATCAGTATAGCGCGGTAGCACGATTAGCAAAACGAAAGATTCGCAAAATGAAAGATGCTGATACTAGCGCTGTGTACTCACAACATGAACAATCATTTATTTTAGTGGTTCACATTGTCATTGATCAATCTCAAGATCTTGCCAACCTGGTTTATGCCCCTTAGTTTTGAATCTCAGCTTTTGCACTTCCCTTTTCAATAAGGGTTTAGTGTGATAGTAATCTGAAATACTTTGATTCAATTGAATCATTATCGGTGCCTCGATTTGCTTTAGTGTCTTTACTTCTTTAGAAACTTTATCTTATGCTTTATGTAGGTTTTGAGTCTTCATGGCAAGACACAGATTTATTTGATTTTATTTAGTGATGTATAAGTGACAAACTCCCCTGTAGACAGAGACAATTGGATACAATTCATACTATGTAGCGACATGTAAAGTCCTCTGCATTCATGTAGCCAATCTCCTACGCATCGTGCAGCATTGTGCACATTGCAAGTGGATTTCTCCTTACAGTAGTCCCACCTTGATAGAAAGAATACTATTCTTTGTAATAAAATAATAAAATATACTACAGGCGAGCGCTCTGATAACAATGTTAGAAAGAATCAAGCTGCTCTAAACCCCCCTATCTTATACTAAGAGTGAAACCAGTCAGAGAAATATATATTTATATATATAGAAAGAATATAGAAGGGCAGCACCCGTGGGACTTTTCATGTAATATTTTATTGTGGTAAACGTCAAACAATTAAGTCAACAATCTCTACAGCCAAGTGTGTGAAGAGACAAAAAGAGCGAGGGTGCACCCACACACACATATATATATATATATATATATATATATATATATATATATATATATATATATATATATATGAGGGTGAGAGCTATATAAATAAACACTGTAATATAGTCACAGTTCACCGGTGCAATTGAACAATAGGACTGAATAATAATATGTGACAAACGTGCAACAATAGTACTATCATGATATTACATCCACATAATACATAGTAAACGTCATGGTTTGTATTTCTGTTTCTTTTTTATGTATTTGTATCACAATCATCTTGAGTGAATAATACATGATCATCATCATTCCCTCTAAAGAACTGTGAACTGTGAATACAGAAATGTATTATGTGGATGTAATATCATTATAGTGCTATTGTTGCATGTTGGTCACATAAATATATATTATTGTTCATTGGTATAGTTCAATTGCACCATTGAACTATGAATATACTACAGTGTTAGTTTGTATAGCGCTCACCCACATATATTTATGTTTCTGATACTATTATTTGTCAACACAATGTTTTTTTTTACAGGAGCTAGATCAAGTTGACACTACTACAAACAATGGTGTCAAGAGACTTTTATTGTTCAGTTCTCGGCAAGATTTTTGCTAATTCAATCGAAGTACAGACAAACACTTCTTCTACCTTGACTATAGCTTGACCTTTGAGCTAATGAAATAAACCAAGTCTTAGACTGCCTGTAGTGGAAACACAGTGCTGAAGATGGATTATAATTAAAATACCATAAAATGGCCATAGCAATATTAATATATTTTACTGGAAAATATGTGGGGAAAAATAGACTCCAAAAATATGCAGTTCATTCACCATCCACTTGCCGCAAAAACAGCTAGCATCCAACGGAGACTTCTCAGCAACAACCCACGTGCCAATACCACAATATATGGGAGACAACTGCTACGGGTGTGCTCCACCCATCACGATACAAATCATCAAACGGAGACCACCAGCGCACAATCCATAACAGGTGTCCCCACAAAATAAAAACAATGTTGTATACCTATGTTCACAGAATTTCGAGAGTAACAAATACTAGCGATTGGACACTGCCCCGTAAAGCTACCCATCACCCTCCGCACATAAACTACATACAAACAACAGGTGTCTGCCAGATCACAAACCCAATGCCCAACCACTTGTAACAAATAAAAAATGCACATACAAACGTAACTGGCACCCCCACATTGCACGCTCAAAAACCCGCTCCACAGCCAATGAAGGCTAACAGACCGACTCCAAAGGGTGCAGCTTCTAGGGTTAACCGAACCGTTATACTAAGAGTGAAACAAATCAGAGAAGTATAAAATATATATGTGTGTGTGTGTGGGTGAGCGCTATACAAATAAACATTGTAATATATTCACAGCTCAATGGTACAATTGAAAATAATATATCTTTATGTGACAAAGTGCAACAATAGCACTATAATGATATTACATCCACATAATACATTTCTGTATTCACAGTTCTTTAGAGGGAATGATGATGATTATGTATTATTCACTCAAGATGATTGTGATACAAATACATAAAAAGAAACAGAAATACAAACCATGAAGTTTATCATGTATTATGTGGATGTAATATCATTATAGTGCTATTGTTGCACGTTTGTCACATAAAGATATATTATTGTTCAATGGTATAGTTCAATTGCACCATTGAACTGTGAATATATATTACAGTGTTAATTTGTATAGCGCTCACCCATACATATATTTTTTTCTGATACTATTATTTGTCAACACATTGTATTTTTTTAAAGTAGCTACATCAAGTTGACACTACTAAAAAACGATGGTGTCGATACTTTTATTGTTCAGTTGTCGGCAAGATAGCAATATTAGACATGATGTAGAGCCTCTTGATCTAAAATAAATGTTTGATATGTACATTGGGAGACACATGGTACAAAAAATATGTCTGTAACTTCAAGATCAACCACCATACACTGCTAAGTATAATGGGACAAACTGCTAATGTCATCCTCCATAGTGAGAGGTGTGTATGGAGTTATATGAGTGGATCAGATATTGTATCGCAGTTTTCATTGTAATTTATTAATATGTAAATAGTAAAAATTCAAATAAATACATGTTTTCTCTTAAAATACACTTTAGGAAGTATTGGAAATTGGAATATGTTTCAAATTAAACACAACACATTATGAGAATAAGTAATATTGCAGACAAGAAATAGTTAAACTTACATTATGAAATGTTGTATTTCTTATAAAAGTTTGCGAAAGTTCCTTGAGACCGATGCTGAACAGTGAGACTCTTTTGATTAACAAAATGAACCGGCTAATCAACGAGGAGTAGTAAATAACGCACACTGATACAACATGGAAGCCAATAGGAAATATATATAGTGGAGGGGGATTTAAATACCAAACGTCATTGCCTACGAAATAAACTCCTCCCAAATGCAACACTGTGGAGCGCGCTGAAATAGGTGACCGGCACTGGAGCGAGCAGCAACAGGACAGAAACAAAGATGGCGGATAAATTTCAGTGCAAGGTAAATATAACATTTATAATACAGTCAATTTGGTGCTTTTTTAACATTTCACTTAAAGCACATAAGAAATTTACAGTAATGCTACTTATGTAACTGCTTGTTGAAATGAAGCAATACTATCCCTTTAAGGTAGGGACTATATTGATTTTATCTGCAGAATTATGTTTATCTTGTATATTGCCAGTACTATTTAGATCGGAGAGGATTCCCCTGTCTGAACGGGGGAAATTACTGGATGCTGCTTTATTTTCTGAACTTGATAATCCACCTATATCTTTCTCCCTATTTCCCTGCATGTTCCTTTTATTTACCAAACTATACTTGGGGTTTGTAGGATTTATCCAGTTTCTTACTTTCCCTGTGTGGTGAACACTATTATCCCTATCCATTTTCTTCTTCTTAATATCTTTCAGGTCTGTTTCCACCTTTTTCTATTGCTTTCTGCACTTTTTGATTCATTTCTTTAAAAGAGGGCACAGATACATAGTTTATTAATAAATCATTGATTTCTTCCACTTCCGATTCGATCTGTTTGAAGCCCCTCTCTCTATAATCAATCAGATGCCTCATCAGATCGAATGAACATTGATCAAGTATATTATTCCACTTAGTGGAAAACTGCACTTAGAGGCAATTTCTCCCTTCTTTTTGTTTGTTTGTACACATTCTGGTCTAGAAAATAAAGACCTTTCAGGTTTGCTTACATGGGACACACCTCTGTGATAATGAACATTTCCTTGTTCCCAGGACTTTGATCTAACACTATGCATTTGTGTTTCAAATGTATGTCATACTCTGTAAATATAAATGCAGTGTTATTCTAGCTTGATTTGTTAACCCATGCCTGAAATCCTGAAATCTTGCACTTTCTATGCCCTCAGTTAGTCATTAAAAGGTATCACCTTTGTGAGTTTTTTGATACACTGAATCCTATCTACTCTACTGGCTAACACGGTACCATCTTTTTTTCTGGCTTACATGAGACAATGGTGATACAGGGTTAGACAACCTCCATCATTCCCATGCAGTAGTAACAATTACAAGGGAATTGCTCTTGATATATTATTCTTGGATTTTGCAAATGTCTTTGACAATGTGCCTCGCAAGATGTTCCTTCATAAATGAAAAACTGTAGGGCAGGATTCAACTGCATGTGAAAAACAAATAACTGAATTTTGGCTACAAAATTCAGTGATACATTTATCACATGCAATTGAATCGAGCCCATGGGCTGTAGAGAAGATGTTTGTACATGGATAGAGAACTGGTTCAAGTGGAACTGTCCCTTTGTAACAAATAGATGATTTTGAATAGAGCATCCCAAAACCACCAATATTTTTGTTAGTCATTTCAGAGATTTTACTTGAACTTGTACTTCCTGGTAGGAAGTGGCAGTTGGCAATGCAAAGCTTTGTGGGATGTCTGTCAAATAAATAAAGCTAAATATCTTATCAGCTATTATCTATATATATAAAAGAATAAGCCTCATTGCATAATTTATGGTACCTCACACACAGAACATAATTTATGTTTCCTCAGAAAACAAGCACACATTGAACAGAATGCCTCATTACATAATTTATGTCTCATTAGGAGACACAACTCCCATTGGGTGATTCAATGGGGACATTACTGCTCCCATTGGGTGATTCAATGGGGGCGTGTTTATCATACAGGGAGTTGGCCCGCCCCCTCCAGCCCTCCCACCACTATCCAACTGACAAAAAAAATACAGCTGCCACTCGCTCCTGAAGTAGGGGATATCAATAACTTCTCCTGGTCCACACACACTCTCACTCAGGATCATGACCACACAAACACACTGTGTCACCTCCCACAGATAACTGTAACCCTCCATACACTCTGTTTCACTTCCCACAGATAACTGTAACCCTCCATACACTCTGTTTCAGTACAAGGGTGTAATGTTTCCATAAAATACAAACTCAGGGATAAACTTAATAGCAACTCTTTTATCTAACCCTTTGAGTGCCAGAGGGGTACGCAATGCATTGCTTTGCAATGCGTTGTGTACCCCTCTGGCACTCAAAGGGTTAACTCTTTTCAACTCTTCAGTCACCTTACTAACTGTCTGTTTTCAACTGTCACTCCTCCACTTCCTGCTTCCTAATTCCCGCCCTTTCTCCTTAAAGGGAGAGAGATGCTTTGCTGTATGTTGCAGAAAGCAAGCCTCAGACACCACTTTCTATTTGATCCCTCAGCATATTGCTACATTGCCTCAACTGAAGAGCCACTGTGTGTTATATTGCTATGTTACCTCAGCTTAAGTAAGGAGTTACTGTTCCCACTGGGTGATTCAATGGAGGAGTGATTTAAATCATTCAGGGAGTTGGCTTGCCCCCACTATCCAGCCTGCCCACCACTATCCAAGTGACTGAAAAAACAAAATGTCTGCCACTTGCTCCTACACCACAGACTCACACACAAGCCACACACCCACACACACACATACACAAAAGCCAAACACACACACACACACACACAGAGTCCCCAGGGGTGCCTCCACCAACCTGAGGCACACAATGAGCTGATCCAACAAAGAGAGGGCGGGATCGGCTCCAGTGTACCTTCATTTCTGGTATCCGCAACACAACAATGCTTTCGGCTCCTGCTGCACAATGTTCTTCTGCTGCAGGAAGCCCAGCTGCTTCATGTAGCTCGGAGGCAGGCAGGCCCTGTACCAAATCCTTCATGTTCCCCCTTCATGAAGCAAAACACTCCACTCCGCAACAGCCCGGTCATGCGGCCCTTCAAGGAGCTCTCTACAAGCAGCAGGTGGATGCGGCTATTACCCGTGGCTGAGGGGCTGGAGACAGACCATGCTGGGGCCACTCTGTAGTACACACTCTTACACACAAGCTTCTTCTCCGACGCTCTCTGCCCGCTGTCACGCGCCTGCATTGTGTAAGTACCCTGGCAAAAAAATATACATGCCGCACTATAGCTGCTCCAACCACACACACCATCCCTGCTCCAACCACACACACCATCCCTCCTCAGTTCCCGCTCTCGGTGCCCGGGCTGCGTCCCTAGTAACGCTCTTGGCCAAGGCCTGGGGCAGGAGGTGTCTTCCTGGCCAGGGAGCCGGGCCAGCGGTTATCTGGCAGCCTCTGAGTGTGCATGTACAGAGTCCACTTCAGGGACTGTGGACTCCATGACTCTCGCTATATACTGGGACAGCAGGTTAACCCTTTCAGTGCCAGAGGATTAAGCAACACAATGAGCAATGCCTTGCCTACCCCTCTGGAACTTACAGGACCATAATAATATCTGTATATATGTGTGTGTGTGTGTGTGTGTGTGTGTGTGTGTGTGTGTGTGTGTGTGTACGCATGTATGTACGTGTGTATGTATGATCAATGTCTGTATATGTCACTGTATCTGTGTGTGTCTATGTATGTTTGCAATATGATTCTTTCTGCTTCACACAGTACACACAAAACCATCATCAGTCAATACAGCTAAATGAAATGTACAATACAAACACAAAAATTCTTACAAAATATCTTCAACATGCCACCTACAACATTTCAAACAAAAAATGCTACATAACACATACCCTACTACAATGACGGGTAACGCCGTCACATATTGCTAGTTTTAAATAAAAAATTGGCTAACATTACCATAGTTTGCTTTTGAAAAGTTGTTACAAATTGACTTGAAATTATAGAATGCAGAGAGTTGTTGTAAATGGTACCTTTTCAAGTTGATCTAAAGTTGTACGTGGAGAGGGTCAGGTTTTAGTCTTGGGCCTAATTCTTTTTTCAGTTTATCAGTTAACATGAAGTGTATATGGCAAGAAGTCCTTCAATCTTTACTGATTACACAAAATGGACCCTTTTGGTGCCAGAGAAATATCCAGTGCATTGGATACCTCTCTGGCTCTCAAAGGGTTAAAGGAGTAGTAAACATTTATTGTGAAAAAGCATGTATTGCTGAGATTTTTCTGCTGAGGAAATTAAGGGTACTCCACTGTAGGGAGAAATGATGTTCCAAAGTTATTACCATTAATACTGTTGTGTTTTTTGTTCATATTAACAATGCCCCTAGTGTCCAGACAGTTCTCCTACAGTCTCCTATTGAATTTTATGAGAGAGAGATGATTCTCAACTACTGTCCTCCATAGAATGTGACAGTAACAGCTCCATCCTGATAATTTGAAACAATATCATTTTTGAACTGCTAGCAGTGCGAACACCTTGTTTTACTTGGCAGGAAAAGCCTTACAATACATTTTTTTTTTCATTATAATATTTTACTGATCCTTTAAGTACGCTAATACACACAGTACCTGATGTCTTTCTCAGTAGAATAATGTGGATAAACCATGGAAATGAGCAGACAAATGGTAAATCAGGATTAATACAGATAAATGTAAGAATATGAATCTTGGTTGAAGAAACAAACATATTACTTACAGTGTAGTCCATAAGTATTTGACCAGTGACACAAGTTTTCTTGTTTTGGTTCTATACTCCAGAATATTGGATTATTGCTTCCCTCTCTGTCCTTAGCCTTTATCTAGCACCAGTTTCTCAGTACTGGCGCACAATCTAAGCATTCCAGTGCAAGATGAGTTGTTTCCGGTCCTGTTCCTGAGTTCCCTTGCCCTTCCTCCAGAGTGATTTCCATGTATCAACCTTGGCTTTGTTTCCTGACTACTCTTAAGTTTACTGTTCTTGTATCTTGCTTCCAGTATTTGATTCTCCATTAGTGACCCCTGCTCTCCTTCTTGACTATTGTGTACCGCCTTGCCTCCTGTTGTCGATCTTGCTTGACCGATCATCCAACCTTCCTGCTGCTGTGTCTCATTTTTTGGCTCATTCCACCTTTCCATGTTCACCATTCATCTAAGCAGTCTGAGTTCCACTACGTTTGGTCCTGCTGCTGTACCACCATTCGACTTATACGACCATCAATCGGATTCCAGTCCAATAGTCGAGGTTCGAATCAACCGACAGCCGCCAAGCTCCCCCTGTTCCAGCACAGCATTGTTCGACTGGCAATGCATTTATTCATTCTGTTATATTTCATTGTCCTCCCTTCACCCCATCCTGGGTGCGGGTCAGCTCGTCCACTCTGCACTAAACTGATCTTGCCATCACCATATTTAGTTTGGCCTCAGTCTCATCAAGACTGTCTAGGGGGTAGTCTATATCAGTCGGCACAGTACTCTACTCTGCTATATCTAGCATCTGGCCTACTGAGGATCCCCCTGCTGTTACGTTTATCTTGGCATTATTTGTGCTTTACCTGTTGATGTTGTGAGCTTATCCCAGTGTTATCCTTGTTCTGGGTATTCCTTTTATATTATATCAAATAGCTGTCTGATTGTTCTCTGTGGAAGTGCTCAAGAGGTTTCAGTCGGCTTACATTGGGCGATACCAGTTTACAATGTGCTGGCGTGTTCTGCTCATACTGTTAGCCAGTTCTGCCTCCTTCTTCAGTATAGTTCCCCACATCACAACTTGACTAGACATCACTGGGTCAGAGGTATGTGTGCTCCCTTTACCACTGTATCACAACATCAGGGCCCATTCAGTTTCTCTTGCTGCTGGCAGCGGTCAAAGCTCTAGCCAGCAGTTCAAAGAACTTTATTTTTATTTGAATACAAATTTTTATTTTCTCTCTCTCACTCTGTCTCCTTCTACTTGCTTTCCTGCCTATTCTACATGACACTGCATGGTGGGAAATTCTGGATTTTTATAGTATGGGGTTGGGAAGCTCCGCTGCCATTGTAAAAATAGGCGGGAAATGGAACCATTCTCATGGGAAAATCTATGGTGTCAGAGAAAAAGCGGAAAATCTATGGGTTTATCTATAGGCAGGAATTTCTGTGTAAAATTGTGCTTTTTCAAGAAAATTCCCACACATCCACTAGAAGGGTTTACTTTTAAATGGTCGCACGCAAAAGAATATGCGACCATATAAAACAGTTACCATGTTGCCATACTAAAAATGTCAACATGAGAATCTTGCACTGCATGACAGCATGAGATTCTCATGTCGAATAGTAAAAGGTCACATGCTGCCCCACTGTATCACATCATGCTGCCCCGGAACTGTAATAATATTACAATGTCATTTTCTTGCACTTCGTGCTGCACCAGAGCTGTAATAATATTACCATGTCATTTTCTTGCACTTCGTGCTGCCCTGGACCTGTATTAATATGTTTCATTACAGCTCCGGGGCATCACAGAGTGCAAGAAAATTATATTACAGCTCTGGGGTAGCACGGAGCATGACGTAACATTGTTACAGCTCCTGTGCAGCAGGATGTGATACAGACGGGGCAGCATGCGACCTTTTACTATTCGATATGAGAATCTCACACTGTCATGCAGTGCGAGATTCTCATGTCGACATTTTTAGTATGGCGGCATGGTAAATGTTTCACATGGTCATGCAACCTTTTAAAATGATACCCACTAGAAGCCACAGACCCATACATACACTGTTTGAAACCCCCAGTTTTGTCCTCCTGTCCACCGTTACAAAAAGTACTATGTAGAAGACCGTTTTCTGCTTCTGGGAACCCTGGATTTCAATGGGAACAATTTGAGAACCATTACCCTAAATCATAGCTTAAAACATCCCACTTACATTAGAATATTAAGAATAAGCAAAGTGTATTCTTTAAGAATCTAAAGTAATAATAATGTAGTTCTAGTCCCTTTTTGAGGCATAAGCACAAAACACTAAATTATTGTTTTCATTCCTTGGTGTATTTTTCTGGTAAGGAACCAATTTTTGATAGTGTATGCAGAAATGTGCAAATTTGAAATGTAAGTAAAATGTATAAATCTACATAAAAATACTCTTTTCTCCCATACATAATAGGCCAGCTGTAAGCAAGTGTGAGAATATAAAAGGAATGAACAGCTGTCAGCTATTTCCATGCAATGTTTATCTCTCCAGTCTGCAAAACTGGAACAAAACAAGAGCAAAACACGAGAACCCCATTAACTCTAAAAGGCCTATAGGGATTTATGCCTTTGAGTGGTAGTGTTGCATGCAATATAGTCTCCCTCTCAAAGTGTTAATAAGATAGGTTTTCTCCAAACAACCTTTGATAAATGACTGAAGGTTTCTTTAGAAAACAAGGCCAACTAACCCTTTGTGTGCCAGAGGAGTGTGCAATGCATTGCAGAACAACATGTTGCACCCCCCTCCCGACACACAGAGGGTTAATGTATGACCTGCTTATGTTTGTCACTAAGCTGAAAGTCTCTTTGAATTTTTGAGATGCAACAAAATGCTCATGTTGATTTTTCAGATTGCCGATGGCAAGCCATCATTACAAGACCCTATAATCAAACCCTTTATTCAATATGCAAGTACAAACTATACTTTATAACAAAGTCATATTATAATGCTATGCATTTTATTTTGAAACATGGACAATAAATGTACAAAATAGTAATTTAAAGTGCACAAGTCATTTGGAAGAAAAAAAACACATTTAAATAGGGAAGCACAACTCAATAAATGTTAAAGGGGAATTATACACTAAGAATAAGTGAAGCAATGCATTGGCACTCAAAAGGTTAATTTCTTATCAGAAGGACTTCCCTATGCAGTTCTCCTTCAGATAGCAGGCAGTTTTTTTCTATTTCCAATTTTTGTTTGAATTTGATCTCTGTTTTAATCTCCTGCTAGTTGTTTTAGTCTCAATCTGTTTACTCTGATAAGAAATAGGGTCCCTTTTCAATCAGTCAGGTCTAATGGAACCTAAGTTTTGTTTGTTGTGAGAACATGTGACCTAGAAGCAGACTATAACAGAGACCACTATATACTATATATATATATGCCTGCCTGCTTTATGAAGGACAGCTACTTAGGTAAGTCAAAGCGTTAACCCCTACACGACGTACTATGACTATCACGGTCCTTAAATACTTAAGGACCGATGACAGTCATAGTACGTCACATACTTTTTACTTACAGCGCTCCACCGGGAGAGCTGTAAGCAAAAATGGGGCCAAAAATTGGCCGCTCCAAGACTGGAGCGATCTCTTTTAGGCCCCAAAGCCGTGTGCCGATATACGCAATAGGTCACGTGTAGCGGCACATCGGCAAAGTTCAAATCGGTCCTTAGGGGACGGAAACGTTCCAGTACCGCTGGTCCTTAAGGAATTAAAGTGTTAGTAATGTCCCAGAAAAAATATTTATCATTTTGTAGTGTTTAAAAAGTTGAACTGAATGCAAAAAACCCTATCTCTCAAACCGCTATGGTTTGAGAGATATTCACATTGAAAGTTTGACATTTCCTGCAGTCAGCTGAGGAGGCTCTGCAGCAGAGCCGCAATTGCGTTATTTAAAACAAATTACATAATTGGAATGGTCTACAAAGTGTGTTGCAAACCAGGCACACTTTGTAGACTTTTCCAATTAAGTCATTCTTTTTAAATAACGCAATTGCGGCTCTGCTACAGAGCCGCCACTTGGTCCCCGGACAGGATTCCCCTGCAGTCAGCACAGCGCTGATGTCAGGGTAAGGGGAGGGAGGGAGAACTTTGACAGAGATAGTGTTTTTTGCATTTAGTTCAACTTTTTAAGCACTACAAAATGATAAATATTTTTTTCTGGGATATTACTGTCTTTTTAAACAAACTGAGTGACTTATTCCTAAGGTATTGGCAAGGAAAGTAGCATAACCACAAGTTAAATCCATGACTTCAGTCATGTACTTCACATGAACACTGGCCAGCCCAGTAGTCAGTTTTTCAATCCCAAAATGGGTAATAGGAGCTGCTGAAATTGCATAATGAAGTTCTTGACTTGTTAGTTATGTTAGTTGACCGTCATCATATGAAGCCATGACTTTGGCCAGGGGTTTCATATTGTGTTCTTAATAACAAAATAATAAAAATACTTCTACAGTTAATTCTCTATGATATTTTCAAATGGTCTTATGCACCTAGGCTTCTAAGAGCTGCTCTGTTTGTAGGTGTGGTTCAGGGCAGGGCTGCCATAAGGGGGTTACAGGTAGTACCTATGTAATGCTCCAAACAGACACTGGGGCCCCTGCAGCCCCCACAATGTGGGGAGGGGGGCCTGTGTCAAAAGAGGCCACAGACAATCAGACTGGCTCATGGGAATCTGGAGGATCTCCTAGTGGGCCCTCGTTTTTAAACAGGTAGAGTAGCAGAGAATTAGAGCACACCTCTGATGCGCTGTCCTCCGTTTCATATCACATTACATAGAGAATCAGTTCCACAGCCTTCATCTTTACATAGCTTCCAGGTTGTGGTGCAAATGCATGGAGTGGAGTGGCTTTATATTTGCATACCTCCCAACATTTCAAATGGCCAAAGAGGGACACTTGTGTTTTAGGTGGGTGGAGCATTACTGATAATTTTTAGGTTACTTTGTGACCTACTGACACCTCTTTGTATGACTGAATAAAATATCTGTAGCATGACCAAAGTATCTTATTTACACAAATTTATTAACAAACACATATACTGAAGATTAACTAAACATTTATGTGAGTTTTATTACTGTGGAGCAATGTGATACAATTATATACACACCACACAATCTGATCTCCTAAAAAGAGGGACACCAGAGCAGAAATACAGAGGGATTTGGGTCTCAAAGAGGGACTGTCCCACCTAAAGAGGGACACTTGGGAGGTATGTATTTGTACTGGGCCCCAAGATTTCTGATGGCAGTCCTGGTTTAGGGTAATCCTGAAATTGCCTCTCCTGATCTATACTATAAATCTGTCCTACAGATCAGTGGTTCTCAACCCATGCCCTCAGGGCCCACTAACAGGCCAATATTTGAGGATTTCCTTCTTAGAGTATAGGTGTGTGAGTCAAATAGCCTAAGTCTCTGATCAATACACTTGTGCTCTACTAGTGACATTCACGAGTCCTTGCCTGTTAGTAAGCCCTGAGGGCACGGATTGAGAACCACTGCTATAGATTCATAAGACAAAAAGGAGCAACGGAGGTGCTTTCTGTAATACTCATAAACCTAAATTTGTATCCTTCTTGGATGTAGCTCAAAATATGTAATTAATAATGTACCCGTGTGTGATGTTCAACTGGTTGGTAATTCCACAACAGGTATATGGCCTCAAGGGTTAACCTGCCCTGTACAGGTACCCTGTGATGGCTACAGTACTCTTCTGTAAAGTCACTCTCAAGAAAGCAAGTGATCAGCAAGTAATAATATACAGTTAGTTTATTAACCATTTGAGTGCCAGAGGGGTACACAATGCATTGCGAAACAATGTGTTGCATATCACTCTGGCACTCAAAGGGTTCAAAAACGTAAAGGTATCGTAATATGGGGATATTAAGGCAAGGTTGATTATTCAATATACTTTTTTTTTATAACAAAGTGTACCTTTCCAAGTGTCCATAATGTTGTAGTCTTCATTTTATTTTATTTTAAAGTGTCCCTCTCCCGCCCCTTTTCCATACGTCAAGCTGAATTCCCTCAGGGCATCAAGCCAGTCTGGACGGATCGCTACGAAGGACAATCTTGTATCAGCATAAGGAAAAGCCTGCCCTCCTTCATCAAGGGGGATAGGGTTTTCCTTATACTGATAGACACAAGATTGTCCCTCATTGTGATTTGTCCAGTCAAGTGACTGGCGTTCAGACCTGAGGGAAGGCAGTGTGATGTATGGAAAAGGGGATTAAATCAATTGTAATTTTGTGACATTTTATTTTTCCCCCTATGAAGAATTTGGTTTTCTCCAGAATTGTTCCAATTCTTATTAGCAAGTAAGCCTGAATGTTTTCATCTTGATTGTAAAATCCTTTGTATCCATTGACCCCCCACCATTGTACAGTTTTATCATGTCTTGTTACCCTATGGTATGCTGCTGCAAAAACCTGTGGGAGCGATGTTCTGTTCCCATCAATTAACATGGTTTTTGCCTAAAGACATAAATGGGAGAACCTTACAGAAGACACATTTCTAATCACAGTAAAATCAATATCATTATATACGATAAAGGGGATGAGTGATATTTTCCCTGCTTACCTCCTCTATCTTCTCATATAAGGGACAATTTATTCCTGGATAAATATCATGTGCAAAATTACCTAAGTGGTGAAAACAAACAGCCCTCAAGCTCTTTCCTCTCCAGGGCAGAGAAAACATCTTATTTATGAAGTACCTTAAGATAATTAAGATGGCAAGGCATACTATCCACCTTTTCCACCAACAACGTCCCAAACTCACACAAGCATGTGTAACATCACGATTCAATTTAACCGTAAAACTTTAAACCTATGAACAATGATAAGTGACATGAAATAGGGTGGAAATAAAGAAGTCACAGTATCATTAAATTAGGTTTGACCTATTTACCCTTTAAGGACCCTCCCACCTTCTAATGTGACACCCCCCAATTGCCAGCATGGACTCTGCATCCAGCTTGGGCTCCCATGCCCATCCAACTGCCTGCAATCAGAGGTATGTAGGGAATTCTCAGGCACCACTGCCTACCATGGACCTCCCCAATGGCACCACTCATTTCCAACTGTGAGGGCAAGTGGATGTTGGTACACACCAACACCTCCCTAAGCCCTCCCCTTTTACCTTGGTACCCCACCGGCATAGGCCATCCTGCTAAGCAGGACCAGCCATGCAGCTAGGACCTAGGGAAAACTGGAACCTTCTGTGGGCAGGACCTGGAGACCAGTGGGCCAGGACCTCATGGAAACTACCTTCTGAGGCTTCACCACACTGAGGCAGTTTGGGGGGATCTGCATTCTGCCATCTGAAGAGGGGCCTCTATGATGAACCCTCCACACCCTACCCCTAAATTGCTCCTCTCCCTGGTGCAACCAACTCGCTCAGCCTAAACGGCCCACAAAAATTACAGGATAAATGTACACTTAAGCAAATGGGGCACAAATGGGGACTCACAGAGGGAAGGACTCTCAATAAGTTGCCTAGCTTCTTGCAATCTATGGACCTGCTCCTATCTGTCACAATGGACAGCTGCCTACCCCACCCCTTTATACTATGTCTTGCCAGAAAGCTGGCAGCTGCACCCTCATACCCCTGAAGGTGAGAGAAAAGAAGATGCTGTGGCCAGCACCACCACCACTCTAGCCATGGAGGCCACCACACCTCTCATGTGTTAATGAATTTCCACAATACCCTAGAAAAGCCCATACCCCTAATTGTCCCCCAAGTTGCTGCAGACTTACTCCAATCTATGACTGCCTCACTGTAGGCTTTCAAACTGGGGAAAAAAGATGCCTAGCCACTCCTTGTCTATGGATCTGCTTTTCTCCGTTACTGTGGCTACCAGCCTACCATTTCTCTTTGTCACATGACATCCTCCTTCCCTCTAAGACAGGACAAAAAGGAGATAGCGGTCAACAATGAAGCCACCCTGGCCCAAGAGCCATTGAAACGACTAAGAAAGGCATGCCACACCACCAGGTGTGCCTCTTAACTACCTGGCAATCCTCACCCTGTGAAATGGCTTTCTTGCCACCACTGTGGAACTTTCAATTCTTCTACCCGTCCCAATAAGAATTACTCTGGATGCAAAGTTCAGTGTCCCCAAGATTGATTGCTACCCTCTCTGAGAGTACTCTCTGATTATTACCCCATCTGCCCCAGGGTGGCGCACCTTCCCCCCGCCAACTAAACTTTATCCTGAAGGAGTCTCACTAGGCTGGCAATAGGGTCTCTTTCCTTCCCTAGGAAAGGGAGCTGTGTGGTAAGGAGGACTTATGTGTCATTCATGAGACCATCTGCATTTACTGCAAAGTCTAGCTTGCTGCTTACATCCTGTTCCACTGCCAAAAATAAAATGGAGCTGAAGAATTCAGAAAATGCACAGGAAATCAAATAGAGCTTATCAACATAGGATTTGCCCTGGAAAATGGTGTACATAGAACCTACATGCATACACACATTTATACATACACACTGCTGGAAATCTTTTGATTGTGAAGGGAAGAAAGCACAATGTGTCTTTCATCTGCTGCACTAAGGGTCCTTGGCCGACCACTGCGTCTACGGTCCTCAACTTTGCTTGTTTTTTTGTGCTTCTTCAAAAAAGGTTGGACAGCATTTCTGGAAACCCCTGTCTGCCTTGAAATTTCTGCCTGGGAGAGACCTTGTTGATGCAGTATAACTACCTTGAGTCTTGTAGCTATGCTCAGTCTTACCATGGTGTATGACTTTTGACATCAAACTGTCTTTAGCAACCATACCTTGTTAGCTGAGTTTGGCTCAGTCCCACTCAAAGGGACATACACATCTATACACACACACACACACACACACACACACACACACACACACACACACACACACACACACACACATATATATATATACACACGTGTGTGTGTGCATAGGTTTGCAGGTGTTCATACATATACATACAAACACACACACAAACTGGTTTTAGAGAGTGATATCATAGCCTCCAGGCCACAGACCCCATTAACTTCTTTAATTAAATAATAATATCACATAAATGATTAAGCTAATTTTGACTATTATTTTTTTTACTAAAATCAGCTCACTCAAGCTAAGGTAAGGTATTACCATAAAAAGGGGGGTGGGATTAAATAAATAAAATGCTACAGTTTACTAATCCTTGATTTTCTGGATGCAAAGTCCTTGGTAGAATATAGATCCATTTGGTTTGGATCAGGGCTGTCTAAGTTCAGTCCTCAAGGGCCACCAACAGCCCAGGATGTAAGGATTTCCCTAATTACACACAGGTAGATTAATCAGTGGCTCATTCATTCTGAGTGACTCACCTGTGGTTAATCAGGGAAATCCTTAAATCCAGGCCTGTTGGTGGCTCTTGGGGACTGAACTTGGACAACCCTGGTTTGGATAATTAAAAATGCATGTATGGAAGGTATGAGATAGAAAGAAAAGGTAATTAATAACACGATTTAAAAATTCACTTTTTTAAACTTATAGTCCCTCCTGTCCCCCCCCCAAGGTGATTGCCCCCTCTCCATGACAAGAAATGGGGGTGGCCAGGGAAGAAGGTGGGGCTCAGAGAACTATGAGGCTGCTCCTATGGGACCAGACCTAGTATAAAGCCTAGAGTCAGGGTCATAACTACAGGGAGTACAGTGGGTGCAGTTGTCCTAGAGATAAGCATCCACAGGGGCCCCATCTGCCCCAGGGTCCAAAAGGCTCTACTTAAGTATTTGTGAAAATATTTTTTTGTTAGGTGGCCCAAAAATGTGTTCATCGAGGTCCTCCAATTATTATTTATGCCATTGCCTAGAGCTATACTGTGCAGTTCCAATATGGCTCCCTTAGCTGGCAGTGGGTCACAGCCTTTCACTTTGCCTTTCAGCTCTCCTGCTGATTATATGTGTTAGCCTTAGGAAATCTGAGGCCCTACGGCTGTTTGGGACAACAATTCTTATAATCCTCAGCCAGCTGTTGATAAAACTTGCATTCTGAGCAGCTGGAGGGCATCAGGTTGTCCAGTAGTGCCACACAATGCAGACCTGGCTTTCAGGGCATATCTGATCCAAGGGGAGTAGATCCGCCAAGGGGGAAATATCAGAACTAC
This sequence comes from Rhinophrynus dorsalis, assembly GCA_037306005.1. Taxonomy (NCBI): domain Eukaryota; kingdom Metazoa; phylum Chordata; class Amphibia; order Anura; family Rhinophrynidae; genus Rhinophrynus; species Rhinophrynus dorsalis. Next base: position 608,045,932 of record CM074718.1, read on the forward strand.
CCACCATGGAGAGGCTTTCTCTGCCTGTTGTACCTATGTACACATCTGGTTGAGATCCATGTTCCATTTGAATACAATGTTTTTCTCCAGGGTACAGATATGGGAATGGTTTGCAGTGAACAACTCTCTACTTCAGGTGGAAAAAAGAACATTTTAGTAAATACCTCTACAGAAGAGGTGAGCCCACTAAGGAGCAAATATCTGCACCACAGGGGACAAATGATGCATCCCATCAAATTCAATTGGTCTTTTTAATCCCTTCAATGTGAAGAAATATGTTGGAGAACTCTCTAGAATTCAGTGGGTTAAAATACCATTTTTTAAAGCACTAGGAAGTTTGGAAATGTTTAATCCCTATTGCAGGACTTTTCTTTGAACCTATGGCCAGTGGGCTGGGTTCTATTTACTAAGGGGCACGATAGCAATGTCTACACAATACAGCACCTGTCACACCTTTCTTACTTTGGGGTGATTTAATAGTTGATTTATTTCTGGGCCTGATATTTTCAGACATTACAGTATAATTCTCTGGTCTCCTAAAAATCAGTTTAAGTAAAGGGCATCAGGGTGCACATTAAATCAACCTCTATGATAGTGCTACTAGTATAGACCTCCTTTCCACAATTAACACCACATCCTATATTATAATTCGCTAACTAAATTTGTCAGAAGCTGTCATGCGCAGTAGAAACGGCTGTGCATGCTGCACTTATGCGCAGTACAGAGTGCCTGGTCTGTGGCTTATAAGAAGCGTGGCGCTCTGAATTCAGCCTGGAGTTCTCTCTGCACACCGGAAGGTGCACAGAGAGGACTACGATCTAAATTTGGAGCACCCTGCTCCGTATCAGCTGCGGCGCGGGCATTCTCTACTGTGCATGACTGCACCGCGCCGTTGCTGGGTGGCATTGTGGCCGTGTACACTGGCTCTTCGACTAGTATAACATATAACATCTGCCATTGTGGAGATGCCCTCCATATATATTGCCGGCCGACTGACAACTCTGAAGCCTGAGCGCATTCTCACTCTGTGCCCCATTCTGCTCTGACTTCAGTGCCAGAAACAGCATAATTCCCTAACTCTTCCAGTGCATTGCATACCCCAGTGGCATAGAAAGGGTTAAGATGTATGGATGGGTAAAAAAGTATTTTAATTCTAAATGTATTTTAATATTCTTTACACTTTACATATACATTGCCCTACAATATTATTTTTCAATATAATCAACAAGATGATGGTGAATTGACAGGGAAAATAAAAACTTGACTAAAAATGTAACTCATACTTCCTATTGTGGTGCCATGCACAAAAGTTTTGACAAGACAATAATTCAATACATAGACCTTAGGTAAACGGCTCCATCACAATACTTAAAGGGATAGTAATACTTAAAATGTAAAAAAAAATATGTTGTAGGGTTTATCCCCCTGAGTAAAACAAGAGTACTCCCACTGCTGAAAGGTGTTTCATTCAAAAGTTATTAATTTGCAAAGTTGAATTTTTTAGGTGCAATATCACAGTGGCCTGAAATTGTACAGTGGCGCTGTTGCTACACGATCCTATGGACAGCTCTGGTCCCGGGACCATAAACCTCCATAGGATGGTGTAGCAACAGCGCCACTGTAAATTTTCAGGCCACTGTGATATTGCTCCTAAAAAATTCAACTTTGCAAATTAATAACTTTTGAATGAAACACCTTTCAGCAGTGGGAGTACCCTTGTTTTACTCAGGGGAATAAACCATACAACATATTTTTTTTTACATTTTAAGTGTTACTATCCGTTTAAAGGGATAGTAATACTTTGTTTTATCTTTATTTTATTTTGTAGGCATTAAAAAACATTTAGAATGATATAAGTCTTATCTCTCAAACCTTTATGGTTTGAGAGATAGTCATAAGCAAAGTTTCCCCTCCCGCCCCTTTTACCTAGTGTACGCCATCTCTTCTCTAGGGTTGCCACCCAGCCGGTACTTTACCGGCAGGCCGGTAAAAAATTTGCTTCTGTCCAGTGTTAAGTCTATGGAGGGAATGCCATGGCCGGTATTTTCTTGAAGAAAAGGTGGCAACCCTACTCTTCTCAGATGTGGAATGCAGTCCATAGACCAGACAGATAGCAGCAGGGGACAATCTTCTTCCTATGAAAACAATGAAAGCCCTTCCCCCCTTGACAAGTTTTTCAGGTTTTTCCCTTATCTTAATTGAAGATTGTCCCTCTCTGCAGTCTACCTGGACACCTCCCTTCTGCTCTGGCTGAGCAGTGTTACATCAGTAAAAGGGGCTGGAGTGGGATCCTTTGTTACTGAATTACTCTTGAACTACAACTCTGACAGAATTGAAATAACACTCTCCAAAGTCCAAATACTATGATGATTAATTGGAGCTGCTTTTATTATGAAACATTACTATCTCTTTAAGAGAAGGACACTTGGTGATGTGCGTAGATGAGAGAAGATATGACTTTGCCAAGCTATACCACTGGCATCCGCTCATATCTGCTCAGTGCAATTCATTACATCCTGCAGTTGGCAACTACAGGAAGCCATGGATTGCAACGAGCACGGTGTTGCATACCCTCTTGTCTTTAAAGTGTTAATTTAGACATATATCCAGTACATAATTTATACCCTATAATTTAGTGATACATAATGCTGTACTCTGTGGTCACTGCACAGATAATTTCTCCAGCTCTACATGAGTCTGTGGGCCACTCTTATCAAGACAACAGGTGGGATTACAAAGGTCACATTTATGTGTCAGTCTGCACTTCTCAGTAAAAGCTTATCTTGTGGTCATTCTGCGGGAAGTATTAGTCTGCGACTGAAAGATTTACACCAGGGATGGGCAAAATGTCCCAAGTTTTTTTGCGGGAATTTTCATGGAACAAAACACAATTTTCCACTTTTCATATAGAATTACATGACTGTAGAAAATACATGGTAACATTTCATAATTTTTGCCACTGATAATGAATTTCATGCAAGAACTTTGCCGTTTTTCACTTATGCTTTTTATGGCTACAAGAATTCAAGCTGGAGTGCTACTGCAATGAACTAGAAATAGCTGAAAGTAAAAGTTATTATCAGGCTGAGTCCTGCAGTAACATACTGTATGCCTTGAAAAACGTGTTAGCTGGCTGAGTCTGGGTCCTTTACCCATGACACTATCCACCTGCTTGTACATCTCTGGCATAGCCATTGTTGAAAAATAACTGCGGCTTGAGATATGCATGCAACACATGGCATCAGTTCTTTAAATCTCTGTTTTCAACAAAAAAGTAGGGTAGCATGTCAACCACCAACATTTTGGCAAGTTTACCATTCCATAGATGCAATTTTAGATTATATTTGTGCAGTTTTTGATTTCTTTGGAAGAAGAACTGTATAACTTAATTCTTTTAACAGCATGGTAGTGGTGGTGGAGGAGATGATGGGTGTAGGAACTATATGATTCTTGTCACCTCTAACATACACTCATCCTCCTCCATGCCTTGAATTTGCACAACAAAATCAGTAGGACACTTGGGTATTACGCTTACAGAGGAAAATATTATCCCACTCCATAAGATCAGTAGAGTAATTACCGTGGTCGCAGGGGTCACAACAGCGACCGGGCCTGTCACTCCAAAGGGCCTGGACGACCCCTGAGACCACAGTCACCACAACCTTGCTTGCAGGTTGAGTTCAGGCCAGGTACAGAAGATCTGCACATGCGCAGGAAGAAGAGCACAAAGTAGCAGTGCTGCTCTTTCCGGATGTCACCATTTTAGAATCCGGTTGCATTGAGACAGGCTGTCTGCTGCTGCTGTCTGCTGACTGAGACTGAGGTGGGAATTGGGAAGGGGTGAAAACAGGTGATCTATGGGGCATTAGGCATGCAATATGGAGGTGGGTGGCCAATGTGGAAGAGGACACAATGTGGAAGTGGACAATATGGGGCATTATGGAGTGGAGGTTGATACAAGGGGGGCAATGTGGAAGTGGACAATGGGGGCAATATGGAAGTGAACAATGGGGGCATGTGGAGGTGGCTAATCACTAACGTGGAGATGAATGGGCAATGTGGAGGTGGACAATTATGCAGGAAATGTGAAGGTCAGGCTAATGTGGAGGTGTACAATGGGGGCCAAAGTGGAGGTGGACAATGGTGGTCAATGTAGAGGTGGACAATGGGGGCCAATGTGGAGGGGGCCAATGTGGAGATGGCCAATTGGGGCAATGTGGAGGTGGCTAATGTGGAGATGGACAATGGGGGCAATGTGGAGGTGGATAATGTGGAGAAGGACAATGGGGGCAATGTGGAGATGGCCAATGGGGGCTAATGTGGAGATTGTCAATGGGGCAATATGGTTGGGGAGCCCCATGGCAATTTTCGCACGAGGGCCCGGTGGCTTCTAGATACGCCTATACATAAGATCTACAATACCACTATTTTGTGCTCCTTGGCCCTGTGCAATTTAAGAGTGCTTCTACTGCTGCTAGTCATGGCACTACTGACTGCTGTGCATGTGTGTTGCAGTCAGACCTGTGGTTGTGCTTCCGGTGTGATCTCAATGAGGATGTGCCTACATACGATGCTGTATTCTCCCTGCTCAAATCTGTTTTTCACTGATAGCAAAATGTTTAAGTTTATTTAAGTTTAAGTTTGTGACTGAAGTATCTAAATACTGTAGATTTCACACTTATTGCTGTGGCCAAGGCTGGGTTAAAGGTGCAGGCCGCGAAGCTTGATAGCATGATGACACCTCTAGATACCAACAGCTACTCACTGAGACAGGAAACAGAGAGTCAAACCTACCCGCAACTATATTTATTTCTGTCGCAAACACAGGAACATAAAATGGGGACTCAGGAGTCGAGCAGGAACTCTTTGACCTAGGAGGCCACAGTAACCAACGACCAACGGTCGAATACAGGGGTGCATGACTAGTCGGACTCAAACGGTTCAAACAAGGCAGGGGTATGGTCACACTAGACGGGAAGTCGAAGGTCATAGAACCGGAGAAAGGGTCAAACTCGACTGGAGCAGTATTGAGAGAATACAAGGGCGCCAGTAGAGAAGGTTCGACAAGCCGGGTCGGTAACATCGAGCAAGACGGAACCAGAGGGAGAGGCAAAGAATAGTCTAGCAGGCCAGGGTCGAGAACCAGTCAGACAAACAAAGTACTGGAGGGATAAGCAGGAGAATAGTCTGGAGAACAAAGAAAGGGTTGGTGCTGGAGAACACACACGGTAGCCAAATCAGAACATGTAGGGTTAGTCAGGAATAGCTGGGTCAGGAACACTGGAAACTCTTGAACAAGACTGCATACAGGTCACGGCAAGAACTTTTAGATTTCATGCAGGCGCAAGGCGCCTGAGTTAAATAAAGAGTCAGAGAGACAGGACGGGGAAAGGAAACAAAATACAAGATCAGAAAGCTGGAACCAGATTCTAGTAAAACATGGAAAAAATAGGAGAACATGACAGAAATGCAGCTTAATGAGGCACTTCTATATGGAAATACAGGCCATTGTTGTATTAATGTGGGTGTGTTATTTTTTTTGGTGTTAGTGTTCATTTAAAGACAAGATCAAGAATATCTTAGGTCAAAGTTCTCACTCAAGTGATCAAAAGTATGAAATACCGGTAGTAGTTTTGAGAAGTTTCTGACCTTCTTATTTACTGTTATCAATTAATTATTATGATGGGAATTATATAACTAACAAAGCATAGTGGGTGGTGAAGCAAAGGTTCTCTAAACTATAGCCAGCATTTCCATACTTGAGTGAGATTGTAATGCTGGATATAACATTAGTGTTTTGCCTTATGATTATATTGTTAGTATTCTAATGAAGACAATTTTACTTCAAGCACGGAGGCCTCATATTATACTTTATCCTTCCTCACTGCCACCCTCAGCAGCAAAGAAAATTGTATTTCAATAATAGTTTAACACAAGAAAAAACTTGCTAGTATGGCACTCCTCCCTCCCAACCAATAACCAGTCCTTAAACCCCTAAAACTGGGATGTAGCCTTCAACTCTTTCTCTTTCTTTGCTGCTTCCCTCGGATAAGTAACACATATATTGTGCCTTTCATGTCTAAAGTGTTTTTATTGCTGTGTTTTCTTTGTGTCTTTTCACATTTAGTTTGCCCCTCCTCTATGATGTTGTGATCCTTTTTCATCAGTAGGAGTTTTGGACTTTATTTTATTTCATTGAATATTTATTTTTATTTTCATTGCTTTTGTCTAGCCTTTTATGTCTGTTTATTTGACTCTGTTTTGGCTACCTTTTTCGTTTCACCGGTAGGTATTTGTACTTCTTTATTTTATTTCATTGAATATTTTTTTTTTTATTTTCATTGCATTTCTCTGACAGTTTTGTCTGGTTATTATTTGTGAGGTACTCTCCTTTCTGTTTCCCCGTGTTGCCCGCTGTGTTTGGGGTGTTTAAGGCACTAAGGCGCCTTTCTGAATGGGGCCCTGGCGGTTTGGCTGCCAAGGAACTGCGGCTGCCCTTGTCAGCTGTGTTTTGTTTGCTGCGTAGGGCATGCATGCGCCCTGCTTTGTGCTGACTCATTGCACTCAATACACTATATATATTTATAAAGTGTGGGCGTGAACAGGGCAGAAGCCATAGATCTAATTTCGTACAAAACGGTAATAGTATTACTAGTGTGGCATATGTATTATAGAATGTGAACATATTAATACGGCAACTTATAACATAGAAGCTACATAGTTTGTATAGAGAATCCATCGTATTCTAGGGTTTTCATGAGACTATTGCACCAGAATACATATTTCAGTATGTGTTGCAGCTTAAATGTAGTTATCATCGTTTAATGTTATAAGTCACATATCCAAACTGTAGTGATAATATGTTGCCTCTGCAACTATATAGCAAAACAATCCCATATGCCTTTTAATATGTGTTCCATACAGAGATATTAATATCAAAGAATCTTGACAGGTATGACATACAGTTCGAGTACGATGTTTAACTGTAGCTGATATTCTCACGAGTAATTAGAATGACATAATAGGATGATCTAGGGCAATAATTAAATTACTAGCCTCAAAAGGCATATGGGATTGTTTTGCTACATAGTAGCAGAGGCAACATATTATGACTATCAATTGTCGATGGGACTCGGTTTCTGGATTGCAGAACACAGAATTTCTGGGGTTCATGATAGATTCGTTACATGCTACGTTGAGTTTTCCCAGCGCGAAGTGAGAGCTATTCACAAGGCAATTCGTCTGGTATTGAAGAAGAATCAAATCTCTTTATGGCATTAAAGGGTGCCATAGCGGCTTAAGGCCCAGCATCTCCACAGGGGATTAGGTTGCACATATCTAATATCTCTGTCTTCCGACCCAAGTGAGGAACTTGTTTAGTTACTCAAGCATCTTGATGCTTGGGCTCTCCTATTATAAATAGATGTCAGTTTGGTAGGCTGGGGTACCAGAATAGGAGACGTTGCTACAGAGGGAAAGTGGTTGCCACAAGAGGCAGAGTTACACATCGACTGCCTGGAACTTTTGGCAGGGTCCTTTGAGTTAAAAAAGCCTAATAAAGGACAAAGTGAATTGTTGTATTCTATTAAAGATGGCCAATGTTTCTGCAATGCAATACATCAATCGCCTTGGTAGTTCGAACTTAGCCAAGGATTTGTGGCATTTTTGTTTGGACAGGTGTGATGATAAGGTCCTAGCAGAGTATTTGCCAGGCCTCACCAGTGCAGTGGTCTACTGGAACTTAGAGTACCTCTCGGATCACTGGATGCTGCTTCGGAAGGTATTTGCGAAGCTAGCTCAGACTTGGGGTCCTTTTCAGATCGACCTTTTCCCTTATGTTTGACTCGTCAGGTTTTGGGATTTTTCAGCTGGAGACCAGATCCAGACTCGATATCGACAGACGTTTTCCTTCAGATGTGGTTTTCAGGAAGGAATTATGTTTCCCTCCACTTGCTATGATCCCTCGGACTCTCTTGGTGATCAGGCAACAAGAGTCAACGGTGGTGTTGGTGAAGCTTTTATGGCCAACTTAGTCGTGGTTCCCTCCACTTCTGGAGTTGTTGGTCAACTTTCCACGCATACTTACATTTTTTCGTTCCTGTTGACAGACCCGTTAGGCGCTCCATACAAACAGGTAGTTTCTGAGACTCTTTTTTGATAGTGTGGCTGGCTTTGGGGCTGCCTCATCTTCCACCGTTGTTTTGGAATCAGATCAGTCTTTTTTGGCAGTTTCTTGGGCACCTGGTACCCGATCCATGTTTGAATCGGTTTGGTCATTTTGGGGTTGTTGGTGCTTGGAAGAGGGTTTGGATACCATTTCAGCATTTTCTCGGTAGGCTTATCGGACTATTAACATATTTTTCCGCTGTTTCATGTTACTTTTTGCGTTTTTTCAGGTGGGGTAGCATGTGCTGGTTTGTATACTTATGCGTGGGATGCCACTATCAAGGTATCATTCTTTATGGAATGTTCATGATGTTCTTCAATTTTTAGAAGTTTGCCCAACTAATGATCAGTTGTCCTTGAAACAATTGTTGGCAAAGTTCAGATGTGAGGGTTTTGAATATCAGTACTAGATCGTTTACTCCCTCTGGTGTTCAGTTCTAGATATTTAGGTGAACAATGACGTAGGTCCGTGTAGTATCTTACCATTGCAGTTGTGTGTAGTTCATTGTTTTCAGGAGTATAAGGAGCATACAGCTCATTTGAAGAGTGCTACACAGATTCAGTTATTGATTTCATTTTGTACACCACAGTATCACGGTGCCCGTGCTCCCCTGTTTTTGTTTTCCTGTCAGTTATCCTGTGTAACGCTTTCATTGGTTGCCCTGTGTTGAGCCCGCCCAGTATGGCCTTTATATACTGGGCTCCTGCACCCACACGGTGCCCTTTCGTGGTGTTCCTGTACCAGTGCTAACTTACTGCTCAGTGTTCCCAGTGTACCGACTTGGCCTGCCTGACTACTCTTCAGTTCCTGCTCCTGTGTACCAACCCGGATTGCCTGACTTCTCTTCAGTGTTTGCTCCTGTGTATCGACCCAGCCTGGCTGACGTTCCTGCTCCTGTGTACCGACCCGGACCGGCTGACGTTCCTGCTCCTGTGTTCTGACCCGGCCTGGCTGACATTCCTGTTCCTGTGTACCGACCTGGCTTGATCAACGTTCCTGCTTCCTCATTCATTGTCGCCTCGGCGACATTCTTAGTCAGCAGACAATCCGGTTAACATTGGCTTGTCCTCCGCTACTGCTCCTGCAGGTTGCCAGTGTTGTCTCAGTTACTGCTCCGGCAGTGCGCCTCTGGCCTAGTCCTCCGTTACTGTCATACCGGTTGCAAGTGTATGCCTCCGTGATTGCTCCGGTAAAGTGCCATTGGCTTGTCCTCCGCTACTGCAGGTTGCCAGTGTTGTCTCAGTTACTGCTGCGGCAGTGCGCCTCTGGCCTAGTCCTCTGTTACTGTCATACCGGGTGCAAGTATGTGCCTCCGTGATTGCTCCGGTAAAGTGCCATTGGCTTGTCCTCCGGTACTGCTCCTGCAGGTTGCCAGTGTTGTCTCAGTTACTGCTCCGGCAGAGCTCCTCTGGCTTAGTCCTCCGTTACTGTCATACCGGTTGCAAGTGTGTGCCTCCGTGATTGCTCCGGTAGTAGCCATTGGCTTGTCCTCCGCTACTGCTCCAGCAGGTTGCCAGTGTTGTCTCAGTTACTGCTCCGGCAGTGCGCCTTTGGCCTAGTCCTCCGTTATCGCTACACCGGTTGCAAGTGGCTGCCTCCGTGATTGCTCCAGTAGAGTCCCATCGGCTTGACCTCCGTTACTGCTATTCCGGTTGCAAGTGGTTGCCTCCGTTATTGCTCTGGCAGTGCTCATTACCACCTCAGTTGAGCTCTGGCAGTTCACGTATATTTGCTGACCTTGGGCTTGTTAAAGTGTCTTTCCAGTACCTTCACACATGGGACTGTTTACCATCATTGATGAACTTTAACTCCTGCAGTACCGGAGTCCTGGGAACTTACTCCTCTTGCCTGACCTGTGTCAGTATATACTGTCTGTACCTTCATGGGCATTGAATAATTAACCTGTCGTGTGTCTGTATTATAATGTTTGTATACTACAGGACCTGTGAGGGTTCTTACTGTATTGTTTAATTCAATAAAACTGTGTTTTTATCCTAAACCACTGTGTCTGTGAGTCGAACAAACCGTTACACGCAGTTACCGGTCTCAACGACCACTTTGGATCATTGCGTAAGATTGATCATGCAGTTGGCAGGTATTGCTGTTACCATTTTGGGGAGCATTCTTCTACGGGTGGCTCTTCAAATTGGGGGCAGATTAGAAGATGTCCTTAGGGCTGCGGATTGGTCTAGGGATTCCATGCTCGGTGATTTTTACTGTAAACCTATTGCTCATGTTGTCTAGTCAGGTTGTGTGTAAGCTTTAAACTTGCATAATATGAAGTCTCCATTCTTGCCATAAAATTTGTGGATTTTCCTAACTATTGTGACAGAAAGTCAGAATTGTATTAAAGACACAAAGGTGCATATTATCCCTCCCAGTTCCCCCCCCCCTCCTTCATTTGACTTTACTATTTTTCCAGGTTAAATCTGGAGTTTCTCCCAGGATTTCTACTTTGACTGGAGAATTGTTGTCCAGTTGTCTCCTACTTGGTGGACATGAATGTTATAGCTCTGCCCTAGTTCCAGTTGTTTGACGGAGGAACGAGAAATGATTGTTCCGGATATTAATGGATGAAGATATAGTTCCACAGTCACAAGAAAGAGGAAGAGTTTTTGAGGTTTAAGGACTGGTGATTGGTTGGGAGTGTAATACTAGAAAGTTTTTTCTTGTGTTAAACTGTTATTAAAGTTTTCTTTGCTGCTGAGGGTGGCAGTGAGGGAGGATATTGCATAATATTCACCTCCATGTCTTTAATAAAATTCTGACTTTCCGTCACAATAGTTAGGAAAATCCACGAATTATAAGTGATTATCTTTTGTATTGTGATGTATTTGAATTTGGTAAAGGTAGTGGAAGAAAGACCAGCTAGATCAGTCTCATCTCAGGTGGAGTGTGGTCTCTGCTAAACCCTGAAGAACCAACTCTCTCAACATACTGTTGCGGGGTTCAGGATCACCCTAGCATTCTTTTAGCAAGTTCCAAGGCAGATGTAGGGTTGCATACCTCCCAACATTTCAAATAGCCAAAGAGGGACACTTTTATTTTAGGTGGTGTTGCCGGGGATGTGGCTGGTGGGCGCAGCATTACCAGGATTTTTATGTTATTTTAAGACCTACTTACATATCTTTGCTCAAATGAATAAATTATTTAGAGCAAGACCAAAATAGACTAATTTATGAACACATATACTGAAGTTTAAACAAACATTAATGTGAGTTTTATTGCTGTGGACCAAAATGTACATTTATATAAACACCACACAGTCTGAACCGCTAAAAAAAGGGACACCAGAGTGGGAAAGACGGACAGAAGGATTTTGGAGGTAGCACTGGTGTTACACATGGATAAAAATAGAAAAAAAAATGTTTTATTCACAAGTCACACCTTTGGTATTTGTATGTCAAGGGTCCTTTCCCCTTATGGTCATGATTCTGGTTTCTCCCTAAAGGCTATTTGGACAAATTATGGAACAAAACAACAGGAAACAACTACAGAAAACACTGGAGACTTTGCTACCATTTAAAGGATTAAAAGCTCAATTTAAATCATGTTCCCACTACTGCTGTAGGTTTGCCCGAGAACTGCTCCACTTTTTTGAGCATTGTGTCTATTGCTCCTTGTGTAACAAATACTTATTCGGCAAACCAAACAAATGTATTTTTAACAAACCGCTGCACATTGGTTTCAAGTGAAAATTCTGAAAATGTTCTTTAAAGTCGGGCTTTAACCATTTGATCGCTACAGAGGTCTGCAACACGCTGGTAAGTAATGCACCGGACACCACTCTAATGGTCAAGGGATTAATAACTGTTTAAGTGAATTATAGAGATTGTATGCTTCCCCTTTGGCTTAGGTGTTTACTCTAGAATTACACTTCCTTAGCTCCTCCATAAGTCTCAATTAACAGATGAGAAATTCTGGACCAAAACAATTAGAGATTCCCTATACTAATAAGATATCTAACCCCATTGTTCCCAGAGAGATGTGCACAAACAAGAACCATTCACTAGAGAGAGCCCTACAGACAATGTTTGCAGCATAGCGCTGTAAAGAATGGGTATTAGTGATTGGTAATCTTTGTACCACGTGATTGAACCCACCTCTGGCAGTGGTTGCTCCACCCTGTCTTCCCCGGAAGAGTTAGAGTTCTCGGACGTCACTGTCCGGCCCCCACCACAATCCCCAGCTGGCGACCGCCATTTTCTTCCGGACCGGTGTGGAAAATATCGTTGCTGTACTGTACGACGCCTCTTGCACAAGAAGCCTGGTGGGATCTACTTTAGCCCGTAGCGAGCAAAGAGTTGTTGAGGACTGGCGTATCCAGCCTGATGTGCGGCCCCAGCCGGGAGGAGCATGTTCCCTAACTCTCCCAGCCGGGGCCGCAACTCGTTCCCGCTGCCCCACACTCATCCGCAATATCAGACTGGTAGTTTGTTTGGAAAACTTCCAGTGAACCTTGCACCGGAGCTTCTGAGCCCAGAGCAGCTGCTCCAGGCCCAAGTCAACTTTCACAAAAATGCCAAGTAAGTATCAGAGATGTGTTCGTATACATGTTGTTTCTGGGAGTCAGGGGGTCTGAAAAGACAGAGCTATTTGTGACTGCAAACATCAGAAATTAATGTCTGTACTAGAGACAGAAAGTGTGTGGCTGTGTGTGCCATGGGCAGAAATCTGCGTGCCCCATGGGCAGAAATCTGCGTGCCCCATGGGCAGAAATCTGCGTGCGCCATGGGCAGAAATCTGCGTGCGCCATGGGCAGAAATCTGCGTGCGCCATGGGCAGATGCGGCTGCGTGAGCCGTGGGCAGAAATCTGCGTGCGGCTGCGTGAGCCGTGGGCAGAAATCTGCTTGCGGCTGCGTGTGCCGTGGGCAGAAATCTGCTTGCGGCTGCGTGAGCCGTGGGCAGAAATCTGCTTGCGGCTGCGTGAGCCGTGGGCAGAAATCTGCTTGCGGCTGCGTGAGCCGTGGGCAGAAATCTGCTTGCGGCTGCGTGAGCCGTGGGCAGAAATCTGCGTGCGGCTGCGTGAGCCGTGGGCAGAAATCTGCGTGCGGCTGCGTGAGCCGTGGGCAGAAATCTGCTTGCGGCTGCGTGAGCCGTGGGCAGAAATCTGCGTGCGGCTGCGTGAGCCGTGGGCATAAATCTGCGTGCGGCTGCGTGAGCCGTGGGCAGAAATCTGCGTGCGCCGTGGGCAGAAATCTGCGTGTTCCAGAATCTGCATTCACCGGGGGCAGAAATCTGTGTGCACCAGGGCAGAAACCGGCATGTGGCTGTGTTCTCCATTGGTGTGTGGCTGTGCATACCAGCAGCAGAAATTGGTGTGTGGCTGTGCGCAACAAATTGGTGTGCGGCTGTGCGCACCAGTGGCAGAAATTGGCATGTGACTGTGTGTTGCAGAAATTGCAATGATATAGGAATGATGGATGCACTCGCTTATAAAAGTACAAATACCCAGGTGCACATTTCCTTCTTAGAGATTGTGTTGGCTTGCTGAGATGTGTGTGTGTTTGTGCGATTTAATATGCCGTTCATTGTGAACTGGCCAGAATAGACCTTTAGAGTTATGGATAGATGAATATGGTAATGTGAAAAGCAGTGCCTGTGGCTGCAGAACGTGGGCTTATAAAAGGGTTAGTAACATCTTGTATTACTTAAAAGTAATATTGTAGGTATTAAAAAAATAAATCAATTGATGCCAGTCTGATCTCTCAAACCTTTATAGTTTGATATATATAATGGTGTTAAAGTTCCCCCATCATGCCCTTTCACAGACGTCAGCTGTAAAGCTGACAGGAGGAGATTTGAGTCGTGCGACTCAAGGTGGCTCTTCAGCAGAGCAGAAATAGCCCTATCTAAAAAGAAATACTTCACTGGAACAGTCTACAAAGTGTGACTGGTTTGCAAGCACACTTTTTTGACCATTCCAATTATGTATTTCTTTTTAGATAGCACTATTTCAGCTCTGCTGAAGAGCCGCCGGTCCCAGGAGCAGGATCTCCTTCTGTCAGCTAGAGGATTACGTCAGTGAAAGGGGAGGAAGGGGGAACTTGAACACTGTATATCTCTCAAACTATAAAGAGATTGGACTGACGTTAATTGATTTATTTTTTGAATATCTACAATATTTTTTTATTAATACAAGACATTACTAACCCTTTAAAGGGGAACTTTAAGAGCAGTTTATTCCTACTTTGTTCAGCAGATTCATTGGTAGGTGCCAGTCATACAACAGTCTGGTATGGCTGAATTTATTTATTAGTATTATTGTTTATTTATTTACTAGTGTAAAAGCCCGTGTACACGGGCCAAGGTCCAGGTAATGTGAACCCTTTGAGTGCCAGAGGGGTACTCAACGCATTGCTTTGTGTAACCCTCTGGAAATCAAAGGGTTAAGAGGCTGGCACTACCTCACTGCTCCACGCGATGCAGTCTTGCGTTGCCTCACTCATGCGATGCAATCATGCTCAGTACATTCTGGCCCAACCCGGGCAGTCTCTATTGAGCATGACTGCATTGTGACAAACATCCTAGCAAATTATTATGTAGGATTTTTGTTTGCATTAAATCTGACGTTTCCTATCCTATATTTTAATTCTCTAGGATGTTTGTCAGAAGCCGTCATGAGCTGAAGAGATGGCTGCGCGAGCTGCAGTCATGCGCAGTAGAGACTGCCCGCGCCGTGGCTGATACGGAGCGAGGGCGCTCTGAATTCAGACCGGAGTTCTTTCTGCTCACCTTCCTGGGACCGCTTGGTCCCAGGAAGGTGCGCAGAGAGGACTATGGTCTGAATTCAGAGTGCTGCGCTCCATATCAGCTGCGGCGCGTTTGGGCAGACAGTACTGGGCATATGACTGCAACGCTGCCAGTGTTGGCCCATGTACACGGGCTTTAAAACTAGTCTATCTATATTGTGATCTCTACTGAAGTCTGCCTCTAGGTAACACCTTCTCATAGCTGAAAGATGCTATAACCCCTTAACGACCGGGGAATCCGGAAGCGGACGTGACTTAACGACCACGGAGCAATTTTTTTTTATTGCTCCGTTGCGTTCCGGACTCCCCGAACGGCGTGCAGCCATGGGGGGAGCCCGGAACTCAATGACGGTGATAGTACGTCATCGGTCGTTAAGTCAAATCGACCCTTGACGTACTGTGACCGTCAAGGGTCGTTAAGGGGTTAATAGACCTGAATGGATCACAAAAGTTACTAAATTTTAAACAAACTGTTTAACAACTTGCATATTGTAGGAGGCAGGTCAAAATCAACTAAAAGTAGTGTAAAATATATATTGATGTTTGAAGGACGTATACCCAGGTTAGTGCTTTTGATAAACAAATCGAGAGCCACTAATTCAAAGGTAGTATTTTCCCTTTAAATAAGTAACTTTATAATAACTTGCTAGATTTTGAAAGGGCTTTCAAAATCTATATGTTAGCCATTCTTTATTTAAAAGTTAAGTTGACTTTTAGCTTTGATTCCGTTTATGCAAATTAGCCAGTACTTCCTAGGAAGTGGCATTTGGGAGGGAATATAGAATGTTAGTATCTGGTCCAACTAAGGCAGTCCATACTGGCCATTTTGCATATACTCACAACTAAATAAATTATGTTTTTAACCATTTGAGTTGCAGCGTGTTACCTTTCTGGTGCTCAAAGGGTTAAATAAAGATTGACTAACATGCACTTAATTTGAATCGGATGATCTGGCTGTCAGTCTTAGAAGATTGAGGATTTCTGTAGAATCGTGTCATACTGAGAGGTAATATAACTATCATTAAGCTAGTCACCATCTGTCTAATTATTGCAGGGCGACTTTACCTATGGTGAAAGTTCCGCTTTAACATCTCATCTCAAAAGCTGATAGGGGCATCTAATGTCACAATAAAACGGTTGTATTGAACAGAAAACATTTTACTTATGGGATATTATTGTAATCTCTTCTTTGACTTATGTGTGTTTTAACCCGGTCAGTTAAAAACCAGAGGACTTTTTTCTCCCCCCAGTGAATTCAGGGGTCCTTCGAATGGCGTGCAGCCATGTGTGGACCTCTGAATTCCATGACATGCCAAGACAGTCACGGGTCCTTAAAGGAAGTTTTCCCATGACGGTCTTAGCACGTCATTGGTCCCTAAGGGGTTAAATGAAGCAGTAACTCCTTGGATAGTAAAGATCTCTCCAATGCATTGTGAAACAATACTTTGTAAAGTCTCTAGCATCTAAGGGGCTAATGATGGTTGGCAGCAAAATGTTTTCATTATTAAAAGACCATGAGGAATTTCTTCCTGAAATATATAGAAGATGGTAATTTGGTCCAGCCTAAAGTAACATCATACTGTCTTAGTCTTTCTAGAATGGTGATAAATGGGAATGTTTTCAGTATCCCACCAGTGTCATCACAGCCATGGAATTATGCCAATCGTAGTCCTTTGATCACACCAGGATCCTCTCCTTCCAATTTCCAAAACCGGAAGTAAGTGTTAACAAATACCTTTTTATTTCATTTCTAAAATCAATATCATGTAATACCTCTCTCCCAATGCAACGTTTTCCCCTGGATTACTCCATTTTTACATAGTACGACAGCCTCTTGGTCTCCCAGTTATAGATACTGGATTTGGGTAGAGTCTATTTCCAGTGTTCTCAGAAGCCTGGATAAAAATACATAAGGATGATTAGCCCTTTGAGTGCCAGAAAGGGATGCAGTGCATTGTGTTGCAATGCATTGGATACCTCTCTGGCACTCAAAGGGTTAGGGAATAGAAGGCAGATACCCAGTGAGGAGAAAGCAGTGCATTTAGGAGATGTCAAACAGCTGGGGGGTATAATAAATAACGTTGACTAGAGCCGAGGGGTGCGGATTGATGAGAGGTAGAAACTCAGACAGAGGAGTTAACCCCTTGAGAGCCATTGTGCAATGAGATGTTATGTTTATTAAATGGATAGTAATGTTCTACAAAAACAGCAGCTCCAATTAAGCTTCATAGTATTTGGGCCATGGAGAGTGTTATTTCAATACTGTCAGAGTTGTAGTTCAGGAGTAATTGAATGAGAAAGTATCCCCGTCCTGCCCCTTTTACCTAGTGTAAGTCTCCTCCCCTCAGATGTGGAATCTGGCCTTGAGACCAGACAGCTCACATCAAGGGACAATCTTCTTACTGTGAGAAGAATGAAAACCCTGCCCCTGTTTACTAAGTTTTTCAGGTTTTTCCTTATGCTAACTGAAGATTGTCCCTCTCTGTGATACGTCTGGACAGTCTTGCTGCTCCGAGGTGGGCAGTGTTACATCAGTAAAAGGGGTGGGAGGGGGATAATTTATCATTCAATTACTCTTGAACTACAACTCTGACTATTGAAATAACTCTCACCAAGACCCAAATACTATGAAGAGTAATTGAAGCTGCTTTTATTGTGAAACATTACTATTCCTTTAAAGGGATAATAATGTTTTTGTTATACCGCAACTCGGATCCCTCCTTATGTGTACAATTGTGCTGTATAGTTGCTAATGGTGAAAGCGCTATATTTGCCAAGTTATATTAATTCTCCCCCTCCCGCCCCTTTTGCTGACCTCATTCTTTGTGCCTCAGTACTGGATCACATCAAGGGACAATCTTCATTCGGTATAAGGAAAAACCTTCCCTCCTGAACTCAAAGGGTTAAATAAGTGGCATTTTTCTTCCCTTATTATGAGGTTTGTTTGCCCCAGAATTGCTCCACTTTTATACGTATGGCCCTGTATGTCAGCTAATGTTGAATTGGGGCCTTTAGATTTTTACAGTAACCTAGAGTAGCTGGTTTTTCCTTTACAAGTGACTGTTGTCATTTTGAAGAAAAAAACAACAAAACAAAAAAAAAAAACAACAAGAATATAAAGGGTCTCATATGTAACTAGTGTATGGTTTGGTCTCCTTGGAATTTGCTTCTGTCTCCAGTTCTCCATGGCACCGTTATACTTGCTTGCAGAACCTAAATCTCTCTAGAGAAAGCCATCTTGATCTATATGCAAAACAGATCTCGTAGAACTGTGTTGGGCAGCTTGAGGCCCTCCAGCTGTTGAGGAATACTCCTCATCCATTAGTGTAAACAAAAAAAAAAAGTGTAGTCCTAGTGCAACATTGTTAGTTCAATGCTGTAATCATCACTGGCACAGGGAATACCACACACACACACCTAGTGTCTGGGAATAACCCTTACATGTACCAAGATGTAAGGCAGTTGTGATGTTAATACTGCCCCAAACACAATAATAGATCTCACATCTTCAGTATTATCAAGGCTTCCAGGCAGATCCTTTGAACACATGCCTGATAAAGCAGCATATTGCTACGAAACATGAAGAATTGCCTTTTTTGTATGTTTATTTTATTGCAAAAAATTACATACGTGAGGACATTGTTCAAGCAGTGCTGTCTTTGGATTTCCCTTGTAGAGGTGGTATTTTCTCTGCAGGCTGTTTTTAATGGGAATTATAAGCTTCTGTTGACCAACACACGTGAGTGTAATATATAATTTTATTGCTCTCACTTAAGTGATAAGGCACCTTCCCTTTTGTTTTTTCATGTTAATTCTCACCATACTGTTGGTTTTACATCATAGGAATTGTATTCATAAGCTGGACACCTCGGGTTCTCCTATATACAACACACTCATACAGCTGTTACTGGTGGCCCATGCACTGTAGCTTAACTGTTGGGAAGCCACTGACCCTTCTAATTACCATCAAAATAAACGATGCATCCATCCATATGGGTTATTCAAAACTGAGGTATTGTATGCCCTATGAGGAAATCTATTTTAATCAAGGATTAGTAAAGTGTATCGACGTGATGGAACTGATAGTATCATATTCTACGGTGAACTGTAGTCAGTGGCACACATCTCCTATAGAATAACAAATGAACGTGTGACACTGCCACTAACCAAGCACACGTAGATACCATTTCAGTGAAAGATTTCTTTTTTATGAACGCGATCTCGGCAATGCTGCAGAGCCGCCTTATGCTAGTAATCCCGGATATCCCTGCAGTCAGCGTTCAGTCAGGGAAGGGGGAGAACTTTGAGTGCTACATCTGTCAAACCATAAGGGTTTGAGAGATGACACTGGGGACAATAAGTTTCTTTTTAACAAAGCTACAATATGGGGATTAGTAATTTGCAAGTATTACTATCCCTTTAAGGAGAGCCATTGTAAATCAATGGGATTTTTAATTTGTTGTCCGTGATGTTGCTTTGATGCAGAATTACACCTCTTTAATTTTAATCTTTATTCATTTACATGTGTTCAAACAGACAAGAGTTTAACCCAAACCCAATCAAACATTTTGATTCTAAAATGTCCTCATGGACCACTGATGACATTGGGAAGGAGCAGGAAGGCAAAATAAACTCCATTCCCTATGGTTTTTCTATGGCGCCAATGCACATAAGATATCACTATGAACCGCTAAATAGAATAAAATGAAAAGTAAAAGTATTTTACAGTTTTTCTCCCCATATGAAATTAACCCCCAAATTTAGGAGACAGAAATAACATTTCAGCAGCCCAAGCTCCTTGTGCGGAGGATCCTTCGATATTGAAAAACTTGAATGACTTAAAAGTAAAGAACTAAAAATAGACCGAACTGTTAAATTTGTAATAAAGAAAACTTGGCAATATAATTAATTTAAAACATTACCATCCCTTTAATGGCCTATAATATCCCAAGTCAATTTTTAGAATACATGGCAATTAATGTGTACAACTGTGACTATTTCTCTGCCCCCCCCCCCCAAGTGAAGATGGTCTCTCACTCATACAGATTTGAACTAATTGAATTGTTATTCAAGTGATGAAGGGGATTAAGATGCAGCCATGATTCTTGGTTTCATTTCTGCTTTACAAGGGTAGTTCCAATATTGTTTAATTGTTTGTCTTCTGCGTCTGCCAAATCAAACTGATACTTGAAGTATCAGCAAAGTCTTATTATATGAAAAAAACTCATGTTGAGTACAGTAAGGGTCTCTCCCCCCCCCCCCATTGCTGACTATTGCTTTCTTCAGTCGTTGCAACACTTCACACTGTTTCAAGTGGTGTAGCTTCATATACGATGAAGAACAATAGCCAGTTTGTGTCTGTCATAGAATGCAACAGAACTGTCCTGCCACCTTTTGGGTGCCAGAGAGTTATGCATACCTCTCTGGCACTCAAAAAGTTAACAGCTCATACCAGTTTTGTTTTTCTTTTATGACTTTGGAATGAACACACCAAGCAGTAGGAGTGCCCTTATTTTACCAAGTAGGGAAGGTTCTACAATGTGTGTGTTTAAAAAAGAAAAAAAAAATTAGTTGGAAAATATAATGGCTGTCCATGAAGGTAGGGTATATATTCCAAGAATGTTAGCAATAGTAATATGAATATACATAGGATTGTTCAATGTCATTTTTAGTGCATAATATCTCTTGCAATGTCTGTACTTTTATATTGTTGTAAATAGTCAAATGTTTCCCCCTCTCTTCCCCTTTCCATTGCATCATTAAAAGTTCACAGAGATCTGACAGCCGGTTGCTTGACTGTGCAGATTGCAATGAGGGACATTATTGTATGTGTCACTATAAGGAAGACCCTGCTCCCCTTGACACAGTGGGGGTAGGGGTTTTCCTTATATTGACACAATATTGTCCCTTTCGGATCTCCGTGGTCTCTGAATGACTTGATGGGAGGGTGAAACTCTTGACTCGATTTACAAGAACAATACAAAGGTATAGATATTGCAAAATTATACTATGTTATAAAAAATTACATTGAACGATCTTATGTATATTTATATTTTGACATTACTATCCATTTAAGCTTTGATGAATTTAAAAATGTATTCTTTTTCTTGTAACTATGCATTTTACCAGGGACTAGTGCACACAGTGATCTGATTTAAAGAGGTAGTAATCTCTCACTGTAAATTAAGATTTGATTACCGTAAAATCTCGAGTATAATACGCACCTATCTATAAAACACAGATGTACATTATACCGAAGATTTTAGGGGAAACGAGTACCTATGTATAATGTGCACCCTTATTTTCCCTTGTCACAAACACACAAAAAATCTGTTGCCTCACTGCTTCCCTCGCTTACCCATAGCCTCCTGTCTCCCTATATTGTCCAATTTTGCCAGCCTGCTATGCTATGCACATTGAATCTATGGTATTGCCCTGTGAGGACCTTGCAGTCCTCGCAATACATTACCATTGGCAAGGCAGAAGAGGTCCTGACAGGGCTATGCTGTAAGTGGGTGGCAGATGCAACCATGCTGCCTGCTGGGACCCTGTCAGGCTGGCAAAATTGGACTACAGAAGGGGACAGGAGGCTGTGAGTAAGCAGGGAGCGAGGGAGGCAGTGTGGCAATGGATTTATATATAATATATAATTTTTTTTTTTATTTGTGTTTCTTCCTCTTGTATAATACGCCCCCACTTCACATAAGGTGAAGAGGGGCAAAATTGTGCGCAAGATTTTAGGGTATTCATTATAATTTATAACAACCCGGTCTGTACCGTCATCTGTGTTCTTAATGGTGTAGTTTTTGTGTAATTATATTATAAAGTTTCTCCCTCCCATGCCTTTTACAGAAGTCACACTGCCTTCCCTCAGATCTGAAATCTGGTCATTTGACCAGGCAGATTGCAATGAGGGACAATATTGTGGCTCGTATAAGGAAAAACCCTGCCCCTCTTGAAGAAAGAGGGCAAATTTTTTTACTTCTGCTGATACAAGATTGTCCCTTGTTGCGATCCGTGCGGACTGGCTATCTGCGCTGTGGAAAGAATAGTGATGTCAGTAAAAGGGATAGGAGGGGGAACTTAATAAAAAAAAATAAATAAATAAAAAAAAAAATACACCGTTAAGAAAACTGACAACGGTACAGAGCGCCGGCATTATAAATGATAAGGAATAATCAAATCTTAATTTATAGTGAGACATTGCTATCTCTTTAAGTTTTTGTACATTTTAACCCTTGATGAGTAGAAGGATGAGCAATACGGTACGTTGTACACCCCTCTGGCCCTTGGGTTAAAATTGTATTGGAAGTGATGCATAATTAGGGAGAGAGTTTGTCTGTGTGTGTTGTTTGGAAGTAATTTCAGCCTATTTCCCATGGAGAGACTTTAAACCATGTAACTTCAATCCTTCTGATTTGAATATTCTACCAGCTCTGCATTTTAAAATCTTAATTACCCTTTGATACATCAAGGGAAAATGGTGATGAGAGACCAAATACTTTTAAAAGTAACTAATCTTAGATTTTCCTTCTAATCAAATAAAATCTACTTCCTATATGAAGTAATTGTCAGAAATATGTATTATGAATTAATACAATGTAAAGATATGCATAGTGAATATGGGTTCTTTTTTGCCCAGATTACCATTTTTACTTAAACAGATTCTGCATTTTCAATCATTATTACGGTAAGCTTTTCTTAGAGTTCAAATTTGATTGGTTTCTCACTTTAAATAGGTGGTTAATATAGTGCACTTTTCTTATTTTGATGCTCTCACCTATATCATAAGAGTTAGCGTTGTCCCACGCCCCAGTGCACTTTTGGTATTATTCAAGATGGTTAAAAGGTGCAATACTGGAACGAAACTGCACCATAAGAGATCCCTTTGATTTAAATATGTTTTTACCTCTTCAGTACTAGAGGGTTTACCAAAATTGTGCTTTGCAGTGTGTTGCAGACCTCTGGCATTCAAGCGTTTAACCATTTGAGTGCCAGAGTGCTCTGTAATATGCATTGCACGCCCTTCTGACACTCAAAGGGATGAAAGTCCCATTTAAAGGGGCAGCTCCATGTAAATGAGGGGAACATTTTTTATTTTTTTTTTCCTTAAAGCAGAACTTTCAGATGTTACTAAGTAGCCATGCATTCATTAAGTGCATAGCGACTAGCTTGGAAATCCACATCTTACCTTTAAAAAATAGCAGATTCTAAAGAAATCCTTCCTGTTTGGAGACCGAAACCCAGGCTACATCTGCGCGCCTATGCTATCAGTCCCGGTCTCCTTTGAATAGCACTGCAGTGACCACAAGGTAACCGGAAGAGACTGAATGTGCAGGAGCGCACACAACACTTACCTGCCCATCAGTCTCCAAACGGCAAGGATTTCTGTAGAATCTGTTTCGCTTAACGAATGCATGGCGGCTTAGTAATATCTGAAAGTTCCACTTTAATAAACAGCATTGAGGGGCTTATCTCTAGCAATCCTAATATTTCAGGATTGGAAAAATTCTAGGATCCTTAGCATGCGGGCTTCTAAATTTTCACTTTTGTCTCCTAAATTTTCAGGGCATTTTGTATAAAGTACAACCGTATATGTATGTGTGTGTACACTTCAACTGGTTCCTAAATCTTGTCTCTGACTCCTAGATATGTTTGCCACCAATGTTTGATTTTGTCCACAGCTGTCCTAAGTGGCCTCACAAACACAAAATTGTATTTAGTGATTTATGTTTTTACTATTATCTGCATTCCCTGGTTGTTTAAATTCAGCTTATACCCTCTTATTTCTGCCATTTTTTTTTTCCTCCTGTAAACCTCCCACTGGCTAGTTATCGAAAGCTAGCCCCTCAGATGGAAATTTGAAGGACGAGCAGGAGCTGAGAAGGCAGGGTGGGATTTAACATCACCCAAATAAAGAGATATTGGGAGAAATGACGGTTTATTACCATAGCAGCACACAGCTTATTCACTTTTTAAATGTTTTATGTAACTAAACATTTGACAGTAATAAAAACACATCTGTTTTATTTTGACCCCTTAAATTTGCTACTGTACTTATGTCAATGTTGACCTAGGAAGCACTGCACCTTTAAATTGGTGGAAATTTATATCGCCCCCCTCGTCCATATGGTGCAGTTGGTTTTCCCCAGAATTACATCTCTTTAGCTTTCTGAATATGACCCGTAATGGATCTTAAATCTACATTCACTGTTTGTTCCCTCTACATAATTACTTCGGTGGTGGTGGTTCTTAAATGGTAAATTGGAAACAGAGTATTTTTGCCTTTTCAGGAGAAGAAGTGACGAGGGAAACGGTTATGACGGAAAAAGGCAAAAGTTTCATTCTCCCCCACAATCACCAACTGTAATTCGCCAGTCAGTGCCTTTAAGAGATGACCTCAGATATTCCTTTCCAGGGTCTCATGCCTTGCCATTGCTGCAGACACCTCCATCTCCTGATGTAAATGGCCGCATTTCAACTTCAGCAGATTCCTGGTTATTCGACCACATAGACACCACTTTGCCTGTTGCTAACGACAAGGTAATTCTCAAATTAACTAAACAGCTGGCTAACCGATATCTTCCTGATCAAGTTAAAACTTACTAGTTTTCAGTAAACTAGTGTGAAACTTGGTAAAAATTCAGGTAAATCCCTTTGAGCGCTTAAACCATACACGTTGAAATACAGTTCCTGTGGAACCAAAACCCTTTGAGTGCCAGAGGGGTATGGAACGCATTGTAAAGCAATGTGTTGCGTACCCCTCTGACACTCAAAGGGTTAACAGTGATAGCTTTAACCCCTTAGTTGGTAAAGATGTCTCAATGATGTCTCCATTATCCAAGGGGTTAACATAAAATCTGTATTAAATGTAGTTGAATTCTCGATGGAACTGTTAATTAAAGAGTAATCCCATGAGGATCAGAGAGGTGTGCAGAGCATTGCGAAGCAACATGTTGCACATACTTTTGGTCTTCATGGACTGAAAAATCACACTAAAACTTAAAAGGTAAGCCTTTCACAAAAATGTGTGTTTTATTGTTGGGCAGCTAAATCATAGCGTTTCTTTTAAGAGGAAACCAACATAAAACACAATTGCAGTGTGTGAAAAATTTTCTACACATCTATTGGTAATTGCAGAACCACACTTCCCCTGTCTGCACACAGAACAGTGATTCCCGGTCCTGTCGTCATACAATTAGTTGGCCAGTACAAATGAGTCTCTTTCAAACCGTCCCATTTTGTTTGCTATACTGGTGAAAGCAAAAACGTTTCTGCATAGTTATGTCTAAAGGACCTTCATATGCTTGCTCTGTTTTTTAACCCCTTAACGACATGTGACGTACTATGACCGTCACGGTCCTTGAAATACTCAAGGACCGATGACGGTCATAGTACATCACGTAATTTTTACTGGGAGCGCTGTAAGTAAAAATAGGGCCTGAAATTGACCGCTCCAAGATCGGAGCGATCTCTATCAGGCCCCATAATGACGTTCCGATACACGCGACAGGTCACGTGTACTGGTGTTTCCAAGTGGTCCTATGCGGTCCTTATGGGACGGAAATGTCCCAGGACCGCCGGTCGTTAAGGGGTTAAAGAACACTTTATCACTTGGATGATTTTGAAAGAGGTTTCAAAATCACTGTTACAAATTTAGTGTGAAATTCTCTCTGTCGATAGACCCAAACCAACATAGGCAGCTATTATCCCACTGTGATCCTGGAGTAAATTGTCACAAAAAGAGAAAAGACAAAAGTAGAAATGCGTGGGCAAGCGCTCTAAACACAATTATTATAATCAAATCTGTGTAAACGAGAAATGGTATTCAAATGATGAAAGTACAAAATAAAATTTATTAGCCACAATAATGAAGTAAAAACAAACGGGTATACCTGTATCAACCAGTTAAGACATATATGTTAGTGACAATTCAGACTCTACAAATAATACCTCATAGGGCAATTTATGAAAAAAAAAATGTTAAACGGACAGTAATGTCCCATCAAAAATTCTTTATAGTTTTGTAGAGGTTAAAAATCTAGACTATATGCCACAAATCCGATCTCTCAAACCACTATGGTTTCAGAGAGATTTGCATTAAAAATTCCCCCTCCCTCCCTCCCTTTCTCCTGACGTCAGCGCTGTGCTGTGACAGCAGGAGATCCCGGTCTGGGGACCAGCCGACGGCTCTGCAGCAGAGCTGAAATCTTGTTATTGGGAAAAGAATTACTTCATTGGAAAGGTCTACAAAGTGTGCCTAGTTTGCAAGCACACTTTGTAGACCGTTCCAGTGAAGTAGTTCTTCATAAATGACACAATTTTGGCTCTGCTGAAGAGCCTCCTCAACTCTGCTGACTTGAATCTCCTGCTGTCAGCTTTACAGCAGGCATCAGGAGAAGGGGAGGAAGGGGGAACTTTGAATGTGAATATCTCTCAAACCATAGTGGTTTGAGAGATCGGATTTGTGGGATACAGTCTAGATTTTTAACCTCTACAAAACTATAAAGAATTTTTTATGGGACATTACTGTCCGTTTAACATTGCTTTTCAATGTTTGAGAGAGAGGATTTGTGGCATATAGTTTATTTTTTTAACCGCTACAAAACTATATGCATTTTTTATGGGACATTACTGTCCCTTTAAAAAGTTCTTACTATAGTCCCAATATACAGTTTATATAGCACTTTACCAGGAGCTATAAAAAGTCAATGTGTGGCAAGTATATTATTATTATTAGACTTGCCATATATTGACTTTTTATAGCTCCTAGTAAACTTCTATTTTGCACTATATATTGGGACTATAGCATGAACTTTTTAACATTGTTTTTTCATAAATTGCCCTATGAGGTATTTGTAGAGTGTTAATTGACATATTGTATCACTAACAAATTTATATTTTTACAGGTTAATACAGGTATACCCGTTTGTATTTCGTATTTTCATCATCTCGTTATCATTCCTCGTTTATACAGATTTTATTATAATAATTGTGTTTAGAGCGTTTGCCCTCACATTTATACTTTTAAGGTTTCAAAATCGCCTATATGTATTCTAGCCATTCTTTAATTTATACTTTACGGCATAGCTTAAATTAAGTTTATGCAAATTAGCTAGTGCTTACTGGTAAGAAGTGGCTGTTGGGCGGGAGAGTGGAATGTTACTATCTGGCACAAGAGGCTGTTCCAGCCAATATTGCCTGATTTGCAAATATTGATAAATTACCTTAAATATCTTTTTTACTATAGTTTTAGCTAAAGAATGGCCATAATAAATCTAAGTGAATTTTAAAGCTCTTTCAAATCACCTAAGTTATGTGTAACTTGCATGCAATGGTACACACATTTGTTAATATGGATCCTCCGTTCTGACGTTCGGTCCCATGACTCTCTTTAAAACCTATTACTCTCTTGCAGTTGAGCCAGCAGATACTAGAGTTGTTCCAAGCATGTCAACAGCAGGTCTGTGACTTAAAGAAGAAAGACGTTTGTAGAGCAGAGCTTCAGAGGGAAATTCAGCAAATATTTCCTCGTATGTACTTGAACAAATGTTTGTGTACTGTTTAGTTGTAACTTGTAAATTGAAATAAAGTATTGATGATGATATTTTTTTGTGTCCATTTTAGAGAGCAGACTTTACCTGGTAGGCTCTTCCCTTAATGGATTTGGGATGAGAAGCAGTGATGCAGATTTGTGCTTGGTCATAAACGAGGAGCCAGTGAGTTTTGTAACATACATTTTTGCTAACTTCAGCTGAAATTACGTGGCAGGTTATTCAATGGTCAGTTGTTTTATGCCATAGGTTCCTGTAGAAGTCTTTGATGGTGCAGTTGGTTAATGCACCAGCTGTAGAATCTGTTCAAGCCACAAGGTTGCAGGTTCTAGTCCTGGTAAGGTCAGCTCAGCCGTTCACCCTTCTGAGGTAGATAAAATGAGTCCAGGACATAACTGAAAACAAGAGACAATATCAATGTATTCTTCCTGGTAAAATACTTTCACACAGAAAAAGAAAAAAATTAGTGATAATGTAATCCTCTGCATTGGAATTCAGGTCTTTACCAGTATAATGGTGTCTGTCCAGAAAGTACAGAATTAAGGAAAATTGCATTTTTGATGTGAAAATTGTATATAAATCTATAAGGCCTGCATCTATCACCCTTCTGTTTCCACTTTCTGATTTAACCCTTTGAGAGCCAGAGGGGTGCCCAATGCATTTCACAATATGATGAACACCTGACTGACACTGAAGGTTTATAGCAATCTTGTGCAGTACTAGTGTGTAAATGAAGCATCTCCAGGAGTGGGTGTATGCTTGTTTATTTACAGGCAAGGCAATGGCGATACTCGTCCCCTAGCTGTCAGTGGGCAAAAGTGGAACTATTCTGGGAAAACAAACTGCACCAACACTTTGGTGATCTCTAGCATCTAGGCAGATAAGGGTCCAATTCAAATTCATGGGTATTTGGGGGAAGTTTGTGTTTCTTGTTCTGCCTTTAGATTATCTCCAGATTAGCTCCACTTTTTCAGGACCCAGTGGGTTAAAAGCCCCATTTAGAGGGATACTAATACTTTATTATTACTATCCCCCATATTGTAGATATTTGCAAAATAATTTAATAACCCCCAG